>JAWUZG010000040.1:18125000-18750000 GCA_036785705.1 Acanthornis magna | reverse complement strand
CGCGCACACGCGCGGAAGCTGCACCGAGCGCGGCTGTCCGCGCCGGAGCCGCGTGTCCCCGGCCCGCATTCCCTCAGCCCGCATTGCCCTCACCCCGCGCGGAAGGGATGGCGGCGGCGGGCGCGGCCCTGCTCGCGGGGCTGCTGGCGAGGCTGGCGCTGGTGCTGTACGGGCTGCACCAGGACCGCGCCATGCGGGTGCGCTACACCGACGTCGACTACCGGGTGTTCACGGACGCGGCGCGGCTGGTGACCGAGGGGCGCTCGCCCTACCGCCGGGCCACGTACCGCTACACGCCGCTCCTGGCCTGGCTCCTGACGCCCAACGTGTTCCTCGCCGAGGCCTTCGGGAAGCTGCTCTTCGTGGCCGGGGACCTGGCGGCTGCCGTCGTCGCCTACCGGGCCCTGCGGCGCCGAGGGGCCGCCGCCGGCCGCGCCTGCGGGTGCTGCGCCGCCGCCTGGCTCCTCAACCCGCTGCCCATGGCCGTGTCCAGCCGGGGCAACGCGGAGGCGCTGGTGGCGCTGCTGGTGCTCGCCGCCCTGTACTGGCTGGAGGCGGGCAGCGTGGGCAAGGCCGCGGTGTGCTACGGGCTGGCCGTGCACATGAAAATCTATCCCCTGACCTACGCGCTGCCCATAGCGCTCCACCTGCGCACCCGGCGCTGCCGCGGGGAAGGGCCGCTGGATGCGGGCGCTGACAGAACGGCAAAGTTCACATCTATGGCGCGCCTCTGGCACCTTTTTGTGAAGGTGCTGAACCGCGACGTGCTGCTCTTTGGGGCGGTTGCCGGATCAGTGCTGGCTGCCTTGACTGTGGCGTTTTATCACATCTATGGCTGGGAGTTTTTGGAGCATGCCTACCTCTATCACCTGACCAGGAGGGATATCCGTCATAACTTCTCTCCCTATTTCTACATGTTGTACTTGACGGCAGAGAGCCAATGGAGTTTTGCCCTTGGGCTCGCAGCTTTCCTGCCCCAGCTTCTTTTGCTTCTGATTGTGTCCATAGCGTTCTACAGAGATCTTGCCTTCAGTTGTTTCCTACACACCGCTATTTTTGTGACTTTTAACAAAGTATGCACCTCCCAGTACTTTGTCTGGTATCTCTGCCTTTTGCCCCTCGTAATGCCTAGTATTAAGATGTCCTGGCGTCGTGGTGTCCTGCTTCTCTTTCTGTGGTTCATCGGACAAGGCCTGTGGCTTACTCCTGCATACTTTCTGGAGTTCAAAGGATATAACACTTTCTTATTTATATGGTTGGCAGGCTTGCTTTTCCTTTTAATTAATAGCCTCATAATTGTTCAGATTATTTCACATTATCAAAGAGAAGCACAAGTTGCAAAAAAACTGAAACAATGGTAATAAACTGACCAAAATCCAGAAACAGCCCTACTGTCCTTCATAAGGCATCACGCACCACCAGCACTTTGTTTAACAAAAGTGCACTTAAGTTGTACTAAAGCACATTGTATGTAAATGTTACTGTTTCAGGGCCCTGAGAGCACCTGCCTCAGTTGCCCTGAGCAGCCCCAGTCCTGGCCCGAGCAGTGTCAGCAGGTGTACCTGTCTCATGTGTGGGTCTTGAAACTGTGTTGCAACCCTTCCTCCAGCACTGCCTCCAGCTCTGTGTCTTCCCACTCCTGACTGGAGTCCCTGGAAGCAGCCTGGACCAGTTCATCACTTAACCATGTTTGGAGCTCTGATGAATGGGCGTTACCCACCTCCATTGACTGTCTTCACCTGCCATCTCCGGAGACTGTGACTGTGCTCTGCTCTTTGACCCCTGTGCTGGGGTCACCCTCAGTTCCTGCTCATAGTCCCTCATGGAGTGGCCGTGCCACCTTTTTTCTCATGCTCAGTGTTAGTCTGCTTGTTGAGGCCCTTGGCCTTGGTCTAGAATAACATAGAACATTGTAAAGGTGTACTGGAGTTTGACAGTTTTGTACATTCCAATAGGTCAGTGGGGTGTTTTACAAGGCAATCACTCCATAAGTACACTGTGGGTTATTTTTTGTTTCCACAGTAACATTTTAGCTATGTAGCATTTGTGGCCTATACCTGGTCTTTATGTCATTAACTTCTTGAGACTTTTAATTTGTTTTAGAATTCAGATATGCCACTCTTTCACTTACTTTTGCATGTTCTGTTCTGTTTGAATTTTTTAATAGATTTATCCCCCTTGCCATGGAGGAGAAATTTCCCATATATCTGTCTTGGTTCACAGAGATGTATAAAGCTTAAATATTTGTTTCTTGCTGCCATGATCTAGAAAAGAGGCCACTGCCTTAAATTTCAATTAATATACAGTTATTGTGGATGTTAATAGTAGCAAATGCAGAGTCAAAGTACAGCTAGAATGGCACTTGTGTACCAAAAGCACTAGACTTTATACCAAAACAGCAATTGGAAATGTAGTTTCTCAGTGGTTCTGGTTTTTTGCTATGAAAAAATGAAAGGAGGAAATGAAGCAGTTGCCAGAAGAAAAAGGAGGTTTTGAAATAGGAAGCTCTACAACCTGCCAAAACACATTTATTCCCAGAGGAGAAACAAGAAGATGTGGAATTGAGTGTCAGGTGATAGAGCAGAGCCATTTCAGAATCAATACTCTCAAGAACATCCCACAAGAGGTCTGATGTACACAGCTTTTGACAGAGGTGGAAACTGACAATATATTTCAATAAAATCTAGTTTAAAGAGGCATATGCCAAATACAAGAATTTTCATATTTGCCTCAGCTTTTAGTTACATCCCATGTGAAAGTGAAACCCCTAGTGTGTAACATAGAGCAGGGTGTCAAAGCAAAATAGCTTCAACCATTTTGTGGAATTCCTGGTGATGTCATTGGCAAAATGTATGGCCAAGTGAATTTGCCATGCTGCCTCTCTGAGCCCTGCTGTCTCCTGAGGTAGCCCTCTTCCTCAGGACTGCAGTGACTCCCAGCTATCCCACATACAGTGTTTCCTAGTTGTAGTGCTACCTCGAGAGATGGAATTACAGTATTTTGGTCTGTGAACTTTTCCCACTGCTTCTCAGCCTCATTGAGGTGGTTACATGAAGGAGAGGAAGCCCCTGAGCCCCCACAGCCGAGAGCCAAAGGGCATGTTATCAGGAGTGTGACCATGTCGTTACAGCAGTCTGGCCCAATTTGGCCATTCTCATGTGTTAGAAGGAAGGACGATTTCCCTGTGATTTCCATGGTCAGTGTTGGGGGCTGTTTCTGCTCCCCACTGGAAAGCTTCTCTCTGCACTCTTGCCTTCAGGTTGTGAAGATCCTGACAGCTTCTTCTTTGTAAATCTAGAAATTGAATAGAAATCTAGAAATTGACTGTCTTGTTTTTTTGGGGCAGGTCTTAACAGATGTGACACTGATTTCCTTCCCCTGGCTTTGTCTGGGATGAAGAAAGTTTTATAGCACCAGCCTTATCTGGAGGGGTATCAGTCAAAAAACTGGTGGCATAAGCCACTTGCACACAGTTTAGTTTTATATTAATCAACAAAACATTTTGCATGTGCTGTGAGTGTGTGAAGCAAAAGCATCCCATGTGGCTTTATTTTCCAAGGCAGAGCTGGACATACCCACTTTCAGCAGAAGACCGAAGAGGCTCTTCTGTGCTGATACTTCTGCTCACCCCATCCTGATGGCCAGGCAATGGCTCATTTTCCTTTGCAACTGATCTTCCTTTATCCGTTACACATTTTTCCATTGCAAAAAGCATGTTTTCCTCCCCCAGAGCAATGTTCTGTATCTCTTTAACAGACTTACTTATGCTGTTTGCAGGCATTTCCACACCTCTATTTTTCCCTTCCTGTTGGCAAAGAAAGCAAATGTAAGCCAAAAGGCATTTCTAACCTCAAAAACCTTTCACAAATATCAGTATTCTAAGTTACTGTATTCATGACAGAATTATAATGTTTTTTAGGTAAGAAGTAATTTCCATATGAAAAATACTTTATTGATTTGTTAATAGCTAAATCATTTTGAGAAGGCCAATTTTTCAGCAATTTTTCGTCATTTTTCAGAATACAAATTCTGAAGCTGAACTGAGGGGTACCTTCCCTTTGCAGGTCAGTACCAGTCCTGCAGCAATGATTTGAGAAAGCCATGCATAAGCAAGTTATAAAAAGGCTTTTATAAAAGCCTATATATACAGTCATCATTTTAATAATCCAGGATGAGTCGCTCTTTTTACAGTTGTTTTCTAAATCACCTAAATGTATTTGGGATTTAGAAGTAATTCAAGTGACTCATAAAAAGTTGGATAAGAGAAATCAACTGAAGGAGACAAACAAAAAGATATTTGAGAGTTTAGATCTTGCAAATTGCTTTTATAAAAGCAATTTCCTAGTTAAATGGAATTGAATAACTTTATTAATTTTAAAAAAGGATTAAAATAATTCAGTCAAGTACCAAACAAGTTACAATTCTTGAACAAGTTGTGGTGAATATTTACAATGCCCTTAAAATTTACCAAATTGATTTCCTATGGACCATTTATTGCTTTTGATGCTGTTCAAATTATTTTGCTTAATAATTTTATGTTCATTTATCTTCAGATAATTAGGAACTTAAGTGTCTGAATGTTAGTGTTCCTTCCTTATCATGGGTTGCAAAACTGTAATGCCAACTACCTTTTTTTAAAAGGTCGAATGTGTCTCATCTGCAGAAATTTTTCATGTTAACTGAAACCAGCACTTAAGTGCCAAGTACAAGATGTGAAAGAAGAAGGGAACGGAAGAATCAAGAAAAGTAACCTTTTTGTCTTGCTTTTTACACTGTAGCCTATTGTTCAAAGACTCATGATTGGATTCTCAGGTGACTTCAGGCAAAGCTCAGCATTTAAAAATTATTTGCTTTAAAATTTGTAAGTGCAATTACTCAAATAACAGGATAAACAAAAATTTAATAGTAGATATTTCATTCAGTTTTAGTGTGAGGATGCTGAATTACCATATATGATACAATTTACTTTGTTCTTATTAAGTAACTTCATTGTGTATGTGTTACTTGCATTGTATTGACTTCTGTAATAGTAAAGACAGCAATTAGGTGTGCTAAACTGAGCTCATCAGTTATCTTTTTCAAAAAAACAATGAAGATTTTATATTTAACTGCAAAGGGAAACTCCCAACATTTTTCATAACATTGTATAGAGAAAGTAAATGTTAAAAGAGAGTAAATTCCAAGCAAATGGTTTGCTTTTTTTATCTGAGAAGAATGAGTCATCTATTTTAAAAAGGGCTGCAGAAATACATAGCGAGCACAGGGAATCTCAAAATAGATGAGGTATTCCTCATATATTTGCCAGAGACAGCTGCAGAATGCATTTCCTAGTGATAGCAGCATTATGGAATAGGATTACCCTGAATTTAGGACAAACCCTTTACTCAGACTGAAACCCAACCACTCAAGCTATTTTCTTGCTTAAGAGCATATTTATGTGCACTATATTCACAAACCCAAAAATTTACCTGCACATACAGAAGCAAAAATAACAGTCAATACACCTTTAAATAACATTTTTCAGACCTATCCTCTGTAAAACAGGTTCCTTAGATATTTCTTATATTTAGCACTCAGAATCTCTAGTGACTCTAAAAATGAATTACATACATTTTGATGCCTATGGAAAGTAAAAGCATATGCTGCAGGGATCTTGAGTGTAATAGACACAATAAAGAACCAGTTAATTATATATTTGAAGGTGCACATTCCACTGCTATCCTGATGTTCTTCATTATAAAAATCTGCACTAGTCACATTTGTGTAGCAGACTTGTTTCAGTCTTTATGCATGATGAATGAGGTCAGGAATACATTTTGTACTAGTAAAAGTATCAGAAATATAAAAATTTTTCTTAATGATGCAGTAACATTGTTTTGATTTTTTTTTAATTATATTTCTGTTAAGACATTAATAAAATGATGCAATAAGTCCATGCAACTGTTGCATGCATTTTTAATAGCTGGTATGTCTCTTTTTCATTAGTATGGTGAAGAAGAACAAAATTTGCCATTTTTTAATGGTGTAAGTCGATAATACATTGAGCAGAATTCCTCATGACTCATTTCTGGTACATGCTGAGAGGGGTAAGGGCTTCTGCAGAAAAGGTTTCTGATAGGGGTGCAATCTTACTTAATGTGTAGGTAAAGCTTTAGCTGCAATCTCTTTTTATTCTTAGAGCTTAACTGTCAGATGTTAACAATCTCTTCACATAAAGCATTTCATATCTTGCACATAAAAAAATTACACATAAAGAGATCCTCCCTACTTTTCATGGAGATTGGTGGGGAAGTCAGCTAGAACATCTGTGGGAGAAATGTCTAAAAGAAATGTCTGTATCTGATTAGCTACAAAGACAGAACTTCAGCCTTGGAAAACAGCTGAAATGCAGGCAAATTGAGCAGTAAGCTCATACTGTGAAATTCCCATTATTTATATGAAGGATATTCGATCAAAAGTGCTTTCCCATTTTACTGGAGGAAAATGGGATCTTGATAGCAATTGTCAGGCTGGATGAGTATAGCTTTCCTTCCTTCACATTATCATAAAGGGATCTGTAGAATGTTATATCCTACAGTAATACTTGTGGAGTATTACAGGTGTGACTTGCATAAGCTATTATTAGACAATATTATTGGCATAGCAAGAGGTTGTTAGTAAGCAGTTACTCTGAAACTGCTTTTTGAAGGTTAACTCAAGTAAAATCTGATTCCTGCTTCACAAGTCAGCAGCTGTGTTAATAGAGATGGTACTGTTTTGACAGTAATTTTCCAAGGAGAGCTGCACTCTGGCCCATATGCTTCCACTCTGTGCAAAAGAACATTAATTCAAATCCCCTGGTGATCTGACAGTCAACATTTTTTTAATCTATCCCATGTCCTTCCCACTGATCCAATAGATTGAATTAGCCAGGAAGCAGGCTTAGAAAATGAAGTGGAAAACAAAGTATGATTATCCTCCCCTTATTTTCCACCTCGTATAGTGTGAATATGTTGAATAATTAAGCTTACCTTTTGGAAGAACACAGTCCCATTTGAGTTAGATGTTAGAGTACTTTGTTAATATGAAGTATTATACCCAAATGCACCTGAGAAAATTGACCAGTTGGGCTACATGGATTTTTGCCAAATGATAATAGGCAACTAAAAATAGCAATGCAACATACATTCCAGTTTCAAGCTTTCCTTACTCAAAGACTTTGGAGGACACATACAGCCATAAACTGACTAAAAGAGAACAAATGCTATACCAAAGAGAATTAATAATTAATTAATAACTAATTATGTTGTTCCCACAGCTGACACCTTCCTGAAGAAAGTAACACTTTTTTTTTATACACAGTCTGGAAATTCAGATGAATAGCAAGTACTTCACCTTAAAACTGTCAGATGTGTTTGAAAATAGATTTTAATTACCATTAGCACTTCCAAGTTTAGTGCTGGCATCAGCCAGCTTGTTAATTCCAGCAGTACAGGAACTGAAGTCATGACCAATTTTCCTTCATGCTCTAATAAACTGGTTGATTAACTATAAGAAAGTTTGTTGTTCAAAGTGAACCAAATGGTGTTCACTGGAATGAAATACTGCTTGGCCAGGACCAAAATTTACATATGCAGGATGGAGCAAAGTGATCAAGAAACCAGGGCAAAAAATGAGGCAAGAAACCTTGACTGTTGTGTTGCCTCTGCCACTAATTTATCATTAAGAAGTGATTGCAGCTTGCTGAGCTGTTTGCCTTTGCCACTTGTGATGGATTGATACATTGAACTGACACCTTATTTGAGCCAAGATGTCTCCTAATCTATTGCTGTAACACGCTGCCATAAGTGATTGCAGTCTTGTTTGAAACAATTATAAGTCTGACTGGCAGTAAACTGTAAACACTTAACTAAAAACATTTTGATTAAAAAATATTCAACATGCCTTTTTTTTTTTTTTTGCATATATTAAAACTTTTTGTTGTGGGTTATGTTAGGCTCTCATGTGCATTCCAGCATTGCATTTTTAGGAGAGGGTGAATTACTGCTGAAGCTAAATGAAGATCTGGAAGCAGATAATAGAATTCATGGCAAAAAGCTAGACAATTAAAAATAATTTAGAAAAATTATAGGGAGCTGATACCATAATTAAATAAGGTTTTATTATTACTGGTCTGCTTAGATTGCATTGGAAATTCATATTGAAAATATATTGGGGAAATGAAACGGCAGAGAACTCTTTAGTTGTTATAAATAGTTACCTCAGATGTGAGAGATAATGGCTCAGAAACTGTTTCTGTACATTCATAAAAAATATATTATGATGTTATCCAAGAAAAAGGTTACTATTTGTGCAGCACTATGAAGGCAAATTACAATTCTGCATTCATATACAGGTGAAACAATTTCTTTAGCTTGATCTCTCTCCAAAGCTTTTGTTACAAGGTGCACAGACTACCAAATTGAAATCTGGACCAGATGTGCTGTGCCAGAAGCAGTTACAGGGAGCTCGACCTTTGCATCAGCCTTGTAAGCTTCCTGAACAAGTGCATGCTGAGTGCTGGGGGCCACATAGGTGGTAGGAATGCAGATGCACACTTCCCCATAGCATGCCCAGAAGTGATTTTTCTACAGTTCTTAAGGCACCCAGATGTTCCCTTAATCTATATTATAATCACTGTATATATCTCCTCATAAATGTATACGTATCATAAAGATATATATATACATACCCCATGTATAACCAAATATATCCTCATCTGTAATAGTGCAGCAGCAAATTCAGGGGCTTCATGCCCACCCTGACTGGATAAACATCTGTTAAGGATTTAGGAAGAGGTCCCTTTTTGTTTTCAGGGACCTGTCAGTCAGGCCTGAGAGCAGAGGGGTAGATATGTGTGGATTGAACTCCCTCTAGAAGGAAGGGGTAAAGTTCTTAGCTCTCCCCAAAAGATAGTTGGGCCTTTGCAGGTTAATTAGTAATGAAAATGGGGAATAAATAATCTAATGTTGGAGATGCAGGACACTGAAGGTGCTATCTGCTTGCTCTTTTCTTCCAGCACAGATGCTACCAGATTGTGCCAGTAAACCACAACTGCAACTTGTTTCACTGGGATTTCACAGATGACAGTTAGCAGCTGGTAACAGATTGATAGGTGAGAAGGGGAGAAAAGGGAAATCAAAGCTGACAAAACAAAACTGTACGATCAAAGAGAGGTCTTTTTAGCTGGCCAGGTAATTAAAAAACAGGTAGATTGAGACAGTTTATTAGGCCAGGTTAATTCAAGCATACCAAACCTCTGGAGGTTGGCTGCCTTCTCTCCCAAAAGGAAACCACAGCTTTTATGGGACTTCACATGTTTTCAATACCATGGAGAAAAGAAGGTTGGGGAGTGTGAGGGAGAAACACATAAACTGGCACAACTCCAGTTACCTGTACTAATAATGACTTGTGTCATTGCCTAATAAAGTTAAGATCTAGCCCTTAGCTGAGATTGTCTTCTGTTTTAATAATAGTTTACCTTTAGCTTTGGAAAGATATTTACTGCTGTTTAGGATGGTTAGCTTAGCCTGTAGGTAACTAAAAATAGTTTCAGCTGAAGAAAATAAGTGGTTTTTTATCAGAAAGTGAAGCCCTCCTACAGACTACTGTAGTTGACAAGGCATACAGTTAAAGTGTTTGGCAGATTTGCCATCTAAAACAGGATTTAAGTAAAGACGAAAAGGCAGCAGCATTCCAAGCATAGCCAATGATGCCTGGCCTGGATTGACCCATGCAGAGAAATTGTTTTATCTCAGAAATTCAAGCCAGGCTGAAAACAGCTGTTGTGCTGGAGAGGAAGGAGGTCTGGTCACACCTGGGCTTGTGACAGCTGTCTTAGGTAGATCCAGGCTCGTCAGAGACATTTCCTCCAGGTATTGTGCATGTGCCTTGTTGCACTTCTTCCCTCTGTCGAACCTCAGCATGGCACCTCCCTTTTTCCTGGCACACAGGGAAAGCAACAGTCAAATTTTAGCCTCCTGCTCCCCATCACTTCCCTGTGAGAGCAGCAAGCATGCCATTAAAATGTGACTTTGGACAAAAGAAATTCCCTCGTGTTCCCAGTGTTTTGAATGTAAGAGTTACAAGAAATTTCACTGTATGTTGTATAGCTCACAACTGCTCATATATTACTTGTGTGACCACAGCCACTCAAGCAGTTCTTTACTGTGACACAACTCCCATCTAAGTCCTGTGTCTTACATCCAGCAACTCTGTGTAGGTCTTTGAACCTGGTGGCTGGTGTTAACCCAGTGCAAAAGATTGCCCTCTATTTCTCTGTCATTTGTTGGTTCTGATTTTACAGTGATCCCCTGAGAATTCAAAGAAGGCAAAAGCTTTTGAAAGCTTCCTTGCAATCTGGAATAGACTACTGTTGGGAAAGTTTCTGCTTCTGTCTAAACTAGATTTGTTTGTTTAATTATTCTCATACTAGCACATTTTTTAGCATTTCCCTGCAGGCAGGCTACCTCTGACAGTGCATGGGTGCCACACTTGACTCTTTCATCACAACGGGAGCAGAGATTGTTCTGCACTTCTGAGAGCTGCCTCAACCCGTTTTTCACATTCAGGTTAGAAGCCCAGCAAGAGACATCAAAGGTAAACAGTGTTGTTCACAAGATGTTTGGAAATGCCTTCTTTAAAGCCACTAGTTAACACTGAGATTTGCTGCACTTTTGTCTCTGCTTCATACTTTTGGTTTGCCTATGCCTGTGCAGAAAGAGAAGTGAAGTTTTCTCACAGATGTATTACAGACAATTTACACTTCATGCAAAAATATATTTTTGTTACAATTCATCAAGGCTAACACCATATTAATTTAGTCTGGAAAATTACAATTTGATCCTTAGAGTTGATTAGTAGCTGGCATTCTGTCTAAATAGGAGGTCTCAGCTGGGGACTTAGCAGCTTGAAATTTGAGCATTATTTGGACATGAATTAAAGTGTATTTTCAAAAACTGATAAACTAATACAATTACTTCTAGTCAAGCTGAGGTGTTAGAATTATTTCCAGTGCTCTGATGCAGGGCAAATTGAAACACTTTACAAAGGAGTCATGATGCATTAGTCACTGAACATGCATAGTGTTCAGCAGCTTAAAGGTCAAATATATTCATGAGAACATGTAATCTTATGTGTGTTTGGTGAATGAATAAGAAAAAAGTATCCATTTGAGAAGAGGACTGTCAGAATATTGAAAAAAAAACACATGACACACGTTTACATGAGCATTACAGATGTTATTCCAGTGACATTTCTGCAAAGCAGTTTCAAGGACACTCATGAAAACTAAAGGATATACTTCAGCCTTGAGAATTTAAATAGGTACTATGCTGCCATATGGCAGAGCTGCTTTCAAAGCAAATGCAGGGATTTTTGTTTTCTGGGAGAGCAGATGGCAAAGAGGCTGGTATCTAAAAGCTGTCACACCTAGATCATCAGTATCAGTCAGTTGCATGGGACAGCAAGTAATTTTAATCTGGTAGCTTTACAGTAGTTTGTACAAATAATATGTGTGTTTATTTCCCAAACAAACACAAAAATATATAGTAAGATCCCTGTGAAAAGTTAAACTTGGTTTTGTGCACTATTGACCAGTCAAAATTTGATGCACCAGAAATGTGAACTATCCCTTTTCACAAGAAGTGATCTTTCTGTCTTCACGGACTTAGCAGTAGCATGTGTAATGTGCAAATCTTCCTGAGACCTGTGAAAACCCAGATTCTAGCACTGCTGGCCAAACACCTTCCAAAAGCATTACAGCCACTGAAATGCCTTTTATGTTGCTAGAGCAGGTGAGAAAGAATTGACAGTGACATAGGGTATCACCCAAACCAGATGATAAATGCTGTATTTGTGATTTGTCTCCTAATAAAGCCTCCAGAAGAAGGTGCCATGAACAGAAATTCCAAGACAAGGTGTGACCAGACCTAAGTCAAGTTGTTAAAGCATGTCATCATTTGTAATTTAGTTCAGAGCAGTAGTGGAGTTCCCCCAGCTGTCGCCACTCTTCTGTGTGTTGGTTTGCATCACAGAGTGCAAACACATTGGATTTTTTCAGGATGTTTTTGCTGTGTGTCAGTGTGAACGGGAGCTTCCTCTCTCCCTGTAGCAGGAACATGGCAGTTCAATATAGACCAATAGCAACTGAGTCAAGGAAACTCAAGTACTGTAACTCAAATACAACAAGTGGTTACATTTTGACAGTTTTGTCTTTCCAGGTGAATATCTATTACTGCAAGAATTAAGCAGAAAATACAGCAAAGCCTCAAGATTTTCATCAATTTAAAAAAACAAAACAAAGCAAAACATGAAATTGATAATAGACAGTCATTCTGGAAATCAACAGTCAAAAATCTCAATTCCTTTTACGTTCTTGAAACAAAATATGTTTTCTAATGTTCCCTTTGCAGTTTTGCCTTTCCTGGATTGGCCATTTGACATGAGAAAAAAATCTGCAAGAAAAAAATAAGAACATCCAACACAGATAAGCAAACAAGCAAACAATCTTTTTAAAAAGTCTTTTCTTCGGGACTAAAACAAAAACATCTGATCCAATCTGCTTCTGACAATCTTCTGACAAGCTGCTAAATTCCCTTTCATTTAATTTAATTACAGAGTTACTTATTCACATCTTGGAGAAGTTTCATGGCTTCCTATTTGGGTATTCTACCTAAAATCCACACAGACAGTAAATAGCAAACAGTTTCTCACAAGTACTGGAGATGGAGCAATATTTTATTAGTTCCTACCCTCCCGTTCTGATTGCCGTGGTACAGTGGTCATGTCACTGCCTGTGTTGCCAGCTGGCCACAGAACTACAAAAGCTAACAAGGGACAGAGATTCCCATTTGAAAAAACACATTGAATACATTGTTACTGCCAGAATAAATGTGATTACAAGTATTACAATTAACCAGAATACAGAGAAAAATAGACAAACCTGTGATATGGCAAGCCCATCACCTGAGCCTTTTTGCTCAGCAGCCATTTAGAAAGAGAAACAGTAATCAAGTGCCTCTGAGGAGGAGTTTTACCAATTCCTCGTTTTCACTTTTATTTTTTACTTCATCCACTACAATGTATTCCTATTCATTCTAAAAGGTCCTTCATCTTTTCAGTTTTGTTGTGTTCCCCATTATATCCTGTAATTTTATTTTCTGATGGTCTATGTATAAATTTAATCAAACACGCACAAATAGTTACAGTAGATAATGCAGTTGAACTTCATTAAAAAACTGCAGGAAATTATAATAACATTGTAGAGCACCAGAGTGGAAAGACATTCACTGCTGCTGTGTACTGCTGCTTTTCTGAAAACATACTTATTATCCAAAAGCACATCTTAAAATATCGTATCTATTAACTATATATGGGTTTATGTCACATTGGCAATTACGCTGTTTACATCTTTAAATTCAAATTTGTACTTGGACTAAGCTCTGCATCTAAATTAACCATCTTTAGACCTCAGCAATCATTCTGCTTCCTCTAAATCAGATCACTCATTATGAAACTTCAATACTACCTACAGAATTTTATCCAAGAATTGTTCAACAGCCTGAATTGTGGATAAAAGATATAATACATGTAAAAATGTTTTTCTGGCCTTACAAAGCAATTTATTACAAAAAAATATTTGGTTTATTTACCATACAGTCACTCAATGAAAGCCTCATATTCTAGTCTTTTGATGTAGATATTCTGTGGAAAGTAGAAATAACGACATGTTGGACATAAATGAAAGGCCACATCACGAGAGGGACCCCTGCCTTCTCCCTTTCATTTGCTTGGAAAGGAGCCAGGTCCAGCTGTGGACAAGGTCTCTGTCTGTGGAACAAAGTCTGAGGGCACACATGTCTAAGTGGCCATTTTCTCTGCTTGCTCTCAAGGCTGCTGTGCACAGAATGGGCACACAGTGCATTACAACAAATAGCTGATGTCTGTAACATTGCAAGACAATTGAGCCAAGCTGAGCAACTTCACAATTCTTCTCTGAAAAATTCAAACCTCTTCTTCAATACAGAAAAAAAAAGTCAGCTTTCCTTGAGGGGAAAAACCACTGTCTAAAGGATTATTTGTAATTAGTTCATTTCAAACAGGATAATCTCAAACTACAGCCCAATCTGTCCATTGCATGAGGATGGTATCTGTCTGTGAATGACAAATTACATTTGTGCTGGACTGTTGTGCCTGGAAGACAACAGTGCAGTCCTGCCCAGAATGTTCCTGCTGCAGCAGCTCCTTGGAGAGTATGAATCTATTTCACAGGCTGGCTATGGGCTCTACTCTTTTACTTCAGAAAAAAATGATCATGTTTGTAGTTCTGTGTAAGCCAGCAGGTTTTTCCTTTCTTGCAATGCTCTGCATATGATTCTCAAGACATTACTTACATGATGTAAATATAAAACCTCCACCAAAAAATCCCTGGAGGATGCTAGCACATACCTACCTCCTTTAAATTTCAGTGCTACCTAATTTCTGCCTTTAAAAAAAATAGGAATATAAAGATATTGGAAAATTCTAGCTACTGCACATTCTTTCAAACCCTTTCCTACTCTGGGCTAGCTTTTGGAATATGCTTGAAATATGAAATCAGCTTTAGCAGGTATGTTTGAAGTAGCTGGCATCTACCTTTATTTTTTTTTAAATTCATTTCAAGTAGATGTTTAAAAACATTCAAGAGCATCCTGTAAAAGGTTGTTCTTCCTTGATGCTCTCCTTAATAGTAAGCAGTATGGCTACACAGATAGGAATTATTCTTCAAAAATACTTGGCCACATACTAACAATATTCCAGGAAACAGATGCCCCCAAAACATGTCAGAGCTTCCCAAACATTTAACACTCTCCCAGAACTCCAAGGCTCAGGTATCTTGACAACCCCTCTAGGCATGCTTCTATGAAGGCTGCAAAGTTCGGATGCTGCTGCAATTCCCATGGCTTAGTCTTTACACCTGCACTAGGGGATATTTTTTCCTCCATTTTCCACATAGGTCTAATTGGGAGATGGCGGAAATCTTACCTGCAACAGACTCAGCCTCCTGTTCACCTGAGGAGCTGAACGCCTGCAGTGGGCAGGGCAAAGAAATGTGATTCAACTGCTACATCCCTCCTTCTGGCAAAATAGATGGTGTTGGGGCACAGGTGAAGCTCTCGGGTCAGCTGGGACCTGAAGGATCATGAAAGCTACAACTCTGCTGAGCTCTATTAATTGAACAAGCCAAGCAGAGAACTGGGGGGTGTTTATAACACAGCCCAGTGCAAATGGCGTGACACTGACCACAGTAACTCATGAGCCCTGGAGGTTTCTCACCTGCAGTCTCTCACCTTCCTAGGAACCTGGGAAGACTCCAAAACTCCTTTTATGTTTGCACCAATATTAGGGGCCACTTCTGTATTAAATATGCAGAAACCCCAATAATGCTTTTTTCTAAATTTGGAACTTTGCCCCTCAAATACTGATTTTTTTAAGAGTGACCACCAAATTGTCTCTTTCTTCATGAGAAATAACAGGGGTAAGACTGCTGAGCGACTAACTGATTTTCCTGGCCCTGTCCAATTAAAATCTCATTTGCAGTACTTATTATTAGATTTTTTTCCCATTTTATGTAGGGTAAAAATCTAATAATAATCTAATAGTCTGACGTTTCACTTGAACACATTAGAGTGTTCAAGTGAAATGTTAGAAGAGAAATCTGAATCATACCTTTCAGTGAACAGTACAGATGCATTATTCGTTCAAATTTGTCAAATTAGACAATGAGGTGACAATCTTTTACAGGAATTAAATATGTGATGAAGAGTGTTTGTAAATTAGCAACTATTCATCCTTATTCTTCAGAGCACTATGCAATGTTCTGTGTAAAATTAGAAGACTTGTCTTTCAAAGAGGTCCAACCATTTGATTTACTCCATAAAATGGTTTAAAGGAGACAAAATTTACAATGCTTTCCCATAATTTTTGATTCAATCACGGGAAAAAGCATATTTTTGGAGTATATAATATCTATTTCATATATATCTACTGCTCTGGTTGGTTCTGGCGAGAAAAGATCTTTATAAATCAACAATAAAAGAGTGACATTCAGAAACTGCGAATCTGAAAGAGAAATATGTTGCTGTTCTATTAAGGAGCTGTACTAGCTGCCAGCTCCTACAAAAGCTGGAAGGTTGCCATTCCACATGCTTAGTGTCACACCAGCACTGAAACAACTTATATTGCTGTTAGAAAGATCACTGGAAGTGTCTCTTCTGTGTGTACTTAACTGTGTGCAAGACCAACAACGGCAACCATGAGATGACACTAATCTCTTGAGACCCTTTAGAAATACAAAACAGATACCAAAGGTAAAAGCTGAAAGGAATGAACAAATCATTATGGTGAAGCTCACCCAAATAAATTAGGAAGGCCAGTCCTGAACCAAGAAGCCAAATTTCCATAATGAAGAGGCTGCTTGAGTCTTTGTATGCCCCTGCCTTAATCTGGCATGGGAATAATTCTGCCTTTGAGTTAACTGTGCATTCAAATGACAAAAGATAGTTATGGCTTTGGTATGATGAAGTGGTCTTCTCAATTTGAGCAATATCCTTTGAGCATTTGGTAAATATCTGATTCATATTTACTGTATTAGATTTCTTTATGTTATGTGCATGAAAAACTCTACTCCAAATTAAAGATGTCCATGTAGAGCAAATTTAAACAGTCACTAAAATAATCTCTCTCACTACTACCCCCCTCCATTTTTCTGTTCCCCATGGTGCTTGAGAAAATGACTCAAAGCCAAATATTTCTGTGGGTTTTGCTGTTGATCAGACTGTTCCTATCTAAGGAATCCAAACTTGACAGCTGCTTTTGGTGCCATCCCTTCATTTGCTCTCTTGGCAATCTGCTCTGCCTTGTAACATCCTGTGGAAGAAAGGAGGAAGGAAATGAGAAATTACTCATGACTGTGGGCTAGAAAAGCAATAGCAATCATAGAAGCGCTTTTGCATGATCGATTTATTAGACACTTCTCTTAGCAGATTTCACTTGATGGAAAGTCTCCCTGGGTCAGAACTTCTCCCAGCCCATCTTGGGAAACTCTTCTGATGGCAAAAGGGATGCAGAGATGTGATTCTGCTCAGAGAGGAGCCCTTTCTTTCTTGACTGTGAGTCATTTTTACTACCTCTCTCAGTCCTCATACTCCTGAATTGTTCCTTGAAAAATAATTTTACGTTGAGGTTACACAGATCTTGTTCACCCCATTTTCATTCTCATTGGCATAGGCCAGAATGTGATAATTCTGTTTGATGACAAATGAAGAGATTTTGATTCTCTTAACCAGAAGAAAAGATATGTCTTGAGATATGTTTGGAGTGTTGTGGGGGAGAAGAAAGAAAGGCAAGATAGTGAGTGATCATTAGTGCTCTCTGAGTATAATTATTGACGTTGAAATCAGAGTAGTCTTTTGGACATCAGATTCACAATTCAGATTTAAAAAAAATACCTTGGCTCTGTCATATAGGGAGGAAGGGGGGGAAGAAGGGGACGTGCCTGCTCTCACTATAGAACACTGATTACACACTGTCTCCTGCTGCTCCTAGCCTCACAGCAACCACTCAGTCTCCTGCTCTCCCCAGTGAAATCTCCTCAGAAGATTCTGTTGAAAGGCTCCCTATAATTTCTTGATCTTCTTGATGTAATTTCTTCCATGCCATATCCTGATCCGGCACCGGGATGGACATTGCTAGGTCATTTCTTTGTCATCGGGGGAACACAGACAGTCTTAAAAAATCTTATGCCAATATCATATTGGCTATTTTTAGTTCTGCTATACAAGAAAAGCACAGAGGAGTTGGTGCTGTCACTTCTGTGAGATTCATGCATGGTCACCAGTTTAACAACTTTATTTTTACCTACCCGAGGAATCACATGAAATCATGATAAAATCATTTTTCCTTCCTCTCTTTCTTTTACTTAGATGTGAGATCTCTGTGCTGCAGCAGATGTACGAGCAGGAGAGGAGAGGAGAGAGAGAGGATGGATGTGTGCTAAAGGGCAAAGCCTCATGGGCACTGTTCAGAGACACAGCACTTCTCATCCCCAGCTGCCCAGGTGCCTTTCCACCTCTCAATGCTGGCTGCAGATCTGCCATGAAGTTCATTTTTAGAGAAACCATGTCTAATTTCCACTTTCATGGAGGCTGCCATGGCTCTGTTTGGTACACTGGCTATGTAAAGGGCCTTTGAAGTGTGTGTGAGCGTAAATAATATCCTTTAAGGCTGCTCTACACTATATAAAAGAGCTTAAGTGTTAATTAGAAACAGATGTAACTGTTTTCAGATTCAGTATCACCTGCAGTAATGGCACGTGAAAAATCCACTTATTTTTATTACCTAGATTCAAAGAAGTAGAAAAATGAATGATAAAAGTGAGAGGTTTATGTTTCTTTAATGCTTAATAATTTACAGAATGATGTGCTTACTGTGATTCAAGGAAGCTTTTTGCTGATAATACTTCAGGCTACCTATCTTTGTGTCCTCCAGACTTATTTTTTTATTAATGTGAGGTCAGCTTCTAAGCAAGGTTCTTTGCTGTAGGCACAAATTCTTCTGAGAATGGCAGTGCTTCATTTCCTGGATGAGAAGATAAACAGATAATTCTGCAAAGGAGCTATCCAATCCCTGACCTGTGTATCCTCTGCCACATGAACTCAGGACTCACTCTCCATCCCCAGCAGCATCAGCATCCCTTCCTCACACAACCCCAGAACAACAGCCTGGCAAAGCTGCCTGCTCCTCTTAGGAATAGCCACAGTTCCCTATCAGTGTGTCTTCAGCATCATTGCCCTGGATGGGATGTTCAGCATATGGTAGTGCTGCCCCTGTGGCATTCCAAGCACATTTGTCTGCATGTTGACCTTGGTAATGTTTCTGTGGATGCCTATGGCATGGTATTGCTCCCCACTGGGTAGGGACTGTCCTCACTGAGGTATTTTCTGAAAATTGTCTGAGTTGTTAGTCTGACTCCATTCCTGTTTCAGTGATAAATCTTATATACTTTCCAGGACAGAAAGATACTTTTTTTTAAAGTGTCTCTCTATCTAGGAGGTTTTCTTTATTCATGTCAAGTGGCTATGGGTCACATTTACTCTGTCCTCAGCTCAAAGACAACTAACTGCTGTCAGCATTTTGGTTTAGCTGTTTCACTTTGGTTCAGATGTATCCTACCTTTGTTTCCTCAAGATTTTCTTTTTAATCTCCTCATCTATTATTCTGGTCTCCCTGTGCATGGAAATAAAATTCCAGATAAAAGTAATCTGGGTTCCAGCCAATGCTTTTTCAGAGTAATCTGAAAACTTCTGAAAACTTCTGAAGATTTTCTTCTAAAACCTCTGCGTTTTTACCAAATTAGCTTACTTTGCAATGTCTTTACAGGCTTTGTCTGTCACCAAATCCTTCTGCTTATCTGGTTCAGCAGCTCTGACCTCAAAATGTTGTATTTGACTTGAGATCCATGAGCTCTATGTACAAAGCGAACAGTCAAACATATAGCACCTTCCCCAGTAATCTAAATAGCCATAAAAACTGGAAATTATTCTACACCCACACAGTTCCACTGAATATTCTTAGCTCACCCTGTATCCTTGATAGAGCTGGGTTTGAGGCCAGCATTTGGAAGCAGTGTGGTAATCCAGGAGATTTTAAAATTTCATTTCTCAAGTAAATTGAAGTCCCATCAGCTCCTTAATTCCTAAATTGCTTTTGAGAACTGGCTTGAAGTCTCCCAAGCCATCTGTTGGGCACCTCCTCTGGCTCCCAATGTGCATCACCGTCTAGAGATTCCAATCTGTTTCAGAGACTGGGGGGGAAAAAAGCTTATACACTGTAGTCTTCTATCCTGTCTGATGTAGGAGACCAGATGCAGGTAGGAAAGTAAACATTTTTTCTGAGCCAACAGAACTAGAGATGTCTATCAGTTTTATTGCTGAAATACAGACTTACTTCAAAAGAAGATTAATGAGGTCATTTTCATGGACCTCATAGAATGGATCCGAAGGTATTTTGTTGCATAGTGAAATTTTTGTGTGGTTGATTCCCACTTTTCAGCCATGACATCTTGAGGGGTGTACTGCTTTAATTAAGGATGACAGACATATAGTTGAATGATCCAATTAACTTACGGCTTTTCTTTAAACAATTGATTTTTGTTGATTGATCTCCACTGGCACCCACAGACATCTGGTGCAACTTAGATAGTAGCCACTTTTTTATTATACTTGCCATGAAAACATTTTCATTTGGATGTTCTCCCACTCACAGAAAGGAAGTTATAGAACTTACAGAATAAGCTATAGGAAGGTATGTGTGAAAATTCTAGTCTAGAATTTTCTAGGAGAAAACAAAACCTCCCTTCTGCCACTGGTCTGTTTTTTAACTTTTATATTGTTTTTCACCTAAATGACTGCAGTGGTTCAGGGCAGTACACCTAATCCAAAATCAAACATTATTTTGTCTACTAATACATCTACTCACATCTTTCCTCACAGAAGGTTAGCTTGCTCCCATTGATCCTAGTTATTTTACTTTTCTCATCCTTCCACCTATTAGCTGCTGAATATTCTGTGTGGCATTTTGATTCCCTAACATTGAATCAGAAAAGAAAGGGGAAGGCAGGCTCAAGGGAGGAGGGGACAGATTTTCAGCTGCATTGATGTTTTCGAAGAAAGCAACAAGTAAGCCTCCTCTTAGGTTCTGGGTGGCTTTTAGGCACACTGGTTCAGGGGTCCGAGAACAGCTGAATTTAGAGAGAAATCTGAGGGTATTTCCAAATAGCATTGGCTTTCTACATGATTTTGCCCTTCTGTCAATACAGGAGTGGGGAGACCAGTGCGTCTGTGTTGAAGCTGCAACGTACCCTAAATTAGATGCTAGATGAGGGATAAGGTGATGCCAGCACTCCACATGCTGCGCTGGAGGAGCCACTGTCTGGACGGACCCAGTCCCAGCACAAGGGACATCCTACCATCATGTTAACTCTTGGACACGAGAAAGCTCTTTCTTCAGGAAGGCTTCTCCATGAAGGTCCTTCCTCCAGGGATACAATTTAAAGAAAACCCACGTAAATATAAATTGATCAGGCTGATGAAAATGACGCAAGAATGAAAATCAATGCCAGTGTGTGCTTCAGCCCTCTTCTCGAGCTTTTCTATCTTCCTTATTCCAAGGTGCTCCTCTGGCCCATGGTCAGAGCTGGCTAGAAGAGCAGGCAAGGCGTCAACACTGGTGGACTCCCCTGCACAGGTACAGCCTTAAAATTACTATGTAATTTTAAATACATACTGATTGACACAAATCTTTGAGAGGATTTATTCAGTTGCATCCTCTTCTTCAGACCATGAAACAATACAATGTGATGGATTATGCAGCCTGTAAGCAAGACACGGAAGCCATGCTCTCAGAAGAGAAATACTGAAAAACTGCACAATTCACATGGGAAAATTATACAAAACAAAGGGTGTCAGACCTTGCCCCAGTGCAATGTTTGATACATTTACTAGTGATAGAGTGATATTTAACACAGTACAAATAAATTCCTGTCAGCAGACAGGAATTGTTGAGCATAAGAAAAACATCGACTAGACATCCTCAGCATTTTAGAAATACATGTTGCAGTATATCAGCTGGGTATTTTTATCCCCACCCATCACTTAGTGAAGTCTTCTTCTTCCTATGCATGATGATATCTCTAGGAGTAGCTCTTTATCTGTGAAAGACTTCACTGTGAGGTGAAGGACATTGCTGAAGGAAACCAGCAGACCCTGAACAATGCTCACTGCTTAGTTTCTTATTTGAAATGCTTTTATGTCCCTGACATTTGCATGCATTCCTACTCTGAACAAGAATAAAGGTAATGACAAGCAAGGATGGTCAACATTCAAGCTACATATCCATGCAAGCAAGGTGGTGACCAAGAAATGTTTCCCTGAGGAATTATTGTGTGTGAGCTAAAATGATGACTACAATGGAGTGTTTGATACCATACAGCCTTGGCAAAGATCACCCTGGTTGAGTTACATAGAACAGCATATGTCTAATAAAAAAGCAAGACTGTGATGTGTATGATTTTGATAACGCAATGTTATTCATTATCCCAACACTTGTAGTTTAATATTCCTCTAATTTAATTCAGTTAGCCTAACCAATGAATAGGTGGCTCACACCCCCAAAAAGCTGAACCCATGGATTTCTTCAAGCTCCTACCCATACTGGTGACATTCTTCACCCTCTAATTTATACAGGGCAGGAGTTGTTTTTCTGTAGTGTAAATTAGAATCTGAGATCTTCAACATGAATCATGAGCATGGAAGCAGCTAACCCGTTAACATTAGGAAAAAAAAAATTAGTCACTGTTCCCTGTGATCTAATTTCTTACTCAATATGGTGAAACTAACCACCACTCAAGCACTGACATGAATCCCCTACCCAAATAAATACAATACACAGAGTAGTAGAAGGGAGAGGAGAAAGGAGACAAGGAGAAAATGTCTGTAACAAAGGCTAGTTTTGAAGCAATTTATGATTTAGCTCAGTGCTGGTATGCTTTGTCTTTGAAGTAGGTGCTTCTGTGTGCTCAGACTAACAGGGACCTGCCTCAGGCTTCTGCCTGCATGGATGTTCAGCTCCATCACCTCCAGCGAAAGCCTTCCTTGTTGGTTTGTTCATCCCCTGTTGGCTCAGTTTGTGACCACACAGCTGTCAGGGAGGAGCTGCAGGCATCTCCTAAGATGCTTATACTCCTAAGAGCTTTTAGGAGTATAATGCATTTTTGATCTGAAGAACGCATGTATCTTATTGGAAGCAGGGATTAGCACTTTCAGGATCCAAACCATGATGTTTTATAAAAATAATATAATAACAGCTACAACTCCTTAACTAAGGCCTATGTTCTACACCAGCAGTTTGCCTTCTGTGTGTGTTCCTGTGTTTTATCTTTTGTTATGCACATAAACAAACATTCAGATGCACATATGTACAGAATTTACCTTCCATGTTGAAACTGAGCCATATCAAAGCCTAAAGAATGTTTTAGTAGTATGGTTATCCAGATCAGTGCACATTAAAGCATTTTGTGGACTATCCTCATCTCTCAGCATAGAAGCAACTCCAGCAGTGTGCTACTAATATCACCATTGCCAAGCAAGATGAGGATTTTATAAATAATATGCAGGTACTATATGCCACTAGAAGGCATTTCATGTTATGTGGCTTCACAATTAATAAAGTCCTAACATAATGTGGCTACAATATGCCACTGATCACAAATACAGCAAAAATCAAATATTTCTGCAAAACTGGACATTTTCATCTCCTCCTGGGAGTATGATTATGTCTTTTCTATATACTAATCTGAGTCATGCAAAGTTAATCTTGCCAAAGGCTTTTAACAATCTTTTTTAGACATTTAGAAATATGCCTTGCTAGTTTTGCTCAGGTTATGCAAAAATAACCAACAGAGATTCATCAAAGCTTTTATTTGAAAGGTATTTGTTATAGGGGTTATTTTAACTATTTGCTAAAACTGTAACAATATTTGAAGTTTTATCTACTGCCCAAACAGAAGTTTGGGACAAAATCTTGATTAACCTTATACATCCACTAACTGCTCATATCTGTATCTGCTATTTTCTACCCTAAATCTGTCCATCTGCATCAGCATTTTCTCCTAAAATCACACCGTTTTCATTTTCTTCTCATGTCCTCTCATGTGCTCTATTGTGTGGATGTTCTGCCACTGAATGTTCTGTTCTATTATTTTCTCTTTTTCTGTTTTTCTGTGGCCTGTTCTCCCTTTCCCCTTTCCCAATTACTATTATGGATATATATATATATATATATAAAATCCCTACACAGCATCAGAATTAGTTACAAGGTGGAAAAAGCAAGAATTCATGTGATAGGGAAGTGGGGAAGCAGTGAGATCTGCTTTTTTTGTTTCTTTCTGTTTCTCTTCCAATTTCTACCAAAAAAAAGGTGCCAGAAAAATTCTAATAGCAAATTCGTCTATTGAAAAAGAGACTAGAGATCAGGCTGATTGTTCAGTCAGCCTGAACAATCATTTGTTAGCTGTCAAGATGGAAAATGCATCTTCTGAGGATCTGAGTGAAGTCTCTCAGCAATGACCCAGCACTGAAGGAAGTCTGATCCTTCTCCTCCTTTGAAATCCACAAGCAAGATCATTAAAGTGTTTGCCATATTTTTTAATTTCTTTTTCTCCCATCCTCTGATTCTCTAGCCTTCACACTAGCTTTCTTCTCTGACCTCTGCTTCTCTCCTTTGATCATCGTCCTCAAACCAATCTTTTCTGAAGACTCTCACGTTCCTTGCTGCCTACTGAAGCAAATTCCCTTCCTCCTTACTGCCTGCTTACAGTCACTTCCCCACTCAGCTTGGCCAAGGGGACAGTGCTGTTGATATAAATGCATGGGGATGTCTTTGTTGCAGCAAAAAGTCACCACCTGAGAAACAGATTTCTTAATGGCTCCACTGGAAATGTGACTGGCTTCTCCACAGCAGGTCTCATGCCTGCTGTGTCTCCGGGAGGCACAAACAAGGCCACAGCCTTTTGTACAGCTGGCAAGGAAGTCTGTGATCAGATACTTGGATTTCACAAGGTAATCTCTTGATATTGTATCCAAAAAACATAACACTAGGGAAAGCATGCAGCATGCCCAGCTCTGTCAGCAAGCAGAATCCCTGATACTGGCTAGCTTTTCAGTGCTACATTTGAAATTGCTTATTGTTTTCTCTTATTTCCCCTGAATTCCGGTTGGATGTATACTGCTGCAGAGAATATGTCTATGGAGCAACAACCATCAAAAGCAAGCAGAACCAGAAGCTTCTATATATGTGTACCTCTATGTCTCTCTCTTAACAGCATTAGAAGAGCAAGTGTTTTTAATTTTACCATGGTTATGTAGCACAGCAGGGATTACAAAATTAGTGCTGCTGTGGAAAATGTTTCTGCTTCTGGAGTCCAAGTCAACTTTTCTTGCTGTAACTAGAAAGAGGTGCAGAGGTCTCTGAATAACCACACAGTGCACAGCTTGGGACGGCACTATGGCAGCTGTGGGGGTTATTGGTGCAGGATCAGGAATGCTCTGAGCACAGGCTTGAAGACCATGCTTTCCAGCACTAGCTTTGGCACAGATTTTTCTCTCCAGCTTTAGGCAAGCAAGCTGATGTTGCTGGCTCAGTATCCATGCTGCCGTCTTTCCCAGGCAATAATGACAATTATGTCTTTGTAAAGGACTTCAGAGTCTTACAGTGCCCCATAGCTGCTATGGCCTCAATTCCTGGTTACATACAGGTCCTTTTTCAATGTTTCCACGTCCTTTTCCAATGCTTAAAGGTGCCTTTATGCAGCCAATGATGTAAAGATCTTTTGTCTAAGTAACAGTTGATCCCTATGTATCTAGGACACTGTTGTGTCCCTGACACCTATTACTGGAACTATCAGGGATTTGGCTTTCTTCTAATGCAAGTTCTGTGTGTTGGTGTAGCCCAATTACCAAATGTGGTCTCTTCCCACTGACATATTTTCTGTGAGAAACATAGCATAATCTATTTTCAAAGTCAAAGCCTATTAAATGAAAGGGTCTCCAGCTCCCAATCGTGGGGGAGGAAACATTCAGCTCAGAATGTCCATTTCCACCTCCCACTGTAAAAGCAGCATCATTTTTTTCCCAGTGACTAGATCTGCTGCCATGGTTACAGCTTCACACAGAGTAGGGTCACCTTCCCTTTCACGAAAAATCAATGGAAGATTTAATTTACACTATCCCCATACCAGTCACATTTTACATCAGTTTTTACTGCCTTAATGTTCCATTCTCCAAAAATGAAGAAGCAAATGGGGTGTCAACAAACAGTGGGATGGAAATGAGGGAAGCAGCTGTCAGGTTGATAAATAGATACCAGCACTGATTAATTAAACAGCTCTGCACATTAGCAAAACCTTCAAGCGACATTTCCTATTCTCCTCTTCCTAACCCTTGCACTTGTAAGCTTGCAGATATTATGGAGTTTAGTATTTCCAAGAGACAGAGCTGTTTTCATAATGATAGTGGAAGTTTTTATGCTAAGACATATTTAAAAACCTGTCACTGAAATTGACCTCTCATGTCCTTGGACAGCTCTGCGCCTTACACCACATTTAATTACAGAAGACAAATGTGCAAGCCCAAAACCTCTCTACCTTTTTCACTGAAACATGCTTTCCTAACTCACCAATATTGCCCACAAATGTGACCATAAACCCAGTTTCTATAGAGTTTTTTTTGTTTCAGAAGAAAGAAGAGAGCAAAGCGTGGAGGTGACTGAGTAGCCACCCATGCTGTTAATCATGTTTGGAAATGCTATTAAACCAAGAATGGCATTAGGACTTCCAGTGTCCTCAAGACTGTACTATTTTTCTTTCACCTACGATTTAATGAATAGAGTAGGATACTTTCACTACAGCTCTCACGTGAGTTTAAGTTACCTCAGCCCCACAAAATAAGGTAGGACCTGATTGCAATAAGCTTAGTGACTTTATTCTCAGGGTGACATTTCTGACTAAACCTTTGCATCATTAAGGCAGTCACCAATTGATGCACCAATGCTGCAGAGGAGGTTGCTATCCTAAGAAAGACTGCAAGGTATTGGACATTTTGGAAAACCAGTCTATTTTTAAGCATATATCACATGGAAGAGAGAGGGAACCCAAGAAACACGAATTGCTGTTGACTCGCCTTCTGATCACTCAGCAGTGGCAGGAGAGGCAAAATGGTCTCTCCACACCCTTCCCCCAGCTCTGGGTCCCATTTCTTTCTGACTCTTTTGCTTCTCACAGCATGAACAACCAGTTAGGTCTCTGCTTATAATACTTCATGCTTAGGATTTCAAAATTTTATTTTAGCCATGCTGCTGAGCAGCACAGTTAGCTCAGGGAGGAAAATTCACTCTGGAGGCCACTTCAATTCATGACACCTCTGGTGCAGCTGACAGCAAAATGCTACCTGTGAAGGCTTTATATATAACATCTCTCCACTGATAGCTGCCAGCCCATTCATCCTGGTTTCGATGCCACATCTGCTTGACAGAAAAGAGTTGAGGGATACCAGTCTACCACAGATTTAAAACACTAAGAAGTGGAAAAAACACCATTTCTTAATACCATAACCCCAAACCAGGGGCTCTCTCCCCACAAAACACTTTCACAGTGAGGACTGAAGAAACAGGTTAAATTTCTAGCTGTTTTGTCACTGAAACTGAAAGATGTACTTCCTGAACTAAAGGTAGGCATCTTCTTTAGTCTTTTGTAGCTGAAGATGACCCTATAGGGCACAGTGCAGACTAACCAGAGGTTGACACTGATATGATAAAGAATATAAAATAAGATTTTTTGATTGATCTTCCAGCGGGCACTTTTTAAACACTGGGTTTAGCACTGTTGTGTCTTTAAAGAATGACATCAGGTATGAACCTGTCCCAATTTTTACCTCTGCAAAATCTGTAATCCACTTGGAAGAATATCTTCTCATATCTAACAAGCTGACCTCCCAGCATGAGTCCAGAAGGCAAATCTGGCTTTAAAGACAACTGTTTCATCATGGCTTTTGCAGGTAGCAAGAGGCAATCAAGACTGGAAAAAGTTATTTAAGTGCCTTAATTGAAGACACTCCTCACTTATTATATTCCTTTACAGCTTAAACCTTCCATGCTTGCTTTGTCTCTGCCCAAGGTAACTATGGTTTGGAAGTAAAGTATTTTCTGACATTTTTGAGTTTGGGAAAGAAATCCAGGACAGTATGCACTTCTGTTAGTGTCAAAGAGGAAGCACTGACATGGATTAAATGCAAATAGAAATGGAGGTACTGGAATGAGCTGGAAGCACTGCACCCAAAAGCCAAAAAAACAACCATGCATTTTTATCTCATGTTATAAACAGCATTTGCCAGGAAAGTGTTGTCATTGCTAGTTCCCATACTGCTGGAAGAATGTGACGGGGAAAGAAAAGGAAAGGCCCATCTGCAGAGCCAGAAGCTAACCCAGAAGCTAACTGCTAGGTTTTTTTGTGGGTAAATCACACACTAAGGATGCTTAGAGACCCAGACAGATGGACATCTGTTGACACTTGGAAGTTTTTATTCTATCTCCTGTGTCCTCATAGTCGGGCACCAATTTAGCATCTCCAAGTGAGATCATTACATCAAAGTTAAGCCTGGGGTTGCCCTGTGGCCAGATCTGCTCAGCTCTAGAGCATATAGGAAAGGGCAGCCCTACTTCTCTGGAATGTTATTGCAAAATGATACCAGCATGGGTCTGAGCTTGCTGTTACAAGTGACTTTTAGGAGTTTAATCTTCGTTTAATTTGCTCTACTGAAAGGGTCACCAACAGGCCACAGTATTTCATATAACTGTCTCTTATTTGGTTTTATTGTTACTGTGTTTAAAGCCTCAGAAAACTTTCATTTCTTTGTCTGTGGTGTAGTTTTTCTGCCCTTGAATTCCAGTGCTCCTTTGTGATATCCAAGCACCCTTAAGCATTAAGATGAGCTAGTATGAAAATCATACTAACTGCTTCTCAGTGTTCATGCAAACCAAAATGAAACACAGATTCAGTGGCTTGATGACATAAGGCCCTGATTTACCTCCCAATTACCACTCACAGAAAATTGCAGTTGCTGGGAATGAAAAGCCTGTGGACCTTGACAGCATGTGCACAATGCTGTTTATAGACAACAGCCTCATAATAGCTGACCTTGAGGAACTCTGCTGGGTCTGTAGCTTTGCTTCTCTCCTAATGCTTCCTGTAAACAACAGCAGCTGACAAAACCAATGCAAATGAGAAGGAGGAAGAAAAGTATAACTTCATTTAAAAAACAAATCCACAGATAGTCAAAGCAATTTAATCTGTTAAATAATTGTGTAGGCACTGCCTACGCTCATCTCCCACTGACTTCAGCCTCTTCTGTGGTGAGCAAGCACTGCTGGTATCAACCAACTAACCCATGAGATGTATCCTCCTCTGACTCAGCAAACTCAACTGCAGCGACTAATCACCATTCAACTCATGTTAAATAGAGGTTCTTATTCAATTTTGGTACAGATTTCAGGGTTTTCTGAGTGACATCTCTGGCAAATTAGCAGCTAAAACATAGCGTCTGTATATCATCAACAAAGGATTGACACTATCAGCAGCTAGCCCATTTTCAGAAAGATAGCCTAAGGCAGGAAAAGAAAGCTATTTCTGTGGGTTTTAAATTCTTGCCAGATTCTCTAAGCTTGCCATGCTTTCACCTCCTGCCCAGCTCTCTGCTACAGACCTGCCTCCCCTAATTCCTAGGTAGGACCTTTATTTCCCTGTGCTGCCTGCCCTGCCGTAGCTACAGGTCTGATGCTTTATAATTCACTACTAACCAGTGGCCTTGCCCAGGCCAAAGCATTTTTTACAGATACAGACATATTTTGCTTTCTCATTTGATTTTCTTGGGCTGTTCCTTCATCCAAGCACTTGCAACACATTGTTTTAAGGTACATTTATTTTCCTGCTTAACTACATTTCTGCTAATCAATGCTGCATGAGCTGAAGCAGTGCTACTAGCATTGCCAACAAGATATTCTATGACGGATTTATGTCCATGAACATGAAATGGTATTTTATTACCCATGGTCAGTCTGAACAGTCTCTGTGGGGATCTGTCTTTTCCATTTGGAGCTATGGCTCCATGTGCCAAAATTTCTTTCAGCTTGATTTCTTGCATAATGAATGAGCATCCCAATACTTTTCCTTTCCATAGGAGACACCATGGTCAGCTGTCAAATACTTAGGATCAACATTAACCATGATGGGCACAATACAAAAACAAACCAAAAAGTTCATCCCCAAAGCACTTACATTTATTTTCTTACTAATGCTTTTCCAAATCTTGCTGCTGTTAGGGGTGTAAAGCCAAGTGTGAGAGTGCTTGTAGGGAAATCTGACAGATGATGAAGTCTGACTAAGAAAACAAGCTAGGAAGGCACTCAACCACTGTGCTCTATTTTCACAGAATTAAGGAAATGTCTGTGCCCAAGACAGACAAAGCCAGCTTTTGTATGTTTAGCATTTTAAAGGTTTAAATTTCTGATAATGGCTTGTTTTATGCTGCACTGTGGAAAAAGATAGCCACTATGTCTACCAGTGTCTCCTGAAACTAAATCATTAGCTGATATAAAGAAATGTTCAACATTGCTATTACATTATATTTGAAAGAGATTCATTTGCTAACTCAGTAGTTGAACAAGTCATGGAAAAATGTCTGCTAAATCATTATGCCTTGTGATCTTCATGTTTGCTAAGATAGTAGGAGTAAAAACATATTTTAGCATATTTAATCCATTTTGCAGTCATAATATTTTTGCTCATTCTAGTAACAGCAGAGAAATTCTAGAAAGGCAGTGACCTGGGAAATTTATAGTTAGAATTTTGTGACCTTTATCTCAGCAGCTTTTAAAAATGAAGATTAAAGAAATAATTAGATACTGGAATTAAATGTAACTTTCAAATGTTCTTGAAACCTAAAATAGCTGCTAAGGAAAGCAATGTTGAAGTTTGGGATTACAAGTTATTTAATGAAAGACAATTACTTTTTCCATCAGAAAAATCACCCCCCTGTGGTGCTCTGATCAAGAACTGCTTTCTTCTTTGTTAGCAGCAGTAAGTGTATCTTGCCTGGTAAGAGAAGTGGTTCAATCTCTCCTGTAGGGGTTGTCTTTTCAAGAGTAGGAAGGTTCACAGAGCACTAAACTACAGAAAAATATTCCCGCTGCTACAGACTTTCCTATGGGGCCTGTCTTCAGCTTGGTTACCTGTATGAGATATAGTACTGTCCCGCTGTACAGAAACGTCAGGATAATCTGGTGTGATCAGGCAGTACAGTGATGGAGAAGCCATATGGAGATACCCACTGTTTCAGGATTCAAAATAGATTCTATTGGAGAAGCTTTATGTTGGGGTCCCTTTTGCCTTGTATCTCATGCAGTTCGTTTCCCCAGAATGCTAAATGCATGCAAATTACTGCAATCTTGATTTGGCAGCACTTTGCATCTCCTTTTCACCAGTTGCCAGTAAACTGATAAAACCGAGTTGAAAACTGCTTTACATTCAGAACACTACCACAAGTATGAAGGAACAAACAGCACTGGACTTGAAAGATCCTCGGGAACAAATTTTTTCAATTGATAGTGCTTTACTCTGTGGAGAAGTCAAAATTGTCTTTTTCAAGTTAATTATACGTTCCCAAGGAAAGCTATTTCAGTTAGAACGTGGTTTTCAGGAGTAATATTCTCAACAGTTTGCCTCCATCTCTTGTGCTACTTTTATAGTAGCATTAACTGTCCCCTGTTGAAGCCCATAATACTTCAGCAGCTGCTCACTTTTAAATGACAAAAATCCCTGCAGACTTGGGATGGCATAAACATGTTTAAAGACTTTTTATTTATAGAAAAGACTGAAAGACCTCTGTTTGTCTCATTCTTCTCAAGTAGTGCTAGCCAAAAATGTTTCAATGCAGTGCTTTTCAGTCAGAGAACACTATTCCAAGGAAATTACACCATTTAGTGGAATTGCGTTCATTAGTATCAAACTCATAGGAGAAGCTAGCAATGATCATGATACACACAGAGAGCACATTCCAGACAACAGCTTGCCTCAAACTGTGTAGACACCTGATATAATTGTAAAAAAATGGGCCAGATCATGCATCTGGATAAAGCATTATTCCACGCAATAGCCTGAATGGTAGGTGATTATCTGCCTGGGAACCAAAGTGTCCAGGTGAAGTTCATAGTATTCTGCTAAGAAAGAAAGAAAGGGAGAGGAAGGAAAGAGGAGCCCTGAGTAAAACTCGCTAAGTGATTGGACTGACTCACTGTTTTAAAGAGCCAAGTGGGGGAAAATTCAAGCCCACATTCAGACACCCATATTTGGACATATAAAATTTAAATGCTCAGGTATCAGATAAATGTATAGGTTTCCACTGTAGCCAGCAGAGGTCTAATTCTGCATGCTTTTGCAGCAATGTAGGTGCCTACTGAGAGCACCCGAGGTGCTCTAGGATATTCAAGACATCCACAGGTATGATAGATTTGATATAGGACCTAAAGAAAACCTGCACCCTTGTGGAGCAACAACTGGAGGCCATGCAGTTTTGATGAGCACTGCCATCACTAATTTTCAGTCAATACAGGCAATGGAATTCTCAGAATTTGGCATTTAATCAAACATATGTAGCTGCTTCAAGATAAGCTGAACAACTCTCTAGAGTCATTGGTTGGTTGGTTTGTTGTTTTTTCAAGAATGAAATTGTAGTGACAAAGTGAGCCAATACTTCTGTTTAGTAATACTGCTACTTTACAAGAATACTGTGGAGATGGTCAATACCTGAGCCTCCACGCGGGAACTAGGTGAGACCAGAGCCTTGTAGGTTCTTCCTACCAGCCTGTTTGGGCAACAAAGGATTGAGTAAAAGCATTGTCTGTACCACACAGATTTGACAGAACACCACTATAACTTCACTCAAATCAGGCCAGGCAGTTTCTATCTATCAGATCTGTCAGAAAAATATTGCTGTTATTTTCAGGACTTCCAGACATAGAAGCAGGAAGGAGCATCATTATGAACTCCTTTGAAGTACACAAGACAAGAGGTTTTGCTTGCATGGGCATATTTTTCCAAGGCCATTTAAAGTAGCATTGAGAAGACTGACCTACAAAGACATTTGTGGACTAGGGAGAAAATAAAGCCAAAACCTAACTAAAGTACTAGCATAGAGTTTTACAGGCATGTGAAATTGCTGTGAAAAGGTTTCCATGTTTATACAGTAAACTGAAATACAGTCCAAGCAGCATGTGGAAAAAACCCTTTGCTCTTCCTTTATGAATTATTAATTTTAACTGGGCCAGAAGCTGATCTAGCAGAGAAGGAGAACCAGGAGAACCACGTGCTTTGCTGGGTAGGATGCGAATAGGAAGAACACTTTGCAGCAGTGATATTAATTCCTGGCCTCCCCATCCTACTGGTATTTCCTCCCCCAGCATATTTCTCAGACCTCTAATATATATTCTTCAGTGTAAGAAAATATTAGTAATCCCTGTCCTTAATTTTAAGCAAGTCAGATTTGGAAAGTATCACTGGGAAAGCTACTTTAAGCCAGTAAGTCTCATTATGACCTGTCCAAAATTTAGCCACATTTGAAAACTCTGGACTGAAAATACAATGCCAAGGAAAAATGATCAGATTCTAAAATTAAGGCATGCTTCTCTCTTCTTTAGAAGGGAAAAATGCAATGAGGAGACAACTCTCCAATATTATCTAAACAGGGGTGTACCAAATGAAGACCACTTCAAAAAGGTTATAAAAAGGACTGGGAAAGAACAAGGATAAGCCAGAAAATATAGGAAAACTATTGCTAGCCAACACAAACTTACAGTTTACTAGAGCAAATAATGTTTTTGAAAAGAATAGAAGCTCTCTTGGACATACACTGACTCCAAGAAAGACACTCCTGTCCTAACAAAGAAAGTGTTGCAGAACACAGATACATTTTGCTCATAGGTGCTAAATTGCTCCAAAATAAAGGGAAAAGTGTCACAAACACTAGGAAATGGACTGACATGGTGAAAATTATTTGCTATGTTCTTCAGACTTGTATTGTTCTGAAATGGGTGGAGCTCCTAATTTCGTGACACATTTACTTAGGAAGAAAGCAACATATGCTTTAACTGAACACTGAAGATCTAACAGTAAGATGCAGAATGTAAATCTACAAGTAGAAAGGTGCTGCAGCATAAAACATCTCTTGAACCTCTGCTTGGAATTAAAAATCTCTTAGCTCTATGTCTTCCAGTTCAGTCCATATATAATACAAATGGAACAGCTTTAGCTTCCTAAGAGGAACGGTCAGTCTGACATAATCATAATTCAGCATGTGTCTACTGCCAACATCTGAGGCAATGCCAGACACAGTCACCTTAGCAGACTGGCAAAGAACAACCAGGAGTGCAGCTTTCTGGTTTGGGGGAAGTCTAGCAATGGTGGAGCACAGTATAATGACAATTAGAAACAGCAACAAATTAAATTCTGCTCAGTAGAGACCATCCCTTCTCTGTACATGTTACATCAGACTGTGCCTGATAGTAAGTCTTCTTTCCCATGAAAATAACTCTGTTCTCCTTTCCTCAGTCACAGCAAAATTCTGCTCCCATCTGCACAGAGAGCCCTTTAAACCCAGATATGTACCCTTGTAAGATCTGCTGCATTTTATACAAATTAAGCATTGTCCTTGGTACTCTGGAACAGGATGAACCTCTTTTCCTACCTTGTTTCCTTTGTCGAGAAAGCACTAAGCATGTAATTGTCACCTCTCGGAAGGACAAATGGTTTAAGTGATGAGTTTCTGCAAAATGTAGCAAAGCCTGGAGAATACTAAATCTGTAAGCATTCATCCAAGCTCACTATAAAACAAACAAACAAAACTAATGACACAACAAGAACACATACACACAAAAAAGGCAAATTCCTGCAATAAAAATACAACAGTCTTGTTTGGCTTGATAACCCAACAGCTCCCTCTGCAGGGTGACACACCTCATCTGGATATAAAATGGTCTTGCTATGTAATTGATATATATCTCAAGCTGTTTCCAATCAAAGCTGACATATTCTTAAGATCAGTGAATCCCCTGTGTTCAGATACAATTATGTGTTATGTGCAAAATAAATGTATGATATATTAGATTTAAAGTACACACTGTCTCACTTGAACATTATTCTCTCAAAAATTGCTGTATGTACCAGTTCAGTCCCTTTTCCCACTGCAAAATCAATGACATCTTCACAAACCTCCTTGCAATCAGGCAGAGATCTCAAATATATTGTGCTTCCCTCTTTACTTAGCAGAGTCCCCACATCCGAGCCTTTCTGTTAGAAAAGAACACAATCTTGATGAAAGAACGTTAAAACTAGTTATAAAAAATACCCAGAACAAAATAAGAACATGGAGGGGCCTTCACTCAGAAAAAAAGCAATGCTTTGTTAGTCTGAAAATTCTATTTCTAATAACAATAAATGTCTAGATAAAGAAAGGCAGGCATGGTTACCAAACTTTCTTGTATTTGACATTTTTAACATAATATCTGTTGCTGTTCATTATCTTTCAGAGAAAGACATGATCATTTATAAGCCTCTTTGTAGTGTTTCAAGGACCAGTTATTAGGAGTTGATGCGCAAAAGCTTGGGACATACTGTTCCTGGGAAACATTCTGTCCCCTTCAGGTAGCAGATTAGATTTTCTAATCACTGATTTCTCATTCACCTTGGAAATTGGCAGTGTATGGTCTCCCAAACTCCTTTTAAAAGCTGAGTGTCTCTTACAATACCCTGATCTGGATGTATAAAATGTAGTTAGAGAAAACTCAAAATAAATATCATTATTATTCTATCACACCTTATTGCAGCAGTAGGTACTAATAAGCCATTTCAAAACAGTTGTTGACGCAAATGCTCCCCACTGTCAGTACATTTCATAGTAATTCTCTGGAAACCAGACATGCTATTAACATTAATAGAAATAGCTCCAGGGCAGGAGACAGACTGCTATATCCTAAGCTTTTACTTAAAATTTTAAATCCATCTAATATTCATGAGTTGAACTATTTTGTGTAGCCATAAATAGATATCTTACTTGAACTATTTATTTACTGAGCATCTCTAGATGCTGTTATATACTCTAAAACATCCTAAGTCATATGTCATAGTCATATGGTTACCACCATCTCCTCACACTGAAGAAAAAGCAGGCATTGTCCTAGTGGTTTTGAAAAGAAAATAGTATCTTCCTACACGTTTTTTCCCCCCACCCTGTCCTACTAGCCCCTCATTTAGAAGCTTTCAGGCAATTGAGAAACTGAAAACAATACATAGTTCAGTGGAATGTAAAGTTACACTGATTTCTGTAGATTCAAATAAACGCTTACTTACAACTATGTGTATAAATCCACAAGTCATGATTACTAGGAGCCATAATGTGACATTGGAGTGTACACTGGTATTGTGTGATATACATAGATGCTGTACAACCACTATCTACCCAAAAAATCTTTTAAGCTCAGTGTTGAAAGGGTTCAGAAGTGGACAAAAGTCTCGTTTGTATTTTACCTCTAGGAGGATAATTAGAATTCATGTTCAAGACCCCAAATGCATACTTTAAACTCTCCTTAGATCCAACCAGAAGACATATTACTGAGTGTTAAAATAAATGCATAATTGGCATAAGGAAAGAAAACCCTGCCCAGTTGTTTAAGGGTGTCTTACTGAAGGCTTCAACATGCCTTAGAAAAGGGTAATTGCAAATGGAATCTGCACTGACACTGCTCTAGCTATCAGTCGTGGCTCATCCCATGTACTCAATATTCAACTCACACCAACACAGCAAATCAAATGGAAAGGCACAGTGTATTGAGGGCATATTGTTGCAAATCAGTTAGATAAGCCATGACGACAATGGGATACGTGAAGATGAAGAGTATTTTCTTATTACCATCTCAGATCCATCCATCAGAGAAACAACATCCCATTTTAGTTACACCTGGAAGCTCACTAATATAACAGAAATTCAGTTAATAACATTTAATAAATAAGAGGGTGGCAGAAAGCCTATTAAGTGAGGTTTAATAATTCTATGCTATATCCTGGCCTCAGTCTCAATCATTTATCTATGAAGAAAGACTGGTGGAAACCAGCATGGCTAATCGATACACATACACTTTATTCCCCCACAGAGCAGACCTCAGGCTGTTTTGAGAAGTAACAGATGGAATTTTACCTTCACTTGGAGAAAGTTTCAGCACGGCAAAAAATTGATTTAGAAGTACTTTAATATGCTGCTCCAGCACCATGCCTACACAATCTATATAACCAGCCTATCCGGCTGGATTCTCCAGAATGTGCAAAGACATAAGGTCCTCAAATTATCACTATGACAGGCCAGATTTCCCATTAGTTGCAGATATCTATTTCCTATAATTTTCCAAAGACAGATGTATATGCAATATAAACAAAATTTAATAGACACGAAACAGTGAATCTTCCCACATACAGATGAAAAGTGTAAGGAAAACAGGTTTTTAGGAGGCCAGGCTCATTCTTCAGTCAGCAAGCACCAGGCTGAGCAAGCCACAAGAGGGAGTGCAAACACTGCTGGAAAATGCAAGGAAACGCAGGGAAAAAGGGCCAGAGCCAGGCAGTGCTTGATGCCAGTGCGTTCTAATTTGTACTAAAAATCAATTTAATTTCCTCTTCAGATTTAATATATTACAAGTTTTTCTTCAATACTAATCTGGTCAGGAGAGAGGAGGAAAAAAGCATTCTTTATGTTTGAGCTGGATAAATGCAAGGCAGAGCCAGGTCAGAGCAGCAGGCAAGGCAGCCTTGGGTATCAGGTAAATGGAACTAAAAGGCTGCAGCGCTTGCCAGTGGCAGAAAAAAAACGGAGGTCAGCTGTGCACTTCTCCCTCCTGCTTTTGATCCCGCTTCTGCTGCCACCGAGGGAGGGATGGGGGCATGTGCAAGTACCAGCCCAACCCAAAAGGGGCACCTACTGCCAACCTTCAGTAGCAGCAGGAACAGGCATTCCCCCCCCGCTTCTTTTTCCTTCATGAGAGACAACAAATAACGCTCCTTAACTGTGGTGACATAGATTGACAAAAGAAATACCTGACTGAAGATATTTTCAATCTGAGCTGTTTGCATGTGCCTCAAATGTGAGGTTATGAATTCTTCCACCATCATAGCCAGATTTTTCTCATCTCTTATTACCTCTGGATATAAGACAGTCAAATTCCATTGTTGAGCTGAAGGTTGTTTACATAAGCCAAGGATAAATGTATTCTTAAAAGCTGTTCTTTCTGGGTGGTTTGGCACAGTATAGTTGTTGCATATCCATTTAACTTAGCTGATGGAGTATTCTAGCAGGAAACAGCAGTAGGAGACCAATGTTATGCAGGGGACAAGAGCAAAACAGGTATGCTTGTGAATGCTGATCTCCTGAGTGATGTAATTGTGATTAAAAAAAATCTTAGTACAGTAACGCCCAACTCTTCTGCATGAACTTAGATACATTCAGCACAAATCTAGTTTCTTCTGGGAGCTGAAAACAGAGGAAGGTCACATGGCTGTGGAGCATATCTGTTCCCATTCCACAGTTCCTTGCCTCCATGGGACCCAGAGCAGCAGCAGAAGCCCTGGCACTGGTAGGTCAGTGGGCACAGCTTCAGGATTCATGACTACCTCAAAACATAGTGGTGGGGCGGGATCCCTTCCCCAGCATGAGGGAGATGCTGAAATGCCTCCCAACAGAGTCTTGACACACCAGGTGCTGGGAGACAACAAGTCACCTGGGGTTTCTGCAGTTGCAGATTAAAAATGGTATTCTAGCTAAATCATCATATGCATTTTTCTAGTCAGACATGAAATCAGGGAAACATCCTTAAAAGAAATTAATTGGCTCTGAGGTTATCACTGTACTCACCACACATGTAATTTCCCTTTGCATGACAGGATCATGAAAATTTTTACCAACTAGTTTATTTAAAATCTTCATTAGTTATATACCCTGCTCATCTCTTCCTATCCTTCTGTCCTTCACATTTTCTCTTTCTCCTCTTTCTTAGTCTGCAGTTCTGTTACTTAATGAACAACCAATGGTCCAAATGCTAACTCTAACCATCTTCCATTGCCTATAATAGGAGAGAAAGGTACAGCGTAAGTTTCTCTAACTCCAATGTAATAAATTATCCAGTTGTGACAACCCCAGAACAGATGAGAGACCTTCAATTTTTTTAAAGTATAAAAAAATTGTTAATCACCTGGTGCTACTCAAAGACCAACTGTTACAATACTTAAATTCTGTAAAAGGGTGTGAATTTTGCAATCATGCTGCCATAAGAACAGAAAATAGTTATGTTTAAAAGATAAGCAAACAGGACTGCAGAACACTAACTTCACACAGCCACGCTTAAAAAGCTAATGACAGCCTGTAAGAACAACAGTTCACAAAACGCATAAATTTAGGCCACAAATTCAGCCTACAGCTCCAGGGACACTGACATCAAAAAGGCATCGCAAGGGCATCAGGGCAGGGTGCCAACATTGCCAGCTCCACACTTTTGACTCTCTGCCGCCTACATTGATGAGGAGCCCTGCCACAGTGCCAAGCTGCCGTTAGGGTTAAAGTTAGGGTTAGGATTGAGAGAGTCAAAGAGCCTACAACTCCTGGAACATGGACTGGAAAAGGCATGCCAAGGCTATCCTGGCAGGCCACCAACTTAGCTGCTCCTACATCTTTCTAATCTGGACCACCCATGGTGATGCAGACCTCAGCCCCTGCGACAAGAATAAAGAATTTTCATTTAATTTCATGAAATGAAGAATGAAGAATTTTCATTGAAGGAATAGAAATTAAATCTTGAGATGTAAATGAGTATCATTTCATGAAGTTTCAGCTCATTTCACTGCACTGCAACTCATTTCATTCCATTTCATTATTTTCAATTCACTTAAGGATTTTCAGTTTTTCACATTCACTTCCTTATATTTTCTTTCCCCTCCATTCATTTCACTTCATTCTTTGACTTCCTTTTGAAATTTTCCATTTATTCACTTGTATTTCCTTTTCTGTCTTTTATTTAAATTCATTCCTGGATTTCTCACTTCATTTCCTTTCAGGAAAGGAAAATTCTTGATTTCATGAAAGGAAATGAAATCTCACAATTTCAATGAGCATCATTTCATGAAGTTTCAGCTTATTTCACAGCTCTTCACTCGGAGTAACTAAGATAAGAAATTTACCACAACTTCTAGTGTGTAGTTTTCATATATTCACACTTTATATAATTGCCAGAGTGGTAAATATGTTGTACATGAATTATTAAAAAACACACACCCTTATTGTTAATTACTCAAATATCACCTTCATAAATCTGAACAGTGGGTAGTTTGGAAAGAGAAACTGTACTTGTTTTTCACAAAGGTCAACTTAAATACCATTGTTTTCTCAGTTCCTAGTGCTCCCTTTCAAGCTGTATCCAAAAAGTGACAATATCAAACAATCTCCTAGTTGGTGGGGGAAAAAATATTTCACAGAGAATAAAATTATATAAATAAGGTCCATTTAATTATTCACTGAAGGCTCAATATACAGAAAACATTAAAATACCAAAAGTCCTGAATGGCAATCATAAAATATGCTTTAAGAAAATTCAGAGTAAAGACATCCATCAACAATTTTAGCAGAGATTTCTGTACTGTGACCAAACGTGAACTGCTTGGAGAGCTTTAGATGCTGAATCCCTTCAGTAATTCACAGCTTAATGTGGTTTCCTTTGGCAGCCCACAGACACTGCCACTGAAACCCACCTCCAGCCTCACCAGCCTACTGGCTGAAATCCATCTCATTCTCATGTCTCTTCAGCTCATCCCTGTAATGGCTTCACTTGGATGACATTTACTTTTGTCTCATTGTGTTTACTGCTGTCATCTATTTGTTCAGTGTCATCACTGGCGATAATAAAAATGATAGAGGAAGAGCTGAAAGTCACTTTCTTCTTTGGCCTGTCCCCTGTTTTCTGAGACATCACTATTGGTCGTATTGGTTTGTCACTCCCTGTTGCTGGTGTCTCTTTCATTGTCCTCTGGAATCTCATCAGGCGAAAGCACAGGAGTTGCAGAAGGCAGTGTCGAAACTGCATGAGAGAATAAACAGAATGAAGTTCAGCTTCCTAAGCATTCACTATCATGTACAAGGCAGTGAAGGGCACAGTACAGTAAGCGACTCAAAATAAGAGACTTCTGCATATCTTCTGAGTTAATTTCAGTAACAAAACATGGTGCCTCTGCAGTGGCTACTTTTTTCTCTACATCTGAATAGGATCACCGAGCCAACAGAGGGCACTGAAATGCAATTGAGTATTTTACCAGCCACAAGATCTCCAATCCACAATCTGCAAAAGACAAGATGACTAGGTTCTAAAGTGTGCTATAGGTTTTGTTTTCATATTCAAAGATCATACATTTGATCCAGCAGGGAAAGAATATTCTCACAAACACTTCACAGGAGGATGCAAAGGGAAAGAAAGAGGGGAGGAAGGGGATACAAAGTGATGTTTTCTTCCTTTTAAGTAACTCCAGGGTCTGGAATTTTAACAAAAACATTTAATGTCACAGATGTAAAATGAAATTTCATTGATAACACTGAAGTCCAATGTTCCCATTGAATATGGAAGGAACAGAAGTCTTTCAGCTACCTAGCAGCTACCTATGACACAGGAAGTCTGTTCTACCATGTGACGAAAAAATGTGAGGTATTCAGTGAAAGCTTGCACCAGCACATAGCGAAAATTTGTGTAGTAGCACCATGTTAATTCTATAACTATGGCCTCCCCTTCAACAAAACAAAGACCCAAGTATGAAAGTTAAAGGATGCATTCATTCAGTAGTTCCATGTCTGCACACATTTAAAACTCAGATATTATCCTTTGGGAAAGATCTCTGGTTCTACAAGAAACAAGTGCACAATTTCCTCTTTGTTTAATAACCTATAACAAGACTTGCCTGGAATGTATGAAGAGGACTTCAACCAATCAACCAAAATATCAAAAAACCCCGAAACAAGAACAACAAAACCCACATACACAACAAACATCCAGGAGCAGGTGGGAAATAATGCACCATTTCCTCTGAAATGGGGTAGGATACCTTTTTAACAGCCTTCCATTTAGCTGTGTTAAGGGACTACTTTGTATTGTCCTGCATGGCCTCTGTTTTCCCAGCTATCATGCAAGGAGCAATCTGACATGCCAGTTTGGAACAAGGTTTTCCTGTGGAAAATTAATCCTACTCTGACACAAGGAAGGCCAGTCCTGTTGGATCTGTCCTGTTGGGAAAGGGACCTAGCTAAATACAAGATCTCAGAGAAAGATAATCTGGTGCAAAAGAATGGTCATGTGGAAACCTTGATAATTTCAGAGGTAATGGCCTACCTCAGAGTAGCATAGAAGTTAGAAAGTATAAGCATGTTAGAACAGGTCAGATAAACGAAGGCTATTATAGAGAACCTGTTTTAGGATTCCTTCTGAGGCAAAATAACCCCAAAAAACTAAGCAAAAATACTATCATTTTGATCTTAATCTGGAATTAGAGGCAAGAGAAAAATGCTTCACAATGCATCTCCAATAAGCGTGTTCAGATGATTGATTCTTTTCCTGGCTCTCTTTATCCTACACTGCTCCTGACCCAAGCTGCTGCCCCACAACTGCAAGCCAGTGGAGGAAATCAGAGAATATTCCATCTCTATAATGAGTTTAAGGGTAAGGAAAACGCAGGAAAATCCCTCCAGCAACCATTCATGGTTTTTCACCCTTTGCCAAGGGATTCTATTAAACACCAGATATCTTTATGCAATCATGGTTTCAGAAGTTTACAATGTGCATGTTACACATCCAGTTTCAGTCCTTGTGTTGCTATAACACAGAAGTCAGAGGCAAGTTTTTTTTTTCTTAAAAAACAGACACTGATTATTCTAAATTTTCTCTGATGGAATTCTACTGTGTTAAGGGAGTGATTCAGATGAGGTCTTCTAGTTGCAATCCATTTAATGGGTAAACTGTCAAAAGCAGACAATTAAATTCTGACACTCTTTCCCATCCCTTTCATGCGAGTTAAATGTTTGAATTCACATATGAGAAAATTAAAATTCTAAGCTGGTGGTATTTAAGCACCATCAGGGATTTTATTTTACTTCTAGATTGCCACCATTTATACTAGCTTTTCAAATTTTTTTTAAAAATTTCAGATTAAAGTATATTGACCTAAACTCCACAAGTTTGATACTGGCTACTATTAATTCAAACAAGAAAACCTTTAATGTACCTACCTTTCTACTCATGAAGATATAGATGACTGGATTATAAGCAGTGCTTGACTTGGCAAAGAAAGATGGGATGATAGCTACTGTAGGAGTTACAAGGTTGCTATAGCCATATGTTATCAAGAGAGAGACCACTGCATAGGGCATCCAACAAACAAGAAACGTGGAGATCATCAAGAAACACATTTTAGCCACCTTCTTTTCATATTTTAGAAGTTTGATCACTTGAACCGTCTGGAAATCTTCTACACCACGAAGCTGTAGAGGGGGGAAAAAAAAGTAAAATAAAATAGCTTTACATTTTAATCGAACCTGAATACTTCTACATTTATTTATAAGTAATTGATGCACTCTTTCAGTTTAAGGCACAGACACTCTACACTTTAACTTGTAAACCACAATTCTTCTGGAAGTTTACATCATTGCTTCTCAGACTTCTACTCTCTACATTAAGTGTAAAAATACAAGCTGAGGAAAAATAGAATAGCCAATCTCCTAGAAAACAACAAATCCAGACATGTAACAAAACATGCTGCAGTTATAAGTATTTTAGAAACATAACTTGCCCTCAGCTATTGGCATAAGCAAGTTCAATTTACATTAGTGGTCCTTTGTCTGACTACTTAAGACAATCCTGCAGATCTGTGTCATCAGAAATTTTTAGAGAAAATTTCATAAATAGATTTCCCTGTACTGCTTTTCCCCATAGCTTGTTACCCTAAAATTATGAAATCTCCAAAGAAGACTACTAGGCAGCGGGTTCCCAGTGTTATCTGAGCCATAAAATAAGGAAAAGATAGGACATGCACATGAACATACTCCACAAATTATCTGTTGTGCCAATACTGTTGACCATAAACTTGAATGGATCCAGACTACCTACCCACAGAATATGAATCATTAACACTTTCTCATACTAAGGATTTGGATTGAATTTTCAGGTGAGGATTTGATGTGGATTAGTAAACTAAGCAGTTCCCTACTTTTTCCCCGTGAAACCACAAAACAAATAGACCTCAGCTGCTCTAGGCTGGTTCTCTCTCAAGCCTACATCCTATCTAGTCGTACCTGACACAGATGAACATCAAACATTCAAAAGTTTGAATGGGAAGTGAGAGTGCAAGTTTGGCTTGGATCCAACCTTAATATACAGCTTCAACATTTTTCACTGATAATATTACATTAAGAGAAGTCTTATTTGAATTAACTTACCATTCTTACTGCATACAGAATATGGCCATAGCAATAGGCCATGATCCCAACAGGTGCTACTAGACAGCCAAGGAAAAAAAGGAGCACAAAGGAGGTATCATTGGGGTCCTTTGACTTCCAGTCCATTGAGCAACCTAATCCATGAATTTCCAGTGTGTATCTGTTCCAGCCCAAAAGAGGGGCTCCAGTCCAGGCTAGTGAGTATAGCCAGATGTATGTGATAGCTCGCCAAGACCAAGAGAAGTCAATCACTTTTGCATGGACGACCCGAATGTAGCGTTCATAGGCAAGAGCAGTAAGAGTCATAATTGAAACAATTCCTAAAAAAAAAAAAAAAAAAAAGCAAACCAAAATCAATTAAATGATTCACAAATACTGTAAATTGGACTGAACTCCTCTTGATAAATGTTTTCTTTGCTAGCGGGTTAACTCAAAATGACCTAGCTCATATTATGAATCTAACATCCGTAAGATTTTTGGATGACAGTGCATTACTCACTAAGTCAAACAGAATCACTAACTTCAAGCTACCCAGAGAAGGACGCTGACATCTGATCCACAATGTACAATGGCCAAGAAGAGGGCCAAGGAAAAAAGAGACCAAGTGAATATTTCTTCCTAAACATTACTTCAATAAGTGAGGTATCATGGTCCAAGGTTTGGGGTTTTTTTCTGCTAGTAATTGTTGTAGGATTTGTTGTTGTTATACGTTCCTTTGGGGTTTGCAGTTTCATTTGGCTGTTGTTGTTTAGGTTTTAAAAAGAAAAAGCTATCATATAAAACTGACATAATCTGCAATAAAAAAATCTGTTAGAAACCTAATCAATTGAGAGTTGAGACTGAAATTAAAGAAAGCCTGCAGCAACTGAAAGCATAGGTGTGCACCTTTAATGTGAAAAAAATGACTAGAAGAATTCCAATTTATTTCAAGATATCCTGGAAATCTTTGCATTTCAGAGAGAACCAGGAAGGCAAAGCATTACGTTACTGAAGGTGTTCCATCTGAAAGACATTTAGTTATTTCGAGTGTCCTTTCCTATCTTGCTGCTTTCATAAAAATATCAGTCCTTGTTCATTTATGCACTCTCTTCCTTTTCTGTCCACCTCAAACCCAATACACAATTATTAGCATGTTATGACAGAAATCAGACATTATCTTCAGCTCTCAGTATTACCCTATCCAGACACTTTTATCATTTCATGAAGTCAAGGCAATTCGGTCTTGATTAGACTGTAAGGATTTCTGTTTCAATGGTCTGTAACGTTTGATGATCAAAAACCAAACTGCCCATCAGGCAACTGTCAGATGCCTGAAATCTGTTATGATTCAGTCATCAAGCTCATAAATACAGGCATTTAAACAACAAAAGGCTGTATTTCACAACATTCTGTGAGATTATACAGATATCTGTCTAAATCTGTAGAGATTTTATCTAATTTGAAGCACAAGTATTTGGTCATGAATATGCACAGCATTTAATTTCTTCAAGTATATTCATATGTGCCATAACATGCTTATATACAGCTGTAAGAAGGTTAACTGTGCAGATTTCACTACCAAAGAGAGAATAACCACTTTTTTTAACTCCACAGAAACCTGATCTCACTTTGAAAAAAAGGATAAGCATTTAATGAAGACAAATTAACAACAGCAGAAAAGGACCAGTAACATGGATTTTAGGAAGGCAACTAAGAGTTATAAAATCTAGAGCAACATAGAGACTCTCTGTCAAGGTATTCAACAGCAAAACCAGTTTATTATTAACCAAGTAGGATATCCTTTAGGATTCTAATAAAATTACTTTACATTGCGGTGTAAAATCCAAAAAAGGATTCCCTTAAGTGATGAGCTTAGAAAGCTTTCTGGATTAAGAGAATTTCCCTTTCTAAAAGAAAATGTGCCACACTCTTTCATAGATCTCTTTAAAATTAAACAGGTGTTTTGGGTTTTTTTATTATGTCCTTTTTTTCTAGTTATCTTTAAATCTTCATCACAAAAAGACAAAAAGACATAGATATTGTTGGCCATGCAGTAACCTTTCACATTTAGTTGGTTTTTTTTGGGGGGGGGAGTTTCTTGTACAAATCACTGCTGTAGAATCTCCTTTTCATAGCTTGGAACTGGACTACCAAATGTGGAACAGAAGGTTTCCAAAATCTAAGGTTTGGTTTGTTGACTGTTTTTTTGGTTTTTGTTTTTAAATGAAGTTGAAAAGTAGTCCTTCATGCCCTTTTCTGTGACCCAACATGCTGAAAATACATTGAACAATGTGGATCTAGCCAAAACATTGTCAGGCATTATGAAATAATGACAGGATTTTATAGGTACTACTTACACTAACACTGGCTCAGGAAAGTGTTTTATTCAGTCAAAGGCAATCTACTTCCTGAACACAAAGTAAGGCAAGAAGTTCCCCTTCCATTTCCCTTACCCAAAAATTAGGTACTACAAAATTTTACCTGACAGTTATGAAAATCATCCACAGACACATTTATGGAGGAAAATTCACATCACTCAACTAAAGGCTCAGTTTGCTTTTACAGTGCACTGCAGCTTTGCCTGATCAGTAGAGAGAAAGAGCAACTCCTCAGGATGATGAGCCAGAATTCCTAAACTACCCCTTTTGCTCTTTATCACCTTCCTCCTCCCGACGATGGTATTCAATACTAATGTCCCTGTGTGCTCTTAATATTTCCCCATGCCTTTCTTTATGAGCACAGAATTCTAGCCATGACAAAGTAATCAAAAGTGCACATGCTTGGCTGAAAGTACAGGTGTGCAGAAGCAATAATTTACTGAGTCCTTGACATTCTCAAGGAAGGCATTGGATGCTCAATATCTCTGAAAATCTGCATGTGCACAGAGATGTTTGAACAATGTTCTATCAAGCCCCTTTCAGTCTGAAACCACTGCTCTTCAAAGGCATACGTGAATTTTCCCCCTTGAACCGTAAAGAGGACTTTGGAAAGCCTCTTGGACATTATGCACCAAAATGCAAATCCCTGTTCTGTTGGTATTCAAGGAGTGTCTGGCAGCATGCAGACATGAGGCAGGAAATGCAGGTAACAGCATAAAATATATATGATTTCTGAATGTGTATGGCTCCATTTTCTATGTACGATTCAGTTTCTGTAGTCCAGTGCAGAGGAAAGCACTGAATTTTACTTCCCTCCCTGCCCCCACGCCTCTCCCGGAGCTTTTCTGGAAATTATTAAATTTCATTCCGAGTGAGTTGCATATTTTAATATGATGAAATATGTGCTGATTAAAAAACCAAATCTGTTACAGAAAGCCATTATGGTTATTGTTTGGATATTAGCCCCCTCTTAGCAAAAATATGTATTTCAAACCAATTTTACCTTTTATCTGAAAGAAATTTTGTTATGCTTCTTGAGGTACTGAAGATCTACATATTTTGATTCAAGGCTAAGGCCCAAGATTCTGAGGCTCTATTATACCAGCAAATCACTCTTTCTAACCCTTTCAGAGAGACTTGAGTGCCCAATGTTTACAGAGAATGCATGTCTGATATACAGATCTCTATCTCAGAGAACACTCTGATCTGTAGGTGCTGATTACAAACATAAACACTCTTTGTGTTTAGGAACTCATGCTAGTTTTAGCGCCGATTTAAGCCTGGGCAATTACCCTAGCACAAATGGGGTCATTCCCCTGTAAGCTGCAGATAAATGTAGCAAAACAGAAGTGTCTTCTTGTTTAAAACACTAGCTTGCAATTTCTATGCTGCAGCTCCTCTTCTTCTCCAGCGGCTAGCCATACAGAATCAGGAAGCAGCGACAAGCTACTTCTTGTTATTTGGATGTTTATGAAGAAAATTCTCATTTTTGCCATTTTGTATTGTTCTCCTACCAAAATACTGCATTTAGTGTAGATTTGATTATGTATCATATATGATAATTATTTCTTCTGTATTCTGGGCTTTTCCAGGAGTCATATTAGTTCTGGATACATCGTTAAATACATCAAGCTGCATTGCGTAGGTCACAACAGAGAAGACTGCAAAACACAGCTAAGCTGTACTGCACTGTACCGTACAATGTGTATCTTCTGACTTTATAATCCTTAATTAGAAGAAAAACATTGCAGTGCCTTCAGAATTGAAGTGTTAGGTTCAACATGTTCAAACAATCTCAACAGCTTCTGCCCTCTCCATGCAACATACACCTTATTTTTATGGTTTGCCATATTGAGCCCCCACCCCAAATATGGCCTATAATTTGGTGGTATCAAATATTCCCAAAGACTGAGCATCTCTATAGAGCAACTGCAGCACAATGTAGCAAATAAGATCCAGTTCTGAGACAGATCATGGCTTCTGTCAAAACATTATTTTCTATATCAATTAATACTTCCCCTACATTCAAGTGCTGAATGACTACTTTGCATACCTAATCACAGAAGCAAGCCTCTCCTGCAATCCCTCCTCACCTCTTTCCACATTTAAAAAGCTGGAGAGAAGCAACTTCCTGTCCATGGCAAGACCAGGTGCTATTGCACTCTCTAGTTTTGTACCACAAAATATATAACCAAACTATTTGAATTCAGTAATTATGCATTACAGTAAGTTTTCGGCACAAGCTACGCATCACTTCTAATTTTTCAACCAATTTTAACATCTGCATTCAAACCTAGGTAGGTGAAAAACCACTTCTCTTAGACATAATAGACTTCAAGTATATTTTGTATGCAGCTGTCCTGTAAAGCATGGTGAAATAAATCACCTCTTACAGATTCAATACTCCAACTGATTAACTCGCTCTGAAAAAAAAAAAGAGCTGAAGCTGAAAGCATGCTGATTGAGCCTCCAGCTATTTGTAACACAAGATCTTAAAACTATCTGCTGAGTAACAATAGAAAATGCTTTTAGTGAGATTAAATCAGTGCACATACAGTGGTAATGCAAGAGGGTGGCACAGGACATCATTCTGTCACTGTGCAGAGAAGAGCGTTAGGTGAACAGGCTGTAACTGAATCCAGGCCCACAGGAAACTCTCAGGCAATTAATCCTTACCTCACTATTTGGTGGGTGTGGTGGTTCTGGTATCAGCTAGCCTTGAAACAAACAAATAAAAGAACCTCAGCTGTACACACAGCAGCTTTTCATAGGAAAGTACAGTTTAAAACTACTTACAATTTTCCCCATCCTCTAGTTCACATTACTGGAAAGGAGTATACACACGGATATCAAAATTTATTTGGTAGTTCATCAAGATCTAGCTGCTGTATACCAGTGGTAATCTGTCCAGAAGGGATATAATATTTTTAATTAATTTGACATTAAAAGCTGGCAGTGTTTTTTACCCTTACAAAAACAGCTTAGTGTTAGGAAAGACTGTGTTCTCTACTCACACTTCAGTAACAGTAGCCTTTCAGTCGCAAACAAGGTTTAATAATATAAAGTCTACCCCAGAGCACACCCTGACTGTGCAATCTTTTGTCAAGAGACTACCTCAGATGAAGAGGTTCCTGTTCCTTGAGACCATTCCTGTTACCAACCAGTTTTTCCACTACTTTCTTCCTTTGCACGATTAAGCTTACCAGAGAGTGTCAGAACACCAGCACTGGCCAACGGTTTAGCTGCCATTACTTGTAGCTGAAGTGATTTATGCTTGAGGGGTTATGTGTGTATGCTCCACGTGATAAGACTAGCTTACCTCAAAACCCTCAGGGCCTATTTCTATGTACAGAAGGCATTAAAAGAGACATCCACTGCCTGGGGGTGAGCAGCACACAAATTTATTTTGTGCACATCAAGTTCTGACAGTCACTGTCAATTAAAAAAACCCCTTGTATGTCTGTGAGAAGTCAGTAGATACACAAAGATCATGACACCCTGACTCTGTATTTCACAATTACCCTCTTACCTGAAGAAAGAAATTATGTGTCTGCTAACCAAGACTTTTGGGTACATTTAGCTGTCAGATGTCCTCTCTAGAAATTATACCCAAAAAGTTGTGCTGTCAGTGATAGACAGCAAACCTCCCAGGTATGAGTTGTATTCCTAAATCAGATAAAGAGATTACACAGATCTCTACTACTTACAGCTTGGTTGACTACAGACAGGGAAAGAGAGGTTTTTCAGATAAAGAGAGGGTGGCAGATGCAGTAAGGCCAGCACAGAGTTGACTGCACAACTCCATAGGAAGGTGACCCTCATGGTATAAATACATCACTTAATTGAAGCAGCTATCATATCACATCAGGATACATCACCTGTTACAAAACAAACACTGGAACTCAGTGAAACAAAATTAAGAGGGGATTACTGTCTAAGAACCTACGTCACAAAAGCTTAGACTAAGACTTGTCAGGTAATCATTTATGTCGTTTTCCCCACATTAGTATATGAGGTGCAAAGAATGGTTTTGTAGCAGAGAAGAAAAGTCCTTTTTGTGGCCTCTGATACGAAGACATACCTTGACTTCAGAGTTTAGTAAGTAAAAGAAAGTAGGAACTGTTATTTGTGTGACAAGGACAAATGTTCAGTAGTCAAAATGACCATCTGTGCACTGTAGCAAGCAGGTCTCTGCACCTTCTAAAGGCTCAATGAAAATCTTTCAAGTCACGGAACAAATAGGCAGTAGCACAAGCATCAGGTCAGGAGCTGTGCAATGCAACTCAAGAGCAGATATTACTACACGGGCTTGTCTCACAATAAAGTTATGATAAAGCAGAAGTAGACCATTGTGAGGACCACAAAAAACAGCCATTCATTCCTAGACAGACAATCTGTAGTTCTGCTGCCATCTTCTCAACTTAAAAGGTTCAGACTGTGAACATCTGCTTACAGTGTCTATGTTCTGGATCTCACATGCCTTCAACTGGCTGGCAAAATTATAAGCACTCTCATAAAAAAAATGCGCAGATTCTTCAATGAAAAATTATTAGAAGTGTAGAGTGCCCTCGTATCTGTGAGGGGGAAAAAAATTGTCATTATTATGCAATGAAGGCTTCCGAAAATATAAATTCTACCAGTTTATTTTAAGCATAAATGCCACCCATGTATTTAATCATATTGAAATCCTTGAGGAACACAGAAATATCTTGATCTTGGCTTTCAAAACAGTATGAGCAAAAAACTTTGTAACAACATGTGAAAATTTATAATAGTTGCTTGATCATGATTTTCAAAGTGATTCCTGATTAACTACAGTAATTAGAAAGAATCTGATTTTTTGAACTTGTTGAGAATTAGCTCTGAATTTAAAGTGAAAATCCTATTTTTAAAAAAAATAGCAGATGTAATAATTTGTCCCAAACTTGTTTACTATCAGGGGAACCTCTCAGTTTTAAGTCAACATATGCAGAGAACAACTTACACCAAGTACTGGGTCTTAGGAACAGTTCTTCCAATTAAAAAAAAATGCATGAAGATTGAAAGTAAGTCTGAACAGCCTTCATACCTGAAGGGGTGGCACAAAAAGCTCACACAGCAATGCCCAAGTTCATACCCAAGAATGAAATCACATAGCTTTAAATAAACAAGTTTTGGTAATCTCAGGAAAAATGAGCCAGACTCAGTCCAATCCCAGGACCTATCCACACCACTAAAGTAACCTCACATGATCTCTTATAGTTTAATAGACTCCATACCCATGATATCAGAGCTACCACCACTCTTTTCTAGAAACATCTTTATTATGTCATTATGGCTTACTGAGCAATTGAACACTGCAAAGCTGTCTGCTTAGTTAATGAGAATTTCACTTTTCAAAGCAGTCAGTTTTGTATGCCTTCTGATCAGCGAATGTACTTTGCATTCCCAAAAGTTCTTGGGGAGACTGTTATGCTTTCAGAAGCACTTGTAGGTAATACAGATGTAAGACTTCCATTACATTACTTTCCCTAGCACCATCACCTCAAGATAATAGGTGCCTTGGGCTGTTATATACAAGAAAATGTAATTATAAATATAATACCTGGTTACTTCGAATGAAAACTTCAATCAGTATCTTCACCTCTACCGGAAAAAAAAAAAAAGAAAAAAGCGGGGAAGAAGCCAAAACAAAAACAAAACAAAGCAAAACAAAACAAAAAAACCCCACCAATCCCCAAAAAAACCAAGTGAACAACAACAAAAAAAAACCAACCAGACAAAAACACCACCAAAAAATACCCAAGCAAACAAACCAACAAAAATAAATAAATAAAAAACACAAAAAACCCAACCAAAATACCCAACCCCAAAAAACAACAAAAAACCAAAAAAACCCCCTTTGTATTACTTGGCTTTTTTCATAGACACATTACAAAATGAAAATAGATGCCATGGTAGCAATAATCCAGATGGCAAACAAAGTGTGATGCAACCTGTGGGGCACCGTTTATAATTTTTTTCCTCAGTACTGACATGCTCCTGATTTCCTACACAGGTGGGGAACCACTTACCTTCTAAAACAGGAAAGAACAATCCTTCTCTTTCTAGATGAGAATATGAAAACAATACTGTGGAGGTTAAGATTAGACATCACTTTTTCAGATTAGCATTCAAGTGTAATAGCCATGTGAAATATTTTCTATTACTTTACCTGGCAGCTAAAAAAAGTAAACTCAGGCATCATTTCTGAACATTAAGTTGTGCATTTACTCTCCACTTCCATATGAACAACTATACACAAACACATGCTTTTCTAATAATAATAATAATAAAAAAAATCTTCCCAATGAAACACATTATGGAAGAGGAACATAACATGACTAACCACAAGAAGATGTTATTTTGCAAACCACTGATGCTAACTTGACTGCTCTCTACATAAGGCCCATGAATTTGCCTACAATTCTTTGGGAAAAAATTTCTTACATAGAGGGATGTAGGAAAGCATCAACACTGAATATATTTATAGTAACAAATTACATAGCATGCCTCAAAATAAACAGAAATTAAAAGTCATATGTGATCAAATAATTTCCTTGCCAATTTATATACCTCATTGTTTCTATTTCTATTATTTCAGAAGATGGTGCAAGACTATTACAGTCTGTTTTTTCTACCCTAATTACATGTCTTATTTTTTGAACTTATATGGAAAATTCCTCCATCAAAAATAATCAGTATAATACATAAGAGACAAAGGTAGGAAGAGAACTGTACTTTACATCTCCGGTTTAAGTGTAACATTCAGTTGTCTGGCAGAATCTGTTTGGCAGACACTTGAGATTCTCAATAATCTGAGCTGGCTGAATGATGGAGACAACGTTATCCTAGAGAGGTTCTCTAGTACCTTCCCTGATAACAACAGCTACACAAATGTCTGACAGCTGTGCACTGCAGAAATCATCCAGTACCAAACCTTGCACAAATAGTTAACTACATCCTGCACCCACTGCAACTTTAAAGACATTAAATTTTTGCTGCACTATGCAGCAGCAGTCAAATCAATCATGAGCAGCCATGCACCTCTGCCCAGCAGCCCACAAAACGCAGACTACAGAATGATGTGAAACAAAGATTACGTACACAGGAAAGCTACAAAGCTGATTGAAGACTGTAGTATGTTGCCTTAGAGCCAATTTTCAGTGCATACATGTCCCATGGGTGCACTGTGATCCACCTCTAATTTATACACCTCTGCCAGAAAAAAAAGTATCTGATATGGCTTTGGATTTAGTTTCTGATTAGCCAAACATTTACTTTCACCATTAGAAACCCAAGCTTGTTCTTTTGCAGCATCCTTTACTGGTAAAAACAAAGCCATACTCCTTGTAACAGACTGCACATGCATAGCCAGATTGCAACCCATTCTTTCACAGACTTCTGCAAAGGGTATGTATTCATTTCAGGAAGGAAACCAGGAAGAACTTGCAGGTTTTGAAAATGGAAATAGTGCATGTAGTCCTTCTGCAGTGCTAAAATTTCAGGGGAAATCAGTGGTTTCCCAAAGCCCAACTGTGACACCGATATGACTGAAAGATGGTACTCGATTTTCACATACGGATAAGGAAATTCAAGGCACTGCCACACACTGCATAGCTTTATAAACAGGCAAGTTGGGACACTGCGAAGGCTGCTGGGGAACAGCTTTCCACCTGTTCCGCGGAGGTGGGACACTGGTGACCCTACACCCAGAGCCATACGTGCTCCTCATTCACAGATTGCAGCCCTTCCTCCTACAAAACACAGCCGTTCATGCTCGTGAATCCTGCGCAACACTCGGTCAACTCAAGACCCTTTCTAACAGCGCTGCTGCCCTTTTCCCTAACCGCCCCGTTACACCGGCAAGGCCGGGAGGCCGAGAAACTAATTCTCGAAGAATTTCTCTTTTTTTCTCCGGATCGTTTCCTTCAGTACTGCCGCTCATCGTTACAAAAAAGCGCCCGCTCCGCCCCGCCAGGGCGGCGACTGAACGCCCCGGGCGGGAGCGCCCCGAGGGAGCGGCGGTTGGGGCCGGCGGGGAGCGGGACGGGGCGGTTCGAGCGGCTGGCAAGCGGCGACGGCGCGGTTCGAGCGGTCGGGAAGCCGGGACAGGGCCATTGGGGCGGTGGGGAAGCGGGGACGGGGCCATTGGGACAGGCGGGAAAGCGGGGACGGGGCGCGGGAGCGCCGGTACAAACGGGCGAGGAGGGACCCGGCAGGACAGGGAGGGACAGGCGGCGCCCGCGGCCCCGGCACCCACCGAAGAGGCTGCTGCTGAAGCCGTCCCAGACGCAGCCGGCGGCGTCCCACACCCAGCGGCTCCTCAGGCAGGACATGAAGGTAAGGCTCACGCCGAAGACCGACACCAGCAGGTCGCTGAGGCTGATGTTGACGAGGAAGAGGTTGGTGGGCGTACGGAGCCGCTTGAACTTGTAGTAGAGCACTAGCACCAGCAAATTGTTGCACAAGCCCAGCATGCCGATGGTGGCGACCAGCAGCGCCAGCAGCTCGTAGGTGCCGGCGCTGAAGAGGGGCCGCTCGCCCGGCACCTCCTGCTCGGGTGCCGCGGGCTCCGGGCGGCTGGAGGTGTTGGTGCCGTTCCCCGAGGGCATGGCTCCCGGCCGGAGCGGGGCTAAACCTCCCGGCCGCCTCCAAACCCCATCGCACACCGATGCTCTGGGCAGGAGGAGGAGTCCCGGCCGCCTTCCCGCCCACAGAGGGCGCGCCCTCGAGTGGCTGCTCCCTCGCCTGCCCCGGGGCGGGCCCGGGCATGGCTCCTTCTAAACAAATAGCTCGTTTAGCCCTCTTACCGCCGTGCGTAGCCTGGTTGTGGTCGCTATGCGGCTTTGTCGCCTCTTCTTTAAAAATCCTCTGTGCGCTTTGGCTGGGCCACGGCTGCCGTCAGCAGCGCTTTCCTCACAGGGGCCGCGTTTGGGCAGAGCTGCTCTGCGGCCGGCTTCTGGAAGAGGTAGAACCGATATTCAGGCTTCTTCCCCAGATGTCCTGCCAATAAAAACTCCTGTTGTGGCAGTAGTGTCTTCTCAGGAGGTTCCCTGCAGTGTTCACAGCTTGGCCCTAGGAGTTGGAGCCCCACAAAGTGACCAGCAACGTCATGGCCCTGGCAAAGTTGTGGTGCGAGTGAACTTTCTTGTCAGCCATGGGGCAAGTGAGACACCGCAGTTTGCCCCCTGAAGTCACCTATTCTTATAGCTTTGTCTCCAGTGTGCGTTGTGTGAAAACAGTGCAGGAATGCCCTAGCTGCCTGTGTACAGCTCTAGCTGGTGTTAGTCGCGGTGATGCTCTGAGCCCCAGCTCTGCTGGGGTGGCTGTGCTGTCTCCAAACCCAACCCACGCCTGAGTATTTCACAGGGAATTTTACTCACCGTGGTTCTACGCCCAAAACACCTTGTCAAACCGAGTACCAATTTTCCTCACAGGAAGATTTCTAGTTTGTTTGCTTTAATACATGCTGATATGTGACGGCCTTCATAAAGGCCCAAAGAAAACTTTCACTTTAGGTCTGTTCTTACTTTAGTTTTTTTTTTTAAATCAGCGGTGAAAGCAACAGAATTTTAATGTCTTGACAAGAAACAGCTTTTTTTTTTTTTTTTCTCATACACAGTGGTATAATGGTCTAGACTAAGGGTGAACTGAGACTGAAAACATGGGTGTGTTGTATGTTGTATACAACATGGGTGGTTGAGGCAGGTTTGATGTCTTTCAAAACATAACTAGATACAAATTATGAGCTTCTCATGGCAATAAATTTTATATGACAAATTACTTCTGTAATGCAAGGCAGTAGAAATAAAGTCATAGGTCAGACAAATAAAAAAACTGATTAAAGTACCTATTCTGATTGATGTTAACTTTATGTACAATCTATGGTTTTAAATCCCTCAAATATTATGTAATCAGTAATTGAAACTTACTTAAAAAAGCTAGTTCAGTCTGTTTCTTAATCACCGGTCTTTGGGAGTTTTCTCAATGCAAAGGAAGGAGCAGCTTCCTTTCTCAAAATCAATTACTTTTTTTTTTACCATAAAAGCTGTATTTCCAGTAACAGACCACAGTAATTGAGTATGGGTTTTAGGGAAGGCATAATTTTGTCTTTCCTCATCCATAATAAAGATTTACCAGTGATTGACTGACCATGTGCAAAAATATTATGTCAATGCACAGTCATGGGTTCGTTTAGGACAGTCATTGCATTCTAAAAGTCTAACAATGACATGACTGGACCAGATAATACTACACCTCGTTGAGAACAAGACATCTCTATCTTCTGCCTTTAAAGAAAAATTTTACATTGTGTATCTTTTTATCCCTGCAAATGAGAGAAAAGGTGGTAAGAGGAACAGGGGAGAAATGTAATTTAGTGAGTAGTACATGCCAGACAAAATACTGTCCATTAGCAGATTCCATTATATACTTAGAGTTCCTAAGAGTTATTTCACTACAGTCAGAAATACTCCCTCTAGATGTCTTTGAATTTGTAGAAGATAAGAGAGAGAGAAGCCATAACTTGCATTTTACAAATTATACAATTCATATCTCAGAATTCCTGGTTTGGGCTTTTTTGTAGCAAAATTTAATAGATCCATAAATGTGCAATCTCCTCAATGCTTTATGTGCAATGGTCACATTATTAATACTGTCAAATTACTAATGTTATTCAAGTGGTCTTGGATTCTTCATGAGCAGAGTTCCATTTGGCTTCCATGCAGTGTCGCTTCTCGTATGAGGCACAACGAAAAGAAATGCTGTTTTATTGTATCATCAGGTAAAAGGCAAAGCTGGAAACAGAACCCCAACCCCAGTTCTAGTCCAGCTTTTGTTTTACCTAACCCAGTCTAGAACCAATGCAGCTGGGGTTTTAGTGATCTAATTAATTCTTCAGTCAATAATTTTCTGCTGCAAAGAGGATTTTACCTTTGCTTTTAGCATTGTATAAAAGGATAGACCACAACCCATTTCTAAAAGTGTATGTGTGGGACTTACTGGAAGTGCATCTCAGCTGAAAGTACTAAACATGTAGGTAGTTGAGATCATGGGATGAAAAAAATAAAACAAGAAGCAGGAATAGAAGGTCCCCAGTCCTGTACTACAAAACCAGTCTCTGAAACTCCCAAGACTTCCCAGATCTCTTCTGCAACAATCCTTTTAACATGTTGTCTGCTATCCGCAATTTACATGGGGTGGAGGAATGCATTGGCTGTAAATTTTCAGGTATCCAACATATGCTTATATAGGCATAAGACAAACTTTAAAAGCCAGTCTTGGAAGTAATTCACAACTGGAAAGTTTGCAGGTGTCTGGGACTGTCCTCAAAAGCTTTTAGTACTTAGTAATTTGAAATGTTTCAACATATAGGAGCATTGAGTGTCACATGTTGCAGCTGAAGAATCTGAAGCAGAGAAAATAAACTATCGAAGTCACTGCTGCTCTCTAAGCTTGGGTAGATACACAAACCACAAACCATGACTCCCAGTCATAACTGCACCATTAAAATTGTCTGGGCTTTTGCAGTGAGAACATTGTGAGGTGGAAAAAGAGTGTTTTAAAGCATTCAGGAGAGTTGTTTCATTTCTCTTTCACTAACCTATATGTTGCTCTCACTCATTTTCTCTGTTCTCTGTCTTCTGCTAGTGTGCCTTTGAAGTCACAGGCTCTTTCCCATCTTTCCTGACAGGCAGAGAGTAAGCAGAAAATTCAAGCTTTTTTCCATATTAAATACATTTGTTTCAGGAGTCAGATGATGCTGGAGTTTTGCTGCCTGTTTTTAACTTTTTTAACTTATTTTTTCATGGTATAGAGCCAGAATGCAGGTCTCTGAAAACAAAACAAAACTTCCCAAAAACTCTGGCTGCCTGGCTTTGGGTTTTTTTATTTGTTTTTTTACAGTGTTCAGGCATTTTTTTTTCTTACATATTGTTTTTGCTATTCTTTTGCCTTAAAGGTGGATGAAAGCTAAGTGATTATTCACTGTATCTATATATAGCTGCAGTCTGTGCGTACAGAGCAAGGGTGAGTTTGTGGACGGAAGAAACCTTTCGTCTGTTCCCAACCTCTTGGCCTTAAAACAAAGCTTTTAATATAGATCTACACTTGTTGATAATGCGGTATGTAAGTTAAAAAAAAAAAAAAAAAAGCACAGGCTTAATGGAAAAGGTTTAAAACTAGGGCTTCTTCTTGCAGAACTTGTAATCCTATCTGTACAACCTAGTCCATATTGGGATGTGAACTTTAAATCATAAAGCAGATAAAGTGCAAATGTTGCAAGAATGTGGGAATATTCTGGCCTGAGAGAAGTGTTTGGCTCAGGCACAGCTCACTGAAGTAAAAACAGGTCTTTTCAGTGGGGGAGGGGGACCCAAGCAGGCCATCCTGGGAGGTGATGGTGAGAGCTCAGAGCATCTGTGCTGCAGTTGGAAGTTGGCTGAAGCTTTTTCCATGATATGTGGGCTCTGGTATACCTGACGTGTGTACAAAGAGCTGTACTAGCTGCAGGTGTGATTCATCACACCTAAATGATGTATTTGGAAGTTAAGCACCTAAGACCAGTAAGATGAATCACTCTGGAGGTGTTTATTGACTGGCACATAAGGTGACTTGAGTAATTGACTTTTTAGATGCCTAAGTTAGGTGAGAGGAACTTCATCTTGGCTAGACAAACTTGTGCGGGACTGTGGTACGTGCTCAGGTGGCAGATGCATATTGATGCCTCTGTGGCACTCATTTCTTGCAGAAGAGATTAAAAGAAGTGGTGATATATACTTGTGCCTGCTGACATCATACCATCCTTGGTTGTACAGACACAGCTCATAGGGCAGCCTGAACTCTAAACAGTAATATTATAAAACCATCACAAGACCAGCAACACCAGGTTTTGCGACAGTAACGCTGTGGAATTCGTTTGTGATATAAACTGGTTTTCTTTCAAGGAATAACCTTCCATAGTTGTTCCCATTTACGTTGCAGCTTCTTGTTAGTGTGACAAAAATGAAGTGAAAATGTTTAAAAACTCACTGCCCTGTTGTCATTTTCCAAAGTCTAACGTACAAATCAATATATAGTTCATAGGAAATACAGTTTTTAAAACTATCATTTGCTCATTTCAGCCACTGTTAATGACAGAGAGGAGCAGATGCACTTTATAGCAAGGAGTGCACTACTGCTCATGGGGTGTTAATACCAAAAGCAAAGTGAAAAATTAAGCTAGTAGAAAAAAAGAGTGAGCTAATGTAAATGTCAGTGTCATAGCACCCCTTAAACACTGTTTCATGGAAGAAATTTAATTTTTAATTTTGCTGGAATTTATTACTTGCCAATGTCCATACTGGCTAGAGAAATTCAGCCAGTCTGAACTCAAGCAGCTCTATCCTGATTCAACTTAAACACAGCCAGATTTAATGGGATGTTTATAAGGAAGGAATAGCAAAGGATGGGTAAGCTCATCAAAAGAAAGCGTCTTGAGGGACTGACTTTTTAATTTTTTTTTCCTTGTTAAATGGCTGGACTTCATCTGGACCAAAATCAGAGTCAGAAACAAAGTCTTTTATGTCCAAGAGCCTCTTTAGGGACAACTGAGGCCAGTTTAGATCCATTGTTTTCTTTGGGCTGTTCTGAACCATCATTTTATTTGGGGAGAATTTGCTTTTGCATGAGACTACCAGGAAGAGTGACTGGTGGCCTGGTCCAGGCAGGAAAGAAGACCTATCAGCTTTTGCTGTTTGTCTTCTTCAGTAGCTTTGGGTTATTTGTTATGGGCTGTCAAATTACATGGTCAGAATTTTAAAACTTGCATGGAATTTCATAGACTTATGTTAGTTATTGAGATAAAGATTGAAAAGTATTGATTTTTCAAATGAGGTGGCAATCCTGCAATGAACTTGCTGCAGCTGTTCTTTGCACCCATACAGACGTGCATACTATTATCTTTGTATCTGAGAATTTCCAATAATTGAGGCTAATAGGATTATGTGGTAAGAGAAGAGTTGGCATAGTCAACTTCTGAATAAACATCAGTTATACTGTATTCCATATCCAGTGCTTTCCACCCTGTCAGTAAGGGAGACAGTGAAGGAAATGCTTTTCGTTCAGTTAATGCTACAGTAAGCCTACTAATGCAAGGACTTCCTGACTCATCAATTAAACATTGAATTTGCCTTTTAGACTTTACTTATCTTCTAATGCAGCTCCTATCATCTCTACTTTTGTATTTCAGTCCACTCAGTTATCACATCTTATTTTTAAATTGTACTGTACATTTTTTTTATTTTTAACAATGAAGACCATAGAATCAGCTGGTACTGAAAGCAATTCCTCATTTGTGGTTTCTTTGTGTTTTCATTATGTTACGTAACATAAAGTTTCCACGTAACGTTTTGCAGGAGAACAAAACATTGTTTTCTGTCCTTCTGTTCTATTCTGAGGTTGGATGCTAATACCCTTTATGAACCTTAAACCCCTGTTTTTAACTGGGAAATGAAAATATAACCTGATGTCATACAAGCTTAGATGACAGAGACTAGAAATATTAATCAACAGGAAGTAATGCATAACAAGAATTCAGCTGGAGGCAGTATATCAAATACTCCACAACTCTGACCAAAGTACAGTATCTGACCAGTCACCGAGTACCTTGTCACACAAAGGAAATATTTTCCTGGAGAATTACTGCTGGAAACAGCAAAAATATATCCTCAAGCTATCCCTCCCTTTTCCAGGCATCATTGCTGCTTTTCTTTGCCAAACTCTTTTCCTTTTTCAAATCAAAAGAAATGCTCATTACAGTAGAGCAGAAGTATCCAAAATTGCTCTTCAAGCAATTGGATTGCTTGTGTTAGGTAGAATATCATGAGACACTACTTTCCCCGAAGAACAAGCTATTTCATGCAGAGATATTTCCATGCTAAAATAATTTTTAGTAACTCTCTTTAATACCAATTAGTTGCCTTCCCTATGTTTCGAAAATGTTGTTCAGCTGGTTTTCTGAATATGTGTGAAGACTATGGCCTTTATCTGTTTTGATTTGTTTTCTTTGAAGAAGTGACTTGAATATTCTTGAAACATGCCTGTTTGATATCAATTCTCTAGATTTCCATAAGGAAATATAAGATATAATTTCTCCTTTTCTTTCAACTATAGAATCTCCACAAAGCAAAGACTTCATGCTGAGGAATTCAAGAAAGCCTTGTCCAGTAAAACTGACATCAGCCTTGGGTGAAGTAATAGAAAAGTGGATCTGGAGATCAATAGCTAAAGAACAATACAAATAAATTGATCAGTGTGGTCTACAGAAAAGTGAGTTTAAGAAATGGTCTGAAATTCATCATTTGCCTGTTATGGTATGGCTCAGTAACATGGCATTAGTATTCTTTAAAGATATTGAAAAGGTGAAAAATGTGGAAAAGAATCCCAAATATTATATTGAGACCTAAAGGAAAGAGCTGCAATAGAAGACAGAGAGTTTACTCTGCTTTAATTAGTATGAGAAAAAAATGGAGAAGTAGTCCAGGCACAAAGGCCCATAGTATGAGAATGTACCAACTAAAATAGTGAGGATATTCCAAGAACTGCCCTAAGGAAGCAGAAGCCACACAAAGTCATATAAGAGGCTTGACTGTTAACAGTGTGCGATTAACCTTTGGAACAAACCTGTTGGATTCTCCATCTCTTTGTGTCTGAAGATTAACACTTGACACCTTACCACAAGTTATACATTAGAACAAAGGTTTGGGCTCAATATAATGATAAATGGCTGATATTTATTGATCTGTAACATAAAGGAGGTGAAAGTAGACTTAAAGTTCTCTTCTGTCACTAATTACATGAGATAATATGAAATAATCTCACATGGCATGTTATTTGGTGATCATGGTTCATGACCTAGGGCCACTCAGTGAGTAGGGGTCTATAATGTCATGGGGGGTTGTGACATCAACAGTTCACTACACTTTGCCAGCTTGAGATGCTAGGCCAGGGTCTCCTCTTTTTTGTTATATAATGCTTAGTATAGCTGTCATGCAGCTGCATCTCATGTGAACTCGTGGGAGTTTAAGGAACAAAACAAGGCTTGGACCTGGCTGTAAGATCTCTCGCTCTTGTTTTCTGTTAATAAAGGATGTCTGGAAAGAAGGATTGTGGTGAGGAGAGTTGCTCTTCTCTTGAATTGATTGATTTCAAGAATGCTTTGGAGCAGTTCCAGAATCTAGTTGAAAAAATGATCATCCAGAAGACCAAGGAGAGTTCAGGCTTGTATACTAAAGATGATGGTAAGAGATACTCATTCTGATGGAAAAGTGTAATTTTCACATTGAGAGAACATATCATAATGAGAAGAAGATAAGAAAGACCTCAAATTAATGTTTTAACTGTAACTGTTTGATTTTTACAGAAAATAGAGAGATTGCACTATGAGAGTTCTTTTCTCCTCCTGTTAGGATTTCTAGCCAAATTACAAGGCCATGGTGATCACTCAAAAAATATAATTGGTGGAGTTGCCACATACAGAAGTTAGCATGATGCAATGTTTCTGTAAAAGCACAAACCCAATGAATTATGCAAATGCAGTTGTTAATTGTAAATAATGGAGGCAAAGTTTTGCTTTTTTCAATGAAAAAGGATAGACTTTATCCCACACACCATTCAGGTTCAAAAAACCAAATCAGAATTAAGGTAAGTAAGGGAAGAAAAAAGAAATGAGAATTTTTTATCTATTCTTTTATCTGTTTTCTGTCATGCATTGCAAATTAGGTAGTTTGGAAAAGAGCAAATACTAAGATTGATTTTTTTTTTCAAATGCTTTAGTGAATACAATGTGAGAAGCTGGAACTTGTATGCTACTGAAATTGAAGGAAAAATAAAACCAGAGGTAGGGTGGATAAAAAAGGAATCTGTAGCTTATCAGTTTTAAACTGTGTGGACATTGTTCCTCCCATACAGATGAGATAGGCTATGATAAATTCTATACAACCACACGAACACTTTTTGGTCCAGCAGTCAAGGATCATAATATTCAGGCCTTTTTCAGGAAGATTATGAGCAACCCTGATGAAACTCCAGAATGGCTTGAGGTAAGGATTTCTGAAGTTTTCTTAAATATAAAAAAATAATTAGAATCTTAAATGGTGATGGTATTTATCTGTTGATTGTTTGTTGTTCACGAGTCTATTGTTCATGAGCTCCATGGCATAATAAGGTACTCTCTGCTTATTTATCCCATCTGCCTGAAGCCTGGGTGTGTCCAGGTCTTCAGAACTACTTCAGTGATATGCATTGCCCTTGGGTTTCTTGACAAAATGCAAAATCTCTTGTGACTACAGTATGCCATTTGTGCTCTGAGGATAAGTCTATCTTTAGCTAAACCTTCAGAAATGCTTCCTCTTTTTCTCCTCTTTCCTCTCTTTTTTCCTGCCTCTGCTTCATTGCCTTTCTCTTCCCCTGTTCACAGCATAAATCTCGCCCTTACTTTAAATATGAATCGTTAGAGGTAGGGCAGAATTTTGGTAGAGTTTTTTAACCAGTGAATTCAGTATATATTATTTGGTTGGTAGATGAATGAGATCCGTATAATCGATTTGTCAGTCTCTAATGGTGGTAAATAGTAAATCTTTGTCAAAAGCATGTAAGAATGAGGTAACTGAAACAGTAGATCTGGTTTACCCTCTTTGCTTCTGTCTGCACATAGCTTAAGGATCCCCTCTGCCAAAGCTGCAAATGCACTGTGCTTAATATTCCTTCCTGGATTCTTAATCTATCCATTTGTATGTTATTTCTGAATCCACCTAAAAAGGTTATCTCCATAGCATCCAGTTTTTCACATTTAGTGCAAAAGTACTTTGTTGGGGTATTTTTAAGCATAGTGCTCTTTTTTATTTGCACATGTTATGAGAAATGAATACTTCCTCTAGAAATCTGTCTTTTATTAAAATGTTTCCCATGGGTAGTGTTTCAAGCAACTGTTCTATAAAAATTACTGATTCTTAGATTGTTAGAGCCAATCCTTTTCAAGAGCACCCATCACAATATGTTACTACAAGGTTTGTTTGTTTGTTTCTAACCTGAAGAGAGAATTGTGCAGAAGGGATATAACTTCAGCACACAGTGACTTTCCTACAATAGCGTAAGGAGGCATTGTATACATAGCAAGTCCTTGCTGGACTTAAAGTCTTATGGCAGGGTATTAGCAAGTGACATGAATTATAAATTCATCAGCATATTTGCATTTCATGTTATTCTGAAGCATCACACTACTATTAGAACCTTGAAGATAGCAAGCACCTGTCCCTTACATGTTATCGACAACTGCTATCAAGTAATTTCCTAATATCATCTGGAGAATGGTGTGTTCAGCCATTTCTATTTAATAGGGTTCTGTATGGAAACATTTTTGGTTGCTACCTTTCTTAACCATTATTTTTACTTATAGTGTCACATTACTCACAGGATTTGCTCATGTCAGGCTTTAAAGATTTCCTTCAGGGAGGGCTTGGTACAAATCTGGAAAATAGCTGACAGTCTGAAGGATTGATTGTCACTCGTTTAGGGTAGCAAAATAGTTTCAAGTTATGTTCAGGCTCATTAGTTTATAAGAGAACTTAGGGAGGCTCTGTTTGTTTATTGGAGTGCATATCATTTACTCCAAAACCTTCCTTGATTTTCTGATGCAGTCAGACTAGTCACTAAACTACATAATTACATAACTAATTTGGCTGCATAATTACACAAGCAAGCACAGTATGGGGTATAATAAAAGAGGTGAAGCCACTTTAGTTTCCTTATGAAATCTGTGCATGATTTGCTTGGAATAAAACTCCCCAGAATGCTTTCTATTAGCATTTCTCAAATTTTACCAAGTGTGAGCTGACTGATGACAGCCTTTTAATATGCCTTGTGTATAAACTTTCTGGAAGAAAGCAGAGCATGATAAACAATGAATCTTTAGCATCTCACATCGTGTATTTCATGCAGAAGATGCTTATCAGTGAGCCTATACAGAGTACTGTAGGGAATGAAACAGAAGTCTTTATTATTTTTCTTTCAAAAGAATCCTGATTGAAGTGTTCATTTGAGGGGTTTTTTCCACTGTTTTCTCCTGGGGGGAGAAATATTTAGCATAAAGTAACTGGAAATTCATCCATGACAGAAGTGATAATTCAGTTATAAAATAGACAAAGATCAGACTATTTGAATCAGACTCAATATTGTATTTATTTCTTTACCTTAACACAGCCTTATCCATCACAGTTTGAAATATAATACTGCATTGAAAAGCTGCAGTGCGTTTTTTGCTTTTCTGTTTTCCTTCTGTCTAGTGAGATATCTGATGGTCCATATGTATTACAAGCTATCTATACACTATGGTATGTAAAGCTAAGCTCCTTTCAGAAAAGGAAAAAGAAAAAAGATACAATTTGGTTTATTGGTAGTTTAGCTAGAGAGAGAGACCAAAACTTAATTAAGAAAACAGCTGACTCCTGGAATTCTCCAGATTTAGTTTACACGGAAACAGAATAATACTTGAATTGGTCATTTGATTATTGTCTAAGCCCAATTTACATGAACCATAAGTTCAGCATGAGCTTTTGATCTCCTGTAATTGTGGAAGCATCCTATCCTTAATGATTGGATCAAAACAGATCCTTCCAGGATTATTTGAATGGGTTCCAATAAAATAAAATGTGATTGGTTTGTATCCTATATATCATGTGACATTTTTAGATTTTGTTTCTCTGACAAACTCTACAGTTTCAAAATGGTTCAGGTAATTCTGGGAAGTTACTAATGTCAGGAGTGAAGGCAGGAATGTTCTGACAGGCTAACTTAGCCAGAGACTTAAAAGTGTAGGTGTATACAGCTCTAAATTGTTTTCATCTGTTTTTAACCTCTTGGCAATCAAAGATGTCCACATGTAGTTACTGATGGGGATCATAGATCCTTTATGTCTTCCACCCATATATGTAGCTCTTCTGGATTTTTATTATTATTTTTAAGTTGACTCTAGTTAACCCTTGGCCAGACAAAATCCCACTTGCTTTTCTCATACTCCTTAGTCTTTTCATTCCTTTTAAATGAAGTTTTTCTTTTTCTGAAAAAAAAATCAACGAAACAAAGAAAAGCTAACACCTGTCAAAGAAAATCCCAATAGCAACACACACACAAAAAACCCACCACAAAACGAAAAAAACCCCAAAACACAACTGCAAATCTACTTTTTTACATGTTTAAAAACTCTATTGAAATTATTATTGGCCTTGCAAGACTGGAAAGTATTCTAAATATTCCAGTTGAGACCACCTGTTGTTTAAGAGTGAAGGTGAAAGAGACAGAAAGGCCTCCCTTACCTGATACAGCCATTCGGATAATGTTCGTTAATCTATTCGTTATGTTAGACAAATCCCATTTATAAACTTACCTTTCATGACCCCCTGTGAACAATGGAAGTAACCTTGATCTTGCATTAGCTTCCTTTTTATCACTTAATTTTTCAAATATATCATTAATAACAGTTACTGTCTGTAACATCCTAAACAGCCATCATAGTTTCTGCTGTCTGTGCTCGTTTTCTAATGATTTTTTTCTATAAGTCCTGTATTTCAACCTTGTTCTTCTGAGTTCCCCTGCTCCTTTTAGCACTGCTGAGCATGCCCTCCTTGAAAGTCAAGAAAGAGAGATACACCTCACTTTGTTCCTTTAATAAGTCTCTTTTATCATTTTTCTCTCTTTCTCACCTTAACCCACTTCTCAGAACTCTATTCCTGACACTTTGTTCCTCTCTTCCTACTGTAAGATCTAATTTTTTTCAAATTTACCTCTCCGTATGTGGCCTTTCTTTAGCTTGAGAAAATCTTCCAGATTTATTTCTATGACCTAGAAGGTGATGGCCTTGTGTGAGTGTTCCTATTTCTTTAACTTACTGATATTTCTATTTTTCAAGTCCTTCATGTTCAAGGGTTTCCTAAGTTTCCAGCGGTCTCCACAACAGTACACCCATGCTCAAAGGATACTTTTTTATTTAAAAAAAAAAAAAAGTTATTTTAAATCATCTCTAGTTAAATTAGGATCTGCCCTTTGTCATTTGCTGGCTTCACGGTTTAAAAGCCCTATCCTGGACAGTCTAAGAGCTATCATTTATCAATGATGTGGGAAACTCACCTCTGCATTTCTTTCTCGAATGTAGTTAGCTCTTAGAAAGCTATGGTTTTTTTGGAAATAAACATCTGAAGTATGTGCAAGGTGCATTTTTTTCACTATCAATATCCAGTAGACATTATGAGCTGGGCCTTGTTGGGATCTCCTGTCTCCATGTTGGAGTCAGCAGAAGCCATTTACACAGCTGTAAGGGATTTCGAGGATCCTCTTTCTTTGGGCAGGAGCAAAAGTGTCACGTCTGCAGGAAGTGTGACAGGACACACCCATGTTTGCACGGAGAACTTTTACTTCTGCTGGTTTGAGGGCAGCTGCTGACCTAGCCCAGCCCCTGCACCTGGCATCCTGTCAGGACTCAGGAGGGACCTGATAGGGGATAGGCCTATCCTTAAACAAATTGTCCTCCCACCAAACCCTTAGTCCCCAGAAAGCTGACAGGGCTGTTCTCTGCCTGGGAAATGGGTACATATGCTTAAGAAAGAAAAATGTCACTCCTTCCAATAAGGGCAAGAGAAAAGATCCATGGAAGTACAGGGCAACTAGACTCTCTATTTGGATATAGGATGAAAAGACAAGATGATAGTACAAGAAACTAGAAATAGGAATGTCAGGGACTGTAATAGATGATGTCCTGATGAGGATGTATGATAGCTAATAATTGTGTATATGGAAAGGAGGGAGCTGTGAAGTGGAAGATGATGAGTAATCTTATGTGAGAATATTTTTTTTGAAAGATGTACATCTGAATCCCTCAAAGAAGGAAAATGGGAGCTCTATTGTATAACATGGAAAATATTGAACTAGAATAAAGTACATTTTGTCTTCCATCCAAAGGGGAATTGCTTTTAGAACTCATGAAAGGAAGTATATATAATGTCCACAATATGAGAAAGGAGTTAAAAAAATCTGTACAGCTGAGTGGGACTGAACTAATTTCCTAAAGAAATGAGTAAACTATTTTTGGGTACAGAGTTTGAGATTTGTAGAGCATTTCAGCTGAAAATTTCACACCCTGGAGCAGAAATAAGCTACTTACCTGACTATCCTGTGCAGGGATCTCCATCATGTTCAGTACAAATGGAACATTGCCAGACTTAGGGAGATGACCAAAAAAGAGGTTTTTTTAAATTGTCTTTCTATTACCTTTTTTTTCCCCAGCAAATGAGAATCTATATACCTTTATGGAAAATTTCTTCTTCTGTGTAGGCTAAGCCACTATGCTATATTGAATGTCTCAGTTTATAAATATGGAGTCATCTGTTTTGTCTGCCTTTTGCTAGGTTTTTTTTTTTTCCTAGTTGAGGGTCTAGTTTAGAAAGCACAAGTAGGTGGAACTGGAAAATGAAAATTGAATATGGTTATTTACAAACAATCATTACAAAGCAAAGCTGTACTAACAACTTTAGCAAGCAGATGGGCTGTATTCCTAGAAGCCCAGTGTAAGCTGGCTTCTTTACAAATATTGAAGAAAAATTGTGCCTGAGTAGCAGATCTCAGCAATCTAAAGTCATATTGACAGCTAATGGTTAAAGGAAATGACACTAAGGTACTTACTCAGAGACTATTAAATGATTATAATGTGAGATAGCTATTTTACTTTATACATATATCTTCCAGAAATAGTTTCGCCATAAATTACTTGTTTAGTTCTATTTTGTTTTGTTTAGATTTTTGGCTGTTTCATAGGAGGAAGTGACAGCATGCCTTCCGAGTCAAAAGAAAACATGGTTTTGCTTGTGTCTGAAAAACGGCAGATTGCTCATTCAGGTGACATACTTCATATTATATCAAAAACTATTTCTTTCTAATGGAGTGAGTTGCTCGCTTTCTTGAAAGTACAACGATAAGATCGCGTTTGTCTTTCCTTATTCATGCTTCTTCTTCTGTGTTCAAAAATGTATGGGTTTTTTCCTAAACTCACTGCATCTGAGCCCTCCACTTCTGCATTTCCCAATTCTCCATATTCCTAAATTATTTTGAAATTATGAATTTTTCTGAATCAGACTATTTATGCAGTTACTCATTGTCTTTCTGTATTTTTTGAAAAAATGTAAGAAGAACTAGCACATCCAGAATGCATTAATGACATTTAGAAGTGCAACATGATTAATTAAACCAAGTATAGGATAATCTATGATGTATTGCATCACTGCCTTGCATTTGGTACCAAAATGCATTTCAGGAAGAGAAAATGTTCTTACTATTATAGTTGTATTTGTTTATGTTTTCCATGTCTGTAAGATTAATATTTTGTCATTGACAGTTGTCAAGAGACTAGATATGATTAAAGGTATAGTGAAGGTGCCCCTTCTGGATTTCACTGTAACAGCCTCTCAGAAAGGAGTGCTAACTGTTTTTAGCAAACAGGTAATTCTAAATCAAATTCTTTTACTTTTCCATTAGGCAGTACATAGGGGAACTGAGTGGACCGTGATCTAGCATTCAACTTTTCCTGTAAAAAACCTAGATACCTTTCTTATCAAAGTTAACTTTTTCTGTATTTTTAAGTACGGTAGAAAATATACATTGTTCTTTTCAATTATAAACCTACTGGACAGTCCACAGGAGTTGATAGAAGGTAGAGATGGCTAGTAATAGACATTCTTCATAGAAATTAATTTAATAATATAATAATGTATTAAGAAAATAATTTGCATTTCTGTTTAGAAAAGGTTTCCTTAATACACAATATGCTATTGAAATTAACTTTTAGATACAGAGTGGAAACAGAGAATTAACTGTTTTCTACAGCTACTGAAAATATCTAGAATGGACAGAAACAGCTGTTTGCAAATAAATTTATTCTATACAGCAACATCTAGAAGCTTGAAAGTAGTGAGTTTTACAACACTCTGCATGACACTGATTCACATTAACTCTACTCATCAGTATACTGTATGATCTGTACCTTTTAAAGTAGAAATACAGGCTTAAGATGCTGTTAAACTAAAATTTGTAAATTAATTTCCCACATGATTATATTACTGTATACAGGTATGGACTTGTAGATGCTATGAGGTACATCACACGTATGCTCATTGGTGCTTTACATTTGTACCATTTTAATGCAACCAGTTTCTTAAGAGTTATTTCAGACGATGCAGTAAAGCTTTAAACCAGCACTAATGCTTTCTAGGGGTTTTAGCTAATTAGTGCATAATGCTTATGATAGGAGCATTTAAACCAAGAAAGGACTCCTGTGGATGATTAAACAACAAAGCAGTACTGCAGTTTTGGTAAATGCTAAAATAATTTATTTGAAAGCCTGTCCTCCAGAACATTATCCCTCTTATGTACCTATGAAAAATAATTTCCCAGAGTATAAGATTAAAAATAGCTCTCTTCCCCACCCCCTACCTCCCCGGTCTATTTTCAAGTTGGCTTACTACCTTCTCATAGGCTGGGCTGATGTTATCTGACATCAGTGACTGCAATGTAAATTATTTTGCACCCAGCTGCTTAACACAGTGAATTAGGCACCACAAATCCCACTTATAAAACTATGTTCTGAAAATGACAAAGGCATGATGGCAGCCTCAAGATGTGCCAAGGGAGGATTGGATTGGATATTAGGAATAATTTCTTTACCCAAAGAGTGGTCAAGCATTGGAACTGTCCAGGGAAGTGGTTGAGTCACCAGCCCTGGAGGTATTTAAAAGATGCATAGAAGTGACTGTTGGGAACATGATCTAGTGGTAGACTTTGCAGTGTTAGTTTTACAGTTGGACTTGATCATCTTAAAGATCTTTTCCAGGTTTCATTATTCAATAATTCCATTATTCTATCTGAGGGCTAAACATTGTTTTCTGCAACAAATGTGGACCTAATATGCCTCAACATCTGCATACAGCTCTACACCATCAACCATTTCCACCTTACTCCAGAATATGAGACACCTTTCTCAGACACCTTGACCAGCACATAAGACCAGTAGGAGTAGGCAGCATTAAGGACACATTCTAGTTACTCTAAAGCCAAGTCTGATAGCAGTGTATGGATATCCATCTCTTGATTAGCAATACCCTTAAACTCTGCTCAAAGACTGTCTATGATGACACTTGGCATCTCACTTCTGTGGGAAGAAAGACTTTGATCCTAGCTTCTTGGTTTATAAAATGTGGAATTGCTGGGATGAGTATGAGGTGCCATTGAATAATTACTGATGAGGGGGAGGGACAAGAGGAGGTGAAAAGCATCTGTGGGTGTTTCAGAAGGGAAAAGGTTGAAACTGCTTTTGAAAAGGTAGTGGTTTTGTTAAAGGACATAGAAGGTAACCCTGTCTCTGCTGGATGATGGTGACTCTTTAAACACTTCAGGTTTTGAGTTACTTGCTACACTGCCCACCAGTAGTTACCTTTGGTGGAAGATGCTGTACCAATGTGGGTATTCCTGTTTGCAGCCTAAAGTGCTGCCTCTGCGTGGAATTTTGCTGGCACTAGTTGACATGGCATCTGGGCCAACATTAGCTTAGTTTTCTGTATGACACATCCTATCTCTCACAGGATCTGATGCTGTTCTAGCTGTCAATAATGATTAAAAGCACAATTCCATCAGAGGACGAGCTGATCTGTACTCCAATGTAAAAATGAGTACATTGGAGTACAGATCAGCTGTATGAGTATCTTTTTACTTGTTTGCCCAATCCAGCATCTCAATGTGAAAACCCCAAAGCAAACAAGAAACTATAAAACACTTGTGAGAGTAAAAGAACTCCTGAGTTCCTCACTATGTATAGCATAGTAGTACTATATCCTGTATATAGTGAGGATTGTTCCTCACTATATGTAGGATAGCAGCTTAAGGATCTTTCTCAGATCTTAACCGCCTACTCTTTCAGTTAGCAATCATTATTCTGATCTGCCTATAAAGAGGAGAGATGACTTTGTTTAGACCTTTAATCTAAGTGCTAACTTTTTTTTGTGACAATATCTTTTTTGATTTTTCAGATGAAGGTTCTGGCAACCATCAATGTTGATGTAAGTTCTTTCTTGTCTCCTTCCTGTTAAATAATTTTAAGTAAAAATCAGCAGGTACTAAATAGAAATAATTAGAAATTGAGCATTATTCTAATGCCACTTCTAACTTCGAGATTTCTGCATGATTTGTCATAGGGTGCTGTAGGTCAAATAGTTTCAATTTATTCTTTTCAGTTATAGAAACAATTGAGTAACTTGATTTCATTCTTCTGATAAATGAAAACTCAGATAAATGCGGCTTTTTCTATCAAATTGTCCTTTACCCATTACATTGCAGGAATTTTTTTTCTGAAATTCAAAACTTCAGTTGTGACTGTAAAATTTAAACAAGTAAAATTCTAAGTTTGTTAATGAAAAACTACTCTATGTTTTGCTCAATAGATGTTTGGCTACACAGCATATACATAAAAACCTCATGTTTACCCTGGGAGTATCACTGCAAGTTTTAGGTAATGAGCTTCTTTCAGATGATCTGTAGACAAGAGACATCACTCTTAGCAAAGCCAACATGACCCCTTGTCCTTAAAGTCCATGTAGGTATCTTGTGCCAGGAGGCAGTGTATTTTGTTGATTCTCTCTTAAATATTGTGGAAGTTCTAAAATGCAATAGAAGTACTCCACACCAGACAGTCTCTACTGTAAAGTCTTTCAGGGGAAAATCTTTGGCTTCACATTTGATTGACTGGGGAGCTGATGTTGGTGAAAAGAAAAGATAAACCCATGCCCACAACCCTGTGGAATCCCTCTCTGTGTCTGAAAGATTTTATGATATTTGGTGATGTCATTTTACTTTCCTTGATGTTATTATATTCACTTTTTTGTATCAGAGTTATGAAATTTTCAGATGGCCTAGTTAGAAATTACCCTCTTCTGCTTTGTGTTCTGCAGTGTCTTATGGAATTGGAATTTTTATCTAATATTTTTATTTAAGTGCTTGTACTGAATGGTCTTAGCCTTGTTCAATTTCATTTCTTTTTCTTCTAATTACTGTACTAAAAAGAGAATTAAAAGGGATTTAATTGGACTTGAGGTTCCTGAACTTTTTGATAGTTATTGAAAGACTTTGATGCTTGTAGAACATAATATTTTAAGTCATATTGTTCTTTAAATTTAAGTTCTATATCTTTATTCCAAATTGAAATTAAATAAAATTCTGGATTTCTTTGAGGTAATAAATACCACTTTCCAGATGGTTGAAATGTTTGATGCTATTAAATTTATTAACTTGGGGGTTCTCTGAGAGATTTATCTTTAGGATGTGGTAAAGTTTTTCTAATGTAGAGCATGCTTATAAAAATGGAAGCTTTGCATTTAATACCTCTTATCTAAACACTTACTAAAAATCAAAGCACAGTATCTCATGTGAGTGTAAATTGTCACCCACCAAGTACTTATTAAAGATTTGGTGAACAATACTATGTGAAGACTTCATCACCAAATGATCATAAAGTACAATAATGAATAATAGCTTATGATTAATATCTAAATAGTGAAACAGAGAAAGATGACTGCCTTCCAGGGCTTACATTTCACTTTTTCTGATCTGCAGAAATAACAATATATTCTTTTCTCACTACAATTATTATTCCATTTTCAACTGTTTTAGCACCATCATCAATACTGGTATCAATAGCTAATTGATGAAGCTATATATTTGTGTGCATCTTCCTGCAAATGTAGTGAGGTACTGAATTCAAGACTTACTCAGGGATAAGTTATCAGACTCCAAACCTTCCATCCATTGACAGTGATGTGTGTAGAGGGTGGCTTACCGATTATAACAGTCTTTATACTCCTATGCTTTCTTCCATTCAGTGTTCTCATTCTTGAGGTGTTTCAGAATAGAGACCTACTCTAGCAGGGTAACAGAGGTCTTGGCCCTGAGGATATTAAGCCAGAAAGGCTGTGAAACATAATAGCGCTAGGAATAAAATCCAGCGGGCTGCCGCCATTAGAACTTTGCTAGCATCATGATGGTATAAATGGAACATGAACTATGGGTACATTTGTTACAGAGATGTAATGGAGACCAGGTCACTTCAAGAAAACCTGATTTCATTTCTTGATGAGATTATGTGACTGAGTGAAAAGAGTAGAGGCATAAATATAATACACTTAAAACTCTATACAGTATATGGCTTAGCACTACACAACCTCCTGTTTTAAATTATGACCACTGGGAAAAAACCACTAGAGTGCATTGATTAACAATTGTCCAGCTGACAGGTCCCAAATATAGTAGTCAGCATGGAATCATTGCTGAATGATGATGGGAATACTGGTAGTGAACAAATCACTTCTTTCAAAAAAGAAAATGAAATGCCTTTTCAATATGGCGTGGAAAAACATAAACAGACCAAATGGATGAGCCAGACAAGGTGAAACAGAAGCTGTATTGAAAAAGAGGGAGGAAAGATAAGAACCCTTGAATAACAGGATGGAATAAGAAAATAATGACAAGGTTGATCAGGTGTAGCTGCCTAGTTCGTCTGTCAAGTGTGGCAGTGCTAAGAAGAGAAATTCTTGTAACCTTTCCGCTAAAGCTGAAACCTGTTACTTTGCATCATCACAAGCCAACACAACAAATTAGTGACTTAACTACAAATGTAAAATCATCTTTTTCAAGCCAGTTAGTCATTGTTATCTGACACTATTATAAGGACCTCAAAAAGCTACATTAGCAAACTCTTCCATAAGAGTTACCAACAATCCATAAAGCCTCTGCAGGACTGACATTTTCCACATGTTTATTGTAGTAAATAGCACAAAAAATCCTTGCAAATGTATTACCACTTGCCCACACATCATTAGGAAGGAAAGAAGCTTTCTCCCGCAACAGTGTTGATATCCTCTGTCAGGATTTTGGACCCTTTACACTAAGAGCAAAATCAATATTGTGTACAACAATGGAAATAAAAGTAGATGCATCAGGAACCTGATCTATACTTTGCAAGAGAAACTGTTTTACATTAATGCCTGTGAAATAGGATGTATACTTGAACAATGGCTTTATGTGGGCAGATGTATATATTTGTAAATATTTGATCTACATATTGGGGGGATTAAAACTATTTAATAAAGTTACCTGTTTTCATGAACATTCATTTCAGTGAGGTTTTTGTTATTATAGCTGAAATTTTGACTGCCTTTAAATTTCTTTTGTTTGGAACCAAACTGTATCCAGGTGAAAGCTTCATTGGCTTTACTGTGGACATTTTAGCTTAAGCTTCCTCTGCTTAGAGTGCTTTTCCAGATGTCATTACAGTTCAACTAGCAGTATATGTGTATTGTGTTCTCTCATGTGCAACATTTGTGCCTCTGAGGTGACTTACTGATAACAGAGGTTGAGCCCGGTGCCTCTGTAACTTCATGTATGAGCTATTCCTGGTGTTAGAACTCTCAGTGGGGCTAGACCTAGCAGGTGCTAGTGCAGAATATATGTGATTTATGTAGAAATGGTTTAAAATATATACTTACGTGATAGAAAAGTTGATAAATTTCCAGAGAAAATCCTTCTTTAGCTATTCTTTTTATTTTCATCAGGATACTGCTTGGATCACTGGATGTGATTTCCTACCTAATCTGCAATATGTTGTAGCTGTAACTGAAAGCTCAATCCTTCTCTGGGACTATAGAGCAAAAGAGAGCAAGGTACTATGTTGGATCAGACAAATGCAAAAATGAAACCTGAAAGTTGATCAGTCTTTGTTTCCAATGCATATTCACATCCCTTTGGTCTAACAGGATGAAGGTTTTTAACTTTTGTCTTTGTAGGAACTCAGTGAAACAGTGGAATTTACACTAAAGGAGGAATTATCTTTCCACACCAGATGGGATTATTGAAGTATATTTTACACTATGGTGCAAACAAACCCTCAAAGAATTTCTTTTCCATGCGTATCTAATGTATACATGTGTACCTGTGTATCTAATATCTGTGCATTGGCAGATATATATCTCAGAATCTATTAAGAATCAAGGAACAGGTTTTCCAAGGAATATAGCATAGATTCTTTTTGAGGTAACTTCCTGATAAAAAAAAAAAAAAATTTCTTCATATCCTGTATTTTGTTCAGGACTTTCTAAGAGCAAAAACATTTTGATGTTAATAATGTATGTCCAAACTGTTAAAAGTTTTCTTGAATGCCTTATGCATTTTTACTGACTTATATATTTGCTTTTTCCTCCTATTCCTGGGACTTTTTTTGGAAATTCCAAGTTAGCTGAGATGATAAGGAAAAGCAAAGTAAATATTTTTAGGATAAGATTGTCTTAAGATTTTAGGTTTTTTTCAATGTTAAAGGGTTGCTTCCCAAGGTCAATTTAAGTCTATTTGTCAATCCAATTGGGCTTCAGGGAGGAAGGCTCAAAAATTTATTCTCCACCTATTATTCTTCAAATTCCCTCCAGTCATTACATCAGTGAGAGCTGCAGGTATCCTGTTGATGAATAGGTGCAGCTCTCTTTCAAGACCACAGAAAAAATATATAGATAGTTCTATATGTCTATTATGTGTCTGTAATATTTCTGTACTGCAGGGACATTGAAGCAGTTAATTCTTATGGCATGTGAACAGTTCCCAGTTTAGGTTGGCAAGGATGCTTTAATCAAATAACAGATGGAGTCAGGCAGTAGAACCAATAAATAGTGTAATGCAGATCACCCAAAATCCCATTCCTGGGCCTTCTAGCAAAATACCACAGCAACTTGCAACTGTATTTATTCCCACTATCTCTGTGTTTCCAAAATTAAAATACCTGCCACTTGGCACTCCCAGGCTGTATTATTAATTAGGACTCTGATATAGTTTCTCCCTGTGTATTGCTGCTATATTTTGTGGTTTTTTATTATTCTTTAATTTGGTTAGTCGCAATTTCCTTGTAGACAGCATTTTATTTTTTAACAGGAAACCATATACAGTCTTAGCAAATATACCATCCCACATAGCCTGCAGGGATCCTTCCTAGAATTTGTAATTAATACTTCTTCACTAGAATGGAAAAAGCTACCTATGAAACAAAGCCTCGCTGAAACACTTAGAGTTTGCTTTTAACTCCACTTGGTGATGATCTTCCATGAGTTTCTGATACCAGGATACAGCTACCACAGGGGCAGCTTGAAAAAACAAAGTCAAGATTCGAATGCTGATGTAACTAGATAAGCATGGTAGATTCAATTTAAGGGCTCTTGTGCAATATCTAATAAACTCTCTATCATATTCCACAGCATGAAGGCTTTGTCATCAAACCAATGAAAAACTGTTTGCTCTGTGTTTCTACGGTGACTGTGGCAGATAACCTGACTAAGGATACCATCTTAATGGGAGATGATAAGGGTTATGTTTACCTGCTTACTATGACTAGTGATGACTTCCTAATGAAACAGTCCAAAGCTGAAAAAGAATCACAGTTTAGGCTCTTGGACTCCGAATCTTTTAACATGTAAGTTGTTTATGATAAAATATTATCAGTCCTGCATTATGTTCAGTTTTTAATTTGGGTTTTGTTTGCCCTAAAAGGAGGATTAGCTTCTGTTTATAAATTTGCCCTATCTAACCAAAGAAAATAATTTTTCAAACTGCAGTAAGTATGATTCGTTTGTTGTTGTGTGAAGAAAATGCCATCATTTTCGGTAGAAGATTTTACAAGAGATGTTACAACAGAGGGAATGCAGAATAAAATTCAAGGGGAGAATTCACAATTGCTGTTATCCCGTTTGACAAAGGAGCACCTCTATTGTGCCGAATTAGATGGAAGCATGACTGTGACTAGAGAAGTGCATGATTCAACCCCGACTTTCTCTCTGCTTGCATTTGAGCTGAAAGAGTGGTTCTGTTTCTGCCCTGGATAGTAAATGTTAGCTTTGGTTGTGTATATAATCTTACCGACAAAATCCCTGTCCACCTACAGACACATCGCTGTAGTCACTAATGTAGCCTAATAACATCTCCATTTGTATGCCTAGCCTTAAACGCAAGCTACATGATGACTGGGTTGGGAAAGTTAAGTATATTTCTGCCCTAAAACGTTTTGGATCCTGCTCCACAGACAGGATTAATTCATTTGTTTTGGATGACATAAGGCGACTAGAGGACAACATGTAAGTATCTGACATCTAGAAAAAAACAGACGTTCTGCTTTATAACTGTGCTGGAGATCAGTGCCTTGCAAGGTGTCATCCTGTTACATTGAAGCTGCCTTTTCTATAAGCATTGTTAATGAAAACAAAAATACAATCGTTTAAATGCTTGAATATTTTTGTTTGCTAGATTTTGTTGTAGGAGAGAACTGTCCATATATGTTCAGCACTCAGAACCCTGAAAATATGTTATGTTGTCAATGTTGTCTGCTCCAATTTCTCCTCAGCAAGCAAATTCTAGCTAGAAAATTGGTTGGTTTGTTTCATGTGTATCATGTATCCATTCATTTAAAATTTATACCCAAACAAAAATAAGCTCAGCTAAGTTTCATTCACAGTTTTAGTTTCACAAGTTTGAGTTACATAAGATTAAACCTAGAACACAATTTATTCTGAGGCCTGTGAAATGGTTTTACTATCCAGCAGGAAAGAGGTTATGGCCTCCTTATTTGTGCCAAGTCCTTATTCATATGACACATCAGTGCTATAGCTGATTCCAAGCCTTATTAGTCTGTGAATTTAGAAAAGTTTATAGCACAATTAAATAATGCAAGTTCAATTTGGTGTAAAAAGGAGCTATAAATAACATATAGATGGAACTTCTAATTCAAATGTCTCAAAGCACTGTAAATATTAATCAGCTTCACAATTTCTCTGTGATGTACATCCAGAGACATTAATAGATTTATGTCTAGTAGCTACAATTATTATAATTTGTTTTATTTCTTGTATAACACAGACGATAAATATTCATGTAGTAATTCTTGAATCAATGCAGTAACTTCAGGTTTTATGATTATTGCATGTCTGTTAAGGATGGGGAAATTGAACTATGAAACACAGATCATACAAGGTCACATACTGTGTCAGTTGAGAAGCTGAGAAATCCTGTTTGTTTTTTTTGGGAGCATTGAAAAAATAGAATTAGTTAGAAGAGAAAGAAAACTACGTCTGCAGAGCCAAAAGTCTAGTCAAAAGAGTAGATGCTACCATCATACACTTCAATACAGAACGTTAACTGCAAATATCTTGGTAGTTCTTTTTCCTTTTACGCTGGCTATAGTTCTGTCTCCAAATGCAATAAATGTGTATCTCTAAGCAGTTTTACAGAGCAGCTAGACAAAATTATATTTAGACATAGCTGTTAAAATGAAATTAATAGTCCTAAAAATATCTATGTATCAAATAACTTTCAAATGTCCATTTAATAAGTAACTCTAGATTAAAAATATTATTTACTGGTCCTAACAAAAGAAATTTCCCCAACTAACTTTTCATCAAAGAATTATTATTGTACTTAAAGAGGGATGCAGTGCATCTTCTCTCTTATGTGGCTTAAATTTCTTTGTCTGTAATGGCTGGTGAACACCTATAATCTTTTCTTGTAAAGTATCTAAAAAAGGGAGGTATGGATATGATCACAAGGTGCTTCTGTTGCAAGGCCGTGGCTTGGGCAGGACTTCACAGTGCCAGAATCCCTCATTCCCACTCATCTTGGAAGAGTATCGAGACTGTTCATTGAAGAGCTAGTAGTTATATAGAAGTATAAAAGGTGAAAAAACCTTAGGAAATCTGTTAATCATAAATTTAAATCAATTAATTGTTATTTTATACTGTCAAGAGAATTAAGACTTCTCTGTTAGAGCTCTGAAAAGAAAGCTTTGCTCCCTCTAAATAACAGAAAGCAAAAAGCCTTCTATTTATACCTGCCTAGAAGTAACAAGCTCTTTCATTAATCCTCAAAGTTTCCAGAGTCTTTGTCAAATTTACTGTCACTCCCATTTATGGTTTTCAATATTAATGATTACTCTATCCCGGAATAGTTGAACTAATACTTGTCTGAATTTCAAGGGAAAAAATTAAATGTATATTAGTTTAGTTCTTTATGGCTTATTTACACTGGTAGTCTTTGTTTCCTGGGAATACCAGGTGTTAACCATGCTATTGCTAAATCAAAAAGTCAATAAAATATTTACTCATTAGTAGCCATGGATGAAGCATGGAGAGATAAACAGAAGTTGCTCCAAGGACAGGTTTAGAAAGGACACTGAGTCAGTCTGAGTCTGTATTGTCTGTTTGACTTCCCATGCTTTAGCAGTGAATGTAAGAGAGTAGCTCTGTTGAGTTTCATATACTTGTCGTTCCTTCATGTTGTTATACAACACGAAATAGATCATATAAAGAATATTCATTCTAAAATACATTATACACAAGCAACAGAAAAGTAACTGCACTTACTTAATGTAACACTGAGATCACAGTAGACCTCCATGTCTGAAACAGGTAAACACAGTTGCTTTGGTACTTTTCCCCAGTGATGAGCTGCTTTAAGCACCCAGTCTTGTGTGCAGCTTGCTTTGGCAACAGCTACCATTTTAGGAGTTTGCTTGTTAAAGGATTCAGGTGTGCAAATTTATTGCTTTAGTGGAAAGTGCACCCTGTTCCTGTTTCATTGATTCCAGAATCACTATAAACCTCTCTTATAAATCAATTTGCTTTTAACAAGAGGTTGTATACATTATGCAAACAGCAATTTTATATACTATAGAAAAATAAGGTGGAATGACTCTAGTCTGTATTTTCCTCGTGTTTCTTATATGATTGTTTTATTAATGATTGCAGCCCTGTAAAGGAATTTTCTGTCCCAAAAGGAGTAAATGCCTTCACATACTGTGGAAAGGCGAAAGTCATTGTCACTGGAGGTAAGTATTAGGGGTTTTCCAAGAGATTGTTCTTCGAAAAAGATTGTGAATTTTTAAATTCTGGTTAGATAAGATCAAATAAAGCTCAGTTAGCATCTTAAGCATTTAAATAATGGCTCTGCCTACAATTAGAGGAAACAGAGACCTTGCTTTTAATTGCTGGGAGCCCTCATCTGAAGACATATACTTCCTGACAGGAATCTCTCAAGGGCTCCATCTGGGTTTGATTCGAATATTATTTATGTAATAAAACAGAAGAAACAGTATGTTCAACTACTGTAAGGTGTCTTTCCAAGTCACGGAGGTCTTGGCCAGGTCATACACATTATTCCTTGCTGTATCCGCAGGGCTTCCACCCTATTACTCTTTGGCCAGCCTTTCATATCTTAAGCAGTCATGTTGGCCCATATTAATACTTCCCATTGGTCTTCTCTCTGATCATGTTTCTCCGAAGTGTTACTGTTTGTTTTTTCTCCCAAAGCAGACTGCAGAAATGGCACTCTAACATTCATTTCTTCCCTGTTATCCAATAATTTTAGGACCCTGTCTACTGCTGTGGTCATATTTGGTGTTGCAGAAGTGTTGCTGGAGCAATCTTGTTTATATATTCTGTCTGGCAGGGTGGTGCCTTGGGGTGACATTGATGCTGCTTTTCTACAAGTCTTTTTTGCTTAAAACGTCATTAAAATTTGCATTAACAAACATGGGAATTCTTACATCTATATTTAACAAGAACTAAAAAAGTGGCCAAGACTCTGCTGTCCTTGATAATATGCGTGGCAGTAAAATAAAAAAATAAAAAAAAAAACCAAACCAAACCAAACCCCAACAACAACAGCAACAACAACAACAACAAAAAACAAACATACACCAAAAAAAAAACCCAAAGAAACAACCTGGACAAGAGAAATAATACAATTCATGTTGAATTGTAACAGTTTAGCAAGAGGAAAACTGTGACAGATATCCAAATAAATATCTGATAGTTCTATTGATTTTCTAGACACAAGATTTTAAAGGAAAAGGAATACAGCTATAAAAGAGTTATTAGTGAAAATTTTGAAGTTCAGCCTTGGAGGAAATACTGTTTACATTGATTATTTTGTCACAGAAAAAGTAGTCTGGAGAAATTTATTGATAACATAAAGTAATGAGGTTCTATAGTGCAAAATGTGGTTAGTATTTCCTCCAGGTAGGAAATACTGGTTAAAATATCTATTCTGAAGGTAACAAAGAATTCACCTCTCTGAATTTGACACTTGAAACCTCACGTTGTATTGTAATTCACTGCATCATTTATATGAACCATGTTTGAGAGAGATGAGTTGAATATAGGGAAAGGGTGGCGGAAATCTTATCACATGGAGACTAAAATAGAATCACAGAATATTCTGAGTTGGAGGGGACCCATAAGGATCATCAAGTCCAACTGTTTAGCGAATGGCCGATACAGCAATTGAACTCACAGCCTTGGTGTTTTCAGCAGCAGGCACTAACCAGCTGAGCTAAGCTCTAACTGTGTCATTATGCAGGGATTAAAAAAGTGTATTTTCTGTAATCTAGCAAAGTAACAATTAACAAGGAATGCCACTGATGCCTATTAGAGCAAAAATTAGAGCAGTGATGTTCAGGAAGAATCTTCTGAATAGTGGCAGTTGCAGGAAAATATTCTCAGTTTAGAATGGAGCTTGAAATTTTTGAAAATGTTAGATTGCATACTTGTTTGTGATGGTTGGAGGATAGACTTGGAATGCAGAAGCTCCTATCCCATCTAAACAGGTACCTAATCAGAATATTTTAGAAGCAGATGAGTTTTCTCAGCATTGAATTCTAATTTGTTTTGACTTTCACTGCACAAAAGTACTGAAAGTATGGGCAATATGAAAAAAGGATAATAATATTGTGTTTAAGGACTCTGTAATGATGATTTTGATGATTTTGAAAAAGTGTAAGAAATTATACTTACTTCTAACAGTCTTCCTGTCTATTCATAATATTTACTTACCCTTGAGTTGAATCCTGTCTTGCTTGTTCACCCATCATCCTTTGTCTTCTTGTTGAAAGGTGCCCTCCTGCCTCTCACTCTCAGTTCCAAGGCTTAGCTCTGCTCCCCCACTTGAACATGAAATGAAATTTTTTCTGAGCTGGATTACTAAGAGTCACAGGACACAGTGGGAAATACATGTCCAAAGACAAAGACATGGTGGGATTGTCTCTTTCGATTTCACTGTGAAGTTAGATCAGTCAGGGCCTACTATGAAGCCACACCCAGAATTTAGAATAATGCTACAGGTCTTGGGACACCCATCTACTAAAGCCTTCAAACGCTGAGCTTTAGAATTCTGTGTTCTGTTAATAGAATACATTGCTCACAATGGCATAGCACACTGTCAGGCTGGAGCACACACTGTTTGCCTCTGTATCCTCAAAGTCATCTCGCTCTTGTCTGAGAAACACATGTTGATGATCCAGTTAATGACAGAATTAAACTATTTTAAATGAACATAAGCTAGTCCTGTTAATTTGAGAGCCTGCAATTTTATCTGTAATATTCCCTGAAAATCAAACACCAGGTAAATAATTCAGTAATCATAATATATAGACTTCTTGGTGACATGTTCAAACATTTCTAAAAGCTATGTTTATTTGTCACATTCAGCAAGTAAAATAAAAGAAAAATCCAGCCTTTGATTGCAGGCTAGCTTCTAAAATGTTCAGCAGGGGTAAATCTGCTGAACATTTTACTAAGCCCCAACTTAATGTTATTTAGCCAGGTGTTTATAGCACAAGTGGAATGCTACATACTGTGATGAATTATTATTGTGACTATTAAAAAGTGATGTTTTAATACCCTTACTCTTCCATCATTTCTTTGTATTTGATTAGACTCATGAGTTTCTCAGTACTATGACACAACCTAATTTTGTCTTCTAGGTATTTGACATTTATAATAATGAGTAAGATAAAAGCAAACCTGGTACTGAGTTCACTTTTCTTGCTTAAGGCTAGATTTCAACCAGTAAAATGATAAAAGCTTGATAGTGGCCTAAAATATGGAGCCCAGAGTAGTTTAAAATAACTTCTCTGTGTAGCATTTTGTGTTTCTATTACATTGAATGGTGAAGTTATATGGTTTTCTTCTCATTCTGTATTCATTTCAATTCCAGCTATGTCTTAATCATCACTTCAGGGAACAACTGCAGTTAAAATCAAATTAGGTATGCATATAAAAGCAGGAGATGATCAGTTTTAAATGATATATCAACTTTTAACCCTATTTGCTCTTCAAATCTGGCTGTTGTTCTCCTGTGAGCAATGAAGCAGAAGAAAAACTATTAGTGATTTCTAAATCTAGCAGGGACTGATTAAGACTGATAGAAGAAACTACTCTGTGCTTGCTCAGTTTCCTTTGTGAATTCCTGGAACAGGTGAAGCACATTTTCAGGAACTCCCAGAAATCCTAGCTATAGAAATCACATGCCAAAACTCCTCTAATATTAATTCTCAGGAGCATAGCAAACTTCTCTGTGATGCAGTCTAAAATTAAGAAGAATATACAAAGATAGACAAGGAAGCATGAAGAAAAAAATAAAACAGAGATATTTGTCAGTATGCAAAACATTTTAATTTTTGCTAGGTTACCAGATGTCTGACTGTTCTGTAGAGGTTTTGCAGAAATCATAAGGCAAGATTATTTAAAATATGTATTTGAAGGAAAGACAAGTTCTTTTAAAGGATAAGGAGTTTTTTGTGTGAGAGTAGCAGCCTAGAAAGAAACCAGGAGTTATAGTCTTCATTTCTAGTCTATTGAGGATGCTAGGCTAAGCCTAGTACTTCTCTGTTCAAAAATGTTATGGTTCTTCAAGTGGGTTTCAACACCAGTGAAATGCTGACATCTCAGTAGACTTGTAATACCACACAAATTGCAAAACTGTGTCGGCAAGAGAGACAGTTTGACAAAGCATCGCATGTTCAAAGAAGGTATTTGAGTCCATAACATCTAGCTAGAATAGTGCTGTGGTTGCAGAATCTGACTTCTAAAAAAACCCTCAACATCTATTTTTATAATTATTTATCATGGAAAGGACTGCACTCAACTGAATCTGTTTTGATTCAAATCATTGATTTCACAAAATCTTAAAAATTTGCTGTTGGATATGTAGACAGATCATCTTCTTCAAGCTTTTCTTGAATGTGCTTCATACCCACGCTTTCTGTGTCAGGATTCTGAATCCTGGAGGCATATTTGGAGCATGGAGAGAACAAATGTTCCAGGAAATGTTCCAGTGTAGTAGTGAATGTTAGGGCACATTTGGCATTAGTCCAGAAGGAGAGAAGAGAGCCCATCTACTATAATAAAATCTACCATTATTTCCACATCAGTAAAAGGAACTAAAATTAATCCAATACTTCACATGAAAAGCAAACAGTACTTCTAATGTAGGGAAAGGTTTTCTTCCCTAAAGTCACTTGATCTTCCTGTTAATATGTACAGTACATAACGTATTAGTGATTCTACTCTTAAAAGAAACTCTCTGTGCCAGAATTAAAGGGCACTATCCTCCCCTTCAATCATCTGCCATCACTTCAGGAATATAAAGAACAGAGCAGTTAGGAAAACCAAGAAAGATCCTGTGTCTCAAAAGTCCAACAAGCAGGTAGTCAAGCTGATCAGATATTGTCAACGGCTTCTACCTAGTTCACCATCATCTTAAGGCATGAAGTTGCCGTCTGGGGCTGGTAAGGGCTATGTTGTTGAAGCAATGTCTGTTCCCTCTGATGTTACAATCCTTCACAGGAGAGTTCTGTGTACTATATTTCATGTCCTTCTGTTGACCTCCTGGGAGGTCTGCAAGCTGAGTTTTACTCCCATGGATTTGTTTCTCAGTTTATACTGATTTGGTCACGAAGGTTCTGCTAACTTACAGGACATCTGTCTGGGACAGCCTACCACAAAATCTGAGGAAGTGAGCATGGACCCACCATGTTCTGGGATTTCCCCATCCAAAAATTATTCATAAACCTTTTGTACAGTTATAACCCAATTGAGCTACTTCCTGCCATGCTTACAGCATTTACAGATTGTCTAGAGTAGCTTTGCCTGAAGGCTACCCTGAAAAAGAAACTGTTCCCCCTGAAGTTACAAGCCAGTCAGCCAGACATGACCCTCATTTCCTGTGCAGTTCTCACTCCATTGTGCTAGTACAGCCGTTTACCTAGTTGAATTCTCAGTCACACTTGTGAAATGAGCTGGCATAAATCAAAATGGCTTTCTGTTGTAGCTATTTTAAGAGTAGATCATTCCTTCAGTGAGCCTCTTTCATTTAGAGAGAAACCACATAAACAGTGGAATCAATTTAACTGAGAGAGCAATATTGTTTAGTGGAGGAAAAGGGAGATGAGATGCTCTTAAATGTATCACATCTTGCTGTATTAAGAAGGAAAGGAATAGATTTCTGAGGAGAGAAATGGAGGGACTGACTAATGACAGTAGGTTGAACAAGCTTAAGGAAGATTATTAACATAATTGAGCTGAGCGCTTAACATAATTGAGCTGATTCTCTTGGGACATGTAATTCCTAATCTATGGTTTTTTTGCTTTGCTCTTCAATTTAAGCTGAGAGAAAACTAAAACTCAAACTGAAGTCTAGACGAAATGTGGCTGTTCCATTTATTGTGTACCAAAATAGAGTGTTCAGCTAACTGCATACAATTCTTACAATTGTAATATTTGTCAGGAATTGAAAGTTAAAATATAAATCAGTTTTTAACATCTTTGTGTTTTGAAGTATTTATGGAAACTATTAGCAAAATAGTACCAAAAGATTCAGCTATAACACAATCAAGGATTATTCCTCAAATTGAAGTCAAATTCAAAGTCTGAACATACAAATAAGCATGAAATACCTAATTCTCATTAATTTTAGTTCAAACTCAATCAACAGCAGTGACCATTTCCTATCTGCCCTCAACTTTCATGGCCACTTCTTTCTGAATGCTCACCTTCCTCAACAGAGGTGGTTATCCCTTTATATACTGGCTAAGTGGACACAAAAGTTATTTTGACATAGTTTCTAAATTACATCTTTGAAGGAAACAAAATCTAAGCCCCAGTTGTATTTCTGTTATAGTACTCTGCACCTCTGGGACTAGTCCGTGTAGTGCCATTCAGTGTCCCTGCCATTCCTCTAGCAAAATAAAAAGGCTTTGAAAGGCTAATCAGTTGTGCCTTTTTAATACATGTTTGGGGATAAGCAATGAAACATAAGCTGGAATCTAGCCCTTAGAATGAAATATTCACATCCTTATGTGGGAGTAGTCTACATAAGGACAGACTTATGAACACTAAGCTCTCCATTACAAAATTTATTTGTAATACAAGTGACTATTTGATCTTTCTGACTTTATAGATAATCTTTTTTTCTTTCAGGTAATGACAACATCCTTCGTTTGTGGAATCCTGCTGTTAATTTTAGTCCTACAGGGAAGCTCTTAGGACACAAACATAGTGTTGTGGAAATTGTGACGAATGAGAAAGATCAGCATGTCATCAGCCTTTCCTGTGCAAAGGTAAAACGCTTTTCTGAACCTCATAGAAATAGGGCTGGAAGAAAGATCCAGAGAAGTACAGGCCTGTCAGCCAGACCTCAGTGCCCCACAAAGTTATGGAACAGGTCATCTGGAGTGCAATCACACAGCACATACAGGGCAACCAAGGGATCAGGCCCAGGCAGCACAGGTTTAGGAAAGGCAGGTCCTGCCTAACTAACCTGGTCTCCTGTTATGACCACATGACCCACCTGGTGGGTAAGGGGAAGGCTGTGGAGGTTGCCTACCTGGACTTCAGCAAAGCCTTTGATACTTTCTCCAATGGCATTCTCCACGGCTTGCACAGGTGCACCTTCCCTGGGTTAAGAAAAGGTTGGATGGCCAGTCCCAAAGAGTGGTGGTGAGTGGCGCCACAACCAGTTGGCAGCCAGTGTCTAGAGGTGACCTCCAGGAATAGCACTGGGTCCAGGCCTGTTCAATATCCCTATTGATGATCGGGATGAGGGGACCAAGTGCACTCTTAGTAAATTCACAGATGACACCACACTGGGGGAATGTTGATCTGCTGGAGGATAGGAAGGCTCTGCAGGAGCATCTGGAGAGGCTGGATTGATGGGCCAAGGCCAAGAGTGTGAGGTTCAATAAGACTAAGAGTCAGGTCCTGCACTTTGTCCCCCGCCCCAGGCAGCATTCCAGACTGGGGACAGAGTGGCTGGAAAGCTGCCCAGCAGAAAAGGACCTGGGGGTACTGGTCAACAGCAGCTGAACATGAGCTGAGAATGTGTCAAGGTGGCCAAGAAGGCCAGTGGCATCCTGGCCTGGATCTACAATAGTGTGGCCAGCGGAACCAGGGCAGTGATTGTCCCACTCTACTCAGCACTGATGAGGCCACACCTCAAATCCTGTGTTCGATTTTGGGCCCCTCACTTCAGGAAGGACATTGAGGTGCTGGAGCGTGTCCAGAGAAGGGCGATGAGGCTAGTAAAGAGTCTGGAGCACGAGTCCTATGGGGAGTGGCTGAGGGAGCTGGAGGTGTTTAGCCTGGAAAAAAAGGAGGCTGAGGGAAGACCTTACCACTCTCTACAACTTCCTGAAAGGAGGCTGTAGCCAGGTGGGGGTCATTCTCTTCTCCCAGGTAGCTAGAAATAGGATAAGAGGAAATGGCTTCACACTGTGCCAGGGGAGGTTTAGGTTTAATATCAGGAAGAATTTCTCCACAGAAAGGATTGTTAAACATTGGAACAGGCTGCCCAAGCAGGTGGTGGAGTCACCATCACTGGAAGTGTTAAGAAGCAACTGGATGTGGAACTTAGTGCCATGATCTGGTTGACCTTGGTCAGAGGTCGGACTCGGTGATCTTGGAGGTCTTTCCAACCTGAATGATTCTCTGATTCCATGAAATCAATGCTATAAATTCAAGTAGGAATCTATTTTTGAATAAGTACTTCTGATAGTAATTGTTTATCAGTTTGTTTATTTTTATAAAAAGGCAGAGTTTTAGCTTAAAATTTCCAAATTGTTTTATATTGAGAAGCAAGGCTAGAATGGAACTATCTGACATATTATCTTCCTGATTGTAACAAAAGAATACTTACAATAGTAGATATTATCATTCTGGTAATTTCTGTATTATTTTAGCAACTGCCAGAGTTAAAACAGAACCTGTACCTGAATGCTTCATTCAGTAGTGATCGCCTGCAAAAATTTCCTTCAGTTGTTTTGCCTTTCTTCCTGCCTGCCAGCCTACTAAATCCATAGGTTGAGTTTTTCCGGTGTCTCTATAGATCATGTTCAACTATTGGTCTCTTTCGAAGCAGTGTCTTTTACAAGGCTTACTGAACCAAAGCAACACCCATGAACAGGAATACTAATAAAATCAGTAATAACACTTCTTCAACCAAATATTGCAAGATTCTGATGGAAATAGATGGGTTTACGATAAGTTATTGGTGGAATCATGGCACTGGTGACATATAATTTGTCAAAATAAACTATTCAGAAGAGAATAAAAATGTCTGTAAACATGTGCAAAAATAAAAGAGAAGCCCCTGAAGAAGTAGTCATGAATGGTTATAGAATTCTTTCAAGAGTGCTCCAATGCAATGTTTTTGATATTTAACAGTATTCAATATCTTCATTACCATCTACAATGATGGAGTAGAGAGGATAGATGCTAAATTAACCAGTTCCCCCAAACTGATCAAAGTTGCAGGCCTTGGGCAGAAGTATTAAAATTCAGAAAGATCATTAGAATTGAAGGTACGATCTATGAAAAACAGCTCCTAAAAATCAATAAGGTACTAATGTAATTAATGTACTGAGATATCCATCTGTCTTGAAGGTTCCCAGATTTTTGTTGGGTTATGTAGGAAATATTACTGAGCTATTTTTCCTGTCCATGCCACTCTTCTGCTATAAATACTTGCCTCTGCTCATTGTGGTGACAATTACCACATTTTCATGTCTTTAATCTTATTCTTAAAAAAGCCCACACATTTCTAGGAGTACTACTAGCTGAAAATAAGATATCAAAATTTCCCATCTTCACATAAACCTGGAGCTATAACCCTCCCCCCTTTGTCACTCCTATAAAACTATACCTGTCTGTACTGTAGATGACTCGGTAACTTTGCTACAGGGATACATTTCTGTGAATTAAGGAGGGTTATGACAGATTGCCTGCAAGCTATACATGTAGGAAAAACGGAATAAGATGTAAGACATGGCTTAAGGGGAATGAATGAACATTAAGATATTTATGGAAAAGCAACTAAGAATAAAGCCCTGGGGCAATAAATGTGGAAGATCTTTTGTGGGTCCTTCTGAGCTTTTCTGTGATTCAATATGATGATTCATAGGAAAGCAAAATCTATTTTAAAAGTTTCCAAGTTTGTGGACACATGATCTTAACTAAATATAGCTGAGTTGTGCCAATGACATCAGTAAGATCACTTGTACCTGCAAATGAATATATGAAAGTATGTTTTAATTAAAAGCTATGTGTCTTTAAATAAGGCTGAAATTCCACTTCTCAAAAAAAAAAAAATAAAATAGACATAAATTCCTTGACTTTCAAATGTCAGATAAATCTTGTGGTCATAGTGAAAACTGTATCAAAAAAAGGGAATCTCTCGCAGAGAAATCTAAACATAGACTTTCAAAGAAAGTGATGATGCCTCTGTGCCACAAATTTGCAATCTATAGATGATATATGGTATACTAAATAGCAGAAGGAGGTCAGCTATAACAGGATTTCTTCCAACCCACTTAAAGCACATTTGTGTTTGATAGTCAAAAAAACAGGTATTATACAAATGTGTGCAGCTTCTCAGGGAACTTTTAACATTACTTTAAACATGTAATTTGTTTCCATGTAAAAAACAAAGACTAACTTGCTTTTCAAACTGCCTAGCATAAAAAGTCAAAATAGATTTCTCTATCTTGTTTCTATCTTTCAGTGACTGTGATACAGGAGGCCGCTGAAGTAAAGTAAGGGCAGCCTATAATCTTTACTGAAAATAAGTTAGAGACATATCAATGATCTCATAGAAGCATTGTATCCAAGGGAATCAAAAGCTCTTTATATAGACTTTACAATAGATGTTTGACAGAATAGCAGAACTAGGGAAAAACCTAGGAAAATTAAACTGATACTTTGCAGAACCTTCCCCAAATTAGATTTAACCTAAACTGTATCAGCTATCCATATTAAAATAAAAAGCTTTTTTATGGTGCAATTTTCATCTAAAACTGCAAAACAAGGTGAAAAGTAGGGAGTTGTTTTTTTTTTTTAAATTAAGATTTGCAATTGTTATCTTTGTTACATAATTTTTACATTTGAAGATTCAGACTGACTTTAAACTTTATGGCTATTTTTCTTGAACTATATTGAAAAGTTCCCTGTCATTGTAAAGATATTTTTATGCAATATAAAATGTGCTACAGGAATGTCTCTGCAGCCTGTATGTAACCGATTTATACTATGGAGTTCAAAAGTAAGGGATCGCATTGGCTTTTGGTTTCAGACTTGTGCTGCAGCAAAGCATTGCAGTCTGAAGAAGTAATGGCTGAATTAAGAGCTCAAAAACTGCAGTGAATGGTTTTAAAGATACCACAAATGTTACACATCCATTACAGGAGTATGAGGGGATTTATTTGATGGTATTGGCCTTAGTTCCATACTAGAGAACATTAATGTGTGTTGTAGTTTATACAAAAATGTAAAGATGAACAAATTGTAAACCATGGTTTCACAGCACTAGTGAAAAAAAATAGAAATCACAGGGCATTTGTATTATAGTGGAAGAGCTAGTATTGAAGATTATTAACTCTAACAGTCTGAATATCCCAGAGCATGGACAACAAAATAGATCCCAGGAGAAGGGGAGGGAGGCATCAGTGTGTTAATGAAGTATGAGAAGAAACATCTCATTCAACACAATGGTCAAAATACAAAACAAATGTCTCTGTGAAGAGAACTGTATGATCATGTAGACCTGAAATCAAAAACTAAAACTCCATTTACACAAAGAATTTCCTTCTTTTCTGAAGCATAAGAGTTCTTCAGAAACATTAATTGTAACTGCATCCTAGATTTAAGGCAATATTGAAATTATCCAAGAAGTTTAGGAAAGCAGAAATAAATAAAGCATTTTGTATTATGCTCATTTTGAAAACCTCTTTAGCCATATATTGTAAATAGAAATAAGGTAAATATTTTTAACACAAGGGTCAGTGTTAATCACTGAAGGAGATTATCACAGTGCCATAGCTTAAATGAGGCGGTACATTGCTGCCTACTTCTTGCAAGGCCTTTTAGCATATGTTTTATTTGCACTGTGTATGAGCAATTGGTTTGACTGCTGCAAGTATTTCAGGTGTTTTCTGTGGCTGCAATTTTTTATTTTGAAGTCTGCTTTTAATTTCAATTCCATGAGTTAGTCCTTTTTCTTAAGAAATATGACTGCACAATATCTTAACCTTAGCAATATTTAAACAACAACAACAAAGAAGACAATCTGATTATCTGAAGGTCCAGTTGTTGAATATATCACAGATCAATTATACCTACATAATGTTTGTTTTATCCAAGTTATTTTGAAGATGAATGTGTAGAGGACTGCTCTGCTTGCTTTTCATCTGTTGCTGGATGGTCTGACTGGATTTCAGTCGATCTCTTCTGATGCTGTCCAAGTTCTGTTCATATCACTTAACTTTGTCAGGTAGATTCCAAAAGTACAGATTACTCAGCAGGCCTTGGCTCTGTGCATAACAAAATGTGCATAACATACCGGCTCAGCAATAACAAAAACACCTCTATACTATCGACCTCTGCTCAGCACAAATCCAAAGCACAGCTCCATACCAGCCCCTGGGAAGAAAATTAACTCTGCTCCAGTCAAAACTAGTACACTTCACTAGATCAGTTCTGCTCTTGTCAGCAGAAGAAACATCTGAGCAGTGCTGTCTTCTTTTTTGAGCAGACTTCTTCATTTACACTGCGGCATTTTGGCCAGTATGCAGTACAGCTTTCTGGAAAACATTGAAGAACCTCAGTGATATTTAATCTAACTGAAAACAAGTTGTCCTGGGCCAGTAATAACAAAACAATTATGACAACAATTAAGAAATTATTTTGGAGTTTGAATTCAAATGATGGTTCTGTTTAAGGAAATTAAGATTTCTGTAACTATTCCAGCACGTAAGCATTTTGTTTGCTCCAATATTATAAGGATTTCTTGATAGAACTAATTATTACTAAACTGTTGTCAGGCAGCTATTAAAAATTATCTAGTTCTCTTATCACAAAAATCAAACTTAGTTTCTTGAGTTTATAACATAAGAATAACTACAAATTAGACAGAGATATTGATTTTTTTATCATTTCTGTATGACCTTTAGTCATATGAATTAGTATTTCCATAGTAGTGACATTGTGGTATGGGAGAGAGCCAAGGCAGGAATTGTCATAATTCTGTGCTGCTGGACTTGTTCCAGAGTACAATATTCATGGAAAGAAATTTGTTCCTGATTTTCCAGATTGTGAAGACCTTAGAGATAACAGTTCCCATAGGTGCAGTTACAGCTGTAGTCCACAGTCACATCTTTTTCTTTTGCAGTTCCATTAAGTGAATTTACTAGAAGATCTGAAATATTGATGTGATCTGTGTGTTCCTAATCATAGGAACATGTCCTGAATCTTTCCTTGAGATTCCCCACAAAAGCAAATACATGTTATACACCACAGACCCACAGGAGCTACGTCCATCACAACTACACTTACAGTGTGTCTGTCCTGATGTATGTTTTGGTTGAAAATATTTCCAAGAAGGAATTACTGTTAAATTTGTCTGAAGGTATTAACTCATCCCTTGTGTCGTTGTACCAAATACTGACTCAGATTTTCATATAATACATGGACTCTTTGCTAAAGTGTCAGCATGTTATAATCATAGGTTAGGTTATTGGCATAAAAGTAAAACATATGTATATAGCTGCAAATGCCGATGTATATAACTCTTTGATTGGAATTATTCTTTATTGGAATTATTGGCAGAAACCACTAAAGCAGTTTTCAGGAAACATTTTTTCCAAGATTAGTGCCAAAGCCTATCTCTAGATTTATAACTGTAATATTATTGATATGTATAATTTAGGAGTTATAGAAAGAGGAGTGAGTGATGTGTTTCCCACTGTTAGAACTATTTTACACCTTTTGTCTACAAAGTAAAATAATATGGCTTACCAAGCACTAAAGCAATATCTTTTTTTTTTTACAAGAAAGTCTGGTAGAATATGTTAAGTCCTTTTAAAAGAGCCAGCTTTAGACTTTGAATTACAGCTAAGCAGCATCCTCAGATGCTTCAGGATACACTAGATAGACAATGAATTATGACATGGGTTTGATTGTTTCAAGCCAGACAAGGCAAGATTGTCCTGTATAAAGGTACTTGATCTGCCTGGTTATTACATTGCCACTACTGCATTTTTCTACAAATATCAGTGCTCTAAGTTAATAGAAATTGCTATAGTTATTTGGGTTTGTGGTGGTCTTTTTTTTAATGGGCCCAGTGAACTGAAGTATTACTTTTACGGAGTGTTTGGTAATATGAGAACAGTCTGTGGGGTAAAGAAATAATGGAAAACTGACCTGATGCTTCAGCACAGATAGAAGAATATTGAATAGGAAATCTCTGCTGTATTTTTTTTCCTCTCCTTCATGTCAGTCAGCTTTTCATTGTCCCTGTCTCTTTATAGTTAGTTTGCCTATTCTTATCTTCATCCTGCATCATGAAGCATCTATTACTTCATTTTTTCATATTACAGAACTGATTGAATGCATTCAGGAAACATCAAGAAAAAAGAAAAAAAACCACTCATAGGCACAGGAGCTATTAAGCCTGGAGATGTGGCAGGAAGCAGGCCATTATCTGAAAGATGATCTTACCCTCTGTGGAAACAAGAAGGTTGAGGCTAATGGCAGAGGCCAGACCTGACTGAATAGCTCTAGTACTGAAAGTCTGTGAAGCTGTGACAACCACTCTCTCCCGCTTAGTGTGGAGTGGGGATTCACAGCTTGAAAAGTGGAGGCTACAGTTTCATGTCTTACCTACTTGAGCTGTCAGTGGAAGTCAGAAAGCCAAAATTTACTACACTGGTTGTTTCATTGATTTTACTAGAACATCTCCAGTGGTGGGTTTGGTTGAATTAGATCATGTAGGTGAGTCGGGGGATAAGTTTTGAGCCTGCAAGCTTCAGTTCATAAAAGCAAACAGTTTTGTTTGATGATCAGTATAAGGAGTATATTCCCTGTCTTTAAACCACTGTACAGTATAATTTGTAAACACAAAACCCTTTTTTTTTTTTTTTTTAAAGTGAGTGAAGGCAGTGTTCTTTGTTTTTTTTCTTTTTAAAAGTAATTTCATTTTCGGTAGCTAAGGAGCAATACACCCATTTACATGCAGCAGTAAAGTAGTGCAATAAGTGGGGATTTCTGATACCTCCACTTTGGGGCATAGGAGAGCTTCATTCCAATCAGAATTTCTTCAAAATCTAATGCAGTCAACATGATGCAACCACATGAACACTTCCGTGCTAAAATTTGCCCATCCTAAATTAACTCTGTTGTACATATGTTAGCTTTATTCTTACACAACCTAAGGGTAGATTTTTAGTATTTCAGAGAAGATAAAGGGAGGTAAGACATGTTACTAGGGTTTTTTTTATTTTCTGACATTTGCAAATTTGCTCAACCCCTAATGTTATCAGTCTCTTGTCTTCTCTCTCCTGATCTGCTTAATATTGGCTGGGCGATATCCCTGTGGGAAGTCATAAGTGTCTTTGTCTGGAACTGAGCAGGTGATTGTATCAATGCCTGTTAGTGTGGATGTTTGTCTAACCTGTTTTGAAAGCACATGACATTGTTATAAGAATATATTTATGGTACAGTCATTTGTCTTCCTGAAAAATGAGAGCAGCTCAGCTGGAAACACGCTGCTTCATTTATGTCAAACCATTGCTAATCATGGCTGTTACTGGAACGTACTGTATATCAACAATATTAAATTTAATCTAGATAATTTGAAAAAGAGGCATTTGGGAAATCTGCTTCAGTCATCCTTTGCAAAAATTATGTGGCCACATCTATACCAGATACATTTTTTGTGTTCAGCTTTGAAGCCCTAAATTCTCTTACTGCTGTGCTTTTATTCTCTTTGATTTATTTGTTTCTCCCAGATATTACAAATTTTATTCTCCTCTTATATTGCATAATCCTTCGATAACATTGAATATTCTTCAGACTTTTCATGTAAGAGACCCAATTTTCTGTTATTTCCTTCTGCCCCCCCAAAAATTTAAAAAAAAAAAATTAAAATTAGCCTACAGAAGTCTCAAGGGATATCTCATCCATGCATATAAATTTTGGAAGGGAGGCTGTAAAGAAGATGATACCAGGATCTTCTCAGTGGTTCCCAGTGACCAGGAAAAAGACAATGAAAACTGAAACACAGGTGATTCTGTCTGAACATCAGGAAACACTTCTATTACTGTGAGGGAGACCAAGCACTGACACAGGGTGCCCAGAGCGGTTGTGGAATCTCCATACTTGGAGATATTTTAAATCGATTTGGATATGGCCCTGCTCTACGTGGCCTCAGTTGAACCATGGTATTAGACAAGGTGATCTCCAGAGGTCCCTTCCAACCACAACTGTTGTTATTCCCTGAAAAAGTAAAATTACTTCAAAGACTATGTCTAAGGTGAGATAATCATTCTAAGATTGGTTGAAGATTGACAGGAGGAACCTGACTGGTTTTTAACTCTTCTGATTCAGGTGTCCGTGGGCAGCCACCCCTGTCTTACACCTCTAGCTTCCTGTTTCTGACCCCCACACAATCTACATGTCCACTAAACTGTTCTCCAGAAGTGCTGAGTGTTATTTTGTCTTTGCAGTAGAGATCAGGGATGTCTATTGTCAGCACACCCCGCACACCGTACAGAGACAAGACATGCGGAGTATTTACACACTCTCAATAGCAGCAACCAGTAAATATCCTTCAGGCTCATTACTGTATAATTAGACTCCCTATTGCATACAATAGTTGGATTTCTTTCCAGCATCCCATCATGTTTGGGGAAAAAAAGTAAAAGTAGTTTTATATACTTCCAGGTTAATGGTATTATCTGAAGAAGTGATTTGAAACACTCTGAACTTTGTCAAGCTGCTATCTCGATAAGGCACTAGTTATAGTATTGTCTGCTGCACCACATTGCATTAATATGATTAGAGCTAAATCCTCCTTGCCTTAACCTCACAAGTAATCCCATTGACATCAATTTGTTCCTAAGTCTTCTTACTGTGACAGGGAGTTGTAGCACTTTGCAGGATCACCTTCAGGGATCACAAGACACATATAGGCACTCTCTGCAGATAACTTACTCTATTAAATAACACAGCAAGCAGAACTGCAGTTTGACATTCACGCCTGGTGATTTTTGTCTTTGAGGCCTCAGATGTTCTGTATGAATTTGTGAATTTTTTTGCTTAGACCATGGAGTCTCCCATGACCCTTTAAACAGGTGAAAAGTGGAGCAAACAGGAGCAGATAAATGAAACACTTTAACAAAAAATCAACTTCAATTGTTGCATACTCTTCCTGTCTATGCCTACAGTGAATACTGTGGCTAGTGTAACTTCTTTCTGCTGCAGGAGTGGTTGGATTTTGGATTTTCCTGCATAAATGGTTTCTTCATAAGTTCTTTTAAAGACTTGCAGCATCACCATTCTGTAAAACTGAGGAAAGTTGACTCCTTTAGAAAGCAAGTATTCTTTAACTTACAGAAAGTATCAGCAGAATGTGAGAGTTTGGAAGAACTGAAAGAAAGTTACTGTTTCTCTAGAGAGTTGTTGAGATATTTCCTGTAGAGCAGTGTTTTAAAGTCACTTTCTTATTCTTAACTAGCAGTAATTTGAAGGGATTATGTTTGGAGGGGGGGAGGGGCAAAACCTGTACTTCTTTAGTCCTTATCTATCTCACTTAGTTACAGCTAGAAAGGAGAAGAACAGGATTCGCTTCTTCCAAAGTCAAAGCATGTTTCCACAGTAGCATCCTCATAAAAAACCAGCAGGAGATAAATGTTCCCAAGCCTGAGCTTTACTGAGCTGAGAGCATGTAAAAAATTTAGTTACCAATTTTTTCTAACCCTATTTCCCATCTTTTTTTTATTTCCTTCTGCTTTTTACATTTTAGTTGTTAAGATGAATCTTTTTCTCTCTGTCTGTCTTTGAGTGTATTAAAAAAAATAGAAGAAAGGTGTGTTGCTGGTTTTACATGATCATAAAACATAGGCTTTAGAGCCAATGGAGAATATTGTTCAGACTTTTTTCTATTATCTGAATTTTAGGGCTTAAAGTAAGCTAGTGCTCAAGAGAAAAGTGTTTGTGAACGTAAATATAGATATTTAAATTTTTTAAGGGACAGAAGGCTCAGGAGGGGTCTCTGTGGCAAGAACTCCTACTGAATTCTGGGGAGGATTTGGTTCCAAATTTTTATTAGTGTCTGTGGAAATTCCATCTGTAACTATATGATTTTGCCATTGGGTTGAAAAATGAGTGATTCAAGAAGAGCACCCCAGAACAGAGGGAACTGATCCAGACTGCAGTCCCAGAGAGGATAACAGAGTAGTTTGCTGAGGCTGTTGCAGCCAAGATAGGAAAGAGATGCAATGTGCGTTCCTTGAATGCTCCTGTGTGCCAGTTACTGACTGTGTGAAGAAGGCTGGTCACATTGTGGGAACACAGGCAAGAGTCCTTGCTCTGCTAACTCTTAAAGAAGTCAAGGCCAATTCTGTTAACAACTAAACCTTACCAAGTTTCTCATTAATGTAAGCTACTATTGTAGATAAAATGTTGCTGGAAGTACAGCTCAGCTTTTCTTATAAGGTTCAAACAGTGGGTTGCTTCCAACAGCATTTGAAGCACTTTCTTTCCACATTCCTTCTCCTCCCTAATATGTTTTGCTTGCTTGTATATAGTCTGTATTTTGTGATTTCAGAAAACACAGTCTAAAAGCATTTTGCCATAAAGAATATGCTGTCAGAGGTTTTCTGGGATTCCTGGTATTTCTCAGGCTGCTGCAGGAAATTCTTCAATAAATAAGTAGGGCAGCAAAGTTAGTATTAACAAAACACTCCTAAGGCAACTCCCCCTAGTCACCTCTTAATTTCTAAATAAGCATGCCTTTTGTTGCCTCTCTTTGTGCATGGATTCACGCACAGTCCTGTGTGCTGATGCAGATGAGCAGCACTGACATTGTATCTTGCGGCCACGCTGGTGATGCCATGTGTGGGAGTTACTCATGTGGAAGAGTGGTTTATGTAATCTCCCCATCCCTGCCCACAGGCTGGGAAAAGAAGGCAGCCATAAGGCAGGGAAGAGATTTATGAATGCCGTGATTTATGTAGGTTTTTGCTGTCACTTTAAGTGACTACATTTTCTTAATCTGATACTGGCCTTAACAGCTGAACAAGCAGCAAGAAATAGCACAGGAAGCTCTTACTTATATTCACTTGTGCTATAAAAACAGCCCTTTTTATTGCTTTGATATTATGTCAAATCCATGTCTCACTTGTTGACCAATTTAATTTGAATGGTCCTTTAGACTATTAGAATTGTCTATCTTCATTTTTCTTTTGTGTAATTTCACAAACACTGTAACAGATCTGGGTGATGTTTATGGAAACGTTATTATATGTCTGCTCAGTGACTTATGATTTTCACATGACTGTAGGATCTCCATAAATACCTACTTTTAATTAATTTTCAGCTCTTACACTTGTTTTTACATGCTCTAACTGTGAGCAGAATTGAGCTTGGAGGTCCACCTGCAATATTGCCCTAACTTTCTTAACTCTCATCATCAATTATTCCTATTTTTGCTGGCCTGCTGTTCAGCTGGTTGAAGAGCTTTGTAGTTTTTTCCTATTCAAATAGATTTTCTGTTTCAAGGCTTCTCAATGACTGTTGTGCTTTTTGTATGCTTTAGAAATTGCATGTCTGAGTAAACTCTGAAATATAATCAGAAGTAAATCAGAGGAATGTGATAGACATGGTTCTTTTGACTCAGTACTGTCTCAGAGAAAATTTATTCTTAGTAAAATGTTCTTTAGCGTCCTTTGTGAGTTTTCTTGAAAACAAACAACATATTAAGGCGAAATATTCTTCTGCTTAACATTCTGAAACAGTCATGTATGAATTTCTCTCTGGTGCCAAAGGTGATTTGTTTGAACACTGATTGATGTATCTGTTCATTTTCTTCCCTTTTCAGAATTCCCATGGATCCACTGTAACATCCTTTAAAATCAGGTTATGACGTTTGTCAAGGCACACAACATTTAGAGTATTGATGAGAGTATTGATGTTGTACCAACATGTGTCTTTGTGTTACAATCCCAATTAAAAGTGCAGCCATAATAATAGCACAATTGAATTAATACAAATAACTTGCACAAACGCCTATATGACTCACCACAGTTTCAGCAGCTGAATAAGAATTGCAGGCAGATGTGATGAAACTTTTGAGAGCATAGTAAAATTATCTTGCAGAGAAATACACCACACTGAAGGCCATGGGATCTGAGAAATTAAATCAAGATTTCTTGAAGTATCAAAGATAGTTTGCATGGGATAGCAGTAAGTTCAACACAGCTTTTGATCAGTCAGGATGAATAAGTGCTGCTAGTGTATAATTATTCTAGAGTTTAAAGCAGATGCTATGTTTTCTATTGAACCTGAAAGTAAGAACAAATACATCTAAATACAACTAATGCTCCTTACAGGATGGTACCCCAACTGTAATCAAGTCCATTTCCTTATAAAGGGCACAAGAACTTTATATGCATAAAAATAATACTTCTGCAATGTGTTCTGACCATAATTTGATCCAACATCTGCTCTCAGTCAAAGGTTTGGGGAATTCCTTTAGCCAGAGCCCCCTGAAATTTGTCTTTGTACTGTTGCACACCATTTCATGTACAGTTCATATATAGTTCAAATACAAGTATTTAAACAAGTGGCATTTATCTGTATGTGACAGCAGAGTACGACGCACAATGGAGACATCTTGTCATTAAGCGGTAGAACCAGTTTTCATGAGATCTGGTTCTGCTCTGAACTTCTCAGGTCAAGAATACAAAATTCAGCCCTTCTGTGCTCTTTATCATTAGTAAAATGGGGATAAATATACCCTTGATATTTATCTTGTAAATTTTGGGATATACCATGCTTAACAATGTGATTTTCATTGGAGGTTATAATATTACTGTCATAGAAACAAAAAGTAGTTGAAAATCCAGTCAGAGTACAGTACTAGATTTTCTCCTCTCTCTCCCCCTCTAGGTATTTAGAGTGTGGGATATACAGACCCTTTCACCACTGCAGGTCTTCCATGAAGGTCAAGTGAGTCCTGAAGAGATGAATAGCTTTCCCATGGTATTTGACAATGATCACGGCATGCTTTTTATGGGTATGTTATTGCAGTTGGTGTATGAGAGTATGCCCCCTCTCCTATAATCCAATTTCTTTATGATTACATACAACTGAAGCTGAGTACAGGAATAAGGTATATGAGAATATACAGAATACTGGGAGACAAGGATATTTGCATATTAAAACTGTTTTAAAGTGTGTGATATATGGTGCTAATTTCAATGTTGAAAACGGCATGAAAATATGCAGCATGGGAATTAACAGCAGACACCAAAGGAAATGAGAAAGGCTGCTCTGAAGGCAAGGTGAGCCTCCCATAGCAAAATTGAACTGCAGATATTGTTCTAGACTTGTTGTTTCTTGAAAGCTACTAATCTACTGATCTCCCCCTAACTATTCCTCTAACAGCCATCTCCCATTTGGAGATGAAAACAGCAGCTCTGTGGAGCCCTCACAAATACATTCAAACTCCTAGTTTAACTCAATAGCTACAGACAGCCACACAATGTGAGGTGTCAACAGACACAGTGCCCAATGGATTAGGAATAAAATATTGTGGAAACTCAACCTGGGGTTTCTGGACTCTTATTTCCTGACTGTATCAGGGAGCCTGGAGCCTCTGAGGGACCAGAGCTTCACAGTTGTCACTAAGGATTTAGTATCTAAGGCAGAGACTCTTGAAACCAGCAGGGTTTGTCTGCCTCAGAGATGTAGTCACAAAAAAGACAGCTTTGAACTTGTTGTGGGGCTACAGAGATCTGAGATGTACCAAGCAAATAAAGTCGTTTTCTTTGGAGACAGCTTTTTCTGTCCTTGGAGCAAGGCACAAAGCTTGCAAAGCTTGTCAGATCTGAGAAGATGAATGTGAAACATTTTGTTTTCAGTGGCCTGGTGGTTTCTGCTGAACCTTTTAATCACTAAAGGATACAGATACTATCTTCATTTCAAATTTATGCTAGTGAGATTTTCAAAGCTTAACAATGGAAGGATTTTATGCAGGTCAATCCTGGACAAAATGATGTAACTTTGCCCTTATAAACAATGGTTCTATAAGTGCCTAAATATTTGTAAAATCTGGTCCTGGACTCTGTTAATGATTCCATTAAAAGCCTATCTCCTTGCCCCTGAAGAGGGCAAGAGACTGAGGCTGTATGTGAGCAAATTAATTCTCATTGCTATGTACCTGGCTTTACAGAGGAGATTTTCACTTAGTAATTCACTAACATTCATAAATCACAGCTCACCTTCATGCCTCATTTGAATATTGCCATGGCTTTCCTTCTGTGCCTGTTTCCAAGCTGCTGGTCTCCGTGCCTGGACTTATGCCAAGGATTAGGCAATTTCCTCTTTTGCTGTGTACTCACTGCTGCTCCTCTGCTGGTAGATCGGCATGGATGCTGGGGCAGGGATACTGGAGCTGCAATGGGAGACTTTGCAGTCTGGCTTGAGAGCACTGTACAGACCTTGTCCTTTCTTTTGTCTTATCTTCCCCATCTGCCTCTGTCTTTGCAACCCCTCTGATCCGAGAGCACTGAAAGGTGTTTGGGAAACATCATTCAGACCTGCAGTGCTGTATGAAGGAAAGTACTTGAAAGACATCATCATTGCCTGCAGATAGAATTATCTCTAAGAAAGCAGATACCGGAATTTATTTGAGTGATATATCTCCTAATTAGAGTTTTATGTATTTGGGTTGATTCCATTTCATGCCAACCCGCTCTGGAACTGGGGGATTTATGGCTTCTACTAATGCATGGGCAGGATGTCAATCCCATCAGAGGTGGGCAGGGGATTGCTTGCGACAGGTAAATACTTAGCTACTGTTTGACTGGTGCTTTTCGGGAACCATGTGTGAATGCTTTCTGCTTCAGAGAACTGGTATTCTCAAAAAACAGACAATATTCCCTATCCTCTTCAGAAGAACTCATATGAACCCTATGGTTTACATAAAATCTTTTTATTTCCAGGAAATGTAATTATGCACAAAATGTATGTATTCTCACTTCTCTCACCCTGTGCAGGTTCAGATGTCATTGATATTTATCCCCTAGCTAATGTGATACAAGATTCAAAAGAGTTGCCTCAGACACATGAGGAAAGCCTCAATGTTCTGATTTACAACAGGGCTTTATACCAGATTCTCAGCATTTGCACTCAGTCAATACTGAAGGTGAGTGTGAGTTGTCACCCTTTATACTGAAAAATAAAAGTTTCAGCTTTTTCGTTCAGAATAAATAATCAGGAAATTTGATAAGTTATTAGTGTTTATTATTTGAAGTGTTGTTTTTGTAGCTATTTTTGAGGTCCAGAGAAGTGGTAGCCATGAACCCAATTTGGGTTCAGAAGATCCAAGTTTTCTGTTTAACAGTGCAACGATGATCATCAGAGGTACTGAGAACCTGTAGTTTTCACCAACTGTTGGTACATTAGATGGCAAAATCTGTAGGGAGAGGTAGCATCTTTTATTGGGTCAGTTGGTGATGTGTGGCTTTCCTGTGGAGAAAGGCTTGTTTGTGTAATGGTTTGTTCAGTTTGTACTCTCCGTAAAGATGTTATTTCTCACTGTAAACCTGCCTTCCTTAGACCACACTGGCTACAAAACCATTACAATTACAAGATAATTTGGGATACTCAGTGCTGAAGAAATTCAGATCCAGACAGTGCATATAGAATCAGTGGCTACATCATAAATCCAGTTGAATCTGAGCTATCCCCCTACAGTGACCAAATTTTATACTGGTATTTCATTATAAGGTGTTGCTTAAATTTCTAAAAGGGTTAGATAATGATCAGAGAAGGTTGTTTCTACATTTTTGGACCAAATGTTTATGAAAAGCCTCATTTCTATATTCTGCACAGAAACTATACCTCCATTCTTTCTAGTTAGATTTCTTTGATTTTGCATGGTAAAAACTCATATTTAATGTCAGTCTCTCTGACTTAACAAGGGTCTTTATAATAGCATATATAAGAAATAGAGCCTTCCCTTGTCTGGGTGGCTTCCCTAGAGAGAGGGACATTTTCAGGGAAAATCACTAGTGTTTCAGTAAAAGAGCAAAGTAGTGTGCTGCTCTAACAAAGATGTTACAGAGATGCAAAACAGAGACCACAGCATGTGAAAATTTGCTGTTGGCAGTAACTTCTCCTATAACAGTAGAACACATTGTGTGACCAGTTTTAGAGGATGTATTAAAAGTAACTATCATATTATTTTCTCAGGTCTGGGACCTAGAAACAGGATGTCAAATATATCAACTAGAAGGTGCACATGGGATGAATATTGAGGTGACCTGTGCAGCCCTTGAAATAAATGGGGTTTATCTTGCTACTGGGGCATGTGATGGTAAAGCAATTAAATAATTACTACCTTTTTTTAACCTTTATTACTTTTTATTACCTTTTTTTTTTTTTTTTTTAATGACACATTAGCAGACAGAGCTCTTTACCTTGACTGTATCAGTGACAGAATTAATTTTAATTGCACAGCTGTCAGTCTGTAGAAGTGGGGGTGTGTGTCTTGGTTGGGTTCTATTTGATAGGTGGTTCATAGAAAGGTGATTTTTGGCTGTTTGGGATCTGGTTCTTTTTTAACCTATTACTCTTTGAAAGATTGTCTTCAAAGCTCTTGGTCCGAAAAGTTGTTTCCTCATAAGACTTAGGACCTAGATCTGTAACTAAATGGCTGCAGATGAAGAATGGTAGTTTTTAAATTTTCTGGTCTCTAAGCTCAATTTTATAGTGTCTGCAGTCACTGAATACCAGAAGATATATATATCTTTTGTTTTTCATGTCTGTTATTAAGGTGCATGAGTTTTAGGTGATGTGACAAAACCTCTCCGATACAAAAGTCCATACTGAATTATGCAGGAAGCTTTAATAATTTTATAATCTGTTAATGTGAAAGAATAATTCTTCTTACATTCAAATGTTCAAGAGTACACACCTGAATTATTAGAATATGTAAAATATATGAAAGCTGCCTCACATGAAGAGTAGATGATGGCCTATGCCACACAGCATACTGGCTAATGTTTCTTGTTTCTACTTGGGAGCAGAGACTGCACCCCTTATGGATCCTAAGAGCACAAGAGAAGGTGAATGTTGTCAAGTCTTACAAAAGGAAACTCACATGTAATTAATTGCTTTACTTAAGAAAATTCCGTAGCTCCTTCTCCCCACTAGCTCTCTGGGATTAATCCAGCACTCAGGTCCCTCTGCTCATTGCTGTAGCTCAGAACCCAAAGTCTTCTGCTGAATAGCCCACACTCTGATTGCTCGTTGATAATGTTATTGAGAAACTGTAAGAAGTAAGATAAGCAGAGGTCTTTTATCCTGAGCTGCACAAAAAAATAGATGAGGAAAAAAGATGGAAAAATTGAGAGGGTAGTGATGTTTTCTGGTAAGTTGTTTGGTCCCTACACCTGCTTTGCTAAGAAACACGCATTCTGTTACAATTTTTGAAAGACCAGTGACCTAGCTCTTGATCTCAAATTAGATTTTCTTTCTTTCTTTCTCTTTTCCCTGTTTGATTGTATTTAAGCTTCTGAATTTGCAGCAGAGGTTATTGCTAAAACTTCATTCCCTTTTCTACCTTTTTGTCATCCCTGTGTAGGAACAGTGAAAATTTGGAAATTCGAAAGTGGAGAAGAAGTTAAAGCCCTGCCTTTAGAGGAACACAGCGAAGATGAGCCTCGTGTGCTGAAGATGGTATATCTGAAGGCTGATGCAGGGCAACATGCAGTTATTGTTTTGCAGCAGAGAGGGAAGCTGAAAATCATTCAGGTTTTTCAAATATGCTTCTTTTTTCCCCCCTAATTTCATTTGGTAGCCCCTCATTTATGAGGTAAAATAGGACTTTTTTATCAATTAGTAGATAAACTTTTAGAAACTATGAAGGAAAAATCCACTTTTTCAATGTAATCAAACTAGCTTTCTGCCTTTCTGTCTAGTGTTAAAATGTTTATTAGTTCATTGCTGGTTTTCAGCATTCTCATAATTTTTTCCTTGAGTTTGCTTTTTTGTTTGTGATTGAGGTTTCTGGAGTTACACATCCTTTAAGGTAACAGCTTTAAAATATTGGTGATGTTACTAGAGGTGGTGTTTAGTCTATTTAAAAAGCCTCTAAAGGTAATATTTTGGTGAAAAGACTGTTTTATTTTATTTTATTTTTGTTTAAAATTAATAGATTAAGACAGTGGATTGTTAGGAACTGATACAAAGAAACAAGGCAGTAATAAATCAGATTGATTTGCTTGGCTTGATTTTGAGCATCTACACTGTGTTCCCTTCAGCTAAAACTAACAGAATGCATTTGCAGCTTACAATAATTATGGCTTAATTTCTCAAACAAACCATGTTTCTGTGGAATTTTCTTCCTCAAATTGGAATATTTAACTCAGGACAAAATTCTTTGGAAACTATTAAGCTGCTATTGCAAGGGAGAAAATGTAGTTTTAGACAGATGATATATTTGAGGGGAAAAAAAATATATACAGGCTCTCCTCTCCGTAAATAATTTATTCCTTTGAGCCTCCTGCTAATAAAAAGCTGCTTTATACAAGGTTTGTTTTTGTTATTCAGACTCTTTTGAAATATTACATCATACCACTTGCTCCTCAGTATTATTGCTGAAATTGTTAAATAATCCATTAACTGTAAATTATGTAAATGCATCCCTTGACAAACAGATTGGTGAGGAGTTGAATCTGCTCCAAGTCTTTATGAATCTAAGTGCATTAACACCGTTTCACACACTTGCAGAACTACATTTTTCCACGAATGTTTCAGTGATAATTAGAAATACAAGTTGTTTTTATTAGTAGCTTTTTAAAAGGCTCTAGATACAGTAGTTCACAAGGTAAATTGGAGTAGCAGCCCAAAACAGTTCATCCTCTGTAGGACTCTACCACAGATTTCTCAATTGTTAGTCCTTCCCTAGAGGTATTTCTTGTTTGATAAACTCAATAGCATAAGATTTACCAAAATGTTCATTATTGCTTCATTCTGCACCTTGAGACATCTATGAAATGGTAGCAAACCTAAGGAGCTGATTTCAGTAACATTTCTCAAAATGCACAGAAATATCCATGTTAGAGCAGGAACTAGATACTGAGGAATTCGTTATAGTTGAAAAAACATCGAAGTAACTCCCAGCTGCCTCTAGGCACGATGGGGAGCAATCAGTGGGTCAGGGCTAGAGCTGAGCTGAGGCTTCTCACACGACTGGAACAAGCATCACTTTTGCTGGATGTTTTGGTAGATATGAAATGAAGAGTAACAATGTTCATGAAATAAGTAGCTATAACTAAAGAGACAACTTACTTTAAGGAGGTAGTCAGACTGAGTAAAATCAATAGCTCTGAACTCTGCAGCTGTAGAGTGTCTAACATAATAGCAGGTAATCTAAGGTGAGCTGGAATATCTCTGGATGAAGCTTCAGTTTGCAGTTTAGGCATATGCTAGTTAATACCTGTAACAGTTTTTGTAATTTGTCACAGCAAACAAGTTTTTGATACACACTTGCTATAATTCTTTATGAATAGAGAAATCCTGTCCTTCCTCTCTCATTAAGTCAGTTATTTTAACAGGGTGACTCAGATCAAACAGATCTACATGTCACGTGGGTGCTTCCTGAGATAGTGCCGTTTCCACGAAGGAATCCAGTTGTGTATCTGTCACTGAGGCCTAGCTCCTTAGAAACACAAAATTTTTTTCCGGAGATTCGGCTTCTGTGTAACACCAGCTCTTTGAAAAATGATAAAGAGGTGAGAAACAGTTCAAAATTTCACATCATTTATAGAAGATTGGAAAGTAAAATGTTGACTGTGCCCTCAAGGATTTCATGTTTTAGCAACAGGACAAGAACCAAATAATTATTACCCACTGTGGTCCCTTCTTACCTTGTACTTTCAATGATTCTGTGATTCCAAACTTTTCAGTGCACTGAAATTAATACACAAAATAAATCATGTAAGAAAGTGACTGTTTCTAAGGGCTATATCTTCCTAAAAGTCCATTGCATGGTTTATCACCATAATTAAGGAGTTGCTCTGAACATACACTTCTCATTCCTGCACAATACAGTAAGTTGATATTCACATATAAACACTTCTAGAAATTAGATGTCTTTCTTACTATAGCTAGACTGACCTTTAGTAATCATGGCACGTAAAGATCAAGCTGAGTATCAGAGGAATTCCATTGTCTCTTCTTATTGCTTTAGTAAAATAAAATGTCACGTTTATGTTTCATTTTATCTTTCAATTTCACTTGAATAGTCCACAAGACTTAAGTCCTGTCTTGCAAAATTTCACTAACTTTGTAACAGATGCAGATGATGTTTATGGAAAGGTCATTATATCTCTGTTCAGTGACTTCTTCCTTTAACTTGATTGGAGTATCTCAACAGATACCTATTTTTGATTAATCTTCAGCCCTTACACCTGTTTTCACATGCTCAAATTGTAACTGTGCTGTAAACAGCAGGTCAGGTTGGAAGCCCCTGTCCTCTGCAGCAGGGAGTCTCCCAATACCATCTCTCCCTGCTTCCCTCTGGTGCTTCTATGTAGCTCAAATACAGTATTATTAAAATAGCATCCAATTTGTGGTTGTCGTAGACACTGCCAGTTTAGGCATTTTGTTAGATTAACAGTTAAAACATTTCATTGTCCATAGTGTCCTACTCTTGCTCTGACTCAAATTTTTCTTTTAATCTTCTTTGTAGACTTTTATAACTTCTGTGGAAATTAGGTGTTTTGATGTTTTAAAAGTAGAAGGATGCAGATTGATAGCTACAGGAAGTGCAAATGGTGAAATAAATTTGTGGGATTTTGAATCTGCCTCTGTGAAATGCCTGTAAGTATTGCTTTCATGCCTCTTGATCTCCAATATGTCATTCAAACTTTTCAAATGGCATACTGGAAATTCTAATAGGCCCAAATATAAATGGTGATTTACAAGCAGGAATTAAAGTAGCAATTTCTGTGGGCCTTCCTCCCTCCCACTTCAAATTGCTTTGCTTGCTAGTCCTGACATTGCAGGGAGGAGAAGTGATCAAGAGAGTCATTTGGGGAAGGGATGATGTAATTGAAAGTAGTGTTTTAACATAACTCATCACTGCCACTGAAGAAAGCTCTCACGACATACATCACTCTAGTCATTGACTAGAGGCTTCTACTGAGCTGTAGAAACATCCTTATTTTGGAAGTTTTATGTTTGGGAGAACATTTGGGAATAATGCTACTTCAGATGATAATGGCAGATGTTCTACATTATCACTATCTCTATCATTGTCCATACCCAGAAGACTAGAAGTCCTATTCAATGAGGAGAAAACTGATGTGGTTTTGGAGGTTTGAGAGTGAAAATCTTTCAGAGAAAGTGACAAAGAGTGAGCATGGGATGGTTCCAGATATTCTTATGCCCATTAAGCTGCTCCATCAGTAAACCAAACAGCGGCAATGGTTAGACTGAGTGGAACAGCATGGCAGTATTCCTGTGTTAGAAAAGGAATACATGCCTCTGAAGACCATACAAAGTCCATATTTAACTATCCTACCCAATAATTTCACTTCATCCTCCATGTGTAAAACTGGCAAGTTTGTTAGAAAGTGAGCTGAGTTTTCTGTACCATGGAAAATAATCAAAACTTATTCAGACCATGGCTCTTCCTTTGTATTTACTTTCCCATATATGAGGCAGCCAATTCATATGGATGCATGGAAGACGGGAAAGTCAATGCTTTGTGGGTAGAGTACTTTACCCAGGGTTCACATGACTTAGTGCCAGGAAAAAGGTACTTTGCTAGCATTAACTTAGCTAGTTAACTTCAACATAACATACTTCACTTTCTTCTTAAATACTAATCCTCAAGAAAATACTTGAAATTTTCATCATTTCATCAGGTACCTTTTTTTCCTGGCACAGGCACATTTTGTATCTCCTCTTCACTGGCATTAATCATCATAACTGGTTAAATGATTCTGAAAAACTGTGTAAAACTTCTGATGACATATTTTTTTATTACAAGTTAAATCTGAAACATTTTCTGGAACAATACACAACCTATCTGACATATGCTGTACAAATATCTTTATTTTCAGGCGTAAAACTAATGAAGACAGCAAGGGCTCTGGAATCAATGCCATATTATTCCTTGTACATAGTGTTTTCTCTTCCAGGTAACTGTGCATTTTATCCTCCTTGGGGTCAGGCACAGTCACTTGAAATTTTGTTGTAGTAAAATGATGCAAAACATTTGTCCAAGATAGCTTTTTTTAATTGATATTTTTATTGTAGTTAATCAATTCAAGTCCGTACAGTTAATTAACTTTCCCATCCTTAAACTTTTTTAATGCTTATCAAACCATATGATATGTTCTTTTTTCCACTCAGCTATCCTTTTTTCCTCTAAATAACCTCATAAGTCGCAATTCTGTTGAAGAATTCAACAGAAGTTAGCTTTTGCCAGGTATCAGTTTTCCAGTGTACCATAGCTTTTTTGATCTCTGTGAGTTAATTGTGTGGCAGCAGGCTTTTTCTTTAAATGTGATAAAATCCTCCTTCTATTAGATACTCTCAGCAACGGGCAAACACATCAAACTGTATAGCCACAAGTTTCCTCTTAAAACAAATTAAAAGCTTCCATAGGTTGGTAATGTTGGATAAAAAGAAAACTTAAGCCAAATATGCTCATTTTGAGAGAAAGGCGTTGCACCTATACATCACTTCAGACATGCCTGTCTTCCAGTGGATACGCAAGGCAACAGTAGCCAAAAGGACTCAGTGAGGCTTAAATACTTACACAGCTTTAAGTTTTTAGCAATTAGACAGCTTTTTTGCTCTTGTGAACTATAAAGCTGGTTTATGGTCTTATGTTGCTTCAAAATCTTCAACTAGCTTATGCTACACCCCTAAATGTACATGTCAGTGCTACTTAATTGAAAAGAAATTCTTTTTGACATTATACCTTAATGATTAGTTTAAGAAATCCTAGCTAAATTTTAAAAAAGGAGTGATTAAAATTCATAAACAGAATTTTTTTATAAATCAAGAGACACTTTTACTATGCTTAAGCAAGAGAATCCTACAATGACTTTGGAAATCATAAAGTCTTTGGATGTTTTAGATTTACTGGCAAGATATCTGGATAAATTTGACTGTGATCGTACACACACACACACACACACAAATGTTCAAGCATGATAGCAAGTCTGTAAAACCGAACACTGAAAATTGCAAAGGTATGGCCATTTGCCCACATTTAAGCGGCCTACCCCAGCTGCATAGTTTCTATCCCAAATACTCTTGTGAAAAACAGAGCTGTGACGTTGGTGTGAGTTATGTGGCAAGAACCACTTATTGACACAGTCAGAACTTTTCTTGACTCAGAAACAAAACCAATGAAGATCACATCCATTTTTTCGCCTTACTTTCTTCCACAAAAATCTCATTTCTGAGAATCTTCATAACACATTGAAGAAAAGGTTCTAGAATTAAATGAAGGATATTTGCAGAGCAAAGAACTATGTAAAACGAAAGGGAACAAGCCATTGGCATGCAGTGAGTATTTCCCTTTCACATCTTAAGGATGAATATTTATGTTGCTTTTAATTTACTATGGATTTCATTTGCTCAAAACTCCTGCCAGGAGAGATTGGCTGTGTAATATGCAAATATTGCCTAGTTACTTTAAAAAAATATATAAAAGCATCAACCCTTAGTCTAATCAGTCTTATCAACTTAGGCACTGTTAGATTATGCTTTTTAATTCTGGATGATGTTGATTTCCAGGTATCAAATGGTATCTTCAAAAATGTCACTGGTCTTCAAAATTTTCTTTCTCACAGGAAAAGAAGTTTCCTGTCCTCTACTAATACTGTGAGGGGTAATGCTACTGCTACTCCAGATGACAAGAGTTCTTCAGACCTACATGAGGTAGGTATGGTGGTTTGATGGATTTGGTAGCATTCAAAACAAATTTCTGTTTTCTTTTTGGTTTTAAAATACTGTGGCTTACTAAAATGCCTCCATAACACTACTCACAAAATTAAATATCAAGAATTAGGAAGAAATTAACTTTGTTTAACTTTGGTAAACTGGCTGAAGTGGTGAATTCAGAATAGACTGTCAGCTGGCTCTGTGACACATGAAATAGCTGACTATCAAAGTGTTTGTCAGGTGCTTATCACTAGCAATTCTGACTTTCAGATGGGGGTATAGAAGGATTCAAGGGGGAAGGTAAAATAGGCAAATCATGAAGTACTTGAATAATAGCTGAACCAGTTCTATATTGCAGCCGCACTTGCTTGGATACATTCCTTCATATACAAGTATCTTTTTTTTTTTTTTACAATGTGCCAGTGTCTCAATCTATATATTTTTCTAAGGATGGCATTATGGGTTTTGTGACTTTTTTTGCCCTTCTATGCCAGAAGCCATACTTGTAGAGCAACAAGTAAGTAGGCAAAAAAAGGAAAAAGATCCTGCTACTTCTCAGATTCTTACCAGCATGTTGTTTCAGCAGAACATGGCACTTGGAAAGATTCCCGAGCAGACACTGGCTTAGCTGCCATCTGCAAACTAAAGTATCCAATACATTGTGCTGTGTCATCATTAGAATAAAAAGATGGACAGTGATTTGTAGCTTTGAAAAAGATCTTGAAAATCCCACACATCAAGCCTTCCATGTCAATATATAGAATGAGACTGAAGTGACTTGTCCATTTCTGAGATACCTCAAACATTCGTGGCTGCAGAGTTTTTCCTGCCTTATTTGATTTGGCAATTTTTGAGGCCGGCACACTGATTACTTTCAGCCTTGGGGAGACTCAGAAACCTATGCCATGAGGCACAAATGAGGGATTGTGACAATTCTCTTACTGAAAATGCAGACATTACTAAATGTTGTTGGTATTTATACGCTTTGTTATCTTTTGCTCAAGGCAGCAACAAGACTATATGCATGTTCTGGACAAAACTTTCAAAGAGATCTAGGTTACATTCACATGACTGTAAATGATTGACTTTGCTTGTCTTAAGAAATAAAGGCTATTCAGCCAAATTTACATTTAACAGGCTCCTCAATTCCTGTTAATTTCATTTGTTATTTGTTCATCTGTTATTTTGATTCCCTTCAAATAAAGTGTTTCTTGTTGAAACACAGTGGAAATTAGAGGAATATTTGAATTTTCCAACTAAAAAAATAAATTCTTAAAGTAATTTCAACTAGTGAACTGTTCTGTAGTAACACCAAACTCCACTTTCTAATTCTCTTGCATTTTATTCCTTGCTTTTAGGAAAACGTAAAAAGTGATGAAACTAATACTGAAATAACAACAGGTATGGAAGATATTTTTCATTCTTTTTGTTGTTGATCCATGAGTTCTGCCCAGATTACTGTAGAAGCTGAGTTTGTCAGTTTGTCTGGCAAACTCTCTTTAGAATAATTGAGATACCTTTGGTATATGGATGTAGGATCTCATCATCTTCTGCTCCCTCCTGATTTGCAGTTATTTCCCAAAAGCCAGGCCAGGATGCAGGATATGCAAGACCTTAATTGCTGTTTTATCTAGGTAGACATGATGACACTTTCAGAGCTTGGGAATGTCAACTATACACACTTTTCTTCTACATAAATATTCAAGCAATGAATTATTGAAATAGTATAGGAATAGCCAACTTAAGTCAAGCATCAGTAAATGGTCTCACAGACAAAAGCTTCAAAACTAGGTGAAATTTTAGAAAGAAAACCTTTATTATAGTATATGTCTTTAAAAAATATACACAAGAGAGAGGCAAGTGCTTAAGAGTTAAAGCTGTACAAATGAAATGAATTTGCAAGACATAGATCCCCTACATTCTTCTGAATCCCTTAGAAATGCTCTGCTGGAAAGCAGAATTTCCCAATAACAAGAAATTTGATCATCTATGATATGGATTTAAAATCAATTTATTTGGCAAAGAATGCATGCCCTAAAACCAGAATATTCCTAAGCCTTTTGGCTTAGGACAAGCTGCCCAATGAAATAAACACTCATGTCAGGTCTAGCATCCACTGGATATCCATTCATGGACCTTCATGGGACCTGCCAGCATCTCCAGCTCTGGAGAAGTCACAGCAGAAACTCAAAAAGTTTCTCTGTGACCACCACTTTGCATTTAGCAAAAGTTTTCAACTGGAGAAGTAAGAGTAGAAATCTATGCTTCCAGAATTGTTAAGTGTCACTTAGTTATTAAACTTCATTGCTGAATTCACAATTATCTCTAGAAGCTTCATGCAGAGGTTGAACATCTGCCTGGCAGCTATCCTGATGACCACTATCCTGCACTCCTCCTCCACTCTCACTTGTACTTGCAGTTTCTGTAAAATCTGTGTCTCTCTTCTAAATAAGACCTTCTAAATAAGGTTCCCCTGCATCACAGAGCAAAAATTCTGTCTGGTTTAGATAAGATAATGAAGATTGTTCCAATTTCTTTTTAGTTGTCTTTATCCATACCTCCAATGTTTTTAGAGTAATGCCATCTTGATAATGGAGTTTATTTTCAAATTAATTCTTTTTCTACTGTTATGTAATTTCTGTGCATTGAAAAGCAATATTAAAACTTTTTGAGAAAATATATGATCATTTGTGTTTCAAAGCAGAAGAAACCACTAGCTGTAAAGACCCCCAAGATCTGAAGATGAATGTACAGCTGTTAAAGGCTAGAGCAGGAAAATCACCAATACTGGCGTCTGCTCATGAAAGTGGCTGTATCCGCCTATGGAGTATTCAGGTAGCCAGCTGAACGTCTTTGGGAAGGGACTGGACCATTGAGAAGATAATTCCACTAATCTTTGGAAAATTGCTCTTTAGCTAGCAATTGCAGCAACAGATATTTGTTGCATCTTTTGGTTATCAGTTTCTTCCATGGATGCAAAATCATTCTGCTTTAGTAACTCCAGCAGGGCTTAATGGCAAGGGAAAACAAAGAAACATGATTTGAAATAATTATTACAAACTGGCTCTAAATTTATGTGAAAGTCTAGAATTTGATTTTTCATCTACAATATTTACCTTCTAAGAAAGGGTGATAGGGAAGGCAGAGTGTCCTACTCTCAGAAGAGGAGACACATGTCTGGAGAATTCTACAAGCCAGCTAGCACTAGGAAGGGTACACACCAGGAGAGATTAGTGTCCTAACACATAATGTCTGTAACTATTATGGGCTTGAAAAGCCAGTCATGCAACAAAATGGCAAAGGCTTATTTGTCATATCACCTCAGATCTATAAGACTCTATTCCAGAAAACATGTTACTCAAAACATATTTATATGTTTATACAAAGCAAATGCAGCAAGAAGGGAAAGTACCATGATATGATTGGTTGATTGGTAATACTGGTCATTGTGGCAGACTGTGATCATAATTGGTCAGCCAAGTAAGGCTTTAAGAGGAATCCCAGCTAAAGCAAGTCGTGGGGAGAACTTTTCAGAAAGGTGGTGAGGTAACCTTGCAGATGTTTTATGCAAAAGCAGAGAATTATGGTAAATGTATCCAAGTATAGTAAGTGTGAGCTTTGTTGGGTTTTGTTTTCTTCATAGTTGATATATTAGTGTGCTTAGATTCCTATAGGAATCTCCAAGTTCATATGCCAGTGATGGCATCACTGGAATGATTGTCATCATCATTACATGGATGACAAAATAAGAATCTCCTTATCAGCAAGACATTCTCCCTCACATCCTCCCAGTCCTGAAGAGCCAATAATGGAGAAAGTCTACTGGTGCTTGCTTGAAAAATAGAACAAGTTGTTGAAGGAGACATCCTGCTACCAATTTACAGCCAAAAACAACATTTCAATAGCAAATGAGTGGCATACTGATGTTATTCCATAGCAAATGAGGGGTAAGTGGTGAAGTAGGGGTAGATACAACTAGACTGACTTGCCTGAAGAATTAAATAGCTTATCTTTTTGATGTGCAAGAGATAGCAATCCAGAAGAACACACCACAGCTATCTTTGTCATTCAGTAGATTGAGAAATATAATTTCTTAGCAGAAGTTATATTTCTGAATAGTTATGAGCTCAGTAATGCTGAATAGATAAAATCAATGGCTCTCAAATTCTGATGCATTAATATTTTTAATGCAGGTGTTATGCTAGATAAGTATGTGGGATTTATTTGTTTGTTTGTTTCTTTGTTTATTTTAGGGAAACGTAATGGAAGAACTTTTGCCATTTTCAGATCACCCCTCAGGTCCTCTGACAACACTGTGTACAGACATCTTCACTAAAATTCTTTTGGCAGGCAGTAAAGGTGAGTAAACATATTCGTCATTCTCTTCAGGACAGTCAGTAGGACAGGAAAATATCATGCTGTAAATGTGCCAGAAATGTGGAAACAGGTCCAAATGCTGCCAGATTTTTCCATCAAAGCTATAATTAAATAATTGTAAAAGGTGTTTTGTTTTATAAAAGGATGGTAGATTAAGGCTTAGTGTTATAGTGTTATCAATAGAATTGTTTTCATAAGACATTATAATTTTCTTCATTCACATGCCCTGCATATACTTTCCATTTAAATTACAATATTAATCCCAAGGGCATAGATTGCTGCTAAAAACAAGCAAAAATTTCAGTTCCGTGGTAATAATACTAAATAAAAAGTTGCAGGTTGGGCCATACCAAGAGCTATGATTCAAACACTGATACAGTGTACACAGTAATGGCTTCAGCAGTACACTACTATATAGGAAAAGCACTTGTCTATGCCAGCAACTCATTGCTAGACTTTTAATTTCCCATGAAATCTGGCTTTCCTTTGGCAGAATGTTCAAAAGTTTATCTGCTGCCTGATTCTTCTTCAAACCTTTAGAATCACTCTGGCAATTTTGCATTTCTGTGTCTGTCATAATATGTCCCTTTTCTTTTAAAATACATATTAGAACTGTTTTCTGCCAGCTTCCTGCTCTTATGTTGTCAGAAAAAAAAAATTGGATGGAGCAAGGGATTTTTTTCCCCATTTGTTTTAAAATTGAGCAATAGTTTGACTTTTATACTGAAAATGATTAGGAGTTTCCACTCCTCTCTGATTCAAATGAGTAAATGAGTTCAGAAAGGCAGCATGCACTGAGCAGGATTTTAATTAACGGGATTTTAATTATGGAAAAGTATCCACCCTACTACCTATTCATTTGATACTCTGCCTTTTTGCGTTTGTGTCGCTCTGTATTTGTTTTTCATGCTTTCCACATTCTCCTTTTTTATCTGCAGTGCTGCTACCAATTTCTTTTTCCTGCTACAGATTTTTCCTTGTTAGGAAAAGGTCAACTTCACTGCCTGCCTCCTTGCTTGCTTGCAAATATACAGTCCTAGAAATCAGATGTGACTGGCATGAAAGTTAGAATTACACAAAACATTCCTCTGTCTTATAGTAGAAATGAGAAATAAGAGGCAACTTCATCAGGAAAGAGGGAGCCGAGGCAGGAAACTGAGCAGTTGTGGGTAATAAAGAAAGTGGTTCTTTGATTCTAGTTTCACATGCGTGCACTAAAAGGTTATAACACAGTAGGTGTTTATTATATATGCAATTAATTAAACTTTGTCCATTTTACCAGGATTGAAAACCAGTGTAATCCCCAGGAAGCCCTCATGCTTCAGCTGTGCAATAGACAACTGTCTTGACAAGATGACTCTTATTTTTCACTCATATAATTTAAAGAAAATGCTTTACCTTACTTCCATTTCAAACCTATCCAGTTAATGACACATTGCTCACAACTAACATATGTGTTTCTTTGCATATTAATGAACAGTCCATTATTTCAACTCAGTGCTTGACAATGAGGTAGTTACATTCACTGTAAACTAACTGACCTGTGTTATCTGCTTCATTCTGCCCAGTGTCTACTGAAAGTAAATGGCAGCAACTAGTGAAGGAGTAGCACTAATGAAACTTACTGAAGTTTTGCCTTCTCCTTTCTTAAACAGAGGGATATATTATTCGCTGGAACATTGCCTCATTCTTAGAAGATTCACAAAATAGAAAAAATGTAAGGAAATGTCTCTCAGATCTTCTTAACTTGAACACTATACCCAGACAAACAGAAAAAATATTAATTCTGAGCTCTAAAGGGATAAAAATGCTTTCTGGATATTAAGATCATGTTTTTTGCTTGAAATAATAACTTGATGCTGTGAAAAAAAAATAGAAAAACATAAGTAAAATGGTGTTAGCATTATTTCATTGTGTTCAAAGAAGGTATGTTAAGAACGAATTTATCCATGTCCCCTGAGTGGTATTTCTACCATATGCCATTTTTAGGCTGTTTCATGGAGGGATTTTTTCACCTCTTCTAATGTTCGGAAAGACATGTTGATAAATCAACAAAGCTAGCAACCATGGTGGGATACAGAACTGCTTCAGATGTGGTTATGTTGCTATTTTTCCCCTCAGAAAATAAAGGAGGAGGTCTGCTGGAGGGCACATGCTGCTGAAGTGGTTGACTTATTTATTGAAGAGGAGAAAAATGTGGTAATGACAGCATCCATTGATGGTTCAGTCAGGTATAAAATGACTAACATGTCTTACTGCTATGACAAATCAGTTTATTTCTTGCTGCTCTTGTATATGGGCTAGAACTTAAATAAAATAAAACACTGGGTGCATGTTCTGTTCTGCACCTGAAAGAGCTGGTTTTAATATAACACTTCTCAGGAAGTCAGATCTTTTGCAGACTGTCATTTTCTTTCAGCCCTTGCTTTACTTTGAATGCGTAGGTAATGGCTACATAATTTTAAAAATTGCCTCCTGTTCTAATCCTATTTTAGCTTTCAACACTTGTTAAATTGACATGGATCCTAAGAATGGCATCTAATCAATGTGTATGCAATTAGACCATGGAAGCTTGAAGATACTTCATAGCCAACTTTAATTCCTTCTTGGTCAACAAATATATTTGAAGGGGTTTCTTTTGGTTTTCTAGAGGTATCAATGAAGAAACTTTGTGTAGATCCTGCTATGGCAGCAGCACTGTACTACAGGAACAATTCATTACATTTACTCCTCAGTTTCCTAAATACAAATATGAACCGTTTGTTATCTGTTTTTTACAACAACCTTCTGATTTTTTTGTTTACTCTCAAATTATTTAAATTATAAAAACAATACCATTGATGTTTTTTATGAATAGCATATTGAACTCTAGAGCAGCATTGCAGAATTTGATAATGTACACAGATATTGTCTAATTTCTGTTCCACTTCTAAAAATATTCATTTTTCTTTTCTGTCCTTTGGCACTACTTCTACTATGTCTGTAGGCTTTGGCATGCCGTGACTGGATACTATTTTGGTTACTTTGGACAAGCCAGGAAATTTGATTTATCAGATACTAGTCGGTTGATTTTGCCTTCTGATGTTAAAGACTTTCCTGCTATAATTAAAGGGGAGAGCAAACATTTGAAAAGGAAGAAGGTTAAATATCCTCTCATGCTGGACAGAGACAAGTAAGATCGCATACATTTACATATATGCATGATTGGGGGAACAGTTTTGAAAATATTGTTTTAAAACATCTTTCTTCTGAAGGTCAGAAAAAAATTAATACTATGTGTTATTCAGAAAAATCTTTTTTAAAGATGTTTTTTGACCCACTATGGATTAATCTTTTCATTTTTATGACTTGGTGACAGTCAGGATTAGGTGACGTTCAAGGTTTGAACTCAGTAATAGTGATTACTAGATACTTTCCCCAACTTCATCCTAATTAGAGGTGGTATATTACATATGCTGTTCAGGTTAGCAGCCTGTTACCTTTCAAATTCCAAAAGCTGCTATATTTCTGGGATCTCCAAAAATTTATTGAAAAAGCTTAATGTGAATAGTTTCAAGAGAAACACAAGCCCTTCTAGAAGAATAAACCCAATTTAATCTTTCCGTTTAAAAAATGGTCATCTTAAATTTGGTGGGATGTTATGGATACATTCACCTAAATGGGTACTGGATTCACAGATCTCAACATTATGAAACTGGCATAAATGTGTGTTCAATGAGCTTTTCTTCTTGGTCAAGTTCTCAAGGGATATGGGTTAGTTACAAGTCAAGTTAGAGAGCCTTGGCCCTTTAGTTTGAGTCGTATCTAGTCCTGGAACTCTCTGGTTCATTAATTAGCGGATTGGCCAAGTGAACATAAATATTGAAGAAGGCATCCTCAGAGGCAATGCACACAGTGTCTTAAGTAACAAAGCAATCCAAAGCTGGAAAAAATTACTTCAGGGCTTAAGAAGTCACACATTCTTTAGTGGCAAGGTTTCATATACCACATCCATTCTTAGGCTGCCTTTCAACCAAAGCATTTTGGGACAATGGAAAATCTCTAAGGTGCTTTGGTGTTGCCCCATTTAATTTGGTATCCTGCAAATAATTATTATTCCATGGAGTTCTTACTAATATGAGTGGTGTCACTGCAGTCAGAAGAGTAACTCATCTATACAGTGAAGTGCTTGGCTGTGTTTGTAGGACTAACCCCTGTGGTTCTTCTGAATAGTCAGCAGCCTAGTTTGAAACCTCTGGAAACAAAGATACTATCATTAAGTCAGCTAACCCAAAAGAAACTTTCCATAAATTACATGCCTGTGTCAAACTATGACTACTTTTCAGGGATTCTTCAAGTATTTCAGTAAAGGAGAATGGCTGTCATACATTTAAACACATTAACTAAACAAAGAGCAAGAAAAAGAGAAATGTTTAATTATGTGGAGAACTAGGGGGAAAAAAAAAAAGCAGCCACACGCTGTGCAATGGGAAGTGTCACTCTTATCATTCTACATACTCTGTGTGCTGTCACCTCAAGAGTGACTTTGTTCCTCTAACTGTACCAAATAATGTAACAGAGAGCTAGCCAACTATCATCCAAAAGGCTGTGTTACTTATGGATGCTAGGCTTTGCTCTTTGCAGGATGCAGACAATTGTGTTGGAATAAGTCACTTTGGGATGCATACAATATTCATCACTAAGATAACATTTTAGGATCTCAATTAACAAATCATGTTGTAAGTGTTATTAGCAGATATATATTCATAGCATCATAGAATCATTAAGGTTGGAAAATGGATCATTAAGGTTGGAAAATGGATCATTGAGTCCAACCATTAACCAAGGACCACCATATCCACTGCTAAACCATATCCCCCAAGTGCTACATCCAGATGCCTTTTGAAAACTTTCAGGACCGGTAATTCCACCACCTCCCTGGGCAGCCTGTTCCCATGCCTGACCACCCTTTCAGCAAACAAAGTTTTCCTAATATCTAATCTAAACCTTCCCTGGTGGAACTTGAGGCCATTTCCTCTTGTCCTGTCACCTGTCATCTGGAAGAAGAGGCTAATACCCACCTGGCTACAGCCTCCTTTCAGGCAGTTGTATAGAGTGATAAGGTCTCCCCCGAGCTTCATTTTCTCCAGGCTAAACAACTCCAGCTCCCCCATCTGTTCCTCACAGGACTTATCCTCTAGACTTTTCACCAGCTCTGTTGCCCTTCTCTGGATACTCTCCAGCACCTCAACATCCTTCCTGAACTGAGGGGCCCAGAACTGGACACAGCAGTTGAGGTATGGCCTTACCAATGCCGAGTATGGGGGGACAATCCCTAGTCTTGATGGCCACACTATTTGTATATCACAGATTGAATATCACAAAATACTCTGAGTTGGAAGGATCATTGAGTCTAATTCTTAAGCGAATGACCTGTACAGGGATCAAGTCCATGACTTCAGCAGTATGAGCATCATGCTGTAGCCTGCTGAGGTACTGACTATGTGCTATTGGCCTTCCTGGCCACCTGGCTCATGTTCAGCCACTGTTGACCAGCACCCCCAGGTCCTTTTCCACAAGGCAGCTTTCCAGCCACTCTGTCCCCAGCCTGTAGCACTATCTGGGATTGTTGTGACCCAGTTGCAGGACCCAGCACTTGCCCTTGTTGAACCTCACACTATTGGCCTTAGCCCATTGGTCCAGCCTGTCCAGGTCCCTCTGTTGAGCTTTCCCACTGTCCAGCAGATCAACAGTCCCATCCAGCTTGCTGTCACGTGTGAACTTACTGAGGGTGCACTTGATTTCCTCGTCCAGATCATCAATAAAGATATTAAACAGAACTGGGCCCAACACTAAGCTCTGGAGAACTACACTCATAACTGGGTGCCAGCTGGATTTAACTCCATTCATCATCACTCTCTGGGCCTGCCCATCCATTCATTTTTTACGCAGCAAGCAATGCATCTGGCCAAGCCAAGAGCAGACAGCTTCTCCAGGAGAAAGCCATGGGAAAATATTCCCCAAATGTATATGTACTTGAAAAGGCAGAAACCAATCTGAGCAGCATAGGTGCTTACAGTTTAAACAATCATCTCAGGAGATCTATTGAAAAATGCCAGCAGGTAGATAGACCCATATAGAAGAATAGTCTCAGTCTCTCTCTGCAGTTCCTTAGCTTGTGTGACCTGACTTGTTTTTCTGATTATAAAGGAAACTGTTAATCTGCACTAACAGACACTCTAAATAATTTCTTCTCATGACTGAATCTGGAAAACAGACATATGAGCAGAGGAAGCCTTTGTTATAAAAGTCGCATTCAGGTGTTCTAGTCAGAACTTAAATGCTAAAAAGCCATTATCAGACAGTGAATTAGCACATGACTGTTGTAAATGGTGTTTATATTAACATTTCCTGCCTTCTACAGGTGACAGCCTGGATTGACAAAGTGTTAGTGAAGCATTTCATGACACCTGTGAAGGTCCTAAAATAAATTATATTTTGAAGATATATGAAATAATTTATAGCTCAAAATAATTTCACTTTAGAGCCAGATAAGAATGCTGCATTCACAATTGTCATTTTGATAGGAACTTCAGATTTTTTCTGTCTTTTGTGTACAGGTTGAAGTCACTGACCACATCATCTTCAGATTTAGAAAAGGCTGGAGATGAGGATGTGGTTCACAGCTTCAAGTTTTTCAGAGCTCTGGCTCCTGAAAAGGTAGCTATTGTATATGATAAATTTATGTTCTGTGCAACATATAGGAAATGCAATTTTATTTCTAATTTTAAAATTATCCAAAACCCTACAAATCTTTCTCATTCAATGGAAAAACTAGGAAAAAACCACATAAACAGAGGGATCTAAGAAACCGCTCTGGTTTTCATTTTCATTTTTCACATTTTAAAATTTCAGTTTAGAAGGTAGCACACACTGATTCACTGATTTAAATGTGTAAAAAAATCCCTAGAATTTTCCTCTGCTTGAAGAGAAAATCTAAATATCTTAAGTTTACTTGAACGATGTGTGAAAATACTAGAATGACAGTGAATCCCTGGTTACATACAATAGTTCCTTCAGGGTTCCCATGAAATCAGAAACCAGGAGAGTTAGATTTCATTATGTATACTTTCTACAACTCTCATTGAATATCAGTGGAACTCCTCCATCTTTACCTGGCTTAGCCCTTAAAAGTCATGGGAATATAAAACTTCTCGTGCAGTTGTAGTAGGAATGTCTTCATTGCCTTTTGTCTTCAGCTAGTAATGCACTGACTTTGGCTTCCCTTGTCAGTTCCAACCTTTGGAAACTTTTGAGTTTGTGTGCAAGGAGGCTGGTGCAATATTTGGGTTTCTTCCTATATATGAGGTAAGCACAAGTGTTTTCTACTTTTTGCGGTGGTGTTCATACATCAGAAGCCATTAGCACTAGTACATTATTACAGTGACATACTCTGATATTCCAGTGTTAATTATCTGCTTCTCAATTTAATTTTCTGATGTTATTTGCATTCTACCTATCCAACTCCTTTTGGTGGAAGCTTGATAATCCAGTTGAAGTGAGCATGCCAAAAAGTGAGTATTGCAGATGTTTACTTCTCCTGTTCAACTTCACGTCATTAATTTTTTGCTCAGGCTCGACTTTTTTAACCAGCCCCAAACCTATTGATTCTCATCTGCCCAAAGCTAAGGTAGTACTGTTTTATGGGTATTAATGATCTGATCTATTGCAAGCTGCCTAGCAAAGCTTCCTAGGTTTTCCTTCTATGGAGAAAGATCAGAGTATTCCACAGGCTTGTCCATCCCACCTATCATAGGATGAAAAGAATCACCCCTAGCAAAGGTGCTGATCTCTTTCTGTAGAGGGTACCTAGAGACCTAACTTGGATAAGACTCCAAACTCCTAGATGGCTACATAGGTGAGATGAATAGGATGCTCTGCATTCTGACTCTGCATACCAAGATATATGACCTAATGCTTGCACATGCAGGATTACAGAGTGTCTCAGAAAAGAGAAAACTCAGGAGCACAGTATTCAAACAGTTGCACATATGTTATTTTTCTGACCATTATTGTGCTTTGGAAATCTGTGTTTTGTTTTCTTCCCAAAGAAGAAAATAAAATACAAGGGATCTTGTGCCTTGAGAAATTAGGAGCAACTACTCTGAACCCAATGGCACTGTAATGGATTTACAACAAAATTAAATCAGACATTTAACATGTGCTATGTGCACAAAAAATAGTTTTTTCTCTATGCTGTTGCAAAATGCTATCAATCTGGTCTATTTACCTCAGTAAGTTAATTGGTTCTTGAAATTTTTTAAAGGTCTTCAAAGGATCAGATCTGAGAAGTCCAGTTCCAAGAGATGGGAAAAGAATACAGATGCCACTGAAAACTTAAGTCAAGACAAATAAATGTAGTTTCCATCTTTACTGAAGTGGATTAGCAGATTTCTTTTGTTATTTTTTCTGGGGTTTTTTTCAATTATATTTAAATCCATTTCATTTTGAAGTAGAACATATAGAAAACAAATCTTTACTTCTATTCCAATCCTTCATGCAGAGAATAAATTCTAATAAAGCCAGTGTATAACTATATATAGAAAATCCCATCTGACTTAAAGTACATTTGCTGACACTTATTCTCTATGTCAAAACCACCTGTTTCCTCTCTGCTTCTATTTGTCCAGTTTGAACTTCTGCACATTGGATATTACACTGCTTTTTTTCCTGCCATATTAATCATATACTCAACAAAGAGTTAATATGCCCTGCTGTTTCTGCCTGTTAGTTCCTCGCTTATGCTTTCAAAGAGCGTGTTTATCCTCTAAGCCAGAAAAGTGCCTGCTGAGCTCATATTTAATTAATTATCCATCATGATTCCACAAATCCTTTCTGGTATTTCAGCATTCCAGGACAATGTCACAACATGACAAAGAGCACAGAATACATTTTTGTGCTTTGGCTAAACATACAAATGGTGCCAAGTGTCTCACCTTAGTGAGTAGTTGGGATAATGCATACAACTAGTGATATTATTACCTGCTATTTTGGGGAAAATAGCAGGGATTAATGTAATTTTCACCATAGCAGCCTATATGGTGCTGTGTCCTGGATTTGTGAATAAGAAGGTGTTGATAACACACCAGTGTTTTGACCATTGCTGAGCAATGCCAGCACAACAAGGTGCTTTTTTTCCCATACCCAGTGAGTAGGCTGGTAAGGGACACAGCCAGGACAGCTGGCCTAAACTGACCAGAAATTTTCCATACCGTATGACGTCCTCATAGAATGGAGGAGGGAACCAAGATTTTCAAAGATGAGTGTTTGTCTTTGTGAGTAACCATTCATTACGTGTGTTGAGGCCCTGTTTCCCAGGAAGTGGCTAAACAAACATCTGCCTGCTGGTGGTAAGCAATGCTTGAATTCCTTATTTTGCTTTGCTTGGACATGCAGCTTTGCTTCACCTATTAAACTATCTTCATTGTGGCCCAAGAATTTTCTCACTTTTGCTCTTCTAGATCTCTTCCCCATCCCACTGGGAGAAGTAAAGAAGCAAGCAAGAAACTGGGCAGGCACTTGGTGTTGGCCAGGGTCAGCCCACAACATTAACTAACCTTATAATTAAAACTCAAATCAGGCTTGACTGACAAACCAAGAGGCTCCAGATAAAATGTGATACCATTTACTATTTGTGTTCACTTCATCTGACCCATAATTTAGTAGTTAGCATATGAAAGGGAACATTCTTGCAATTCTGAGTTCTATATCCCTTTGAAAGCTACATAAACTCTCTTTCAGTTACCTGAGAATTGCCTAGTCTTCAAAAATTATTAAAAATGCACAGTTCAGGTTCAGACAGATCCTTACCCATTTATTTTGATGCTCTTATGTGTTATGTTTTATCATACATAATGCAATATTTTCTCTTTGGTATTGTCCCTAATAGTCAGGCCTAAATTATTTTACTGTGGTTGCAAGATGCAGATATCCCACTTCTCTTCAGTTTATTAACTGACTGTGTACTTCCTCAGAACTGACTATTTACTCAATATTTTCTTTTCACCCAACTTCTAGCACTGCTAGGACTAAACAGGTTCTTAATTTCCAAATGGTACCCTTTTCAGTCCTGCTTCCTTCTCCCTTTGGTTTTCTTTATTATAATTTCCTGTGTTTTCCAAGAGTTGATTTGTAGTCATGGCTATTCATGCCACTATATTCTCCACTGTGCAGAAAATACCCATAATGTAGTACTATCTCCAGTAACAACCAAGTGTTTAATCCTATGGTGAGTGAAATCGATGGACAAGCTCCCAGGAGAGAATCATGCTGTAAGGAAAACTGTCAAAAATGCATTATATATTTGTGCTATCTTTATCAACCTCCCATCCAGTCACTACCTCACTGTTTTGCTATTTAAAGTGTGACAAAATAACAGTGCTGTGCTATCAGATCTTTTTTTATTAATTCATTAAATTAAAAAAACCCGAAGTAGATCAGCTGCATCTCATTGCTCAGCATTACTGTTTATTTCCAAATCCTAGGGTTTTATAAGCACCAAAAGGAAACTGGTCCCGGCCCCAAACATTTTACACAATGATATTACTCAACTGTCTTTCTTAAGTGTCAAAAGAAAAGCAAAGACATTGAATTTCTTTGAACAGGTAATCCACTAAGGCACTGCACAGAAATTATTAGAAGATTACATTGTTTATTGTGTGCTTCAAATCAGAGGATGAGACTGTAAAGAAATTAAGCACAGTAAGTGATACTTGTACCCACTCATTTTACAGCAGTTTTTTAAGAGCTGGATCTAGTACAAAGCTATGTGTTAATGGACTTGCTGTTACTAACTGTAGATTTCCTCTATGTCAATGTATTCCTTTGCAGGATGGTTTCTTTCTACCAGCATCCACAATTATATTGCAGGCTTAAATGTTCCACGTGAATGGGTTGTTCCGTTGTTCCAGATCATTACTGTATTAAGGACAGGTATCTTAACAAGACAGCCTCTTTCTGCATGGTAGAAGCTCACGCTTGTACTGGCTGCAGTAGTTAGTTTGCCAGAATTTCATTACAGCCCTGGCCAGGGCTTTACAAAATCTGCGACGCTCTTCAGCTGCCCTCACCCACTGCGGTAGCTCAAGCTGAATGGCGTCAATAGTGCCAGAACTACGGGAACCAAAAGTCTTTGTTATGTACCCACCACTGTAATAGCTTCCATTATTTGGGCTAGGATTGGATGGAGAAGGCACACAAACATAATTCTTATTTTGTTCTTCAATATATTTACCCAAACTTCTGTTCCCTGCAATCAAGGTCTCAGAAGACACATTGACCAGCTGACTGGCCAGGTAGCTAATTGAGGAATTTGATGCAGAAAAGACACCTGAGTTAAGGGAAGTTTTGGAAAGTGTGTAACCTAGTTCTATCCACCTTTCAGGATGTCCTTGTCCGTGGATATCCAGAATTAGGCCCCCTGACATCTGTGTTTTTGCAGTGGTCAAAAATCCCATATAGTCCTCCCAAGCCTGTTCTGCTTGAGGAATTCCAAATGAGGCTTCTTCCTTTTCCCTGTTAGCATCCATCTTGAACCGCTGTAGGTGGTTTATGATGATATGTGGGAAGAAGCCATCAGTAATGCTGTTGATTTCTTTAGCAAGAGCCTGAGCCACCTCTATAGTATATCTGTCTTGGTTGGTAGACACTTTGCATTTCTTAGAATTTTGAATACTTCCAGGAGGACAATCATGAGAGAAAATACAAGAGGATGTCTTTGCATCCCAACAGGCAGCCTCTCGATCAGGGATGTCTTTAGGTTCCATTGACCCACCATGTGGGACAGAGAGAATGAGGTTCATGTTGCCCACTTGATATTCTGTGAAATTATTATGACCAAATACAACATCATTGGTGCCAGTGACTTTCAAAAGCAAAGGTGAAATGGAAAGGAAGAACAAATACATATTTTTCATTTGCTGCTGAAAGACTCAGCAATATGGAATATATCAGTACCTACAAAAAAGTAAAAGATTATAGATTACTTACAGCTGGGAACACATGAGACTGTTCAACTGCTGTTGGCATAATTAGTTAATGATTAACCTATTTTAGTTTTATTCCATGTAGCACAAAGAAGAACATCACTTAAATGAGAAATAGAAATTAACAGGGCATTTAGTATGGCCAGATGTAATGGATGCAAGGGAAATGGTAGGTCAATAGGCCTCTCTCATTTCCCCAGAAAGCACAAACAATATTTGATCATCCTATCTGATTCCAGAGAATCATCGCAGCAAAATATTTGAAATCATTTTTCCCCACCAAAGCCTCTATTTTTTTACATCTGAAATGTAAGAAAGTTAGAATCAGAAAGATTTGATAAAACATCAGTATGTCATTGATCCGTGTGAGATATCTTTTCATTATGAACATGGTTCATAACCTAGAAGCTATGTCAGTCCAGACCAGCACTAAGCTTGAGTAAAATAAGGAGAGTGATAAAAACTGAGTTCCACCAAGCTCTGTCTCTAACTATGCTCCAGACTGAGTTACTTTAAGACCTTTATAGGTAGGTGCTAGTGAGTACATTAAGTAATGACTCTGTTCTCTTTAGGTTGCAAGTCTTCTTCTTCAAGTGAGCTAAGATATTTTTAAGCCCTCACTAACTATGCCATTTTTTAGAAAGCTGTAATTCAACAAGATGCTGACAGGTCTTTCTGGTTTGAAGATAGCTCTAGAAAGATCAGCATCCTGAGTGTAACCGTTGGGTGGATGTAATATGAGCCAGTAAACTCAGTGAAACACCAAATAAAAAAGGATACTTTTCACTTCCATGAATAAAAAAACCTCCTCAGTAAAGGCCAGATGATGAGTCTATAGACATATGCATTTGCAGATGAATCAGGATGCCCTGTTATCTGTCCTGCCCCATCACCTGCAGAAATGCAGAGGATAAGAGGACAGGCAAAGGAGAGAGTAAGAAGGAAGGTCTGCAAGAATCTATCCCCAACATCTGGCCTGAGACCATGTATGAGAGCAGTGAGGAATACTGAGAGGGCAGGGGGAACTATGGAAGTACCCCGCATCAGCTGCCTACCCTAAGAAAGGGAGAGGGCAACTTCACCCAAATAATGCAGCAAAATATTATTTTACTACTATGAGGAAGTGCCGCTGGATTTTTAGAGATAACCTCCGCTGCCCACTGAGCTGGTCCACTCCGAGGAGCCTGTACCTGAAAGAGAATCATCTGTCTTCCTCTCTTCTTTCTGGGATGAAAGTCCCATAAAAGTCTGTGAGCTGGAATCAGATCCCTGAGAATCTAATCCACCATTTTTCTGCTCACGATGAAAGATTTTTTGGTTTCATTTTAAGCTTTCATTTAAAAGGTCCTTTTAGTTAAGCTACTGGCTTAAAACAAGATTTTATCCAAGGCCTTGTATGGTTCATGCTTCCCTAGACTTCCCTGAGATACAGACTTGTTAGTTCACTGCTTGCGCTACCAGAAACACTGAGGAAAGAAATGCTGTCAAAAATTATTCAAAATCCCTTTTCTCAGAAAAACAGACAACACATGCAGAGTGTGTAAGTCTAGGAGTAACTTACCTGAGGTGCAGTGGGGTCCAACACCAAGTTAAAGAAATCAACAACACCAAGTTAAAGAAATCAACAACACCAAGCCCCAGGAGCTGCTCACCTGCCCCAGAAGGACTCAGGTTTCTTCATCTCAGGCTCTCATTTATATACGATGACACAGCTGTTCCTTTTCCACAGCATGCCAAACTGGTTTTGGTCAGCAGCAGCAGTTTGCTTGTCTTTTTGCAATTTCTTGTTAATGATTGAATCAAGTTGTTAATGCTACTAGATCATGTCTCAATGGTATATGGAGATAGGGCTCTGTGTAATTCCCAAAGTGGAAGAAAGTCACCTTGGCACAGCTCAAGCTCTGGACAGACTTGGAGAGTCTGGAGGAGCTCAATAAACCCAGACTGGCTTAAAGAGTTCTCTGGACAACATACAGATCCTGTCTGGGGTGCAGAGGAAAGACGTAAAGTCACAGCAATACAGGCTAGAAATGCTATTCAGGCCTTCACCATAGCAAAAGACACATCTCTCAAAATAACTGTAACTGAAAGGAAAGGTGCTTGGAGAAGCACAGGAGCATCTGCCGCTAGGAGGAATATGCTAGAAAATTTACCTTCTTCAGCACAAGGGTAAGGTTCATTTGCATGATGAACAAATTAACTGTAATGGGCTCCAAGTTCTCTGTTGATTGTAGAAATATATATATGTATATATACACATATATATGTTACTATGAGGTAAACAAAAATCCGTAATAATTTAAACTGGTAATCATCACTGATTCTTCAAACTGACTAGTTTGAAGATTAACCTACAAAGAGAGTGAGAGTTTTCCCTGCCTCTGCACCTTCAAAAGTGAAACTGAACTGCCCCTTGCACTCGGCTGCAGCTGAGGCTCTGTCCCGAGAAGCCTCTAGGGGCCAGGCTGAGCCATGCAGATACAAGGAACAGAGGCTTCAGCAGCACCCGGATGTATTATTTCACAATGAAAGATCACAAGGGGGAAAAAAAATATGTACTGGGATGCTAGATCTTAGCATGCTTTTGTTCTCTATACTGACATTATCGAGATCAAAGGATCAAAGCAAACTTGCCACAAGCAGCACAGCCACACTTAAGACAAGCTCAGAATAACTAATAAGCTAATATAATCAGCAGATAACCATATCAAAACTATGCTAACTAGATAATATAGGTTTTTAGTAACTTTACTAATACTATTGATATATTTTCCTGATAAATGAGGAGCTTATAAAAATATTTCCTCTGCTACTAAATATAGTTTAAGGATGTCATCCTCTAAACTCCTCTCAAGTGTGTTAGACTGTGTTTGTGAATTTGCTTGTGATATTAAAGCCTGGCTTCTTAGCTAAGCTAAAAAAAGCTGTGAAAATATATAGTCCATAAATAGAAAGTTCAATAAAAGACAGATAAAGGGTGCAGTGAATGTAATACTGCCACCTATCAGAGAGAAATCAAATTTCTTTTCTAAGAAATTTATTAAATAGTCCAACTAACTTCCAAACTAACTTTTTGCAATAAAAGTGATCAAATTCTTAAGCAGTGAAAACAACATAGTAACAGTAATAAGAAATTCATTGAAATTTTGGAAAAATTAGTATAAACCAGACACCCACAATCTACTAATATCACCATAGCTGATGCTCTGACTGTGAGCTTCAGCAAAGTGCCAGTTTTCATTCTGACTATTTTAATCTACCCCATGAAGTCACTTCCAGCTGTGCCAGACACTGTACAGAAGGAAGTTTAATAAAAATCTGTAAGATGTCCTTGTCCATTGTAGTGCACAGTGATGACACAATTAATTTTGCTTTACTTGTCTGTGTAAAGGTTAGATGTTTACATCAGATACAGTGATCCCATTTCCTCTCTTTAGGAGAACTGTGTTGAGAAAGAAGCAGTTCTAGAGGTACTTCAGTGTACTTGGGCACCTATCTCAAATTTCTATTTGGGGTAAACAGGCTATGTTCTGAACGGCTCTTCTTTTTTATTACATGACACAAAACAATTGCAAAGAAAACAAAATGTTTCTGCTACACTTCCTATTTCAAGATCTCTTTAAAATGTATTCTGCAAGTCACTATTACAAAACTGCCCAAGGGAAGAAAAAGCACACAGCAGAGATTTGGCACAATAATTTCTCATCTTGCCAGCTCTCCAGATACAGAAGCTACTTGTGAACGAAAAGAATTCTATATATTACTACAAGTCTTGTAATTAACCATAATGTGTTGCTGCTTCCCCATTTCATCTGGTACCTATGGGAAATAAAAGTGCAATAGTACAGTATTCTTCAAAGGAATAACTCACCAAAATGGTACCATCTGACTACTTTCTTCCAACATACGCTGTTGAGCTTAAAGATCAGTATATTTAGCCAGTTTTACATCAAGATAGCTCTACTGAAACCAACAAAGCCTTTGACTCATTGTATAAAGCATTGATTATTTTATAGAAGTTATGAGATGTCATGGGGATAGGTCATACTGGTTCATACATGGCTGAAGATATTTGTAATAAACTGAATACTAAACCATGTTGTGATAACTCTTCAATTCCAATGTATCCATCCTTTCAGATAAAGGAATTGAAAAGGAAAATCTGAGCTGGGCAAGAGTTCTGTAACTCTGGCTTCCTTCAATGCAAGTTCATTGGCTCCAGTGCTTCTGACTATGAGGCTCAACTTAGGACTGTTTTTAACAAAATTTACAGAAAATAGTCAAAAGTGTATTTAAGTGAATTGTGCATGTGATTTTGAATGATATTGGTACATTACATTGTCTACTCCGATTACTGTTCTTCCCGTGAGCACAGCAGTTTTATAGAAAAAGGAATGCCAGAAATTATAGAAGAACACATTCTTCAGAGAAGCGATCCTAATCCAAATAGAATTCTAATTGTGACTGAATTTAAAACTTGTGGAGTGTGTCATATATAGTCAGAATCACAGAGTGAAAAAAAAAATTGGCAAAGTAGAATTCAATCAATATTTTCAACATTAAAACATCTTATGCTGTCACTGTGGTCAAGTTATTTCTATGCATTTCTTAGCTGAGAAGTTGTAATTCAGATGTGCCCTTTTCAGAATGCATTGAATTTAAGCTTTGCTGTCCACTGCCTGGAAACATTGCTTTTCTACGTTGCTGACTGAGTCACCCATGTAACTGAGTTAAAGTACCCAAGAACTGTACAGACTTCAAAAGGCAAGCAGGAAAAAAGTGTTACCTGGTCGATATCAGCCTACATGTATTTCTTACTGCATTTTTTTTTATTTATGCAAGCACACCCTAACAAGAGAAGGAACCTTTATCACATAATTGTAAGTTTGCCCATCCATTCTTACATTAACCCCAGGGTTCCAGTGCCATAACATCTGTCCCTTACTTCGTCCTTTGCAGTCAATGATTTCACCGTGTTTAATGTTTCTAAATGCCCCGTTCGTTGTCGCTGTCCCCGCCCGCCGTGAGGAATGCTGTCCGGAATGGGCAGTCGGGAATGGGCAGTCCGGAATGGGCAGTCGGGAATGGGCAGTCGGGAATGGGCAGTCCGGAATGGGCAGTCGGGAATGGGCAGTCCGGAATGGGCAGTCCGGAATGGGCAGTCCGGAATGGGCAGTCAGGAATGGGCAGTCGGGAATGGGCAGTCCGGAATGGGCTCGCGCAGAGCGCGGGGTGCAGCACCGCCACAGGCCGCGCGCCGGCCCCGCCCCCGCCCGCGCGGGGCACCATGGGGATCGTAGTCCCCGCGCGGGGCGGGGCCAACTGGCACAGCGCGCGCTGCTTGAAAGCCCCGGGCGGCCGCCACGCGCTGCGGCCGAGCTGAGCAGGCCGGGACGGGGGAGCCGCGTCTGCCCCAGCGAGGCGAGGGCGGGGGCCGTGTCCCCGCGTCCCCCGGTCTCTCTCTCGCCCCACTCCCCGGGCAACGAGGAGGTACAGCCGTCGCCGCCGCGTGGGGAGGCAGCCCCGAGCCGGGGTGCGTGGGGGCACCCGCAGGAGCTTCTGGTGGCCCTGGCGCGGCCCAGCGCCCCATCTGTGAGCAGGCCTGACGTTCCTTGAGCGAAGATTGAGAGTGACGATCAGGAGCACAAAGCACTCGGCTCCGAGCTCGCGCCTTTCCTTTTTCCCGCACTCTGCGGCACCATGGGCATCCAGGGCCTGCTGCAGTTCATCAAGGAGGCTGCCGAGCCTTCCCACGTGAAGAAATACAAAGGGCTGACGGTAGCTGTGGACACCTACTGCTGGCTGCACAAAGGTGCCTATGCTTGTGCTGAAAAGCTGGCCCGAGGAGAGCCCACAGATCTGTAAGTCTTTCGTACGTTTGGGTCTCGGCCCTTTTACAAATTGATGTTTTGTTAGCTTGGTGTTTCTTGAACTAAAAACGAAGTTACAGCAGTTTTGCTTCTTACTATTGAATTCTCAGTCCCAGCTGAACTCTTTGGAAGTGGAAATTTTGGCGATAAGTAAACAGCTTTCCAGCTGTGCAAAATAAATATTAAAGTGTACATTGGGGAACAAATTCTCAAAAATATTTTTCTGTTGAAATAGCAATATTAAAATACCAAGTTTTTTTTCCTAGCATGTCTGGCTTTCAACAATAATCTAATTTCTCAGCTGAAATTCTGTACGTGGAGTTATCAAATTTCGAATTTAGTATTATTTTCAGGCATGTATATTTTATGTAGAGATAGTTTGTAAATACTACTGTGACAAAGGTTGTAATGATACCAAGGAATTACGAAAGATGTGCTGTGCTCTGAATAAGGTGTGACATTTTTTGCTTAACATGTTTTTAGTAAAAGCAGCTTTTCTAAAACACATTTACATAGTTATATTTCTAGGGAAGGAAACGAACAAGAATTGTGGTCATATTTCATGTTCCACTCTGCAACTTAGATCAGGTTTGCATAAGTTCTTGCTCATATTTGGAAAACTGGGTTGAACTCTTGTTTTAGGCTGGATATAGGTAAGGTTGGAAGGGGCCACTGGATGTCATCTCCTCCGATCTCCCTGCTCATGCAGGTTCCCTCAGAGCGTATCACTCAGCGTTCTGTCCAGAGGGCTTTGGAATATCTCCAGAGAAGGAAGAGACTCTAAAACCTCTCTGGGCAACCTGTTTCAGTGCTCAGTTACCTGGACAGTAAGGAAGTTCTACTTGTATTCTAGTGGAATTCCTGTGTTTTGGGTTCTGCCTGTTGCCTCTTGTGCTATTGCTTGGCACCACCCAGGGGACCTTGGATCCATCAAATATTTGATTGGAGGCAAGAGAGAGTTGGTGCTTTGCGCAGGGGTTCAAATATTTACTCCTGCTTATGTTAATTTGAAGAACTGTGGAGTTCATCTGCCTTGAAGATAGTGGAGGTTCCTCAGAATCCTGAGAACATGATACACGTCAGTTGAGGAAAAAATTGACTATCATGAAAAATATTCATAGTCATAGGAAACTTTGGAATGGTTTAAATACCTAGATCCTTTATCTTGCAAATCTTGTTTCCATGCACATATGATCCTAGACTGGCACTAACTATAGTGTAGAGTCATTTCACACTTTAAAATTCATCTGGATTAAGGTATAATATAGCTACATTGCTATTTGCTCCTGTCTTACAAAAATCATAGTTATTTTTCAGTAGCTCTAAATACAGTTTCTTCAGGGCTCATATCCTAACGCTCTAAATGGTTTAAGTCTCCTCTGCCACCCCTCCCTGCTGACAAGGTTGCTCTTGCTGTTTTAAGCAGTATCCTTAAAATAAAAAAAACCTTGATTTTCTTTTTCATTGTGCATTTTCATTTTGCATTTCAAGTGCATTTAGTCTGCCTTTCTGGGGAAGGATCACGTACTGTACTTGTCTGCCTCCTGTTTCCCTGGCCATTTTGAACTCAGTTGCTGAAAGTAAATAGATGATCCATGTTTTAACATGTCAAGTGTTTATCAATGTTGAATCCTAATGTAGCAAAATTAAACTGAATTATACTTGATTTCTTATTACATTTTGTCTAGGATAGAGGAGCAGTCAGCCCAGCTCTGAATTGGTAGGTGGATTGTTTCTCTTGGTAAAAAAACAACCAAACGGCATTCAAGTGTTCTTAGTTTTTTGTGTACTGGAGAAATATACAGCCTGTTACGACTTTTGAAAAATAGTTAGTCCTAAATTTAAAGTTCTCCTTTTCTGCAAGTGGAAAATATGTAACAGACCTGTGCTTAACAATAACATTTATCTTTCTTTTCTTACTTTCGTTATTATTGATACAGTTATGTAGCTTTCTGTATGAAACTTGTTCATATGCTCCTGTCATTTGGAATTAAACCAATTTTGGTATTTGATGGATGTACCCTACCATCTAAGAAGGAAGTGGAAAAGGCACGGCGGGAGTAAGTACTGGTCTGTATTGATTTCCAAGCAAAGCAGTATTATCCCTACAGTCAAAGTCAAAAAACCTCAAACTTCAGCTAGGTAGTAAGCTCTGGTAAACTCCCCTGAAATATAGTGTGATTTCTTTTAATTTACACCTAAAATCATATAAACTTCTTAGAGGTTTAATTGCAAAAATAGAAATGCACTTCATAAATGAAAGCCATTTTATAGAGGAAGTAAGCCTTTGAGCATTAGTTCCTGTAATGTATTAGTACTCATTAGTTTACCACCACACCCACACTTGCGATCTCTGAACAAAAATATTTTTTCCCAATGAAATGTTATTTAAAAATAACACCACCTTCCTCATCCTTCTCTAGAACTATTAATATAAATTTGTTTCAGGTTTGGACTCAGGTGCCTCTGAATGGGACTTTTCAATGAAGCTGTGAGAATTTTTCAGTAGTGGTTGTTATTTATAAATTCTCATGAGACACACGCTTCTTTCAGCGTGAAGTGTACAATTTCCGATTCATGAAATAAAGTAAATTAGGTTCTCGAAATCAATAAGTATCTAGTGTCAGATACTCCCACCTTCCATTAAATTTATATTACTGCAAACTGAGAGTGGGTGCATTTCTTCTTTCACACTGCTGATTTCAGCTCCTGATTTCTCAGTGTTTTCTGAGAAAATATTCTAAATTTCAACATTCAAATTAGTTGTCCTTGACAATACAATGACCTAGTTATTCTTTTTTTTTTTTTTTAATTATGTAGTATCCCAGATCTGGAAAGTGTTGCAGTTTTTTCCCCCCTTTCTGCTATTTGTTCTTGTGAGTGAAAAATAACCTGAGATTGGTGGATATTTTTGTCTTTCTTTTAGGAAGCGTCAAGCCAGTCTTCTGAAGGGGAAACAATTGTTGCAGGAAGGGAGACTGTCAGAAGCTAGGGAATGCTTTGGGCGCAGTGTAAATATTACCCATGCTATGGCTCATGAAGTTATTAAAGTAAGTTGTCAACATTGTTGATAATGCCAGTTTAAAAAAATCTATGCAGTAGGTGTCATATCCTACTATGCATTTTTGTGGCTACATCATTACCTCTTCTATATAGGCAAGAAAAGTATTCCCTCCTGCTTAACTCTAGTTATCCTGCATGTTATTGTGTTAGGCACAATTAACAAACTTCACTTTAAGTTTATTATGCCCATTTGTATAAATAATAATGATATATAATGAAATACATCTCTTCTTACTGCTATGAACTGAATTTCATAACACCTCTGTTTTAGTTTTTCTACACAAAAACTAATTACAAATTTTTTTTGTATTTTTTCCCTTGTCTAGCTTCTGAGCATACGTTACAGAAAAAAATAGGCTGATTTAAGATTGTTCTAGTAGTTTTTTTGCTATACTTTTAATGCAGTTATAGGTTCTTTATCAAAAAGTATTAAGTTTGTTCTAGTGCTGTTCTCCTTTGTCCAGAATATAACTTGCATGAGTTTGAAGCTGGCACCTGTAGTCAGATGCAGTGGTAAGAGTGTTACAGGAAACGGTTGTTTTGTAAACCAGTGTATATAGATCTAAACTGCTTGAAACTTGAGGTTTTGACTATGAAATATTGGGCTCTTACTGGGGACAGGATGGGTGTGTGATTAAAAAGGTCATAGTTTTGGCTTTTTAAAATAGAGTTTCTTATGCTTTCAGATCTGTTAATGTAATTACTGAAAATTGATGCAGAGTGCTTGTATGCTTCTTGTTTATGTGCAGGCTGCACGAGCCCAGGGAGTTGATTGTATTGTTGCTCCTTATGAAGCTGATGCTCAGCTGGCTTATCTTAATAAGATTGGCATGGTTCAAGCTATAATTACGGAAGACTCTGATCTTTTAGCTTTTGGATGTAAAAAGGTATGGAAGAAAATACTAGTAGCCTTTAATTCTTGCTGATATCTTAACAGCAGAGTTTGAAGCTGCTAAACATGTTTGATGTGCGGATTAACTCTTCTACAGTAAATGTGGGAAACAGAAGAGATGAGAATAGCACTTTGCCTCTCTTGTTTCCACCATGTACAATGAACCAGCTAATATGGGTGAAAATCATTGTTTTCACTTCCTCTTAATTTTCAGGTGTTTCTGAAAATCGACAAGTTTGGAAATGGACTAGAGATAGATCAAGCTCGACTAGGAAACTGCAAGCAGCTTGGAAATGTATTTACAGAAGAGAAGTTCCGTTACATGTGTATTCTTTCTGGTTGTGACTACCTCCCATCAATTCATGGAATTGGGTTAGCTAAAGCATGCAAGTTACTAAAATTAGCCAACAATCCAGACATTATAAAGGTAAACTCAGGTTTGCTTTGTGTTTTTGTTTTTTGGGAGCCTATATCAGTATTTATGAAATTTAACACTGAATTGAAAATATGAAGGGTTTTTGGCTTCCTCAATTTTGAAGAGAATACTAAAAAGATTTTTTTTACCTGTGCTTTAGAGAGATACTGATCTAAACTTACTGAAGTGCTGAAGCTGTTATATATTTACAAGAAATTCACCAAAGTAAACTTGGATAAAGAATTGTTCTAATCCTTCAAGGGTATATTCTGTTTGAAGGGAAACTTAATTTTTTGTAAGACTTTGAATTTTTTCCCCCTCATTACTGCTTTTTTCTGTTTCTTCAGACTAGTTATTGGAACTGCTAAATGAACTCTTACTTTTGTATAAGTACATGTTTATCTGTGTGGGGAGGTGCAGGGATTGGGAATTTTATCTAATGACATACGTATGGATATGGACATTTCTATATTAAAAACAGTATGGAAGAAAAGTGTGATATGATGCCAAACAAGTTAATGTAGGGTGGTTCTTTTCTTGTCTGATGTATGAAATTAAAAGAAATCTTGTATTAGGAAATATAGAGGTTAAGAGGGTAGGAATAACTTCTGTGTGGGTAGTAAGGGACTAGAGAGGTTAAGAGTTAATAAGAATACCTCATGGGGCTATCCTGGAGGCAGGTAAATCTAATCCAGAAAAGCATTTTAAAACATAGTCTAATTAACTTAGTGTGTTATCTTCTTTCTTAAATTATTTGTGTATTTTATTTCTTTCTCTCACAGACAAAGAACCATGATTTTTAATTTTCAAATTTTTTGTATCATGTAGAGCAGACATTAAAGCAACTGGTTTGGCATTTGTGGAAGTAAAAGGGAACCTTGAACTTTTCCCATGCAAATCATTACTTGTTTTATTGTATCTCTGAGCAAAATGCCAGGGTTTAGTCTGGTTAGTTTTGCCTTTTTTTCCATTATAAAAACACACACGTAGTGCTTTTATGTCCTGATAATATGAATGATAAAAATTTGATCTGCATTAGTTTAAACAAATACACCTTAAGGAGATTATCTGTTTTTCTAATCATATCTTGTATTTATTTATTTATTGAACAAGGAGTTATGAAAAGTTGAATTGTGTTATTTATGTGATTGTAAACAATTTGAGTAGGAAAATAACGTACAAGGTTCCATTTTCTTTCCTTCCCCTGTTTAAGTTGAATCTGCTTGTTGCAGTAGGACACTCATTTACATTTAATCGCAAGCAAAGACAATTAACAGTTGTAATGTATTTAACCTTTTGTGTGAACTGTTTGAAACAGTTGAGTAATTTCTTTTTTGACAGGTTATTAAGAAAATGGGGCAGTACTTGAAGACGAATATAACAGTACCAGAAGAATACATACAGGGTTTTACACGAGCTAATAATACCTTCCTTTATCAGTTAGTTTTTGATCCTGTCAACAGAAAATTAGTTCCTCTGAATGCATATGGAGATGATATTGATCCAGAAACACTAACTTATGCAGGACCGTATCCTTTGTGTTGAAACAGCAGAATGGGTTAATAAGGGTGAGCAGATGTGGGATCTTATAATTTTCGTTGCACCTGTGGTGTACTTCGTTGGATCCCTGCTGTTGACTAAAGTATGGCTTTTCTGCAGTCAAACTTTTGGGGGGGGAGTTTCTCCTTTTCTCCTTTGCTCTGATTTTCATCAATTAAAAAAAAGTGCAGGAGGTAACTAAGTGACCTATCATTGATACATCATTTTAGGCAGAAGGTTTTTTTTTTCCTCTTTAGAAAACAAATTGTTAAATGCAGTTTATATTTAAACTGAATTGCTTCATGACTGTCTTGAATTTCTACCTGTGTTGTGTGTGGTAATCTCTGCCGGTTTAACTCTTATAATTCCAACATGTTCTCTAAGCATTTCCTGTTTTACCAGATCCCTCTTCCTATAGAAAAAGTAGCATTTTGCCGCATCTGTGAAATATAAATTTCAGCATGGAGGATTAGGAAAATAAAGAAAGAGAGAGGACTGTTGAAGCAGTTACTAGCTTTGTATGTTCAAGCCACCTAATCTCTGGCATTTCCAGAAATTAGGAAGGAGAAAGTTGGTAGCTTTCCTGTTGATAGTTGAAGGATTAAATTTTGACTTTCATGATTTGCCAAGGACTGCAGAACTATTACAATTGCTGTTCCATCAGACTGAGCTAAGAGTAGTAGTATTAATCTTTTTGGTTAATATACTAGCCATGCTTTTTAGCATGGAAATGGGAAAACAGCTATTCTAACTTTTGTGATACCGTTGTTGAAATATAATGTAGTATTCAGATATTTTCCTTTATTATGATGGGAACAGACATTTTGGTGATGGTACTGCTTTTCAAATTGCCATTGGCAATATTGATATCAATACAATGGAACAAATTGATAATTACAACCCCGACACAGCACAGGTAACATCTTTGTTCTGAAGTTATATAGTAAGAATTTGATGTGGGTCTGAATGTTAATGGGAAAATATGAATGTTATCCACAAATGAATTAACAGTGAAAGCTATTCCGGTATTACAGAAACTGTACTCCCACACACATATTTCTCACTCTTTTTAAAGGTAAAGTTTTATTTTTCATTGCTTTTGACTTTAATATTTGTTTTATTTTCAGACGTTTTTGGCAAGTCCTTAATAATATTTACAGAAGTAACTGATTTAAAAAGAAAATTCTAGAGTTTTAGATTTCTTCCAAGAATAATCCAATATTATGTTTTCTGAATAGAAATAAAGTTTAAACTTTAAGTTTGGTCTGACATGAGCAGTTAGTCACTTGTGCCATATTGAAATGAAGATATCATGGCAGCCCCAAAAAAAGTATGAAAAGCATGAGAAATGTGGGAACAAAAAAAAGTTGATAGTATGTCACTAGATGTACAAATGTCAAAATGTCCTTCCTTGTATGCTATGTCAGGAAATCATATGTAGAAGGCAAGATTATAAACCTCTGTCTTGATTTTTAATTGTTTTTTGTAGCTTGTGCAGCAGAGAAGTTGTGGCTGGAATGACCGACGTGATAATCATGTAAATAGCATTTGGAGCAGAGAATACAAGTTTGGCCCTACTGAAGATACTGCTCCTCCTACAATGCATTTCCCAGAGAAACCAACAACCAAAGGCATGGAGAAAATAATTAGTATTAAAGGACTAAAGCTTCCAGGCAAAGAGCTTTTGGAAAAAAGGTCAAGAAGTGGTATGTTTTTATTAAATAAGTATATGAATAACAGTAGAAGGCTGTGGGAAAAGAAAGGATTTTATATTGTACTTTATGATATGAGACTTTAGAGGCTTAACTCTTAACTGTTATTGTCTGTATTCTGTTTTCAACAACTACAGGACTAACAAGCCATAATATTAAAACCTAGATTATGATAAAAGGTGACAGCAAACTTTCAACAGGACTTGATTTTAACTTTCTTTGGTTTGAAAACTGGTGGTTTCAATTTCAAGTTATGTTTAATACAATCTGTATTTTGATATAGTTTTGGTTTTAATTTCTATCATAAAATGGCTTGTGAAGAAGTTAAAACAGCCTGTTTTCCTAGCATTGTTATTAGGCCAGACAGAAAATGTAAAGACCATTTTCTGTACTCTTCTGACAATGTTCTGCCTCTATCCCCTGTATAGGTGTTCTTTATGCCAACTTTTTCACTTTCTCTAGTGCATCTGTGATATCTTCTCTACCACCTGAGTTACCTGTGCTCAAATAAACTTCCTTTGCTTTCGGATTATACTACTAGGGCTTTATTTTTTCTTCCTCTGTTACTCCTGGTATCTTCCTAATCTCTCACTTATCGAGGTGTGTAGGTAGTTTAGCAACCTGCCTTTAAAACAAAGGTAGTTTCATTTCAGTTGTTCTGCCTTCACTCCATCTACCATTTCACTGAGTTATTTTTAAGGCTATTTACTAGAAAACAATGGTGTTAAAGACAACTAAATGTTACATATTTACTCTCACAGGCTTAAAAATCTTAGTACGGTCTGGTAAAAACATTCTTGACAATACAGTTTAGATATCTCATAAATGGTTAATTGTAGAATGTGCTTCTACAGTGATGCTTAAATTGTCTTTAGATTCAGAAGAAATCTCAGATGGAGATCTGTTGAAGCAATACTCATTTTCAAAAGCAAAAAGAATCAAGAAAGAGAATGATCATGATGGTCAAGCACGAAAGAGTGTGTCGGCAATACAAAGCCTTGATTCTTCAGGGAATTCTGTCACTCAAGAAAGCTCTAACTCCCTGCCCAGAGTTAGAAATAAATTTGCTTCCTTTTTACAAAGGAAGAACAAAGAGAAGGATGCTGTCATTGTTCCAGGAACAAGAAGCAGGTAGGCTTGTGTCACATGTTTTCACAAGTAGCAAAGTACTATTTGCTGTTCTGGTTGCTAAAATAACTTGAATATTGAAAATACAGAAAATGCTACATCAAACTTTTTTATGCAGCTGTATGCACCTGAGCCAAGGTGGAGGATCCTTTGTGCTAAGCATGCTATCTATCTGTGATACAGATCATGTTCATTTTTTACTGCAGAAGTGAAGACTAAGACTATTTGTAGAATGGTTTCGTTTGGAGCGGACCTTAAAATCGTCTCATTCCACCCCCCTGACATTGTCAGGACCTCTGTCAGTAGACCAGAGTGCTCAGAGATCCATCCAGCTTGATCTTGAGCACTTCCAGGGATGGGGCATCTGCAACTTCTCTGGGTAGCCTGTTCCAGTGTGTCACCTCACTCAATGAAGAACTTCTTCCCAATATTTAATTTCAGCCTTGTTCAGCTTGAGATCACTCCCTCTTGTCCTGTCACTACATGCCCTTCTGAAAAGTCCCTCTCCAGCTCTCCTATAGACTCCCCTGTAGGTACGGCAAAGTGCTATAAGGTCCCCTGGGAGCCTTCTCTTCTCCAGGCTGAATGACCCTGACTTTCTCAGCCTGTCTTTGGTGGTGGTCCAGCCCTGTGATCAATTTAGTGGCCCTCAATATCATACTCAATACCTCTGGGTATCAAAATTAATTCAGAATTGGCCAGGCTTTTTTTCCAGATAAAGGACATATGTCATATCTCAAAAAAACCCAAAAGGTAGCTACTTTGTGGCAAATATGTGAGCAGTTAGTGAATACATGGATTTAAGTTGACAGGGCTGTTTGTTTGTTTCAGTAAAGCTGCATTTGGTCATACACTGTGACAAATATCTGCCCTTACCTCATCCCATTCAGTTGACACTGGTGATCTCTGCAGCAGCACATTGAGAAGAGGGACTTTGTTAGGGTTTTTTTTTCATTTGGTCACATTTGGCCACAGCTACTTGGATTTGTTTTACAAAACATTATCAAAATTAAGTCTACTATTGTGAGGTTTTTATCTTAAATAATCTGAATATTTTTGAGCAGTGTAATTTTATGGAGCAGTCTTAATGCTTTAGTTTTAAAGCACACCCTTCTGACCTGAAAGTTTTTGAAAGTTTTTTTTTAATGTTGCATCAAAAATTTAGAATTTTCACTGGTGATAGGTTCTTCCCTATATCTGTGCTTGGTGTTCTCAGGAGCTGCTGCTATAGCATGGAAAAGAAGTAGTAAAGTTCTAGTTTCCTTGATAAATGGTGCTGAAGTATTTTGCTTCTTCATAGCCTTATCATTGTTAATTAATATATTCTTAAAATTTGTAGGATTTCTAGATGTTTCTTCTTTCAGGTGAAGAACCCTCTTAGTATTTCAGGAGATGAATGACATTTCTTACAGATGCCTTTTCCTGCTTTTTTTACTGTTATTTGCTAAATGCCTCCTTGAGGGACTTTGCCCATTGTCAAAATAATTTGTCTGCAAGTATACCTTGAAAATAAAATTGAAGGGTAGAGACAATGATGGAGATGACATACCTGTTTGCATAACTTTCTTGTCCCTTGCCTTTACATTTTTTTTTTTTAGGTTTTTCTGCAACGATGCAGTTATGTTTGATAGTAAAGCAAAGAAGGATGATGGTGATCTAACTCAAGATGCTGAGCAGGATTGCCAGAAACAGGAAGCAAAACATGTAGCAGAAGATGTTTCTCAGTTTCCAGAAACTGAAAAATCATCAAGGACTGTCTTTACACCTCCTGGAGAAATACAGAAAAGTTGTTTCCCATGGTTTAGTAGCCTTTTAAGTAATTCAGGAAATCTTGCTCCATCTCATAGTGCATTTTCACAGCAGTTTCACCAACCGAGAAACAACTGTGTTGTATCACAGGACGATCACATTAATGGGGTAGTGTGTGATGAACTGGAGGAAGAGTCCTCTCCCTTAATAGAACTGGAACAGTCATCACAGTCTCATGGGTCTCGTGAGCCATCAGAATGCAGTTTGGAGTCTTCAGAAATACTGCAAGTGTCCCACAACAATTCAGGTGCAAAGGTAAGAAAATTAGACATTGTTTCAGTATTTGTTTTCACTTTAAATTATTGAAAAAATTATGCAGTAAAGTCTCCTCTTCAGAATGGTGCCCTACAGATTACGTTTCTTGTGCTAACAAAACTTTTCTCTAAAAAAAAATCACAGAATGATCATATTTCATTCTTGCCAATGCTTAACACAATTGTATAGAATTGATTGACGTACTATCTTAAATAAGGTCTGTTCTCTGGTTTTAGCTTGTCTTCAATCTTTCTGCTGCTATCACTGCAGTGGCTCATAAAAACACCTGGTAGGCAAGCTTTTGTTCTCTGCTTTTTTAGTCCCTGAAGTACTTTCAGAAAGCATATGTGTATCTTTGTAGTGTTGCTTGCTAAAAGCCTAGGTTTTTGTATAAGTTCTTAGAACAGCTGAAAATGTTATACCGTAAAGTACATGCATGTAGATATGAAAACATTTATTTGTGTTAACAGAAATACACAAATCAAAACCAAAAATTCTAAGGCTTCTAAAACCAAATCGATTTTCTCTTTAAGGAATCTGATTCTAATTCAAAACTGCCTGATGATCAGTGTACTCTGTCTCCAGTATTTTCTGCTGTTAAAACTGACAAAAAAATTAGAGTCATAAAGAGCAAGGTAAGAATTCTTTTAGCTTTATGAGCTTGACTACACTCTGAAAATCGGAGTTTTTACCAGTTCATTTTAGAACTTGTAATGAAAGGCTTAAGCAATGTAAATGTTGGTAAGACAAAACTATATTCTTGTTCTTCTACATTGGGTCTGAGATGAAATATAAGCAGGCCACTGATGATTGGTAACAGAGTTGCAACTTGTTTGAGATTTTAAACACTTTGGTGTAAAATAAGCCAAGCTAAGGTAAAAAACCCCACTTCGGTTTTATGATATAAATTCCAGTAATGTTCACAGTCCAGATACAGTCACAAGATAAAACTGTAATTTTACTTCTCTGTGGTTTCTTAAATGTCTAAGAATAAACTTATATTCCTCGTCTTTGGGACATTTATAAGAGCTTAATACATTTGTCTAGTTGATAAAAACTTCTAAGACTTTATCTGCTCTGACTCCTTCGGTGGTGCCATTAGAATTAGCCAAAAGGTGAATAAGTAAGAGGAAGATGTTTTCATCCTTTTATGTATACCTCTACTGAATTTTCTTGTAGACAGACCAAAGATCAGAAGCTTCTCCCAGCCAGACAAGAATATTATTGTGTATTTTGTAAAATAGTGACATCTTGTGGTTGTTGTTAGGAACTAATTTGTTAAGAAGAAATTTACGTTTGTATTTTGGAACATTAACATTTTTCCTGCTTCTACTCAACAAGACTGAGCAAGGAAGCCATCCTGGGATTCAGAATTTTATTACTCTGGTTCTAAGGCTGTATTTAATATTTTACTTTGTTTTTCTCACTTTTGAAGGTATTATTGGGAGGATGATTATATTAAATACTGGGGAATACACATTATGGAAGTACTGATGTAATATAAGCATCAGGTAAAAACAAAATTTCAGTATGCTTGGAGCCTTTGAAAAACAAAAACTGCTGAAAATCTGAGGGCAATAGGGTTTGTTTAATGCAAGTGGCTAGTAGGAGGATTTCCCCTACTTACTTCCGTGGCCATGCATTCTCTCTTCTTCTTTTATGTGCTGGTAATAATAATTATAAGGAATTGCACCAGAAAACTGGCTTGGCCAAAAACTAACCGGGCAACAACAACCAAAATGTCAGTCATATTTTAGCTTTGGCCCACCCAGACTCTTAAGACTCCAGTGAGTCGTAGCACCAGTAAGACCATAGGAGAGGGAAGTTAGAGATAAGGAGCACCACTTTTGGCTGAGTGTTCTTTTAGGATTTACAAAAATCGTGTTAGAATTCTTATTAGGACCCTGCAAGTGTAAAACAAGGGAAGTGTTTGCTGGTGTTAGGTACAGTAGAAGATACCAAATGGAATAATGAGTTCCAGATTTAGGGAAGAAACAGTTAATTACTTAAAGCATAATATATTCTGATTTTGGTAAGCTGAATATTAGCTATGTAGATTAACTGTAGGGAAATTTAATAACTGGGGGAGGCAATCTGAGAACTTTGTCAGCTCTTATTGTGAGTCCAATCCAAAATACAAAGTGCTACCTACTCAATTCTAATATCAAAACTAATAGAAGCTTTTTACTAACAAATGCCTATGTGATACTGAGCTCCCTAAGACCTCATGGTTTTTTCTGTGATACTATTTCAGCTGTAGTTTTTACTGCTAATTATTTTTCACAACTGCTGTGAGCTCAGCAAAGAGGCCAATACTGATAATAGAAAAGAACATTCTGCTCTGGCTTTAAGTTTTTTAGCAGGTGCTCACCATGCTGCTTTGTCTACTTTTGAGTTAGCAAAATTAAGTGATAACTCTGACATAATTCAGTCCAATGGAGATACATAGGATTTGAGTGTCTTCACATGTTGCAAAAAGGTTGAGGCGATAGATAAAAAGCAAAATACAATAAAGGAGGGAGTTTCAAGATTTTATTTTTTTCTTTCTAGTATTCTTGCTCCAATTTTTAGCTTATATTCTAAACACTTTTCCCCCCTTCTTGAAATACCAAGATCTGCCTAATATATTTAGGTACAAACAATGTAATGTCAATAATAGAATCATTAAGGTCAGAAAAGACCTTTACAGTCAGGTCTTGCTGTCAGCCCAGCACCACCATGTTCACCATTGAGCTGTATTCTGAAGTTGCCGTATCTACATGGTTTCTGAACACTTCCAGGAATCATGATCTTACCACTTCACTTCCTTGGGCAGCCTGTTCCAATGCTTTACAACCCTTTGCAGGAAGAAATTTTTTCCTAATATCCAGTCTAAACCTCCCCTGTTGGAACTTGAGGCCATTTCCTCTTGTCCTGCTGCCTGGGAGAAGGAGCCACCCCCCACCTGGCTACAGCCTCCTTTCAGGCAGTTGTAGAGAGTGATAAGGTCACCCCGAGCCTCCTTTTCTCCAGGCTAAACACCCCCAGCTCCTTCAGCTGCTCATCATAAGACTTGTGCTCCAGACCCCTCACCAGCTTCATTGTCCATGTCTGGAATAATTCCAGTGCCCCAATGTCTTTCTTTTAGTGAGGGAATCAAAACTGAATGCCATATTTGAGGTCTAAAAAAATGTGTGTGGTGGGGCATGGCAAAATGCCATGACATTTTGTAAAGAACTAAGTCATGAATTCTCTTTGAAGAAAAGGCTGCTGAAGTGTTCAAACTTAACTCTGGTTGCTTTAAAGAGAGAAAGATTCCGACTAAGCACAACTTTTCTGAATTTCTGGTATAGAAACTGGATAAGAAGGTCCATCTAGAGGTCTAACAATCCCTGGGGTCGTCGTACTGTTGCCTGTGCTCTTGCTTAAGTATCACAGGGAGTGATACCAGAGTTGCTTCTATTAAAATTCTAAAAGATGACTTTACATGACAGCACAGCAAATAGTCTTGAAACAGATGAAAAAATAAATATTCAGTAGATTTTAAAAACTGCATTCAAAAGAAGGGAGTATTTACAACATTTTACAATACAAAAACTTGTGAAAGCTGGTTTGCCAGATCTTACAGCTGCAGAATGTCTTGTGTTTGAGGCGCCATTTTTTAGGTTATAGATGTTATCTAAATACACTTTGTTGTGGCATATCAGATTGCGTTATCTCAACACAATGTAAAGCACTTTATTTTTTTCATTATAGGCTTTGCAGCATAATATCTGTTGTTTGCAGGTTGTCATTTTAACCATGTGTACTGCAATATTAAAATCACACAGGTTCCTGGATTACGTAAATCCAGTAATATAAAGTCACATATGGTAACAAAGCTCAAGCCATTGATACCAGCTAAAGCAAGTGGACTAAGCAGGAAAATGTCACCTGTGCAGAAGAGAAAGGACTGTGATACTGAAAATAAGCTGGGTCTGCAAACTACCATTGGTGAACTCTGGAAAAGCTTCCAATTTAAAAGGTGAGTTGCTTTAACCCGTTACATAGTACCCTGTGTGCTTCATTCCCAAAGAAACGATTTTCAAAATAGACTCTACATGTGTTCTCCATACAATTCAATAAGGAAAACAGCTCAAGATTAGATATATTCTACATTCAATTTATAACTTCTTAAGCTTGGTGTACACATGAAGCATGGCTTTTGGTTAATATGTTCTTAGAATTACATTTTTCTTTCTAACCAGGAAAAACAGTCAGCTAAAATTAATTTACTGAATTTTATTGATTAGTATATTTGGTTTACCATAATTGATATGGAAATCAGTGCCATTGTTTGCCATCAAACACCAAAAGTCATTTCTTGATCTAATGCAAAAGCTGCATAATGGTTGCTAAATTTAATTGAATACAAGGTTGCTTCTATTTAACTGTGTCCCTCACATTTGGAGATGGCTGATTGTCAGAAGTGTTCTGCTTTCAAGGTGATGGTGAATTGATGGGATATTTCTATTAGCTGGAGTATCTGGTTACAAGAGACATTTTTGCACATTATAAAATGCTTTTCCTTGAGCAGATGACTTGTCTAACTTGAAGTTTCTGCAAATAGAATTCAAGGTTTGAGATTGAAGGGCAACTATTATTTTTAAAAAGTAAAACAGAACCTGAAGTGTAGGTATTCTAACTTGCGGTATTTCCATGGGCTCAGATAAAAACTCCTGGTGTAAAGTTTTCCCAGCTTTAAGTAGCAATCTCAACTTTGAATAAATCTTATTTAGATAAAACTATTTGCACTAACTTGAAACAAAATGGGAGTAGGCAAAAGGTTTTCTTTTGCAGTGTTGATACTGCTGAGCATGTGTTAGCTCAGATGAATGTATTTGAGTAAGTTTGGGCCTTAGAACAGGTTATTATAAACACACAACTGATTTCTGTTTAAAAAATATTACTTGTGGTGTTTAACATTTTTAGAAATCTTATTTTTTATCATCCTCTTTACGTGGTGTAAGAATGACTGACAGTTTCAAGGAGGAAGTGAAAGTGTTTGTGTATTTATTGCTTGACCTCTAATTGTGAATATCTGACCAGGGTTGCTCACAGGGAGAAAATTCATATATTCTGATTTATCAGAATACAGGCAGATAGAACAGCAGGAGCCTAGATGGCACTCTCTGCTGATGGTTGCAAGACTAGGCTCTCACCACGCATATTTTATCCATCTTTAGCTTGTAGCTTTTGGGTTTTTGTACTGGGGATACATATTTTTGCATTTTTTACTTATATATAAGTAATAGTTTATTAGGTTTTAGGGGATTCTTTTCTTAACACGTCACAAAATTGGGTTTTTAACTGCTGGGTCTTGCTTTGTTCTTAGTATTCTCTTTATTTTTTCCAATTTTAAGATGTTTTTAAATTAGCTTTATGTTTTAACAATTATGTTACCTGGTGGCAAATAAATCATGTGGGACACTAATCTGTTCTGCCTTAATGTCAAGGCTCACAGAACATATATATAAAACTACACTTATTCAGAAGACTTAAATGTTAACGAAGCATGTACAACCCACACTAGGATAGGGTATATACAGTCTTTGATAAATAAAGCTATCATTCTTTCACTTTCAGTGAAGTTGTTGGGTTGTACTGAAATTGAAATTGCAACTTTGTATCACAAATTTTTATTTTGTGATTTTTATTTTAAAATTAAAATTTTAAAATTAAAATGTAAAAGTAAATTTTTATTTACTCTTAGATAGAGTGGGTAGTTAGGTGAGGGGTGTTGCTTTGTTTTAACCAATATATTCTTACTGGCCTGTGGTTAGAAACACTGAATATCATAACCTTCTTTGGTTTTATTTTTGTCTTTTTTTTTCTTTTTGTACAGAGAGTATGAAAAACTTCCTTCTTGTAGAAAGTCAGATCCTTTGTCTCCAATCAAAGATAATATACAGCTCACTCCAGAAACAGAAGAAGAAATCTTTAATCGTCTGGAACATAGTCATGTTCAGAGAGCTATATTCCAATGAACTGTATGCCGTTCACAATGGGTGATGGGATTTTAATCATTGTCAAAATTTACCTTTTGGATACTTCATCAGTATAACAAAGAAGCTTTGAAAACCAGCAATATGCCTTAGTCTGACTAGTGATTTATCATCTCTTTTATAAAAGCATGAATTCAAAGGTACAGTTCTATACTGACTGGAATAAAATAATTCAGTTTCCTGTGTTCTCTTATTCCAAGTCCCCATGCTAAACCTTCCTCCAAACATTTTCTTAGTTGCCCCTGGGCATTTTTTGTGTAGGTCTCACATACAATCCAGCAGGAGAACAAGTTTGTTTCTAAATTTCTAATAATTAATAATATTTTGCCTCTTTCTTTTTTCCTCTTGAGGCTAATCTGGGTTCAAGACAGATTTAAAACTTCTGTTCATTGTGAATAACAGTCTGCAATATACTTCCAGTACTCTGATGACTATTTCTTTTTACTATAAGGGGAGATTTGCTCTCTCAACAGTTGACTTGCTGTTCAATACAGTCATGTTTGTGATGGGAATAATTTGGGGTCTGTAGAAAGGAATACCACAAGTATCTAGTCCCCAAATTCTCACATTAATAGAATAATATCCAAAAATATTTAGTGTTCCTCTGTTTAATGTGCCTGTTTCACATTTGTATTCTTCTCCAACACCGGACACCCAAAATACCAGTCCTCAAAAGTAGGGTTACAAAATAGCATTGTCATCACAGCAGGCCAAGTTTCAGTGTTCAACTAAAGGGAAAAAATACAAGAGACTAGGATCCTTGTTATGTTTGACTGAATTACTGTGAAAAATCCTGAAGGTATTTCAGATTTCTACCTCATAAATCAGGATTTAAGTCAATGTAAAGGTATGTCTGATTTTTTTCTATTTTTAGGAATGGGTAGTATCTTTTTCTGCAGCAGATGAAGGTACAGAAGGATATCTTAACCTGTGAAACATATCTTTTGCATTCTTGAGATTAATACTTTCCCTCAGCCTTTGAGCTTTTTGCAAGAATTTCAAGTTTGAAATTACATATGAGAGGCAGGAGTTTTTTAGGTTGCAATGTACTTTTTTTCTCTCTAAGAGAATTTCCATCTGTGAAGCTAAGGTGACCACCTGAATTAAATTACAAAGAAGCTGCTTAAAAGAGTATGTTATGCATACATTTGTGGGATCAGCTCTCTTATTTCTACGTTTGTGTTGAAGGTATGGGATACAAGGAATTGAAGCAATGATATGCTCTAGGACACATTTCCTCTCATATGTGCACCACTAGAAAAATCCCTCCTCCTGAAAAGCAGATCTTTTTAGTGTTGATCTTCAGTGAGAATTATCTCTGGTATGATGTTAAAAATATAGGCCAGGGAAAATGTTTGCTGCTTTAGTGAATCATCATAAGATACAAACTACTTGTTTTTGTCTTATCAAGGACGGGTAATTTTAAGGGATTATTTTACATGTAAGCTACATTCTATGTTCTTAAAGCAGATTTCTTCAAAATACTTCTGTGTAGTTTCTGATTTGTGTTTTGGAAGTCTTGGGAATTGTCTTCACATTACAGGGGATTCCTCTCAGGAACAGAGGCATCTCTTACATTACATGTAAATATGTAACACACGTAAGCATATAATAGCTTTTAAGTTTTATACTTTTAATATGGAGTTATTATGTTGGTGTTTGGTCTGTGAAAGGTACAGTAACATATGCAAATGAAATGGTGTAAGACTTTGTTCCTGAGTAAATAAGGTAGGGTACTATTCCATAGTAAAAACTATTAAGGAGCAAAATAGGAGAAATTATTATAGGTTATGAATGGCCTGGGGAAGATAAAATATAACACAATGAAAAGAAAAAGAAGAAAAAAAACTTGGAGGAGGGAGAGTTTGATTTTTCAAAAGCAGGCATTTAAAAGTTGGGTAGTTAGAACACAAGAAATGAGTGGGAGGAATTGAAAGCAGATGGCAAGCAGAGGCATGTCTTTATGTGTTGCTTGCTTTATAATCTCATATGAAATACTAAATACACCATTTTAATATCTGTAACTAAGATTTCTAATTTTATCAAGCAGGACTTCAGAGTATTCTTATAAAATGAATGGCATTTCTATACCATATTAAAAGGGTGAATCTAGCCCAGAAAAACTAGATTTCCTAGTGGTGGTCTAATCAAGCTTCACTTTTGAAAGTCTGGCTGGCCATTCATTCATCAGAATCCTCATATGACCTATAAATATTCAGTACCACATAGAATTAATGAGAGAGTGTGTGATCATCCAAATCAAGTAATGGTTTTGAAACTGCAGGTGAGTGACTTGTCCAAATTCAACTGACTATTTCTGCTTATTTCTTTTTATTCCCTCTCACACAAATTGGTACAGTATTTAGTCATTTTTATGAATGCATGTGAATATGGATGTTTTGAGGTCAATTAGCAGCTATTAGCATTTTTTTTTAACAATTAGCTAATTCTGTTAAATTAAATACAATTTTAGATATTTCACCTCATCATTTTTTTCCCACTAGTCTGCAATAAATTAGCTATTGCTAAATTTAGTATATTAAAACCATTTTCATTAGCAAACGCAGTGACCTTCGATGTTCACCTGATTTGCAGTGGACATTTTTTAAAAATTTTAGCTAGAACTAAATAATGTAAGTATTGATTTATAAATCATTTCTAGGGTAAATATAGAGAACACTGACTTCTGAGATTATGGTTGCTAAATATAAGAATCCACTGAACATTTTTTTGGTGGCTTTCTGTTTGGGGATTTTTCTTGTGTTTTGGTTGGTTTTTTTTAATAAGGTAATTTGCTAAACAAGGTAGAGTTCAATTAATGGTGTGAAATCTGATCAAAATGAAGCTGGATTGTCCTGTGTCCAATATTATATGAATGTTCATATAATTCAGAGACTTACAAAAATAAGCTAATATTTGTATTGGCTTAAAAGTCTACTTCTTGGGGTCAGTCACAGTGAGAACATCCATCTTCTCACTAAACTATAAAAATGATACAGTTTTGGAGGCTTCTGTGGTTTATCTTGTTTTTCTTGGTTTCCTGTGTCTGGCATGCACATTTTGCCAGTGCCAGAATCCTGAAGTGATATCTGTTGGACAAATTTCTGTCTGACAGTAAAGACCAGGAGACTTTGCCAGTTTTCTTCATGTTAATGTGGATTTTACCCATTTTGATTTCATAACATTAGTAGCTTCAGGCATGCAAGAACATTATGCTCCTATTTTCTGGTCAGTATTTTTAAGTCAAATTTCAACTGGCTTTAAAGGAAAAAAAAGAAAGCACACCTACTTGCAGTGCTTAGCTGAATAAATACAAACCACATATAAATATCACCATATCTGTACTAGTGCATCTTTTGCATACCCTCAGGTTTCTTTTTAAAGCAATTCTTTAAAACACATAAAAGTTTTGCATAACCAGTAAGTAATGGTAGTCAAAGTGTAGCTTTGGGGTTATGGGTTTTTAGTTTTTTTGCCTGCAATTATGGGATTTCCTCAGCAAAAATAACAAAAGGCTTCACTTCTTTGCTCTAGCCCCCATTTTGATTTATTTACATATTAAACCATCAAAATGTCTTTTGCTTGTCTGCTTTTTAAGCCAGCAGTGACAAGCGGAGAGAAGGAATTTTTGTGAATTTTCTGGAAAAGTTGCAATAGTCTGCAGTAGCGATTTCCCCAAAATGCATGATTGTTTGGTCTGTCTTCAAAACAGTCCTCTGAAGCTTTCTGTAATTTCCCAGGTTATAGATTATTATTCTAATCTTATTTACTCAACCTTGAAGCTGGGTCACTGACGTCATTATTTGTCTTCAAGGCAATAAACACTGACTACTGAACTTTACAGCTATCAATTTCTGTTTTCATTCCTTCTTTTAACTTCTAGACTTGCTTCTTAGTGCTGGCATGAAAGTGGAACAGTGATTTAAAATATACTTACTCTACCTTTCCTCTTCTATAACAAGGACAATATTTGTTCTGCAGCCCTACTTTTATTTTCCCTTGCAAAGTTATACAGCTATAATAAGCACTAAGAGATTGTGAGACTAGATGGCTGAGAAAGTTCTGTTTTACTTGAGACTCACTAACTTTTGTGCTTTGATATAGGTATTTAAAAACACCATCCCAACATGCTGAATTTGTTTCATGTTTGCCCAGTACCAAGTGTAATAGACTTTTGACCTCTGACAAGTATTTGAAAAACAAAATCCTTCAAATTTTGATTAAAAAATCTTAAGATCTGTTCTAAATCCTTTTCATAAAACACAGCACAATTTAAGGCAACACAGCAAAGTAAGAGTAGGGGAGGTGTTACCAATTATTAGAATGAATATTTAGTCTATACTAGTTTAGGGCATTAACTAAGGCTATTTTCATAACCAATATAAAAGTAAACAACAAATTACTACCTGTAAAGTCTTAGAGCTAATGGTGAATCCAATTAACAATAATTCAATTGACTTTCATGAAATAGTGTTTCAGCCTAAAGGTGCAGAGAAGTAACAAGGCTTTATACTGTGTAACAGTGCACATCTCAGAAGGTTTGGGTGCTCAATGTGTTCCTTGTAGGCAAGGCTCTTACTGAATTCAACTCACTACCTGTGTCTAGAAAGCTGGGTAATATTTATTGCTATGCTAATTAAACACAAAGTAGTGTAACTGCCATCCATATCTCAAAACCATGTGAGCCTGCTCAAAGATCTGAAAATAGGGACTATTTTGCACAGTAAATCAGAGCTTACTCCTGATTTGCTGGCATGACTTGTAATAAAGTAAAAGACATATTTACAAATTTGGCCTTAGGACCCTGATTACAAATCTACCCTGAACACAGCTTTCACAAGGAAAGACTCTCTGAACATAGATTTTCAGCTGAACAGTTGAAAAAGCTCCCAGCTCTTACCAAGTATCACCAAATTTAAGCCAAATAAAGCAGTTCTAGAGTACAAGCATTTTATGCAGGGTGTGTAAAGTACTTCTTCCACTCTTCTTGACAGTCTCTGATAGCAAGGAGTGCTGTTTGGGCATCATACTTGAAGAAAAATGTAGACACCCTGGAGACAATCTCCAGAGAGGAGTAAAAAGAATGAGCAACAGTCTAGAGGCAGCATGAGGGAGGGTGGAAGGAATTGGCATTGTTTAGTCTAAAGAAGGGAGGACTAAGGAAAGATGGGATGTCAGCCCATAACCATGAACACTGTTTCTGCAAAAAAGTAAATATCAACTACAGATGGAGAGAAAAGTAATGAAAAGAATGCAGCAGAGGAGCTTTCAATATTGTGGCTAAAGTAACTTTCCTTAAATAGAAAGGAAAGGCTTAATAAAGTTTTCTGGCTGCATTTAATTTTCAATTTAAAAATTAAATACTGATATCTGAAAGATGTGCAGTACAAGTAAACTCCATATATAAGCTGTAACTTCTAGGCCAATTCAGAAGCCTTAACAATAAACTCTCTAGGATGTCTGGAAGATTTTATATTAAACAAGTGCCTGCAGTAAGTCATGCCCACTGAGGATGATAGGATGTTTGTTGCTGAATGCAAATGCCTTGAACATAATTGGTGCTAAGTTGATAAGTAGCAACACTCTATTTTTATTTGGGTTTTTGTTTCATTTTTCAGACCAGCAAGAAGATCTCTTGGGGTTAGCAGTGGTTCAATCCTAATTTTTCTTTGAATTTTTTTTTTTTTGTGGACCACTGAACAGAAGCATTAATTTTGCTCACAGTCATGGTAAATTTTGTGTAAGATCTGGCCCTCTTTATTCTGAATCTATAATGTTTTCAGAACTGAAAAGTGGTTTTAGACTTTCAAACCAGTTGTTCTGAATCTTTTTGTGCTAAAGGGGGATATTAATTTTCCCTTTATATAGTGATCTTCTTTAATTCTGAATGTTTTGGAGCTGAGTTTTCAGCCCTGTCTTCTTGCTCTATTCCTACTCCTTTCTAGGGATCTAAATAATAAATTCACTAAAGACTACCCACTTTAGCTGTAAACAAGCTAGAAGTAATCCAGGACATTATGTCTAGATACATGCATTGAAAAGTCATAAAAATGAAAGGACATTTTAGACGTGTATCCTTATGAACTGTAACTTGGAACTTTACACTTCATGTGGGGAGACTATTTATACTACTCACATTTACTTTATTTGTGCTTCTAGAGACCTGCTAGCTCAGAAGAGACCATTTACCAGTGATTTGCAGATACATCTAGCCAGAAAAGAGGAACAAGCTGGGCTCCCCTTCCCAGAGGGCTACTAGAAATCATCAGATATGGCAGGTAGAGGAAGTTACTCCATTACAATTGTATTTTACTTAATGTGTTACATTTTGCCACAACATCTTAACTATTTAAGAATGCAAGTTTTCTGGAGTACTTACCTGCTTGAAAGAATACATAAACATACAACTGTAGTGAGAGTAAATTCTCAGTTGCAGTCATTCTAGCTTTTATAGTTTTCAGTAACAGATCCCAAAGCAATAAAGGTCAACAGTACTGTCCTCATTTTTTAAAAAATAGAAACTCTAAGATTTGGGCTGGCTGGGAAGACTAGCCATTGTTCTCTAAGCCAGTGAGAGAGTAAAAAATAGGACTTGGGTACTTTGAATCACAGTTCTACACTGTAACAAGGAGACAGCATTCCTGAATTCACCTGAAAGCACGTTGAAAATTTATATCAGCAATGAAAACTGATTACAAGACTACCAGTGCCACCTTCTGCAATGGGTCACAGATGATCAGAAGGCAATGGTATAAATATAAAAGCCCAGCAACTTCAATTCATAAGGGTGACTATAAACTTATAATCAGCTTTTAGGAGGTCTAGGAACAACAGTGCTTCTTGATTTATTTTGGGTTCTGCACCAGAAAAGCTAAACAAGGGGAATTGAATAATAGAGATGAGTAAAAGGAAGCAGGAGTGATGTCCAGCCAGTTAGAACTCACCCCTAATTCCAAGAACAAATGTTTATTTCATTACCCTTCCCTCCTGGCCCTGCTTGCATATAACCAGGTGATAAAACAATATTCTTGGGAAACAGTTGAATTTCAGCTGGAGACTAAAGATGCACATTTGTTCTGTACAATACTAAATGAATAGACAACTCAAGAATGCATCAGTCTGGTGAGTTATATGTCTAAGCCTCCATTGTCTGGAGTATAACTTGTAAAGCTGCTTCTGCACTTGAGACATGTACCTAATATAGTTGTGTGTCTGAACATTCCTCAGCTGTGCCTGCAGAAGGAGTTCAAAAATGTTCAATCTCCCATATTTATAGCTGTTGTGAAATGCTGGCATGTTCTAGCAATAAGCATTAATACTTGAGTTGGCTTTGTCGATTTCTTTTTTAAGTGACACTAATTTAAATTTGAAGAACTTCCATCTCCTATATGTGATGTGGATTTCAAATGTGAATATGCTGATGTCTCTTGTGTGTTGGAGATGAAGAGGTTGAACTAGGAGTCTTCTATAACTCTTAAATATCTGTGGGTCAGCCTTTAATATTGCATATGTATAATTAACTTCTCCAGTGCTGCATTCCTGGACAGCTACAGGTATATGTAGGTACAAAAAGAGTTGATATACAGTGGTTTCTGTAACGCCACTGAATTTGCACATACTGAAGTTTAACCATCTAGAAAAATACTGTAACTTAACTTTAAAAAAAAAAAAGATGACTTCTGAAGTGATGTAATGCAGTGTATTTTCATGTATGTGATAAACTATTTCAAAGAAATCACTAGCCAGTGAAATCACTCAATTGGCTCCATTTGCCTTGTTACAAAAATAGATTTGGTGTTTTGCACTGAGAGGTCTATTCCAGTTGTGCAGCAGGAGAATCCATTATTGTAATTTTTTTTGGGGGGGAGGGAATGTTCAGGACAGGGAAACCACACATCAGCTAGAGTGTACATCTGTTCTTTAATTCAGGTATTGGCCTGTATCCTGGGGAGTTGCAGCACTTGAGGACTTTGAATGTTATTCAAACCTACCTTAGTTCTATCCATCAGTCTTGCCTAGAACCTGACTTGACTGGACCAGTGATTCTGGCTCACAAAATGTCTGTTGCAGCTTGTGGGGGACAAAGTAATCCCAGAAAAGCATGGTAGCAAAGATAATTGGTGGGGTCTTTTTTGTATCTAGGCATGTAGCCCACTGACGGTGAACTCAGTTTGCTGGAACATGGTAACGTCTGGCAGATTTATTTTCAGACAGAAATATATCTTATATTTCTTTTTTTCTAAATGACTATATTTTTTCAAGCAAGACCTTACTGTTTTCAACTGTTACCTCTTTGAAATTCACAAGAAATTTTGCTTTGAACAAGTAACATTTAAAGCTAGGCATTTCAAAAAAGCAACAGGATAGGTGATATATATTGGAAAACAAGGGAGGTAAATGCTCAAATGCATTCTATCAGTGTTATTTAGCACTCATGAGACATGAAGGAGAACTCTAGAAAAGGACCTTTTGCCTCAGCTTGCCCAGACTGTAAATGGCTGGCCGGATTAACCAGAATGCTAGGTTAGCCTTTGTTCTAAATTCCCTATACTGCATAAGAAGGTATCCTAGGCTATTGTTACGAGGTTGCTTTAATCTAGCAAATGTCTGCACTGCTGCCAGAAAAGATTGTCCTTGTCTTTTCTCCTCTCCAGTAACCCATTGCCTTTTCCCTGCTGCTTTCTGTGTCCTACCTGTAGTGTGCCCATAGCAGCCTTTTGAATCAGGCCAAAGAATATTATCTGTTTGAAAACTAGTATCTAGGAAACAAAAACAGTTAGCGTTCTTACAAGAAAGTTGTCCATGGTGCAAAGGTGGTAATACTGCTCTTCTATGGAGCGCTGTAGATTGGTACTGAACTGACCACATAACCTTGCTCTTTGGGATTCAGAGAGAATAGCAGCACCTAGAGCTGAAGAGAGGCCAGCTAATAAGGAAATGAAGCTATCAGAAATCCCAAGTTCTGCATGAAGATCACTTACAATCTCCCTTTCAGCATTTTACAGTTAAAAGTGGAGATTGATACTTATCATATAGGGTATATCAGTAATCACAGCCCACAAAAGAAGAGCAGGATACACATCTGCCACTTTTGTTGAAAGGGCTTTTGCCACCAGCCCAGAGACTGTCCTGGAATTAATGTAGGAATGTCTTTCTGTTGTGGCTGAAGGTGCAATTACTGTGAAGGGAGGCATTTCAGATGGCCTGGGACAGACCTGGGTGTGAGGTGGAGCATGGTACTCTTGTCAGCCAATTTTGATGTTTATTTGGGAAGAGAGATTGGAGTTCTGCTCTAGCATAAAGTTTACATATTCATAATAAATAGAATATGGTGAGAGCAAGAATAGATAGCAGACATGAAAAAAATAGAAAACTATTTAAGTTTATACTGCCTAAGGCCAAATGTGTGTAAAAGTTTATGTACTGCAGACTGCACCTGAGACATTTAAAAATGCTTTGTAGATAAGATTTAAACTCAGTAAGATCTCTTAAGTAAAACCAAATAGTCATCTTGAATGAGGGACTGAGATAAAGTTTTTATTTTTATTCTACTCTACACCATCAAATGGGCATTGGAGCAGGAGGAGAAAAACAATAGGTCAGAATCTTGTGGACATCAGCAGATTAATCTAGAGGTGTGTTTGACACCGTCCCTGTAATATATATGCACAAACCCAGCCTAGTTCTGTTATACTTTAAAGATGTGTCTTCCCTGCCTCTTAGGAAATCTAGGCTAAAAGCACACTCCACATCAGTTAGGATTTATTTCAATTTGAGTCACTTTTGCTGTCACAGTAACACACAACTGACATATATGAATTTATTTATGCTATGTAACCAAGTTAATGCTTTTATAACTCTGCTGCATATCTCACAACACCTTTGCAGGAGGGATAATTCATCTCAACAGGCTTAGCTAGCGTAACTCTTCAACTAACTACATATGAAACATATGGTTCAGGACAGAAAACATTTTGAGAGTGGAATAAGTCCAGGAATAGCAGCTGTCACTAATACAGTATAGGGAGATTTGATTTTTCATACAAGGCAAACCAAAGCAACTTTAATTTCCAAGAAGCTTTGAATTTACAGACTTATTGAAAAATACAAAATTACAAAGCATATCCTAGTTTTAGATTAAAACTGACTTGTCTTTTCCTTGAGCCAAGGAAAAGACAAGGAAAACATTTTGCTTTGAAAGTAGGGCAAAGTTTCCATGTGTAGGTAGGCAGAGACAGCTGCTGGGAGTTACCTGGAAGATTCAGAAAGGAGGAAAGCTGACAGGGAGGAGCTGAGGTGTGTGTCAGCACATCAGGTTCAGGACTCAGAGGGATAGGGGCTTACTTTGCTGATCCATTGCTGGGGCTTAGGTTGAAAGTCAGAGCAACTGAGACTTGTGTTTGCTTCACTCTAGCTACTCCCAATTTTAGTGCCCTTAACTTCACTTTGGGCAATCCAGTGACATCAGGAAGAGAGACCTGTGTTTGAAAGTAGCAAGAATATTATAAAGATAAATGTGTAGGTAGGAACAAAACAGATATGAATATATGAGGAATTGCAGTTGTAGTTGAAGAGAATTTATACCTGAGAGTCATGGACTATAAGGAAGAAGCTCTTTCAGAGGCAAGTATTTTCTGGTTCTGCCAGAAAATTTCAGGTGAAAATTCTCCCAACATTATTCTATTTTGTGTGTCTTCTAAATGACAGTATCTGTCTGATTACCAGACTAGTTTAGTGGTCTTTTGCATCATGAGCATCGACACACAGTACCTGTCTTTTAGTCCCTTAGTTTTCCTTCTGTGAAAGGATGAGGTTAATGCTTCTCCATTCCAGCTAATGGATCTGTGATTCTGTGAATCTGGCTTGTGAGGAGCCCACACAAATGCACCTGTAATACACTGCCATGCTGAAGCTGTCAGAGGAGGAACTGAGCATGTGGCTACGTGTGTACTTGTATGTTTAAGAGGTGACAATGAGCATGGCAGTTATAAGACCATGGAGGCAGGATTGTCATGTAAACAATTATATTTTCCCTTTACATTTGCTGGTTTTCTCTGCAAGAGAAATCATCTTACACAAAAGTAACATGTTTTGCGTTTTGTATAAAATCAATGCCTAAACCATTTCTTATATTTGAGTAGACACAAGTTGTTATGCAGGGGCAACATAAACCATTTCCCCCCAGTTTATCTCTCCAACCCACGTGTTTTTCCGTGCCATGTCAGTTCTGATCTCTGGAGCTGGCATGGGAAAATAGAAATTATAAATGACATGCTCATTTTTGGATGACCCCAAGCTCATCCTAACACATGAGAGCAAACTATTCTTCATCTCTTAGCTTTCAGATGTGGGTGCATCTGTGCTGTAGGAGAGTGATAATCTCCCTCTGCGCCCGTGACTGGAAGAGAAGGCCAAATCATACCTCACATTATACCAACCAGCCACATGTGGTGAACCTATCTGATGTAGCTAGCAATGTACTTGAACCCTTTCTGCTCTTTGACATTGTCTAATAATATTGCGTGTTTGAAAGGGAATGAAAGATATCATTAAAACAGTAGTGCACCAAAACAAGCAATTCAAGACTCTAAATATGTGCAATAAAACTCTGTATTTATTTTCATTCTTCCTTTTTTTCTCCCTCTTCCATATATTTTCTTCTTGCTAGTTTTCACATAATACAAATTCTTCAATAGTCAAGTCATCTTAACATAGAAGTGGTAAGCATTCATTAACACTGAGGTTTTGAACTGCAGTTTGCCCTTTCAAAAAACATCCAATCTTGATTAAAAAATTCCTAAAGAGAGAAAATACACTATTACTTGTAACAGTTTTTCCCTGTGTTCATAACCTTTACCAAACAAAAAAATCTCTCTGTGTATAGTCATAGTCCTGCTTCATTTAGTTCCATTGCCTACCTACTCGACCTTGTCCTGTATTCATCTGGTGGACTGAAGAACCCATTATCAATTCTTTCTGGCTAAACTATTAAGGATTTAAAGAGTAGTTTAGCTGTCTGTTATTCATAGGTAAAGCAGGTGGGTTTTTTCCCAACACCTGAATCATTCTCTTGACAATTCTTTGAACTTTCTCCAAGTTGCTACATCAATCCTAAATTGTATTCACTAGATTGAATGTAGCAGCAGTCATTCCATTGCCAGGCACAGAATTAAAGTTAAAATTCTTCTCCCTATATACATATCCAAGAATTGTTAGCCTTTTTTTATGATTGACAACACAGGGTGGCTACCATATGATTATTCTCATATTCTTTTACAAAACAAGGCCCAGTAGCATCTGCTGTAATTACAGCTGTAGTTGGATTTCATACATGGCTGTTCTGTTACAACTGTATGTGCTCACCTTCACAGCACTCCCTAGCAGTGATCTGACCTTCACTTTTTATCACTGTCTCTTGCCCTGTAAAATATTAACAGTGTGATACTTCTCAGCCACTGTTACTCTGTTTGCAGTTGTGCTATTGTGTTTCTTTCTGAATACTTTTAGAATCCAGAGAGAGGTTTCATGTTTCAGATGAAGAACAGTATGGGGAGGTGGGCAGGGTCTATAAAGCCCCTTTCTAATACATAAGTGATTTGTAGTACATGGGCATTAACATTTTTCCCCTTCCTTTTCAAAGAGCCTTTCATTTGTGAGGAATATCATGTCACTTTTTGAGCATTTTCTTCTTGAGGCTAAACCACCTCAGTTGATGCAACTTATGTCATATTAAATTTCTCTTCATCATCAATAATCTTTGAAATCTCAGGTATCTCATATTCTTCTTGGTATGCAGTCCCTAAACTACATACAGTATTTCAGATGAAACCCTACCATTGTTGAGTACAGCACAGAACAGGCTTATTTCACACATCTTGCAGGTTCTGCTCTTGGTTAGAAATCCCAGTATTGTGTTTCTTTTTTCAGAACAGCATTATAGTGTTGACTCCTGCTTAGCTTGTGATTCAGTATATTCCATGGACTGTTTTAAGAAAAAATGCCACCAGTCACTTGTTTTACACCCTACATTTATGCAGCTGATTGTTCTTGTCTTAATGCAGGATTTTACATTTATCCCTCTTGAATAGTGCCTAGGCAGTGATGGGAGCCATCTTCATTCTTCCTGTAAGATCTTTGCCAACATTTTTGTATTTCTTCTTGCAAAACCCACAAGATACATAGGACTAGCTATTATATGGATATTTATTTTTGCCTTTGAATTCATATCTTTATTTGTTTAGAAGGCATAGTAAGTAAGGGTGTTAGATAAGCATCAGCTCTATTAGCAAATACTTTGTATGTGGACAAGAAGAGAAGAAGCTTCTCAATTTGTGGAGTAAATTCCATAAATTCTGATTTGTTTAACCAGAGATTAAACCCAGCTGTGAAGCAAACTGCATTAAGAAGAAAAAGGCAGGAGCTGACATTGGTTAAACCTTTGTAAAATTCCATGACGTCAAGCAGATGATTAGCATTTCAGTCAGGAGAAAGACCTCCGGCATGTATAGATTTCCTTTGTGCTCTCTTGCAATGCAATCATGACCTCTGGTGCAAAGTAATCCAGGAATTAGATATAAAGAAAACATCTCTTTTCATTATTTTATAGAAATAGGTCTTTATACAGTGTTTAGCTCACACTTAATAAGCAAAATTAAATGAACAGCTCTTCAGCAATTTATGCTGAAGCCAAAACTGGTTCTGAGCACTCCTGAGAATATGGCAGAAATAAGAAAATAAGTATAAATAAAAGTATCATTAACTGTGAGTCTGAGCACAGTTTTTATATCACAAATACTTTTATTGGTAAATATAAGTATTTGGGATTAGCAGCTGATTAAATTTAGCATGTTCGCTTCAAAACACACAAAGCACCAGGATTTGTTTTGACCTCACTTCTATAGTTTTGGAATCACTGTTCAACTATTTATTCAAATTTAATAAAACAAACTGGGATAAAATGAGAAAGACACTTGTGTTTTGAGCACTGAAATCAGTCTAAGCCTTAAATTTCGGCCTGCTCTAGATATGGGTTTTTTGTTAATCTCCTGATCTATTTCCTCTAGTGTCCCAGAAGTAGACCAAGAATTACTTTGAAGAACCTATTTTTTTATTGTTTGCATAATATAGCATTGCTCAAAAGATCTCAGTTATTGATTAAGGTTGTGTAGCAGACTTCAGTGTGGCATTAACTTTGATAATCACATAAATATAAGAAACAGTACTCATGGGCCTAGTCAGAGGGTCAGAAAATACGAGTGTAGAGAAAAATTCTGTCCTCTCCAAAGGATTATATTTTCAAATTTCCTGATGCTCTCCCTGCAATCTGGACTTCTTATAGCATTACTCTCACAAAAACTGAGGGTTGGTTAACAGGTTTCAGGAAGGGTAGGCCCTAGATCAAAATGAGAAGATACACACACACACAGCCTGAAAGATTCAATTTGTAGTATGACTGTCTTTTTCAAATTCAATTTGACTGTAACATCCTCCAAAAAGTTTGCCAGCAATAACCTACTTAGTTTCACAGTCCGTGGATAGATATGTGATGTTGTACTCTTGCTCTTCTGTTTGCTATCGTACTGAAGGCAACCTTGATTTAGTGCTTTCATACTTCAGTAAGATCATAAAGCAGTCCAACCAAAAGTGTGTGGATCTCATACGTAACCAAAAGACAACCAATAACCCCACAAAACACAAAACTTCCTGTGCTGAGAATTAGCAGAAACTTCCACCTTGTTTTAAAATGAGATTGCTAAAATGGAATAACCCCTCTTTTTGTTTTTTTCAGAGTTCCCTAAGTACTTCTTGCCATACATATTGAAATTTTTTATGGCAGTTACACAGGTGTGGCTTAATAGTCAACAAGGTTTTTTTTAAATTCATCTTTTCCCCCATATAAGTTGAGGTTTGGATTTTTCCTCCTGACAAACCAGCTTAAGTAAAATTAATTTGATGGGCAAAAAATAGAGCAGTTTGAGTCTGGAAACAAGGTACTTGGCAAAACCATATTCTGAAGAAAAACTTTCCAGAAACTTAAAATCCTTCACGCCTGCTAGAGTGCTTGACCTTTCCTTCTTTTCTCCACCTCCTGTGGATAAGTGCTTCCTCCCGTGAATTGTAACATGGTAGCTTTAGCTCTTCAGCCTTTATGGCCCCAGACACTAATTCCAGTGCCTACCCCAGCGCTTACTGGAATTGCTTCATTTATTTTATAGGGTTTTGCCTAAATTTTCCTCTAGTAAAACTGCAGCCTCTCACAGATCCTGCAGTTGGATAGTTTATTTTCAGAAAGAGAAGGTAGGCTGGGGGTTTACTCTGGGAGCTGGGTTCAAGGCCCGTAGCCACACACATGTGCTGTCACTCTGGGCTTTACCTACAAAGGCCCTAGCTTCTGGCAGCAGATAGTTCATTTTCTGTGCTGGGTCCGGGGAGACAGGAGCTACTGGGAGTGCACAGTGTGGAGTTTGTAGCTCAGCCTCTTCAGAGAGAAAAAGGAATTATAGCAGGGTCTTCCCAGCTCTTTATCCATTGAATTATAAGGATGCTCCTCTTTGAAGCACAACAGTAATCTTGCACAACACTTGCCTAACGGGCCAGCTGCCTTGGATGTCAGAAACAAAGGAAACCTTCCTTTAAGGAAGGTTATTAAGGTAAGAAGTCTTGACATGGGCTAGCCTGCAGACCCCTATAATCTTCAAGGTCTACCTCTGCCAGTAGCTGTTCGACCCCTCAGTTTCTTGTGACAGCCCTCCTCTGTGCCAACCCCGTCCTGAAGGTCGTCACCTCTCACCAGCCTGCACTGCGTGATGAAATTCAGCTGCTACATTAACCTACCTCGTTGTACCTGTAGTTTACTCTGGTGAGCAGGGCAAATTCACACAGTTGTTCTTCAGCTGATTCAAGAAATTTTGTCTCAACAAAATTTGCTGGAAGGGGAGAGTTACCCAGATAACAGTAACAGCCTCAGCCACCTCATTTAATGTGCTGCTTCAGACCTGATGGAGGCTTAGAAGGCTGAGTGACTGAGGCACAACCAAATTTTGTGGGTTCAACGCAGGCTGAATTACAGCAGCAGAACAGCTATGAATTCTCATACAAGTTTGTTACATGACAACTAAGGGTATATTATTTATAATTTTCAGCAATCTTGGAACCTGTACGCAGGTTCTGCAAACACAGAAAGCCTGGTCTCTTTCCAAAAAAAAGAATGTGAACAAAATCAATGTGTATAAGAATGGCTGGGAAGAACTGAGGGTTAAATCAAATACAGCTGCCTCCTAGGAAAATGCATTTTCTCCTGAGGTCTCTCCTGACAGTTTTGACAGGTTTATAGCAGAGCCAATATAATTTTAAATAGCAAAATTATCTTCATAACCCCTGCGATGCTTGGGTTACCATGACAGTCTAGACAGCACAGATGTGTCTGCACTAAGCTGGTGATTCTGCCCTCACCTGCAGCACAGCAGCTGTTTTTACTATCGATGGCTCTTTTATTTGGTAGGTGACTAATGCATACAGCTGCTGGAAAATTAGTTCATCTTCCTCAGCCAGTCAGCATTCAAATATGCAGCTCACATCGCTATCTGATTTTTAATTTTTGAGCACAAATGCAGCATTTTAGGAGAGAAGGGTCAGACAGAGACCACACTCCTATCCATCACTTGACATTAAGTTTTTAAGTTCTCAGAGTAAGGGCCAAGTTGCCTTGTGAAGTAGTGCCAACACCACAAATGGAATTTCTTTATTTGCCATATCTGTCTTTCAGCACCATTCTGTGTGTTCTTTTCCATTGACAGAGTTCACGTCTTGTTCAAGAAAAGGGTATATCCACCCTCCATCTGTGAGCATGTGTTTCTTTCTCTTAAGTTCTCTTTGTAAGCTAATGGGTGTAATAGTTGCCTTAGTGAGATCACACGGAGGCTCAGGCTTTCCAGGCAGTCATAGCCAGGCTTGTGAAGAGTACATGGCTGCAGCTGCTTTGAGTGGAAGCACTGATATGCATGCTTAACCCCCTGGCTCACTCCTTCCCCTCTCCTCACCCACTGGTTAGCTGACCTCAAGATTTCCCTGGAAATCCATCTGTCAGGCTGTAAAGTCTTGGCTCTGTTCTTGAGAATGAGAAATAAATTTTAGGTCTACCAGTGATGTCTTGGTCAACAGCATCAAGGGCCATGCAATCAATAGCCTTTCTGACATAAAACAGGCTTGGGCTGAAAGTCTTATTAAGATCCAGACCATGCTGTTATACACAGAAAGAAAGTGAAGCCAGAGTCTTGAAATATTTGCAAAAATAAACACCATCAGCCAAGCCCACCCTGCAACAAATCATAAGCAACCTCATAAAGGCCCTTTACAGTCCCTGACGGACATGATGTAAGTGCTGAGTGGCCCAAGCAGCCCCTCCTCAGTCCCTGCCTGCCTGCTCTGGAAGCTCCATATGTACCCAGGCAGGCACACTCCCTCCCTCCTGAGGGTCTGCCACTGCAGGGGAAAGGACAGTGCTGCTTTCCAAACTCTGGCATTGCGACTTGTTCTGTGTTCTTTGAAATCCACCTGGACTGCACTGCTACAGTTATGTGCCATGGGGACATTAGAGTTACAAGAGAGGCACCACAATAGAAACAGGAGGCAGGGAGTGATGGCTTTCTGGGGAGAAGCTTTAAGGGCCTTGCTACGTTCATTAAAGTTATATTCATGTCCCTCTAAAATAGGGTCAGACTGTTATTTATTATAGGACCTGACTGGCCTTGCATGTTGTGGACTGAATAGGAACGAGTAGTAGCTAACTTAAACTCCTAAGATGCAGCCTAAAAACATCCAGGGAGAAAAGTGGGTAGAGCTAACATTACAAAGCAAAAAAGCACCTTAGGAAAGCTAAAGAAACTAAGCACATATTTATAGGCAGAACTCTGGTTTGGGTTCCTTTTTTTTTCCCCCCCTCTCTCTTTTACAAGTTGAAAAAAGAAGAAAAGAAGAAAAAAAGGGGCTATTTTAAGATTCAGGAGATTTGTCTTGAAATCTTTCTGGGACAGTGGTTCTTGAGGCAAGAATGTATGCTATTACAAGTTTTGGATGTAGGTTGCACTGTGGCATATATGAAATTGCATTTCTCAATCATCCTCAGGGATCCTTTGAGGTTTGCTATGGAAACCCTCCCACTCACTCTTCCCCCTTCCACTTCAGAGTGCCTAAGTTACAGCACTGGTTTTTAAAAATCTGTCCTGCTTAGGTCTTATTGTTTTCCCCCTATAATTTCTCCACAGCTTTTCTTGAAAGGGAAATATAGCAGGGCACTTTGATGCTGAAGGTTATATTCTTTCCTATTATCTCATTTTACCATCTCAATTTACTGTTTCTTACCTAAACAAAGCAACTAATTTGCAGCAGAGGATACCATCTGTCACTTAGTGTGTTTAACTGTGTACCTTTTTAAAATATTTTTATCCTGTAACTATCACCATCTGGAAATAGTTAGCATAGGAAAACAATAAAAAGCCTATCTAAGTTCACAAGAGTTGTTTCCTTGAACAAGATTAGTATTTCCATTCATTTATTTATTCTACCAAAACATGATGTTAAGTCACTTTTAAATCCAAACAGTTTGGAAAGCTCCTGCCGTTGCTTATGTGTGCTAAAGCCCAAGCTGAGGTTATCATGTTTGCCTTGCAGCAACAAATGTCAATTTGCACTCCATAAAGCATTGTGCACAGGTTGTAGCTGTGATTGTAGATGGCTGTAGGACATACTTCCCTCAAGGGTCACTGTTCCAGAAAGGCCCTCATACCATGCTAATATTCAGTATTCTTCAAGTTGGTTTGGTTTATCTTTGAAAATGAGGCACAGTGCTTGGTCTCACAAAGGGGTGAGGGCCATGGGACCAACCTAACAAGGTACTTTAGTAGACCATGTACATACAAAAGTGCTTTGAAGCCAGAGCACTGAGAATCTTCTGGGATTTAGCTGGTAGTCTACAGTAGAAACAGAAGTATCCTCAGAATGTTTTCTGTTCTCTGGTGGAAAGAACACAAGTCCATATCATGAAGATACTTTTAAAAACAAATGGCATCTCTGCCTTCTCTTTTTACGTTAGTGGTACATTGGAAAGAACTATAAAATCTGCTTACCACAGCATTGTGTCCTTCACTGAAAAAATAAGTACCTGTTTTTAATCAATAAGTATTTGCTCAAGCAAATATTAACTCTTCAAACAGCAGCTACATTGGAAGTAGCTGCAGTTATCTCAGTTGCATATGTCAGTCAGAGCAAAGCTTTTCTGTTTGCTTCTTTTCTAATCCTTGTTCTTTGCACTTCAAGAGAGAATAGGTTAAATTCAAACCTAATCATACCAAAGCAATTCTGCAAGCAGGACAACAGAATTATTTGGGCACGTAACTCCTAGTTTATTATTTTAAGACTTTGTGAAAATTGTCTTTGATAGTTATCAACATCTGATAGAAGGGCAAGTCTATTACTATTACCCAGCGATGCTTTCCCAGTTCACAGGACTTATTGTCTAGGTTCATCAGGCCTGTTTAAATAGGTTTACAATGATGCTCTTTACCTGCAACTGACCTTCTCCTTTTATAACTTTTTGGCTGGATCTGTGACTCAGCCTGTAGACACCACAGTCTAATGTCAATAAATGCTGGAGGGATCAACACTTACACTTCAGCCACTACATCACAAACCAAAGAAAGTTGGCTGTCGGACAAAATTGCTCCAGCCAAGAAATTCTAGTGCTTCTCTCTTCATTTACCAAGTATCACACAAGACAGGAAGACAGAGGAGCCAGTGAAGGAAAACATTAGCCCAACAGTAGACTGGCAAGAGAGCTTGAACACAGAAAATCTCCCCTTGCTCCTCCCAGCCCAAGGTTCCCACAGCTGTACAGCGTTGCTGTGTGGTGCTCCTGCCAAGCAGGTGTCTCTGCTTCCCGAGGGCTGGTAACAAATGACTATTCGAGTTCAATTTGTGCAATGGAAACTGTTTCCATTACAAGCATAAGTGAAACATATCCAAGCAACTGATTCTGGGACCCCAAAGCCCATGTTTTTATAACCTATACCACAACATAGCCTTATCCTTTCCACGGGTCAGTTCAATGATTTCTTTGTTCCTCAGCTCATGACACATGAGTTGGCAAGCATCACCTTCCCTAAGGCAGGTACTCCTCTGAATCCCCTGGTTTAGAGGCTCAAACCCAGGTCTGCTCAGAGCTTCATGTTCAAGTGATTATAAATGCAAGAGAACCACTGCAAAAAGCTTACACACACATTCCTTCCTTATGCATAATTTAAATACTGTCAACACTTCTTTCTTTGCAGTCTGGTAATTCCTACATTAATCATTCTGCAAATCAGTTTAGTACTGAACAGAAGAATTGCATCAGATTACTACAATTTGACCAATCCTAAATTGAGGCTGCCAGAGATTGATTAATAAACTGCACACTATGACCGGTTTTTAAATTACCTGGTGTTTTTAAGCTGATCATGCATGATCAGAGCATTTCCAACTCTCCAATACGTTCTTCACATACAGGAAAGACAACTTGAGCTATACTTCAGACAAAGACTCATGCCAAGTGTTCCTTTAATACACATTTATAGGAAACAAGCCTGTATATTAAGATGAATCAACATCTTACTACATGATATTTTTTATATTTTCAACATTTTCTAGAAACACTGGAATATCTTTCAATCACAAGGTACATGACTTGGCTCTATCTTTGAGAGAAGGCTCACTGAAGTCCTTCAGGGTATCTGAAAAGCTGGTGCCTGTAGGGGATGGATATGACAGTATCTACAGTAGTCATGCTAGAAAATCCAGTAGCAAGAAAAAAAACTGTTGAAACTTGATTACTCTTCAATTCCTGCTATCTGCATTTTAGTTATGCTGGCTAGCAATCAGTTTGCTTATTTAAACCAATAGTAATCTACACCACAGATAGTGTTTTCTGTAACAGCTGACAGTTTATTCAGGTGTTAAACCTAACACTGCTCTGGCACTACTGCTTAATATCACAGCTCAGATACCTAGCTTAATGAACCTTTCATAGGTATGCTTTTGCTCATGGGTAACATGACTTAAGATTTGATATTCCATTCAAAAATTCAGAGTAGCTGTGCAAGCAGTGCTTCATTTAAAAGGCATTGAGCTCAAATTCCCAGAATTATTATAGGATCTTCTCCTAGACAAGTTTTTACAGTCTTTCCCCAGATTAAAACTAATGTTCAACTCAATACTTAAAAGGTTCTTTATTTTACTCTTAGACTTAGGCTTTCAGAACACCTTAAAAATCAGTTACACAACAAAGACTGATATTGCAAAAAAGTGGAGGTGCAGTTCAAAAGAAAAAAACCCAAACCCATAGTGTCTTCAAATATAAAAATATATATCCAAATTATTACCTAGGGAAAGTGTAACACCATTTCTGCCTTAAGCTGGTCCTGCCAGCTTTTGGGTCATAACTCCCCACTACAGAGCTCAAGAGCTCACACTGGAAGGAGCATCTCCGAGGTTCATGTCACCGGCATGATTCAGAGCAAACTGCTTTGCTGCAGCATATGGACCCAATCTTAAGTTTTCTGAAAGCATTCCATAGTTTTCCTTTAGGCAGTGGGTAAAAAGCACCCAAACATCTCCTGAGAAGCATAGGTCATATACACAAAGCCATCTTCATCTCTGTAGTCCCTGTACACTTCTGCCATTGTCAAGGACATACTGGCTAGGCTTTTGTTGTTCACCAGCAGGTAGAAGGCTTGTGTAGCTGTTAGAGCCATCCTGCTTCTAATTGAAAAAGAGAAGAGAAAAAGAGGATTAAACATTAGCAAGTTGAATATGGTTTCAACTTCAGTCTATGACATACATTAAGCTGAGCAGTCGCATGAATTGAGTACAAGAAATGTTGTGTAGAGTCATTACATGGTTTAATGTCTCCATCAGCAGGAAGTTAACTGTATGTCTGGAAGCTCAAAGGCCTGTGCTCTGAGGAAAGGCTTACATGGCTACACCAAAGGTGCTACTGAGCATGGGCTTGGAGTTCCCAGTTACCAAGGAAAAGTGTGAATAGAAACCAAAAGCTTCTACAGTGCAGATTTTGTAAAGAATTCCAGCTCCAGTCTGTTACACTTACTAAAAAGTCTACCCTCAAAAAAAAAAAAAAAAAAAAAGCCCTTTTCAGGGACATTACATACAAGGATTAGGATCTAAGCTCTCCGAGACCCAAAAGCATCTTTTACAGAAGTTATAATCTAGAAAGATCTCTTTTATACTTCAATAAGTGTGCTGAAAAACATACCTTTCATATTTTGTCAGAAAATACCACTAAATATTTTGGGAGACTTCTTTACTGTAACGTTCATAGAGAACAATTTAGAAGCACATTTGATTTCACTCACATTCAAGAACTGCTTTGAACTTCAGCAAATCCAGCTAGGCGCAGTAAGAGAGCAAGGCAGTGACAGTCACAAGCAGAACAAGATCACAGAGCCCCAATACCCAGTCCATGAGGCAGGAAGAAAGCAGGACAAGTCTTATATAGTCTTTTTTCACTACAATTAGGGAGAAGGGAGAGGACTATGGATGCAAAGAAGACCCCATTTTTACCCCAAATGCACCTATGAAAACATCTGTTTATTTTCTTCGAACACTTGCAAGAGAGGGAAGCCATTACGTTGCTAACACCTTTATCCTTTATCCTCCTCCTCACCAAAGGAAGCAAGATGTCCCCAGCACCACACCAGGAAATACCTTCTTGGGGAACCGCAGCCGAGCCAGCTGCAGCTCCGACCCACCAGTACTCACTACCCACCTGATGATGGTTATGAACTGTGCCATGGTCAGCTCCTCGGGAACAAGAAACTTGGTTTTGTCCAAGAGAGGAAGGTATTTCTCTTTATGGTATCTTTCAACAATTACCTGTTTTAATTAGAGTCACACTTAGCAAAACCTAAAATATCCAGGTCCCTTCCCCTCCCGTTACACGATTCTTGTCTTAAAGAGCAGCAACAACCTCCCATAACAAACCAGAGATTTACCGGGATTTTAGTCGGGAACTTCGCTCGGATTCCTGCTACTTCTTCCCGCCGGGTGGCTGCGGGGCAGAGGAGAGAAGAGAAGCATTATGTGTGCGTGCAGCCCCTCCGCCCCCGCGCAGCCCCTCCGCGCCCCCGGCGCCCCTACCGAGACTCTTCCTGAGCTTGAAGGGCCGCTCCGGCTGCGTCCCGGGCGCCGCCCGCATCCTCCCGCCGCAGCACCGCCGCTGCGCCCGCCGCGCCCGCCTCGCCCAGAGCGGGAGCGGGCCGGACCGCCCCGCCCCGCCCGGAGCGGGGCCGAGCCCAACGGGAGACGCTGCTGCTGAGCCCGCCCCTGCCGGGCGCCCCACCGCTCCCTCGAGAGCGCTGCCCTCCGCCGTACGAATTATCCGCGCGTGAGGTGTTTTGTGAGAGGTCTTTGACTGCCCTGCCGAGTGGTTGAGGGGTGCAGCTCAAGGCTGGACTGTCCCCAGCTGACTTCGCTTTCCACATGGCCAGCCTTCTTCATACCTACAAACTGCTTCCAAACGATTTCTTTGGTTTTAAAAGAAAACCAGATAACGTACCCCACGCACATTAAAAAAAAAAACCGAAGACCAAAACAACCCCACTCCACAGAAAAACCCAATAAAACCCCAACCACTTGCCCCTGCCATTTTTCATCTCCTCAGGCTACGAGATTGCTTCTTTTCTGAATGACTTGAGAGCTGAGTTTTAACTCTGGTTTTGTCTCTGAGGCACGGTTATGATTTTAAGTGGTTTAAGCAGACCTCAAGACTATCTATTTGCTAAGTATGATGAGACAGATTCCTTGCCTTTGGACTGCTGGTTCACCTGCTTTTGCTTCAGCTGTCAAAATGGCTTTGCAGCCCAACATGGCTCAGCAAGGAGTGAAGATGACTCCAGGCTGGTTGCTGTGAATGTAAGTCATCTCAGTGTGGGTCTGAAACAGAACCTCATTTCTCGTTTGCCTTACTTACCACTTTAAAATATAGGAATTTTCTTTTTTTTTTTTTTGGCCTATCTATCACTCTGATAATGAGCTAGTTGATGCAGCACTTAGGGACTTAAGAGGGTTTAGTGGTGGATTTGACAGTGCTAGTTAATGGACGGGCTCAAGGATCTTACAGGTCTTTTCCAATTTAAATTCTATTATTTTAGCAGGCTAAGGGCAACTGGAAGTTCCTAAGGTTTATAAGTTACAGTTTATAAGCTATGGTCAAGGCAAAGTCAACGACTGTCACCTAAGATCATTTTGAAAACGAACATTTTTAATAAAGTGTGTGTGCACTATTGTATGCATGTGTCACGATTTTCAACCAGCCTCTCCAGAACAGAGTTTCCAGTGGCTGCAGTACTTAATGCTGCTGAGCTGTCCTTTTCTTTTGATCTGGAAGTGATGAGCTCTAGCCACAGCACAAGCTCCCCCACGTGGCAGCACAAATTCTATTGTGATGAAGAGAAGATGCTTGGCTTTGAGGGACTCCTAAAGCAAGAGCTCTGAACTTTGAGAAAGGCCTTGAGCCTATGCTGGAATGGTTGGATACAGCTCATCCACATGGCTTGACCTCTGCATCAGGGCAGGTAAGCCCAGGGGTTTGCTTATGTAGCTGAGTCTTGCTTAAGCTCTTTTGAGTAGAGGTGAGATGACAGACTGGGGAAGAGCGAGTGAAGGAGGATGTGTGCCACAGAAATTACATGATGCCATAACTCAGTGTGGTGAGTTGTATTTAAGAAGATGAAGGAAAAGAGTAATTTTGCCAGTACAGCAAAACTTGGAGGACAAATGGGGCTTTGCTCTGGCTATAAATTCCATCCCTCACTCAATAATCCGGAACACAAGTGGATACGTAAGCAAGAGAGGATAAGGGATTAAGTGCAGAAGGCGGAAAACAGTTATCTATAGACTAACAATTTAAGTATGAATGATACAGTGCTAGAGGGACTGAGATTTATTTATGTAAGCAGCCTAACTGAATAGGAAGAGACACTACAGCATGATGTTCTAGGGAAAAAATGTGACTTGGCAAAATGAAGGCTTACTTGTCGCACTGCAAAAGCCTGTGAAGTTCACAGTATTAGGCATAGTTGTCTTAAACACATGCTTTCACAAGGGTTGTCTGTAAGGGAAAATAGTCAGGAGGGTTTGAAGAGCCCTCAAGCAGTCAGGCTCAGCCAACCAATTCAATGGGTTTTAAAAGAGCCATCCTGAATATTTTCATGCTCCCTGAACTTGGGTAGTTACAGATAGGCAGTCCTTTGCTTCCTTTTATTGTGTCTGCTGTTTGACTTGGTAGAACATTTGCACTCTGGTTTGTTCGTTTTAGTAGTGCTCCTACTTTGAGTACAGATCTTGGTGCTGGTACCTTGGTGAGAAGTATCAGCATCACTTGCTCTGCAAAAATGGATATGAAAGTTACTCTTCGTCCAAATATGATCGTAATATTGTTTGAAGTGGTTTTCCTTCCACATAGGGCATTAAAGTATTTTGTCCAGTGTAACTCACTTCTTTTCAGATAGGATATCTTTGGCTTTATGTCCAGCCGTTTCCTGGCCTCCCTGTTGAGACTCCCAGGAATGTGTCAGACAATGCCAAAAGTATCTGTTGGGTTTTGGTTTGTAGATACTGGAAACTGGTTTCTATTTTAACCTTCAGAAAGGGCATTATAACTGACAGAGAGTAGAGGAATTTAAAAATAGCTTCAACGTGTCGCTGTGAAGCTGGCAACTTTGTTGTTTGATCCTTCAGACAGAAGGGTCAAGAGAGTCGAGCTCTCTTTCAGGGCTGAAAGCCTCATGAGGAGAGCGGTGTCAGAGTTTCCAGGAGTGGCTGGGACCCCTTGGATACCTCTTTTCTCAGGTACATGTTTTAGATGCCTGATCCCTACTGGGAAATTGTTCTGCCCTTAATGAAAATCTGGACTCTTCAGGTATCCACATTTAGGTACTCAGAAACTGTGACTCTCAGGACCTGAAGTCCCTTTTAAGTGATTTCAGCAGAAATGTCTAAGGCTTAGACAGGCCCAAATCCAAACACTACAGAAAAAAAGTCTAAGTATAAAGGAAAGATTATATTCCTGCTCTAAAGTTTCAAGATTGTTAGTTTGTTTCAGAAATCCTTTTTTAGGGAATTTTCTAAGGTGTTAGGAAAAATGCCAATATTAATGTATGTAAAAGAGAGGAATGTTGCTTAGTTATTTTAGAAGAGGGACCCGTAGATAACTATTCTTGGTGGCTCTACTGAGCTCTGTGATCTTAAACAAGTCCTGGGACCCTGGCCAAGACCCTGAGCAACATCACGTACTTGGCCGCGTAACAAATGCATTGCAGAGCTCAGCTTATACTCACGTGCTATGAACGAAGCTCTGGAGAAATGCTAACAATTTATTGGATGTAAAAATGCTGACAAGTGCTATGGACTGTTATGGGATTACTGCAAATCATAGCCCAAAATGTACATTAGCAGATACTCAAAATTGTCTACTTAAGGAATCTTGCTGGGGGTGATGAGGTCCCGAGCCCTGTTTTCTTTGGTGCTGTGTATGGCCAACAGAGAGAGCGAGAGAGAAGCTCTTGCAGAGTTTGGAAAGCGGGTGACTTTCACTACCTGTATGCTTTTGGGTTCCCTATCCTCTTCCAAACAGTATCTTGAGGAGCAATGCAATGCCAGTTTCACAGCATAGCCAACAAGAGCTGAAATCAGGAACAGATCTGCAGTTGTTACTGTTGGTGACTGTGGCCATACAGTGGCTGCCAGCACCAGAGAATGTAAGGGAGACTCTCAGAACCATAAGAATCCTGCATTGGAAATACTGCCCAAGAGGATTATTTCCATGTTTTAAATTAAAGATTACATAAAGCAGATCTAAGACCTATTGAAAAAGGTCTCATCCTATACAAAGACTTCAATAAACAGGGTAGATGTGGTACATGGCTATTGTGGAATATTGCATGGCTCCTGTTGGTAACTTCAGGGAGCCCATACATAAGGATCAAATGACTTAGACAGTTGGTATCTGGGTTGTTCAGTGCTAGGTTTCTGATATGGATCCTTCATATTGTCAATGAATCAATTTGTCTGTGATGAAGACCTTTGGAACAAATGCATAGGACAGTGTCACCTTAGTTTCTACTGCGCAGTTTCCCAAGTAGCACCATTTTTAATAGAGGACAAGCATCAAGTGTAAATTTTCCTCAGGTTTAAATAGGGTCTCTCAAACACAAGATCGACCCACACTTACAATATAGTGATCCTTTACAGAAGACAACCTTATCCTAAATTTCAAGAGGGAACTGCTGGAGTTGCCCACTAGTGGTTGTGGACAAGCATTAGGTCCATGGACCCTTCTGGCGAATGTAAATCCTCTCCTGTTACATGCACACTCGGATGTTTAGACCAGCGTGATGGATGTTTTATGCTGCTACCTAAAAGTGTCTTGGGCTCAGCAGTCAGAGATGTTCATCTCTGAAACTATCTCTGCTTGCAGTCTGGGATTTTTCTTTCAAACTAAACCACTCCAAGAATGCTGCGATCAGACTGCAGAAGGACACATTAAACTTTTAGGCAGAAAAAGCAAGAGTTTCCCCCCTTATTCTATTTCAATACATCCTTAAATATTTCATCAGGAGCTTTTATATGAGTTTATCACATTCTCTCCTGCAAACAGCTTTTTCTTTTCCATTAGTGCTTTATATACTGGCTTTCTTACACCTATCTGCGTGAACGGGGTCATGCTACACTGAATTATGTTGAATATTACCCTGAAATACAAATACTGAAGTGTATTTCCATGTATCACCTAGAGCTTATTGGGAAACCAAGTTAGCTTTGCAACAGCTGAGGCATTCATTTGCATCATCTTTTTAGTGTGGAAAATCAAACCAAATTACCCAGATGCAGTCTTTGTCCCCATTATGTAGGATGGACTCCATGAAACTGTTAAGTGCAAAATCTGAAAATAAATGTTTTATTAACATAAGAACTCTTCTTGCTCTTGAAATTTCAGTATCCCCTGTGATCTGAGTTAATTCTGTTCTTGTATTTTCTTTATTGTAAGATGAGAAACTGTAATCACATCAGACATTGCAGGTTTTTTGTGTGCATACTTGTATCTATTAATATGTATTACTATATATAATTCTAAGAATATAATTATACACACAGAAACATGCATATATATATATATATATATATATATATGTTATTTCTTCTTTTCCACTGAAAGTATATAGTCAGATACACACAGTGGACTAAATAACTTGCTATGGGAGTAAATTATACTAAATTATTAAACAGCCCAGCTGTCTGTGGTCAAACACAGCATCTCACCAAACACTTCTCCAAAATAAAAATTCTTCCAAGGAATGATTTATAATTTAGACCTGTAAAAAGGTTTCCTGGATAGCATTTGTTTCTCATGTGTAATGCAGTTTTAAATCTACTTTCTGATCCTACTCTCTTCAGTTGTCTCTGAAATGGGCTTGGTGATGGATGGTGGCAAACTGCCTAAAGATGAGTAGATATTTTGCCTCTGTAATATATGTCTCTGGAGTGGTGAGTTAGTGTCTAGCATGGTAATGTCACAAAGAAGAGGAAGTGGGCTGAGAGAGTTGTTAATCAAGAATTACTTGAGCTGGTCTCACAGAAGAAGAGTTAAAGAGCCAACTGCCCAGACTGAATCCTCTTCTTCCATGAAGATTTAAATCTCTTTTTAGAACAGACTTTGTTCAAGCAGAACATCTTTTGGGGTTTGTTTTTACCTGAACAGAAGCATAATCTGTGTCCTATGCACATTAAGTCCCACTCAAGAGGATACAGATATGTGAAAATGCCTCCCCACTCTCAGGCCAACACAACCTCTAATGCAATGTGGTTTGGTAGCTCCTGGTGAAAATATTCTTACTATTAAACTCTATTGAGCTGGGCATCTTGCCACTTTTGCGTGGCTCTTTTTTTTTATAGTTTCCCATAACTGCAAGTACAGGAAACTAACCTGGGCCAGTTCCAGCCCCCTGTGAGCTGGCTATAGCATTCTAGCACTAGGCAGTGATCATCATAAAATTATACTTCCTCTGCCAATGAAGAATTACCACAAGAAGGGTTTGCCTTGTGTGAAGTCTGAGCTCTGAGACACTGGATTAATTTCCTAGCTGTGTCACAGCCATTCTGGATGCCTTCAGAGCCTCTTTCGGTTCTGATGGGATTTTCAACCTATCTAAAAAAGAGAGGTGCCAAATTCCTTATTTGTGCAGTGATTAGCACAGTACTACTTTGTTCTCATTTGGAATACACTTGATATCTTGAAATCCAAAGAGAAGAAAGTGGATATTATTACTTATTATGCTTAGAATTGGGGTTAGCCTATGAGTATTCTCTCTAGAAGAATGATTTTGGGAAGTTAATTTCTCCATTAAAAGCCACAGTTGCATATTTTGAATTGTGCCTGTACTTTTACATTTTGGACTAGGTAATTTTTGTCAGATTTCTTTGAATAATGAATAAATTAAAGGAGACTGAAACCTATTCAGACACCTAGTAATGATGCAAGGGCAAAATTCATCAAGGTAAAGGTTTACCCTGAGTTGTTTTTTTTGTGTTTAAACCCAATGTTTCATTTGCCTCCCTGATTATCAGAGTGTCTCCCACTGTGATCTGAGAACTGTGTAAATCGCACACAACAGTGATGCTCCTGGCTGACCTACAGTCACTTCAGGGCAGGTGCTGTGTTGGTCTCTCTCCATCCTCTCCCTCAGGTGTCTTGCTGGTGACCACAGTGACCTTCATGCATCATGACCGATGTCTCAGTGCAGTCCCCTCCAGTTTGTAGCTGTGGCCAATATCAATGGCCACATGTAGCAACTATCAATGCACTGCATTTGAACCGTGCCTTCACTACCGATGAAAGCTCAGAATAGACCATGGGGCTAAATGGACCTTTGGTCTGACCCAACCTTTTTTGTCCTAAAATTACTAAAATGTCTGAGGGAGAATATGAGGACATGAAATTATACTTCTCCACCCTCTGCCATTTGAAGTGCAATAATTTCCCGAGCCAGAGATAGTACTTAATACCCTTGGGTGTCTTTCTGTGACTGTCCAGTGGCCTTTTTAATTCATGCTGATATAAACCTCAGTATTTGAAAGAACTTGCCAGCAGTGATTCCTACAACTTAGCTACACGTGGTGTGAGGAACCACCTCCACCTGTTTATTCTGAACCTTCTGATCATTAGTAGTTTAATCCAATGATCTTTCATTCTGGTACGGAAGGAAAGGACAATCATCCCCTGTTCACCCAGTCTGACATACCACTCACCTTTATAAATGTTCCTGCAGTGTGAAAACAAAACACCGATTTTATTCTTAGAAATAACAGTTGAAACCAATCATTTCCTACCTTGGCTGATCAAATTAAGCAATAAGAAGTGTCCTGCCTTTATGCAGCTTGCCCTGCTGTTTTGCAGCTTCCAGATAAGATTGTTGATTTAGGTGCAAGTTGTTGTCCCTGTTTTCTGAATTTGAGTGTCCAAGTTATAAGATTTTTGAAACTGTTTGATTGGCTTTTCAGGGTTATTTAAAAAAAGAAAATGGGAGGGGTTTCCACAACATTATCTACGCTGACTCAGGCATGCGAGAAGCAAGCCTGCAGAGAGAGAAAGTGTAGGTTTTCATATAACATGTTTTCTCACTTTACCCACACTGTGACAGACCGTAATGAAAACTCCAAAAACTTCAGTCAGTTTCTGGCTCTGTGCAAACCTACAGGGGACATTCATGTGTTTGCCTTATAGGCAGAAAACCATTTAGAGGCTGGGAGTTTATTCCCTCCCTGTAGGGAGCAGTAGTCAATGTACTTCCAGAAAGATAGGAACAAAATGCAAGTGTTCATTCCAGAATGATTTAGGCTTCAAGCAAGCAGTGAGTAATATTTTTTCTACCAGATGACAGTAAAAATTAGGGCTGTAAAGGGTCTGCCTAGCACAGAATTATATGAAGGTCTTTAGGAGACACCAAACTGTTTTTGCGCAATACAGCACATCAGATGCAAGCTGAAACAATCCAGGAAGAATGTGCTGCAGCCCACATTCGGGCATGGTTTATTTAGGTTTATTTAGGATAATTGCCCAGCAGGATAGTTGTCCCTTTCCAGAGTGCACTGGGAAGTCTAAAAGTACTAGAAATATAATTTTGCAATATTTCTGAGTACCTCTGTCAAGATAACAAATACTTAAATTTTCCCTGACGTCATAGTCAGCAATCTGCAAGACCTCATTTTCATACCAAGGAGTAATATTCTTACAGAGCAGCTGGACTGCTAATTAAACAATAATCCTTTATATCTCCAAAAATAATGTAGCTGAATAATCACCAATTACAGAATTATATACATTAGTAATGATTTTCATGAGGGGGCAGGTATTATTTGTATTTTCTTCTTGTTAGTGTCAGTTGAGTGCTAAAGACCCCTTTTAAATGCAGGGTGCAAAATGCACCCTGTACAAAAGGAGCACCTTGCCACAGTTTCCAGCCTGAGCAGTGGAGAATTTGCTTGTGTTTGTAAGGGGCAAAAGAAACAGTAAGATGTCTCTGGGCACTGTCTCATAGGGGACAGCGGTTTTGGAGTGCAGCCAGCTGAAGCTCAGCCACTCTCTAAACATCACATTTGAAGAGAGACCAGAAAAAGATTCCTGACTCTCAGGTATGTTGCGGGAGTTTCCGTAAATTGAAACTTCAATTCCCATTGTCCTTAGTGCTCTCACGACTGCACAAATGGTTCTGTATCCACTGCCTTTCTCCTTTGTGTTATGAAACATGGTGCCTTACACGGAGCTTCCAGATGAAAAGGTTAGGTTTAAAGTTTCCTCATGGAACAACTTTTATTTTATAGATTCCATGTTTTAGACTCTCAAATTTCTTGCACTTGGTGAACTTGCTGAATGTCCAGAGTCCTGAGGTAACCCCACAACTATCCCCTGGGAAACTGGCCAAGGAGTCAGGGAGCCTGGGAAGCCCCAGCCTTCAGTGACACTGATACGTGGCTTTGCTGTCGGTATTAGGACAGAGGCACCTTAGCTGAGCCGTTCCAGTGTCTGGGCAGCTTCCTGCTGACTGGAGGACTGGGAAGAATAAAAAGATTTCACCTAATTCAAACTGAAACCAAATTCTGAAAAATATGAAGTTTCCTGTTAGCAGGAAACCCCCTTTCCTGGCTGTCCTCAGTTCTAACTTGGATGACTTCATTCTCTCATGTCAACTCAGGACATTTGTGCTTCTTGACTTGTGGAGTTTCAGTACACAGAGGAAATATATAAAGATCGTGGATTGTAATGATTGATGTTAATGAGAAGCACAGAACGGAATTATCTACATTTAAAGTCCTAAAGTGTTTCCTGACACTCTTTCTCTCTGAATAACTGGGTAAATCAAACTAGATTTTAACAGATGGTGTTATATATAGCTCCAGAAACAAATAATCTAACTACTGTAGTTGGAAGGGAATTTACTCTGTCAAAGTCTAGATATGTTTTTGAGCCAACAAATCTGTAGTTATAAATCTATAAAATACATAGGCCAGAAGCAAAGGTTAGATCTTGTCACATCACATGTATCACAGGCAATAGATTTTTCAGCTGGTTTCTCCCAGGTTTACACCAGCCATTCTTAGAGCAGGCGGCTCCTGCATAGTGGTGAGGGTGGTGGCTCCTGTGGGAGAGGACAGAGGCCTTCCGCACAGCAGGGGAGGAGGAACTGGAGAAGGTGGAAGCAGCTTGGCCCCTGGCCAAAGGGGGGAACTCAGAGGCTGTAATCGTTAACAAGTTCAGCAAATTTATGTGATTGAAAACGAAGGATGCTCAGGATGCTTGTTAGAGCTCCCAGCAAAGGTACATGATGCATTTGTTCTCAGCTCCTATGTATTTTGGTAACGGAACTGAGACAAAGGATTTTGATGAAGCACACTACCATCCACTAAAATTACTAATCATACTGAATACCAAAATCAGGTAAACAATTTAGGCATTGGTTTTGCATTACATTGTAATTTCTGAATCATCATTTGTATGTACTGTTCACAATACCTTGTAATTCTTACTCCCCTATCTCATATTCCACAATGTTCTAGGATCTGTCATTTTCTTGCCCTCTGGACATAACCTATTTAGCATATTTCTCTTGCTCCATCAACCCCTTTGCTCTTTGAATGCTAACTATTGTTTCTGTGTTGAATAGTAGATGTATTATGTATTTAATTATCTCCTTGCAATCATTCTTCCATTGCATTCAGTGTTGCAATATGATGCTTTTTTTCCTAGATATTCCAATTCCTTTGATAATAGCTAATACTCTTCTTGTAAGTCATGTCTTGCTTATAAAACAAAACATTTTGTACAGGTGTTCCCTTTAGCCAGGGGCACTTGGATCTGAAAGGTCCTCCATCAAGATTTGACAAATATAGGTTAATCCCACCGTCATAACCCCTCCATGAACTTCATTTTCATGAAAGAAACCACAGCAAGATAGAAATGAGGAGCAACAACTTAAAGAAGAGGTAGCATCTTTTTATTACTTGAATGACTCTACATGCAAAGAACACAGTCTGTGTGAAATGACAGAATGTAACAAAGTGAATGTAATCTGTAAAGGATAAGACATGGCAGCAGAAAATACTGGAAAGCAGTCACAATAACAGTTAAGGTTAATGAGAGATACTAATAACACCAGTGTAACTGAAACTTCTCAAGAGCAGGCCAGAAAGTGGAAGCATTTGTGCAAAACAGCCAAACATGAAACATTTCGCTAGATATTTGATCCTATTTGATTTCTGGAACATATGTTGAAGAATTATATGCATAGATGGAGAAACACAAAAAAAATTTGATTATCTGAAGAATCTGCCTTGGCATATTTACTGGGAAGGAAATTTTAGGAGAAATGACAGCCAATACCAATTTTCTTATTTTCATTTGAGTACTAGTACAAAGGAAAAAAAAAAAAAAACAAACTTAAACCAGGAGTTGTACCTGCATTTTTTCAATATATTCCTTGGAGAGTTTTGCTCTACCTGACCTTGAAATATTTCACAAGAAGATATACTATATTTTCATGAATGCTGAGGGGACACCAATGATGTTCCCATTCAGACAACAAAAGCAGACCATTCTCAATGATCTTGGAAAGGCTGGGTGAAGATGGCTTACAACCCAGTTGACTGGAAGTTTAGTGCTGAACATGAGATAACAAACAGATCGAGGAGAAATGCTCATTTATTATTGATCACTAATTTATCTACAGAGTAACAACTTGAACAAAGGTATACTGAAATTATATAGGATTCTGTAAATTCATGTCCAATCTACCTGCTGAAAAAATCTTATTAACTTTGTTGTAGAAAAATACAAAATGGACATAAGAGGTGAATCTGAAGTGAGAGTTTGAAAATCTCAGGAATAAGAGAAAGCAAACACCTATTCCCAGAGGCTCTGACGATGCCAGGAAAAACTGCCAAATAATACTTCTAAGCAAGGCCATAGGGCAAGACTTTTTCAAAAGCAGGTCATGACTATAAACATGTGGCTTGTGCTTCTGGCACCTTCACTTGATATTAATAGCATTATGCTCAAACCAGAAAGAGCCCAGCACAGGTATGAAGAGCCTCCTGTTTCTGCCTACAAGACAAACGTTAGCACAGAGAGACTGCAAACCATTGCTATCAGTAAGAGGTCAGCAGGCACTTTTTCTGCTTTCAGTTGCAGTTCTATGAGTGCCAAAGAGAAGGCAGAGCCACAAAAGATTTCAGCAGTAGCCAGCATTCTAGCTGCATGTTTTGGAGGAGGGTGGGGAGGGAGGATCCAGATCCTGACATTTTAGAAGCAGCTGTGGTGAGGTTGTCTAACAGAAAATATTTTATGTTACGGGGTTAAATGCTCAAAAACTTTTGAAAATTATATTAATGCTGTGTAATAAATCCTTCAAGGTGAAGCATGCTTCGTATTTGTGTAAAGAGAGATAAGTACATATGGCACTTTCCCTCGGTTCTCTGTCCTAACGGTTACCTTTCTTTTCCAGTGCAGAAGTTTTGACAGTCCATTTGCTAGGCTCAGAGGGACTTAGCCTGTTGAGAACAACTCTTGCACTTTTAACAAGACCAAATTTCTTTCTTATTTCCTTGTCTTTATCCTGATGTGCTTCTTCCTCATTTCTTTTTTGCAAGCCTTCTTTGGATGGGAATGCAGTCTTGCTGAGGAACTGAAATGGTAAAGAGTAGAGCTTGACTACGGGAAGTGAGTATTGAGTAGTAATTTACCTCCCACCCCAGGTTATTTTCACAGCCTTTTTTATACAGTCTCCCATACTTTGGGGATGTGGTTTTGCAAGAAGAATTTAATTCAGGAGGGATCTTGCAAGCCAGTCCTCTGTTACTTTAATTCTTTATACTTTAGCTTCCATTGTTACTTTAAAAAATGCTCATGATGGCACTCATTACCTGTTTTCAAAAACCCAACCTTCTCCCTTGGGAAATATCTTGCCATTATATTAAATTATGCCCTACTGTTCTCTAAATAGCAATAGACTGGAATGCTTTTGTCCTGTTTGAATACTAGAAAAATCTTGGTAAAACTCAAGACTTATTTTTTTCTCAACATTATGTAATTATATATTTTTTTAAACAGTAAAGTCTTATAGACCTTTAAGCCTTAATTTGATTTCCTCCACAGTGATTGTGTCCACTTAGCTTCCCCACAAAAGTGTGAACAAAACCAGGTCACTCATCTTTCACAGCCCTTGCCCTGTTATCAATATTCTGAATAGTGCATTTTGCACTATTGCATCAGCTGTGTCTAAGAGGAGAGCAATTTTCTGTCCATACGCAGACACTCACCTGATCATCATAGGTTACTGCCTTCTGCCTTTTCCCAGTAGGAGGGGAGCAGTTCTTGGGCTGAGAGAGGGTACTCCTCTCGTTTGAAGAGAAATGTGTTTCATTTGGTGTATTCTTTTGTTGTGTGGGAGTAGCACAGGTTGTAAGACACTTCATGTTCTGTTTCACAGAGTCCTCTCTCAAAAGCAGTGGATGTGGAATGTTGAACGTTAGTTTACGGACAGAATGACACGTAATGAGCCAAACGATGGTCTTCACATACAACATATGATGGCCACCTATTTTCATTTCTGCTGACAGATCTTCGGGCCTCATTACATACAGAAGGTAGACTTGACCATCATAGATCATTAGAGCATTTCCCTTAAAGAGAGGAATTTCCAATTTCTCTCCAATAGGGCTAATAGATGGAAGTGTTAATATATTCTTATAATCCTTATTCTTGATGTTGGTGAGCGACTTTAAAATTTCTGAAACAGCACTGTTAGATGACTTTACAATAAGAGGATAGGATCTTGCTGTCTTTCCATCTCGATCTTTTTGTGCAGGCTCTTTCACGCGGGTTATTTGGGAACATTCCTCACCTTCAGTTACATTTAGACTAGAATGATGTCTTGCTGAGTTTGGGCTGCTTGATATTGAAAAATTGTGCCAAAAGGATCTGGAACTCTCTTGCATTGTTATTATTGGCCATACATAAATTACAGATTGTGTTTCTGTAGCTTGCCTTACTTCAGAGGCCCTTCTTGCTGCAGCTAACAATAGTTGCTGTAGTTTAGATGGGAAGAAAGATAGCAGCATTGTTGCAATTTTGGCTTGATGTGGTATCTCTAGATCAGGTTTTAAAATCCGTGCCTGAGGTTCTTCAGTAACTTCAAGAGGGTCAGAGATTTCAGAAAGGGACACTTTGTCTTCTTGGTTAGCAAGAGTCGGTGAGAAGCCTCTTTGCAGAGAGTGCTTTGCAGCTGAGCTTTCATTTCTCTGAGCTCTAAAATGTGTTGAGAGCTTTCCTCCCTCAGCAGAGGTCATGCCACTGTTATCTAGTATGTTGAAATCTTCCTTGCTGTTCATTTGCTGATCCTCTCGTATCAGAGCAGATGTAACACTGGTATCCACCTCCTAATGAGCTTTGTGGTTTGACTTACTGGATTGCGTTTAGACAGATGAGCTTTTGTGGCAGTTCTACACGTTGGAAAGGCTTCTGGAGGAAAGAGAATGCAGAAGGAGTTTCAGCAGGTCTCATCTATTTTCACCTCTTTCCTGAAGGGTTTGACTTGTGCAGCCTGACATGCTTACAATAAAAGTGGAAAGAACTTAAAATGTGATTACATGTTTGCAAATGCACACAGTGATTTTTCTGTTACCTTAAAGTAAATTAATAAACAGAAATATATTTGTCATTTAAGTATTAACTAAAGCTCATCTAGCCAGTAGAATTTTTCTGCAAAAGTAATTTGCTGTGAGATACTTCCACTTTGACTTAAATTGGTGGTGAGTTTTGGCTTGCTTCCATAGGAATTTACCCAATACTGCAAGCTGCTGGTGGACAGGATCTGTTTTGTTTAGATGTAGCATTCCCTCATGTAAGAAGACACAATCTTCTTAGACACACCACCATTAAAATCAAGGCACATTTTTAATAAAAATGGTCTTAACTGAAGACCTTTACAATCAGTTTTGTACTTTGCTTGCAGAACGATTTGACTTCAACAACTACTCTCTGGTGTAGCAGAACCAGACCCAGGAGCTTTGTCATGGCTTTTAATAAAGATGTAAAAGAAAATCAAGTTCAGATGCTTATCTGATACATTTTAAAATGTACTAAGCACCAGTGAAATTGTAAAATGCTAAACAATCATAAGAACATAGTTGGATTTATAGTAGAAGGAAACATGAAATTCAAATTTTTATGGTGAGAGAAATTAACAAATTAACTTTGAAGTAACTGCTGCTTCTCCAGTGGTTATATTCTTCTAGGAATAACCTTCCCATCTTAGCACTATAGACTTGATTTTGTAGAAAGGAAACATACACACTCACATGACTTGCATGTCAATCACACAACTCTAAAGTGTTTTTTAGCCTTCCGAAATATTAAAAAACACAGTGAGTTTCACCTCAATGACTGAAGAGGTTCTATTACTTACAATAAGAAATGTACTAAGACAAATTCAGTGAGCCTCTGTTTAGGATCATGAAAATTAAACTTTTATCTAGTAAAAATGAATCAATTGAAAAATAAAATGACATTTGATCTTCATCTAGGCTGTCCCTTCTGCATTTACATTGCATACAGGTAGATGTAATTAGAGTCTAATTCCAGGATTCTAATCAAGAATAATTAGAAACAATTATATCAATTTGCAACATGTTATTTGAATAATTAATTGTACACATAGGAGGAGCAAGGTCTTCTGTAGAATTAGACCGTAAATCAAATGTTTTCCTTTGCTTTATCTGATGAGTGGGGATTCTTTTTTTCTGACTTTTTCCGCCTCTGGTTTTAGAGGGTTTTACTACGTCCAGCACTGTGGTGTGATAAAGTTAGGACCGGTCTTCTGGTCTTGAAAGTCTCTTAGTACCTTAAAAAACAGAAAGTCTCAGAAACCTAGAGACACAGCAATTAAACCAAAATTAAAAAGTAAGGAAAAAGGGTTATATTTCTGGGATAGAGAAATCCTGGTTAACTGTGAAGCCAGCTGGAAAAGAGGCAAATATCATTTCAGAGGAGAAAGTCTCCTTGATTCTCAGAAGTCATAGGTCAACTGTGAAGGCTCTGAACTGACTGATGTAGTGATGGGGCTCATTTGGTATAGTCTCTTACTTTGATGATAAATGCATTGTACTGTACCTTACAGTGCACATCTTAATGTACAGCAGTGACCTTGGGTGTGTCATTCTGTCAGTTCTTGAGTTTAAGAGATAACCCCTTGTGTCACAGATCTCAATGTTCCTAATACAACTGAAAAAGGAATTATTATATTTACATGCCTTAGAAGGTCCTTATTTACAAAAAAAAAAAAAAATCAAACTGAAAGAATTTCTTCTTTCTTCCACCTTAAAACCTGCAGACTGCAAAACAGAATCTCACACTTAAAAATTGAGCAGCACAGATTCCCCTGTTACCTGGAGTTAATGGATATAAATCTTTTCCATCTGAAGTGGTCTCACAACTTCATTTTTATGACTGTGGCTCATCATTGCCCTATCTTCACCAGAGATGAAGACAGCAAAGAGTCTTAAGAGAACTCACAAAAATTACTAGAATTCATATTTCAAGTTTCCTTCTTTTTGATAAAAATGTGTCATGCACATGCAAGGGGTCCATCTAGCCCAGTCTCTGCCCCTGACAGTGGCCAAAAGCAGAGGCCCAACAATACTTTGAGAAGAGGCCAATGCACACCGTGGCAATTTCCTGGAAGTCCCCAGCCTCCAACAGTGGCACAGGGCCCTCCTGAGCCAGCAAGGATTCCTCAGTGGATTTCCTGCTGGCACCAGGCCCTCTTGTGTAACACCCCCTGATTCCCCATCTGCTTCAACCCCACAGCGGTGCCCCCAGGGCCATATACAGCCAGAACACCTCCTCAGGTCAAGCCCCAGCCTCAGCAGTACAGCCCGTGCGGGCTGGGGGAATGGAACGAGAGGAAAAGGTTTAGTTACCGTCAGAGCCAGAGCACAGGTGCCGGGCTGGAAGCGCAGCCTTTGACTGCAGCAGCAACTGCCGTGCCGACTGACAAAACTGCAGAGAGCCTTCTGGAACCTTCCAGGCCCCGGAACCTTCCACTGGCTGCTGGACAGTAGCAGTTCAACAGCTGCTCAGCGTGACACCGAGCGCCCTCAGCTGCTCTGGCAGCTGCTCACAGGCCCCAGGGCTGGGCCCACACAGCCATGCTGCCCCCTGAGCCTGCCCAGCTGTGCCCCCCGGTGAAGGGCAGGACCCTCGACACCATGCGGCTCCAATCCCTCTCCACTGAAAGAGTCGGACACCATGATCCTTCTGGGTCCCTTCCAGCACAGATGATTCTGTGACCTGTGCAGTGGTGCCAACCCTCGTGTCCCTGTACCTTTCTGTCCCTTTGGTCTCTGTAGAACTGTGGCATCCAGGACCCCAGCAGATGGCAGCTCTCCCTGCCGCGCACTGGGCCTTTCCTGGGGCACCCCACCTTTCCTGGGGGGCCCTGGAGGCCCTGCCTGAGCCCTCCCCATTGCACGGTCCAGCCACAGCTCCTCACTGCCCCTTCAGATGTCCTTGTCCTCCAGCCAGGGCCTCAGTAGCTCTGGAAGGGAAGGCATTAGCGGGCCCAAGCCTCCATTCTGGCCTTTCCTGAGTGTTTTTTCCCTTGTTTCCCTAGCATTGCCAGGCAGTGCTCAGGAGCAGGGGCAAAAACAAACCTTGTGGCCAAAGTGAATAATGAAACCTCCACCCTGGGCACACCTGTGGGGCTCATTCCATCCCATCCCATCCCATCCCATCCCATCCCATCCCATCCCATCCCATCCCATCCCATCCCATCCCATCCCATCCCCTTATTGCAAGCTCAGCCCAGCCCAGCGCTCCAGGAGCCTGGGTCACAGCCCATCTGCTGTGCTCTGCTGGCATGGCCAGGCCTGGCCTTCTGGGGAGCAGGCTGCGAACTAGAAGGTTGTGTTCCTTACCTGCTTACAGCTTGGAGAGGGGAGAGAAGGTTTTCATATCAACCTTCTATCTGTCTTTTTCATAATGATTTGGGAATGTGACACAGAATGTCACAGACAATCAGTAGATGTTAGACTTCATACTGATTTTTTTCCTGCACAACAGTTTTCTTTAAATGCCTAGGGGGAAAAAAATCTAATTTCAGTGGGTTCTGGACGAAGTCCTAGCATATCAAGCACTTGCTAATAATACACGATGTTTATTTATCTGTTTCAGATGCTGAGCTGTGACTTATAAATACAATATACTGCACAGACTTTGGAAAGAGGTGGCCTCCTTTAGCTTGTGATAAATCCTGTTTGGAAATAATGCATAGCCTCAAAGGGTACACTTGGAGAATGGGGAAAGACAAGCACCCCTCCACAGCCTGTACATCCTGAGAGAGTAAGTTATGACCACGTGCAGCACGGGAACAAAGAACACCACACAGACATGATTGTGGGCCTGCAAGGCACAGCCAAAGTCTGGACATGCCTCAGAAAAATACGATTTTGTAGTTTTACCTATGAGTGACTATGCCCTGCCAGTGTGCTGCAGAACACAGCACCGACACTGGAATGCATCAGCTGTGTTGGATGCAAGGTGCCCTGCAGAGCTCACCAGTGTGTCAGCACATCCTCCGGCACCTCTGCTGTCAGCATTCTTCCATCACCCTGGGCACCAGAGCACCGAGATGCTCATTTCAACTACACATTTCAGCAATAAGCTGACAGCGTCCCTGTTCTTGTTATTTGTGGTTCTTATCAGAACCTGGTACGAGAGACTGAGTGGACTGCCTGCACTCCTTGAGCAAGTTTTTTGGGGCCTTAGAGCAACCCAGCAGGGCACTAAGTAAAGCAGATGCTGAGGAAGCTCTAGTGAACCAGAAATAACTTGATCTTATTGCTTCTATGCATCTTCCACAGAACCTTGAACAGATTGTTTGCACTCAAATATCTTCCTTTTTAAATTATTTCACTTATTCCAGTCATCTGCTGAGGTCTGCTTTTCATTGATTTTACAGTCACTAGTGAGCTAGATGCTTCATGGTCACCAGCTGTGTAATGAAGATGAGGGAATTATATCTCTCACTGGCAGACCCTTGGGGCTGTGTAGGGCCCTGAACTACTGGGACACAGGAGTTACTGCCAGGTTTCCATACTTGTAAATCCAGCTGCTTGGGCACAATTCAGCATGACTTAAGTAGCATACGAGAGCTAAGGGCTGCCCAGGGAGATGGTGGATTCACCAACCCTGGAAGTATTTAAGGAAAGACTGGATGTGCCAGTTAGCTCTTGGGTTGGACTTGATGAACTCAGAGGTCGTTTCCAACCTAATTGATTCTGTGTGAAAGTATACAAGGATCTTACATCAAAGAACATCCTGCCTCAAGGCGATTTTGACACGTCCCACACTCCCCACCACCTACGCCGCCATGGCCGCCGGGGCAGCCCGTCCCGCCCACGGCCCGCGCGGGGTCCTCCGCGCCGCCAGAGGGCGCGCCAGCAGCGCAGGCGGCGCGGGGCGGGGCGGTCTGCGGTGCGCGGCGGCCATGGCGGTGCTGCTGGAGACCACGGTGGGCGACCTGGTCATCGACCTGTACACGGAGGAGCGGCCCCGCGGTACGAGCCGAGCCCCTGGGCCCCGCCGGCACCGGGCTCGCCCCTGGCAGCCCCCCCGGCACCGGGGTTCCCTTGCGCGGGCGGGTGGCGGCCTCGAGCGGGACAGAGGCCGGGGGGATGCAGGCAGCGCTTGCAGCCGCGAATGTAATGTGTGCTGAATCGCAGGGCTGCCGTGACCTTCTTTCTCAAGGGTTTGAAAAGAAACGAGGCCGGGGAGGGTTGGTGGGAAGGAAGTATGTTTCTGTATAACTAGTCGTGTTTAGGCTTCTTTGAATCGCTAGAGATGATCTGTCGGAAGGGAGGAAATGTTACCTGTCCTTTGAGCATTTCTCTGAGCGTTTATAGGTCGTACCCTAGTAAGTCTCCACACAGTCTGCTCCAAACCCACTTTTCTACACGTTAAACTGGATATCTGTTATATCTGTTTTAACTGTATCTGGAGTTTCCTTTTGTAAATGCTGTTATGATTTCTTACAGCTTGCCTGAATTTCCTGAAACTCTGCAAAGTCAAGTACTACAACTATTGTCTTATTTATAATGTGCAGGTGAGTATTCTCAATTCCTTAGTTTTTGGTTGGTTTAAAATCTCAAGCATGAAAACAATATCTTACGTATTCTGCTTTGTGACAGAGGGATTTTATTATACAAACTGGTGACCCCATGGGAACTGGCCGTGGAGGGGAATCCATATTTTGGTAAGTATTTATGTATTAAAATTATGTGTATATATATATATATATATATATATGTAAAAGCAGATAATTTATATAAGGGAATAGGAGTTCCACTTAGATTGTCTTCAGCTCTCTTGGGGCAGAATTACGGGTGGGAAATAAAAATGTTGATACATAAGCATCTTTGGTTGTCCTACTTACATACCTTTTGAATTTTTACACTGCCTTTGGTCATTCACTTTTATTTTCTGGACATTATTCTGTCTCTGACCTTAGACGTGAAGTTACAAGTAACAACTTGTACACATGTTTCTGTTTGTTTAAAAGCTAGCAAATAACAATATGTTTGGTAAGAGAAGTATCATAACTAAGTGCTCTGTAGAAGGCAGAATCAATTAGCATTGCTAATACAGTTATTATTATAACAAAATGTACTAAATTGAGCATGAATGGAACATAGAGGCTATACCTGATTTCCTCTCTCTATAAGAAAGTGATGCCCTTACTTATTTGAGTTTGTTTTAGTCATGTTGAATGTATGTAAGGAAATTGCTTTTCTTATTTGTTCAAGACATTTTCAGTGGTCATGCAGACAAGAGTTGAGGAAATCATTCGAACAGTTAAGATGGAGTTAAAGTGCACATGTTCTATATGATTCCTTTGAAAATGTTGTTAAAAGTAGAATTAAAATTATGGAGCAGAACTGATTACTGGGAAGTGCTGGGGAGCACAATATACAGGAATAAATAGTTTAGCTTGAACAGAGACAGTGTTGCTAGACTAGTGCTGCCTTTTTTAAGTCAGTCTGTCAGTGCCTCTTAAATACAAAATCTGGATCTCATGGATCCATGAATCACCTCTCCAGTGGTCCTGGAAGCAGTGTAACTGTGCTAAGCAGATGCAGGTCTAGCTAGGTGATCCTGCCAGACTTGAGCTGTCTCTGCACATAAGTAGATTAAGTTTATTTTGATATTCTGCTCTGTTACCAGTCTTCTGAGACTTACTGGTATGGCAAATGGGGAAGTATAGTGTGGTGAGAGAGTGTCAGATCCTGTCCAGCACTAGCATGGAGAAGGTCCATTTGTCTTTTGTTCCTGTTTGCTACTGATGCAGTCCATGAAGTTTCTGTCCTTGCAGGCAAGGTTTAATTTAAATCCTCTCTTCACAGAGGCTTACACCTGCTTAGCAAAATGAGTTTAAACACAACACTGTCCTTAAACTTGGGCAACTCAGTCAGTTTATGGAGAGAAAAAAAATAAGGGATAGGGTTAGACTTAAAAAATTTAGAAGAATGCAACAATTTGCTATATCCTGTATATCCCAAATTACTGTATGTAATCCTGTCTGTATGACGAACTGATTTTGCACATAGATTTATTGATTTTCTGTTTATCTTGGATTTATTTTTTTTTTTTTACATAAATTACTGCATTTTTACAGTGTGGAAGAACTTACTTTTACAGAACCTACTTAAAATGTGTTGTTGCTTCATGCCTCAGCAAAATGTTATGTGCTGCATTTAAAAACATGTAAATATACCTTCCCCATATCTCCCACCCTCAAAAAGCTTCTGTGAAATGTCTCAGAGAAAAATTTCTTGTTCCCTGTAATATAAACTGTGTAAGTGTACAGGTCCATAAATATGTGCATGGGTGCCGTGTAAATTCTAGGTTTATTTGAAGGCCAATGTAAAATGCTTTTGAGATGTCATTTGTGGTTTTACAGTGTTTGATTAGCTCACTTCTAAAAATTTCTTTTACTTGTAACATGTTTGTTATGTTTTTTTCAGTCAACTGTACGGTGATCAAGCCAGATTTTTTGAGGCAGAAAAGGTACCAAGAATCAAGCACAAGAAGAAGGGAACAGTGTCAATGGTGAACAATGGCAGTGATCAGCATGGATCACAGGTCAGCATATGGTGTTGGTACATGTCTAAGTAACTAAAATGAAAATTCTATGAGTTTATGAAAGCCTCACAACAATGGCAACATCATGGCAATAGCATCATCTTATAATACAGTCAAAAGGCATGTAAAAAGCCAGCCATAGCTAAATATTTTGCATAGCATTCCAGCTACCAATGAGTATTTGGTTACAGACAGAGAAGTTGAAGTGCTCAGGTTAAAACCTGTCCTAGGTTAATTTTATTTGTTAGTACTCAGTCCTGTATTTTTTCCTTCATTTTTTCCTCTCTGTTAATACCTTGATGTGAAATGCTAATGTATAAAATGGTCAGGAAAAAAATCTGTAGTTAAATGGAAGTGAAAATTAAGGAAGCTGGGTTTTGAAATAATCTTGAAATTTTCTGGTTATGACTTTGTGTTAGTTTGGAAGCTAATAACATGAAATCATACCACAGTTTCTTCTGTATGGTTATGTGAAAGTATGCATTAATAATAGAAGCTTACAGATTTACCCCAGTAGTGATATAAAACAGTTTTTGAAAGTGGTCTTGTTCCCTTTGCTATTCGCTGTTAATGCGCACGAAAGTTTTGCTGTAGGTAATGATTTTTACTTTTTTTAAAAGTTTTTTTACATTTAGATCTCACTCATTTTACATTTAGATCTCTCTCATTTAGAATGCTATTATTTCTAAATTATTATTATTTTAGGTGCACTGTCACTTCTATAAATTAAAATGCTTCACTTGTATATCCATACATTTTAATTTTTAAAAAGAGGGATTTTTAACAATTGAAGAACAATTTTAAAAAAAGGTGGGGTTTTATTCCAGCTAGAGCTTGTAATATATGCAGATAATTTTGCTGCTTCCCTGCATTGTATATATAAAATTGCTTGGTTGGGGGATTTAGGAATAAGAGATTACATTTGTATTTATATTTAAGATGCAGTCTGCTAGTGTATATGCAGGCACCTGGAAATGAATGCTGTTCCCAGGACCAGTATTACAGCTTCTTCCTGGGGAAAGAAAAATTCCAGTAAGGAATTACATGGAGTATCCTTACAGGTATAGAGTAGCTTAGTGTAACCTATACCAAATACTAAGCAGTCTTAACAGTGTTGTAGCGAGAATGAGGAGTGAGATGTTACCAGTCAGACTGTAAACTGTGGGTGCAATGGTTGTGTTCTGCTATCGGTGCACATCTGCTTCTTCCTCCTTCATTCATTACCAAGTGCCCTCTGTCTTTAATTTGTTATCAAGTGTTCAGTTGGTATCAATTTGCATAGTTTCAGTTTTGCCTTAAAGTGAAAGATCTGATTGGTGTTAAGATACATTTCAGTGCCAGTTCAAGTTGACCTATGTTAGTGTGATAGTTCTTCTCTCAATGCTACTGCATCCTGTTTTCTGGGAGAGAAGAGTTTGTGGGAAGAAAGGAAGAAAGTCTGGATAGAATTTGGTAAATGTAGTACTGTGAGGTTTTTGCTAAATTTATGAAGAAGTACCTGCCAAATGCTGCTTGGTGAGCAGGTGATTTGAGCTCAGCTCACAGCTCACTGTTGCGCAGAGAGATAGTCTTGTTCTTTCTGCCCTCTCCTTTCATCAGCTGTGATGCCAGTCACAGCCTTTGCTGGTCTTGCTCAGCAATCCTCCCCAGCAGAGGAGAGCAGACAGCTCTCTGCTCCTCCTCTGCCCATCTGGTTTTGTGCCCACAAAAGGATCCAGTGAGCTGGACCGGCAGGCTCACGCAGAGGGAGACTATGCCTCAGGCAGCAGCTGTGAGCTGTGGATTGGCTCACCATGTTCAGAGCTGATGGAAGAAGACCAGTCTTCTGCCCAAGTTGGGAAGAGGTTTTTTTCCTCACTGAGTTCAGTGTGAGTGTAAGTGTTAAGGTAAAAAAAAACCCTCAACCTGATGTTTTCTATTTACTGTTCCTAGTTTTGTATCTTCTTTTGTAGTTTCTCATTACCACAGGAGAAAACCTGGATTACCTTGATGGTGTACATACAGTATTTGGAGAAGTGACAGAAGGCATGGATGTATTGAAGACAATTAATGAAACCTTTGTAGATAAGGATTTTATCCCGTATCAAGATATCAGGTGTGACTGGTTTTAACTTTTTTTTTTTTGAGGAATACATTATAATTGAATGAACTTATCCCTTTTTGGAAGCTAGATAAATATTGTGATGCCAGGTGACCTGTACATGCTATCTTAAATACTTTTTTATTCCAGTATTATTTTACCAAATAAACAAGTACTAAATAAACAAGTATGTTCAAAAATATTCAGCTACTTTGCCCTCACAAAAGCATCAGTGCTAGAATTTGCAAGCACACAGGCAGGACATTTGGCTGTTTGGAATATAACTGAGAAGTAGTGGGGCTGGTTTGCTGTTAGCTGAGTAAAGCAAGTTTTATTTGCATGCAACCAATACTGATCTTGATTTTGGTTTCTCTAAGGATAAATCATACAGTAATTTTGGATGATCCATTTGATGATCCGCCTGGCTTGTGTGTTCCTGATCGCTCACCAGAACCTACAAAGGAACAGCTCGATGTAAGTGTTCATGACAGGGGAAAGTTGGAAGGAAATAATTAAATAAGTTTATCTCAATTAGTGTCCAGCACAGACTGGCCAAAAAAAAAATTCAGTATTTAAAGTTTTGTCTCTCAAATCTATGTCCTGAAAGAACTGCACATTTTTTCACACGGGAGGTGTTCTTCTACTGTACTATCTGGAGTTCTTATATGTCAAATGCTTGTCTGTTATTTGGAGCTGCTGCTGTGTTTAATCAAATACAGCTGCTTAACCTTTCAAGAAGAGGATAAAGACTTAGGTCCTCTCCCTTGTGACTCAGATGGAGTTATGTTTGAAGGCTGTATTTTAGGTTTCCAGCATAGATAAGCAGAACATTCAGAATATTCAACACTGGTATTACTGGTTTTCTGTATACTCCGGTAGAAGACAAAAGATAAGTAACTATCTTAAATCAGTTACTGCTGTTTTCCTTTTAATTGTGAATAGTCTGTGTTTCAGTGAAAGTAATCTTGGTCCTTCTTTGAGTTATATCTGCAAGCATACATACTATTGTGGGTTATTGGTTCAAACAGCAGAAATTTTCTGAAACATAATTGCAATTATTAATAATTTACTCATAGTATGCAGTTACAGAAGTGTGTGAAATTCCTTCCTTGTATGAAAAGTTGTTTCAAGCAATGAATTAATTAACTGAAGGGAATGTTGTTTATTTTTAAGCTTAATACATACAATTACAACGTTGAAATCAGGGTTTTATAGTATCTGTGCACTGTGATTAATCTCTGATGTACCTTCAGATATGCTAAGAATAAGGTATTTAAGAGGTCACTGCCAGCTGCCTAGAGATGTGAAAACTTGTACTGAATTTTCTTCCCTCATAGCCTGAAGATACACCTTTCAGCATAGGAATGCCTGTAAGGGCAGCATTCTAGAGATGCTGGTGAGAAGAAAAAATTAAACCTCAAGTCCTGCCAAGGTTTAGATGTGTAAAAACAAAATTGTTTGTATTTTTGTTGTGATATGGTCTATTTAATGTCTTACTAGACACAGTAGATATTTGTAATGTTCCTTAACTTCATTTCTGACAGGAGCTACCTGGATTAAAAATGAGTTAACACTTGTGGAGAGATGTTGAGTACTGAGTGGGCGTATAAAAGAATTTAGAATACCTCACTGAATGTGGTTCAGACTGGTCATGAAAGTTCATAAATAGTTCACAGTGGCTGAAATATGAGGATAACATCTGCTCTTTTTTTCTAAGCTAAGTGGGAAGAACAGAATGAAAGCCCAGTTCTGCAGAGATACAGTGCTTAAGTATTTTTTGTGTCTTGAGGGGTGAGGGGAGAGGTCATCCAAGTAATATTTGGAAAGCGAGAAAGAATTTTTGGCCATGGCTTAGTAATAAAGAGCTTTTTTCTTCACTTTTCAGAGTGGCAGAATAGGAGCAGATGAAGAAATTGATGACATGAAAGGACGGTCTGCAGATGAAATAGAAGAAGTTCAGGCAGAAAAAGAAGCAAAAACTCGTGCCATTCTTTTGGAAATGGTGAACATCTTTCTGTATTTATTTTTTAGATCTTATTCCAGTGTGTGTGCATGTTACTAAGTGTAGGAGGATGTGTGTTACTTATCTTGAAATTACTTACCTGGTGATGATGTCATGTTTCAGAATCTGTGCTATTAAATACCTGTTATACGATGAAAAGATTGAGCATGAACACTGAATGTGGTTTTTTGATAAAACTGGTGATACTTCATTTTCAAAGCCAGGATTAAAAGTGGTCCAGTGGAGGTTTTCAAAAAACTTGCAAGAAATGCATCCAATTAAAAAATGTAACATACATAATATGCTGCTGAATACCTGCAGTCCTGGTAAAGGTTTAGCATGTGTGGGAGAGAGCTGAGCTAATTCACGATAATCTCCTCCCAGTGCATACAGTGGTAAACTCCATGGTAACAAAAATTGTGAATAGGCTTTGAAGTCTTTCTTTTTTCCTTAAAAAAAAAAAAAAAAAACATACACAGCATTGAAGGATGAGTGAATCCTTCTTACATCTTTACAACTACCAACTTCAAATTTATGATGAATAGTTTTCTAGCAGAAACTAATTCCAGAGTCAAGCCAGATGTGGCCACAATGTTTTGAAGATTTGTAGGGATAAAAAGGGTGCACTTCCACCTTTTAGAACTGTATTTATTACATTATGAACAGGAAAACATAGAAAGTAATTTTGAACTTTCATGAAGTCCAGTGGTGGAATTGCAAATAAGTAATGAATTTTAGGTGCTATAGAAAACACTTCTTTTTGTGACACTGAATAGGAAAAATATTGTATTAATTTTTTATTTTTTGATAGGAATGTGGGACCATGCAGAAGATGTGTTCCCAGTGTGCTGTGCTCTCTATAGAGAGCTTTAGGCAGAAGTGATGAATGTCTTTTTTCTGTATGCCACAGGTGGGAGACTTACCAGATGCAGACATCAAGCCACCAGAAAATGTGCTGTTTGTTTGTAAACTGAATCCCGTGACCACAGGTGAAGACCTGGAGATAATATTTTCACGATTTGGTCCCATTAAGAGGTAATTATGGTAAAATAAAAGAGTAAACCTTTGTTGAAACAGAAATTGATTGTTGCCAGTCTGTTTCAATTTGGCTGTTAAGGACTAGTCTAGTGTCTCAGGAGACACATTCTCTGGATAGAGACCACAACAATGGGGATACAAAGGCAGATCTAGCTAGAGGAGTATCCTATCCCAGCAGTAGTTTTAAATGAAAGCCTAGGGAAGTGTAGGAACAAAGAAAGCATGTGACACTCCTCCCTGCCCCTCTCACTCCTCTCTGCAGTTTTCATGTCAGGTGTTCAATGAGCTAGCTACAGTCTCTGGGTTTTTCTTTCCCATGGGAGTATGTATGGTTTGGGATAAAGCAGCAAACATGTTTGGCATCTGATATACTCTTGTAAGGTGTTCCTCATGCCTGCTGCCTTTTTCAGTTTTGACCTTGGCTTCTAGTAGTTTCAGCTGATCCCTCCTGGTACTATCAAAAGACATGATGGGCAATATATCTTAGGGGTATAGCATAGAGTGGTGCAGGAAAGGACTATGCTATATCCCTAAGATATTTTTTTTCCAGCAAAGACCACTAGCCTACATATTCCTGCTTCTTCTTAGTAGGGACTTCATTACCTTGTTTCCCTTTTCTTGACCTTTTCCTGTTCCTTTGTTTTCATCTCAAGATGAGAGAACCAGAACTGCACATGGTATTGAAGAAATCACAGATCTGCAGTGGAACAGTTTTGTTCGCTGCCTTACTCTCAGCTCCTTTTCTAGTGAAGGCGTAAGCTGGTTGTTTTCTTTGGGTTTGTTTTGGGGTTTTTTTTTACAATATACAGTTAGTATTCCACCCATGCCTACTTTGTTGCATTTTTCTGTGTAATATGGTCATTTGCTGTCTTGTTGGTCTTGTAAGGACTTTCTGCAATTTCTTCAGTCTTTATTTTTGCTACCTTTAACAATTTCATATCATCAGCACAATTTAGAACGAGCAGCAAACTTTGAATCAATTTACTCTTTTGCATGCTTATCAATGCAGAGAAGTTCCTTATGCCCTTAGTGCTTGCATTCCCCAAAAACCTTTGGTGCAGGAGTTTATTAGAATCTGCAGAGGGATTTCAAAAGATTGCATGGAATGGGTCATCATCATCACCACACATGAGCATGTTGACTGTCTTAGAGCACTTCACTTAAGTTTATTCAGATGGTCCGGAGTAGGCCCTGTGTATTCAGATGGACACCAACTCTGTTCTGCTTGGAGTTTCTACCAGTTTGTGCAGTACTGGCACACAGGCCTGCAGGCTCCCAGATCCTAAACTACACAGTCTGTGTGTGGGGGTGGGTGAAATTGATATTGTGTGCCACTCTCACAACTCCAGCATGATTTCTCTATACCCTAGGGATTTCTGATTTTTTTCCTCTGTCAGTTTGTTCACTACTTCTGCAGTCCTTCCACTTTCAGATAGGTTCTCTGGATGTCCATGGTGGAGGGTCCTTTCACACCACCATTTTGCCTTCTGCAAAGAATTCCTGCAGCTTGTCTGAATACCATTGTGTTACACATTTTTTCTTTTTCCCCCCAGCTTTTTTTTTTTTTTTTTTTTTTTTTGGCCTTGGCCATCTTTCTGATTGTGGATCCTGATTTGTTACTGCCTCAGTACATATGGGGGAGGTCTCACATTACTAAGTCTCACCTTAATGCTGCATTGTCTGCCCTTTTTGCCTGTCTTGTCCTCCTTTGGCATCCTGTAGTCAGAATTCTCATGTCAAGTACAAGAGTTGGCTAATACTGATGCAATACTGTATTCTTCCCATTTTGCACTACTTAGTATTTTCAGGCTTCTTATGTTTGCCCAGTGACCTGCCTGCTGAAGAGGTGGGCTGCTAAAGAGGAGCTTGCTAAGAAGAGAAAGTTTGTCATATGATGTTTGTTTACACTTTGCTTAAAATGACTGAGAAAACAGAATGTGAAATTTCTTATATTGCATTAGTGAAATGCAAAAAATTAAAAACAATAATGTTGGAAAATATACTTTGTTTCACTAATTACGAATTCATCTCTAGTTCTACAGATCATGGTAGCCACTTGTGAGTTTAGTATAATTGCTCAAAGTAATGTCTCATTCATTTTTTCTTGCAGATCCCCCCACATCAGTAGGGGGGTCTCAGAATCAAGTGTTATAATACCTTCAAGGTGTTTTGGTTTCGTGGGTTGGGGTTTTTTTGTTATTTTTTGAAATCTTGTTCTCCCTTTTAAGCAGTTCTTTCTATTATTTTCTCCAGCAGCACTGACATTTTAATTTCATAATATTTTTTCAGCTGTGAAGTGATCCGAGACTGGAAGACTGGTGAATCTCTTTGTTATGCTTTCATTGAGTTTGAAAAGGTATGGGTTTTAGGTATAAACTGTATGTAGGGTCTGCTTGTAAAAGCCCCTTTTTGGTATACTTCCATTAAGGAAAAACACTGACATCTTCCAGCGTGGGGTAGCTAATATTTTCCCTTACTGATTTAGGCATAGAAATTGTAGGTCTTAAATGAGACAAATGTTTAAGTCTTTCTCTGTTTGAGCAGGCAGTACAAAAATGTTCTTAGGCTGCCTTCAAACCAGTGGGAGGGGGATCAGGCCCTTTTTTTCCCCGGAGCACGTAAGACTTTGAAGAATTAAAGAAGGGAATGCTAGGAGGCTTGCTGCATGAAGAGGGGAAGTTGTGTGGAGTGACAGAGATCAGTGTGTACAGTAGTGTCCTATACTGTGCTTGTAAATGGCACTTGCTCTATAAACTCACTGCTCCTCCTGTGAGACTGATGGTGATAGTTCTCTTGGTGGTGCGTAGCTTTGCATGTGCTGGTATCTCTCATCTGTGAGGAAAACACTGGAAAAGTGTTCTCGCTTCTTTAGCCTACCTGTGTAGTTAAAATGGAGCTTTTATTAGTTGTCCTATTTTCCTTTTTTTTCCTGAAGTATTACATGTGCCAAACATGTAATACAGCTGGATTGGCAAATTTTTTAAATAGTGAAATGAACTGAAGAACTGGGATTTGAAATGCTGATATTCAGACAGAGCATAACTATTTCTTTTGAAATGGTACAATGGAAGAACTGTTGTGCTTTAGGCAATTTTAGAATGAAATGATTGCCACTCAGCAGCTTTGTGTTTGAGCTCTTCAGTGAATATTCCGATAAAATAATCGTGACTCAAGATTTTCCTGGTTAATATCAGGAGGAAGACTGTGAGAAAGCCTACTTCAAAATGGACAATGTGCTGATAGATGACAGACGGATACATGTGGATTTTAGCCAGTCTGTTGCAAAGATTAAATGGAAGGGAAAAGGTAGGTACATTCGCAACTCTTTGATCCTCATAACTTAATAAGTCATGATTTTGAAACTGAGCATTGTATTAAGAGTTAGGAGTTTAAAGCATTTAATATTCAGGAATATGAATTTTCCTGATACTGTCATAAATAGAGCAGCACAATTGTTAGCTCTTCCCTTCATTTATTTCATAAGAAAGAGTGGAAGGGTTTCCTACTGTTGCATTAACATTGAATTGCCACTGATCACCTTTTTAGCCAATTTTCACCACTAAAATGTTTTTGCCTTTCAAGTGTTGGACACGATTTTTTTTTTTGTGTTACTTATACACCAATACATTGTTGTTTTCTAGTTTCTTTATTCACTGTATGACAGTCAGGTTATACAAGAAAAAGTCAGTATTCAGGCCGGGGATTTCTGCTCTTCTCCTCTTGTGGGTCAAACATACTGGGTGTCGGATTGTATGTTACAAAAACCCAATTTCAGGTGTTTGGGGAGGAAAGGTGCAAGAGGTGGATGCAATGGTTATTTGGTTGCTGGGGGCATGGGGAAAACACTAGACTTGGAGAGGTGTCTGTGCATTGCAGTGGTGGCATTCTTGTGTGTCTTCTTCTAAAAATGCCCTCAGCCCTCAGTTGCTGGCATGCAGTTTCTCCAGGTGGGGTTCTCGTCATGAGCATTGAGGTGCTGGAGCTTGTCCTGCGCAGAGCTGAGCTGAGTCTGTAGTCTGTCTGTACAGGTGCTGCAGTGCATCCTGACTGCCTGCATAGGAAACTTTATCTGGGTAGCTGAGGTCTAAATTGTCCAAAATATTGGAAAGCTAACTATATTGTCATATTGTGCTTATACGGTATCCGAAAAATGATGTTCCACCGTGGGTCGCCGTTTCTGGCCTAGGCAGTGAGTGTTGCAGTTGTAGGTGTGGCCGTGAGAGGGCAGCACGGTGCTGTAGTTTGTTGGTCTGTGAGCTGGTACTGCAGTGAGGGAATGGAAACTGGTACCTATCGTGTCCCTCTTTAAATCCAGACATGAACTTTTTTTTATTGTTTTCCATTTGAATTCTTAAGCTGTAACTGTCTCAGAGGTTTCCCTCAGTGCAGCCCAGCGCAAAAAGTCATTTAATAATGAGAATAGTCTGTGGGCTTTCATGGTAACGGAATTTTAAGTAGTGTGATATAGGACTTGTAATAAAAATGGGGCAAAGCCAATTGCTGAATCCTGCCTTGTGATCCTCTTCAAGTGTTGTCTCTACTGGACATGAATGAGGAGAAGGCTGGATGTTCTTTAATGGGATCTGCAAGCAAGAGAAGGACAGAAAATCACAACTTGTCCTGCTCTCTTCTACTCTGTAACCCACATGTCAGTGTTGTTTCTGGAGCTGTATCCTGCTAGGGACCTCTCTGTGGTTATAAAGAGTCCCTAGATCATAATCAGAACTTAATGATAAAGGCTTGTGGGTCTTGGTTGTATTTGTTGTTCGAGTGAATTGAATATATGTTTCTGTGTACAGGTGGGCGGTATACCAAGGAAGATTTCAAGGACTACGAGAAGGAACGTGACAAACCTTCAAAACTTGCTCTGAAAGAGAAGGTAAAACCAAAGCAAGAGTATCCTTTTCTCATCAATGGTATTTTATGAATTAAGTAGAGTTTATGAAAACAGCCTGGAAAAAACTTCTTATTTTTAAAGCCTGCCAAATTGATGTTTCCCTGCTGCTTCATATAACTGCTTGGTGTTTGAGATGGAATTAAGCATTTTGTGTTTTTCACAGGATAGCTTTGATGAATTCAGTCAAATCAGAAAATTCTGTTTCACTTCCATGTTGTGTGCAGGTAAATAATGTTCTGAGTCTAGAGTCCTGGAATAGCATGTGGCATAACAGAGTTTTAAGTAGTTTCAGAGGGGACCTTCTGCATCCAAAATGAGACCATACTAGTAATTAAACCATTTTCTAAGATCATACTTTGCTTATGGTAAGCATGAGAGAAAAGACTGTAGCTTTTTCAGATATCCACAGGTAGAAAAGGAAGGAGAATAGGACGTGGCTGTACTATTTGACAGGACAGATTTCAGTCATTTTAGCACAGCTGGTTTTTTCTTCAATGTGTACAACCATGTTCTGACTGAAATATGTGTTAAGTCTTGGTAAACTCTTGTTGGATAAACAGGGATTTGTTTGCTTCCCGGGCTGTTGTGTTCTGCACCTTACTGATATTAAGTAACAGATCTGTCCTTAACCAACACCATCAGCACCAAGTATGACCTTGTGCTGGATGAGGATGTAGAAGAGTCTCACACAAGTCAGTCACACTTGGCTAAAAAACAAAAGAAGAAAAAGCACCACCACTCTGAAGATGAAGATGATGACAAGAGGACCAAAAAATCTAAGGTACTTACCTCTGCGTGCATTAACTTTATATCTATTCATTGTTTTCCTCATAAAAGAAGCCAGGAAAAAATGTCTGATATTAAATAAGGACATGGAGTGCAAAGTCCTGTGTAAGATACAGCAGCTGTAAACCTACAGAAGGCTGATGTTATTATTTGATTATGAAAGAGGCTTTCCAAATCCTGAACTTGAAGCTTGGCATGTCTAGATGGCTTTTTGCCAAGACATCCTGAAGAGGTAGTGTAGCCTCTCGTAAAGTAGGGGATCTTCAGCACTTTGAACCTGTTGTACACATATTACCAGTCATAAACTAGTAGTTATTCATATTTCATAACTGTAGACTATTTCTCATTTTCTTGCCAGACTATCATATGTTGGGTTTTTCCTATATGGAGTTGGGAACACAATGTCTTTGCATTATCTTTTTGTATTTGTCCGTAACTGTTTTGGAAATGTTTGTGTAAAATCTGTGTGGTGGTTTGCTTGCATCTCTATCCTGCAAGCATATGGTGTTGGGAGGCTGGGAGGAGAGCATCAGGAAACAGTGGTTCTGTCATTCATTAGTTCCACTGCAGCCTGTCAGGACAGCATTCCCACATTTCTGTGAACTTGGGGTAGTCAAGATACGGTATTTTGTGGAAACAAAGCCTGCAGTGAGAAGGTGAAGGGTTAACCACTACTGAAGTGTGAGCATTAGGAAGAATTGAGCTAAGCTGAAAAAGGAAAAAAACAAACCCCAGTATTTTAACAGTGCAAGCTTTATGAGTGAGAACAAAGCTGTCTTCTAGCAACTTTGCAGAAAGTGAAAAGGTTCTAGCCACAGTACATAAGGCCATTGTCCCATCCTGAGTTTTGAGTACTGCTGTAAGTTCTGTGTACACAGAGCATACATGATTCTGTTCTTATATATCACTTCTTGCTGTGATGCCTAGAAATAATTTTTCTCATGAACATAACAACTAAAATCTTTCAGTGCCACCAGTGAGCCCTGTTGCTCATTCATGGACAGTCTTTTTGTCACTGTACAAATTCAATCAGGGTCCTTTGAGTGGAGAGGAGGGACTTGTTCAGATCAGTTAAGTCTTGACTGGAGCATGTACATACAAGAGGTGTGGACTAACGTTGGTTTAGACTTCCTGCTGTCTTTTTGGCTGATTCAAGCTGTTGCTTTAGCCTTTTTGAGACAGGTGTTTTTGGTGGTAATCTTTGTTTTTGATGATTCAGGAATTACACCCTGAACTAGAACAGGTTGTAATTCCTGAACAGGAAATACAACCATGGAAGTGGTTGGTCATGCATTATCAGCAGATAACATTTTAAGATTGTGTAGAAGTCTTCACCCCTGCAGGTGGCACAAGAAGTGCTGGCAGCAATAGGTTGTTAACATCTGTTCTAATCGTTGCAAGGGGATTGTTCAACATCATAGTACAAAAAAATAAATGAGGACAGAGCGATTCCCTGGTGCTACTTTCAGGTTCTGGAATAGAATATTTTCTAGTGCTTGACTATGTGATCTCCTCTGTGTTTATGTGTATCTTTTTGTGATTTAGTCACTTGCTCCTGATGTGGTTTGTTCTCATAGTCTGCTGCTGCTGTGTTCTGGTATCTTTCCCACAGCCTTCTTCTCTCTTAGTCAACTTTACCCATTTTGCTGTAAATAGCTTAGCTCTCTTATGCCCAAAATCACAGGTGGAAGCTTACTTGTATTCTCTGATGGCAAGCATCACAGTTCCCTCTTAGAGCTGTGCAAATAATTTCTGGGAAGAATTTTTCTCTTTGGATTTGAATATTATCATTAGTGTGTACTTTACAGTATGCACATACTGAGCAGTATGTACTCAGTCTCACACAGACTCAGTAAGTATTTTGGGTATGGCCTCTCTAGTGAAATCTGCAGTCAGCTTAGATGACAAAAGCTGTTTAGCATATACAAAATTTTAATTTTTTTTTTTTGTTTTTCACTATTTATATTTTATAATCTGTGGAACTCAGGGGAAGGAAACACATTCCTGAGGTGGAGTATGTTCAATGTGAATATTGAGTCCAGCACAAGCAGCATTTTTAGTGAATATACATTTTTAGTATAGGCAAACCAAACATTCTCCCTTAACCATATTTTGTAAATCACAGAATGTATTTGAGGTAAGAACCTTAAAACAAAACAGCATCAGACCTTCCACAGCTAATTGGCCAAAGACTGCATTAGCCATGCTTCATACAGAAACTTCCACCCTGAGTCTGTAGTGTGGCAGAGATTTTAATTAAGAGATCAGGGTCTTATAATGGGAAGCTCTGGCAACTGGAATTGCAGTCTGTGCTATCAACTCCAGCTATGACTTGAAGGGGTTTTATTTTCTGAATAGTTTCCATGATGTTGAGTTGTTTTTCTGTTCTCTTGCTGGTGTTTTGTATTTTTCTTCAGTGTATTTTGACTCATCCTTTTCTTAGTCTGACACCCGTTTCCTGAATCTTTAGCCTTTCTGTTGATGTTACAGTAATATATTTTTGAATCTTGTGCTGTTTGACTTGATTCCGGTGGGTAGAAGAGGTAAGTAGGGTGCTGTGGCTTGCTTTAACAGGATGTGGCTCTGCGGCAGAAGGGTGGACTACCATGTGGGTTTGTGAATAGGATTTGGTAGTTTTTTTTAACACTGAGATCTGTATTACAACTTTGTTCCCCTTCCAGCTTTCTCTGTGTGTTTTCTCTTGGATTTTATTTTTTAAGATGACTGGATCTGTGAAGCGGTGTAGCCTATCCAGCAGACTTTTGTGAGACACAGGGACTTCCCAATTTTATATTTCTGTAGTGCATGGTTTAGGCAGAGGTACTGATTTTTCTGGTTTTAATTTCCTGCTTTTACTGCTTATTGGACACTGTTCCCTTTATATTCAGGGTCAAGTTGATCAAAATCTCCCCCAAAAAGGCTATCTCTATTTGTTTGCTCCTTTTAACATTTAACTAATGTGTTTAATGTATGTGAGAGGTGGCATATGAATTCTACTTTTGTGGCCATGATATTCACCTATTGTGACCACTTATTGTGGCCAGCTGTTTCACCTGCAAGTGCTGTTTAGCAAGTTAGTACTTTTGGCAAGGTCAGCCATGAACTTCCAGAGAAACATCTTTCCCTCTTTCCTTATTTCCTTCCTCATGTGTGTTCACCAACACAGTTCTGGATTAAGAATTGGGGTGATCATCACTTGCTCATTGCCTGAAGAGAGGCTATGGTCCTGGATTGAGAAGTACAGATTTCAGCAGTAAGAGACAGCCTGTTTTTAAGTAGGAATCTTTTTTTCTTCTTCTAAAACAGCATGTTTTTGACTTAAAGCATAAAAATTTGCTTTCAATATACCAATGTTTTTAGTAATGTATTGTGTTTAAAATTTGACCTTTTTCTATGCCAAAGACTTTAAAATGAAAAATCTTATTTAAGGGGAAGAGTTTTTTTCCACTGTTCTTTTAAATAAATGAAGTTTGCTTGTTTGTACATGGAGTATAGGTTTTAGCCATAGTTGTGAATGCTGCTGTCATGGTGCCTATTTAGAAAAATCATGTCTGAAATGAAGAAAGAAATACTGTGTAAGTAAATGCAGACATTTTTCAAAGTCCAGCATGATCTGTGCTTAACCATGTTGGTATTAAAATCCTATAAAATAGTATCTGTCTACTAGGAACATACAGTGATAGTAAACTTTCAGGTTGTTCATTTTGCTGAAGCCTAGAATTTAGGCCATTAAGAATTGTTACAGGCAGGTCTTAAAAAATGTTATGCATCTGCATAGAACTAGAATGCCTGTGAGGCTTGAACCAAAGCTTACGGTAATACTTCCACTGCTTAGGCAAAAAATCCAAAATCCAAATCTAGTTTACAGACTTGTTTGATGCTTATGAAGGGTTTGATAATACTCATCTGAGTGGAATCCCTGATATAACCGATTTTTGCTAAAGCTCCTTAGGCAGTACAAGAAGCATGCCTGACGGCCATGCTTTTTCCATTAACACTGACAGAAGCTTACTTGTAAACTTACCTTCTTCAGATGGTTTCGGTGGGGTATTGTTGTGTTACCTTTGTCAAATCATCGTGGGTGTGAACCTCTTCAAGGTAGTACCAGCTGTAGCTGAGGAACCAACCATGCTCGACCTTTCTCTAATTCTCTTCATGCCTTTGTATGTTTCCCCCTCTTGTTTGTAACTGCGTTTCTGTCCAATTCCTTTGCAGGATTCTGACCGAAAACATGAAGAACGCTCTAGGGAGAGGATCAAGAATGAGAAGAAAGACAGGCATCGGAGCCGCAGCCGTTCTCAGGAGAGAGATTACACTTACAGCAGACAAAAAGACAAATATAGAGAAGATGTCCGAGTAAGAGACTGGGATAAAAAAGCAGACAGAAGCAGAAGTCCTAAGAAATCAAAAGACAAAGAGAGGTCCAAGTACAGATGAAGGACAAACAAAAGACAGAGGCGAACTAAAATAATAAATTTAACTTTTTTCTTTTGTGGTTGTTTTTTTTCTGTAATACTTGCTGTAGTGTCTGATTGCAATATGCAATAAGATTTTATAGCTTGGTACCCCTCATTGGAACATGATCTGCTAATTCTAAAACTCAAGACAAATCACTGCAAATTGCTCAGCCCTGGAGTGCCAGTAGCTGTGCCTGGCTAGAGCATTTCAATGGACTGTGCAGAAAGAGAACTTCTTATTAAGATGATTCTATGGGAAGGCTGATATGTAAGGAGCAAAAGCAGCTGAAACTATCCCATAGCAGAAAATTCTGAGTAAGCAAGCCAGGCTAGATGACTGTTATCTCCAGACCTAAGCTGATTGGGCATGCTGAGGGCGTTGAATACAGGAATGTGCTTTCCAGCAGCATCTGCCCTTTCTTTGCTTTGTTAAAGACAAAGCTGGAGTCCTGCATCTTTGTTGTTTGTGGTAGTAAGAAAACTGAACAAAAAGCTCCCTACCTCCCTTTGTAGTGTTGAGAATAACATTGAACATGTCACAGCAGAAACATCAGCTTCTTCACTTTGACATAGCTGAGGCCTGTTTGTAGGGGCACTGTTCATGCTTAAAGCTCTTTGTTCAGTGGTTGAATGCAAACAAGCTTCTCAGTTTTATATTGGATTCCTTTACTTGCACTAGCTTAAAAATGTGATGTAGACTCTAAACTGTTGTCTTTGGTGTATAAGAGGAAGCTGGAGATCTATTTTTATGTCATGCATTACAGTTCCTTTAGTTCTCTGTAGTCTTGAGCTTGAGTCCAAGACTTAAGATGGACTTGACCAAATATATGAGATGAACCTGACTAAGAAGCTGCCTTTTGATGAACCTCTAACTTTTCTGTCCTTCTAAGCATGGAACTAGAAATCCAGAGCTTCCATAACTGTCTCCTGGCAAAATGTTTATCACCCTCTGAGACTCTGCAGGTGCTGGTGCCATCCTTGTGGAGTCTGAGCAAGGGCCCTCTGTCCCAGAGGAAAGGTAAACAGGAAGCCTTTTCCTGCAGGTCTTGGGGAATCTGGGGCTGAGGACTGCTCACTATTCCTGTCAAGGAAGTTTCTGCCTTCAGCCTGGGCATAAGAAGAATTCTAGGAGCTGTACTAGGTCAGGGTCAGGATATGGTGCCTTTGGAGTAGTGCTGTGGAGGCAGTGGGTTGTCTTGAGCTCTTCCTGCTCTTGGCCTGCTCTGTTAAAGAAACAAGGTTTGCACTGTCATGCTGTTCTCAGTCCTGCTGCCCTTCTTTTCCACATGACAGACACTTCTAACTTGCAAAAAGCACTGGCCAGATTTGGCAAGGGTGTGACGATAGTAAAGCAACTGTTCTTGCAGCCTTTAGGAAATGGCAGTCATAGAAACAAAAAAAAAAGCTTCCACCTGGGGAGAATGCTGAATTCTTGCTGAACACCAGAGGTCCTCTTATTGGACAGGTGTGATTTAACATCACGAAGAGTTTTAGCAGGCATTCCTAGGCTTCAGCTAGCCCTCAGCCACCTGTGAGATGCACATCACTTGCTGATGTTTAGAAACAAACACCTTATTTCAGGTGAGTGTGCTCACTTTTCTGCAGCAGAAATGGCTTTTTTGTTCTTTGCAACAGGTAAATGCTTTGCAACAGGCAAATGCTTAAGAACTGGAAGTTTGAATGAGTAGTATATGGAAGTAAATAGTCCATTTGCATTGTTGGCCAAAGAATCTTCAGAATAAAGGGTTAAAAACTCAGTACATAGTTTTCAAGTTTCTGATTTTCAATATGCCTTGGTGCTTTTAAAAATACACAGTATCTTCAGATTGGCAAAATTACCTGTTTATATTTTTAAGAGGAAACTTTCAAATGTGGATGTTCAAAAAAAAGGTGATACTAGTAGGTTATTAAAAGAGCATAGATCCACCAATTTGGAGTCAAGTACTTAATTTTAGGGCTGCATTTCTAGGTTAGTCTGTTAATGCTGGCGGGATCACAGTTCACCTGGCACATGCACAGAGGGCCAAGCACTCTGGTTTAGATGGGATTTACTGCTCTGCTCATGGGAAATTATGGTTGTGTACATGAGGTTCTCCTGGAAATGGCACGATCAAGCTGTATGGTTAGCCAAAACCACAAATATTTCCTGCTCTTCCTGTCCAGCCAGAGGTGTTGGGAGTGGACAGGACCTTTTGTTACCTGGGAGTTGAAGAGTTGGCTTAATCTAATGAGAGTTCACACTTGCCTGTCATTTCCTTTTCATCAACGCTATCTCCAACCTCAGAGTCAGTAGTGACCTTTGTTGCTTGTGGTAGTTAAAACACAGAACAAAAAACCCCATCTTCCTCTATGTTAAAAATAGCTTTGAAAGTGTTGCGGTGACATAGCTGAAGCCTGTTTGAAGGGGAATGGTTCATGCTTTAGGCTCTTTGTTCAGAGGTTAAAGGCTTAAAAACCAACTCCTCAGAGTTTGCTATTGGATTCCTTTACCTGCAACAGCTTAAAAATATGATGTAGACTCTAAACTATTTTGTTCCATAGATTTGAAGAAGTTTGAGATTATTTTGATGTCATGTGTGGTTGTTCCTTTAGTTCTGTGTAGATCTCTTGAGCTTGAGTCCAAGACTTGAAGTGGACTTGACTAAAACCATGTTATGAGAAGGACCTGGTCTTAGAGCACTAAAGGCAAGTGGGAGAGGGGTAGGTTGCAAGAGAGATCTATCTCTAATCCCACAGACATTACACAAGTCAGTAGAAGTAGTATAAAGGTTGTATCCAAGTGGTTGGCATGGCAGGATGGGGGATGCAGTAAAATGTTTCCCACACCCAGTCATGGTAACCCTGTGCTCTGTGGAGGTAAAGCTGTACTTGCTTCCTTCCACTTGTCAAAAAAATCCCCAACCCTAACAACCACCCAAACAAACCAAACCAAATTCCCCTTCACCCCACCTCATCTATGAGTTGTTTGGACAAGCATTTTAAAATTTTCAAGAAGTTTAGAACAATTACTGATTCTGTTGCTGCTCTTACTTTGTCCATCTCACTCTCCTGTTGCCTGATTTTTTTAATGTAAAACTTGTATGTTATTGACAACAGGATTACAGGTTTTTCCTGTAAGCTTCCTGGGGCATGGATAGTGTTTCTGCTTTTCTATCAATCACTTGTTGCATACAGGGGTAGCACAAGGAATTTGGAAAATGTTAAATTACAGTAAGATTTGTGTAAATACTTGCTGCAGGGCAGTGTTTTTGTGTGAAACACTTGGTCTGGTTACTGATGGAATGTGCTTTTTCTCAGTGAGAAAGTCAGTGTCACCTCAGTTAAACGTGGTAGCTGTGTTAAAGGTACCCACAAACCTCGTGTAGGGTTAGGTCTTACCAGCTCAATCATTGAAGCTGAAAGACAGTTCCAAGTGCCTTCTGAAATCTTAATATGAACAGCAGTAAACTTCTGAACTTGAAACTTGTTTGGGACTTTCTGATTGTAAAAGGTACTTTTTTATTTTGAGCCCAGCGGAAAACACTTGAGTCATAAGCAGTATCTTGTTATATAAAAGGCAGAGGAAAACCAGATATTTTAGGCAAAACCAAGTAGGGATCCTGCTACGTCAGACCTTATGGATGGGGTTGCAGTTTTCCAAGAAGTTACCATTGTCTGAGTTACTGAAATTGGTTTTCCTGTTTTTTGTTCTCCCTGTTCTGTGGTCAGATGGAGTGCTTGCTACAGTGGCATAGTTTTGGGGAAGTAAGAAAGGTGGTAATTTTGGCTAGCACATAGAAATGCCTCTTCTAAAGATAGTGGCTTGGTGCCAGTCTGAATACAGGATTGCCTGTCAGTAACTGAGCTGGTGCTCAGTAGGACCTGCTAAGTTAATGTAGGCTTTTGGGGTGAACACCTGTCCTCAAGTCAAAATTTTCAGTGTCTCCAACAGGGAGAGAATTTCACTGGCATAAAACATCCAGATTTTGCCTAATAGTATGTAAAAAATCACAATTAAAATTGGGAGAATAGCTTGTACTGTTGAGAGAGTTTGGCTTGAGGGTCTGACTGAAGCCTTCCTGAAGGGAGTAGGGAAATATTCTCAGTTGAGGCAGGATGGAGAATGTGTTAGTTCCTGAACTATTAAAAATATTCCTGGCAATAGACCTACTTTTGATTTAGCACTTGCTTTATCATGACTGTCTTCTCCTGGTTAGGGGCTAAAGAATTTTTGCTGTCTTACTGTGGCCATGTGTGCTTGTTTGGTATTCCCAGCGGGTGAACTTCTCAGATGAGGCAGAGGGAGATAACACTTTTCTCTTGTGCAATAATGACTGTTCCCTTTAGCAAAACAAATAGCTCATGGGCATGTGTAGACTGAAACACCTGAGGTGTTCCACAGTACCAGTTTCAAGAGAATGTTTTTTCCATGCAGAAGTCTAACACTGTCAGGAAAGTGGTTTTGCTCAGGAAGCCTCCTTGAAAGTCATGCTTGGTCCTCTCTTTAGCCTCCAGGAGCTGCCACAGCAAGGCTGTCCCGCATTGAGGTTGCTAGTGGTTCTTTCTGGTGAAGGTCTAGCTGGTTCACAAACCAGCAAATCTTTAGTCCTCAGTTCAGTATCAGAACTGCTAGTAAAACTCTTTCACCCTTGAGCATAACAATGGCCTTGAGCAGCAATAAATCTGTGCTGGGAAAACTAAGCAGTGCTTCTCAGCACGAGGGAGCACAGCAGAGAAAGGAAATGTCTGAAACCACACCTTTGGGTGACCAAATGTGAGTGAAGGGGTTTGAGGCCATTTGAAAAATTAAATACACTCCTTTATTTCTCATGGTCTTATCTCTGGTAACTGGTGATCACCTAGATAAAGGCTCTTAGCAGGTTTCAGGAATTGGCTAATGGTCTTCCCGGCTGCCTATGGTTTGTGTGGTTGTGTTGAAGTCTTCTGCTCATGGCTTTTTACAGGAGATGGGCTTAGTCATTTCAATAGAAATGAAAAGTCTCTTATCTAATTGACTTCTGTTTTATTTTTATAAGCTCTGGTTTGTTCCTATTTATGTACTAAAACCCCCATTTTAAATAAGAAGTAGGGGTTAAAATGACACTATACAATGTAGTGTGCTTTGCTCTGTTGCCTGCCTGGGTTAAAAATAATTCAGCAACTTTCTCTTTCCTTTCCAATAGTACTGCTACGTGGTGGTCTTGTGATGAGGTGTGACATTGTGAAAGTTTAAATGGAGCAGAGAAGATCCCTCCTCTCCAGGGGTGTTTGGAGTCAGAAGAGTCAAAGGCTGTGGCTGTTCTGCTCTCACAGCTGTTCTGGGCAGCAGGGAACTAACATATTTCTTTAGCTGTGAACTTAGGAATGTTCCCCTATTTCTGTGGCCACTAACCTGCCCAGCCAGAGCTTTGTGGATCAGAGAAAGTGTTGCGCCAGAGGTAGGACAGAAGAGGCTGTGTGCTGCCCCTTTATCCTGTGACTGCCTGGGCCCTGCTTTACACAGCAGCAGGGCATCCTGAGTCCCAAAGAGTTTCCAGGAATCTGAGTGTGATGCAAAGGCTAAGTGTCACCTGGAAACATCCAGGAAGCCACTGTGAGGCTTGCAGCAGCCAGCAGCCACTCTTTGGATTAACAGGATACCGATACAGGGGCTTGGCCACCCAGCTTCCTCCCACATAGTATGCAAGTAGTGGGGGCATTTCTGACTAGGAAGATCACCCTGCTCTGGTGTGTTGCCTTGTGACAGTGCCAGAGGCAATTTCCTTCCGCAGCTGGGCACCCCAACCTTCCCTGGCCCTGGGGGCAGAGGGCACTGTGCCTGCAAGAGCTAGCTGAAGCATCCAAACGTCCCAGAGGTTAAGCCCTCCTTGAGTCTCCAACCCTTCCTGCTGCCTAAAATTGGATTTGAGGCATATTTCTTTGCAGGGAGGTAAGGAACAACCAGAGGAAAACCTCAGGTTTCCACTGAGAAGTGCCTGTCAGTCTTTGCTGAGTGTCTGAAGTAGCCTTTCGATCGAGGCCCCAGCAGGAGAGAGGGGGTTGTTTGGTTTTGATGTTTCATTTGATGTCCCAGAGCAGGTCCCCTCAGATGTGAAGGTGTTTGAATGAGGCTTTGCAAGCAAAGGTGCTAAGCAAAATGTTGATTTTTAAAAATACTTTTTTCCATGTTGCCCTGAAGGTCAGGAATTTGCCAGATGCATGGGAAAGAGGCTATCCTAACTTGGTAGAGCAACCCTGGTGGAAAACTTTTCACTTGACTGAGAATTCATATGCTATGTTCTCACTGCCCAGTGTTATGGATCCCTGCCCAAATGAGTTTTGACTAATCTTTGCCTGAATCTGTGATTCAGACCAGAGGTGTGTGGTGTATGGAGTATTTTTACTTTTTTTTCTTTTTTTTTTAAATGAAGTGAACATTTGTGAAACTACAGTTAAATGAGAGGAGCTTGGCCCGCCAAATGAGGAAGTGCAACCTTCCTATAAAATGAGTTCTGCCAGCCTGAACTTATTTGCTCTCCGTTGACATCAGCCTTGCCTCTATATATGAGCTGGTGACTTCCTTGTGAGCCTGGTACTGCTCTGATCCAGCTGCTGGCTGGAGGATGGTGGGACGGCACTGCTGGGACACAGAAAGAGCAGCTGCCAGGTAAGGTGCACAGCAAGCAGTGCTACCTGTGAGCACAGCTCGCTCCCTGGGAAGCTTGGCTTTATTATTTTTAGCAAACGGAGCAGTCAAGGTCAAGACAACAAATGATTGGTCTCGTTGTTACGAGTCTGTGTGTATCTCTAATTTGTGAAAATAAAAATTCTTGTTTTTCTGAAGGCAGAGCAGCCCGTCTCCTTTTGGAGAAGCACCTCATGGCAGGGCTCAAATGGGCTGTCAGTCGTAGGCGGTTTGCAGTGCTGTTCTCAGGGGTGAGGGAGGAAGAAGGAGTGGTCCAGCTCTGAGGTGTGAGGGGGAACTCTGTGGTGGCAGGGAGCCGTGGCTGTGCTCCTTGTGCTGCTCGGCATACACACACTCACTTTACAGAAGGCCTAATCCTGCCTTTCCGTGATCAATGCCAGCTTTGGGGCTGTCCTCCCTCTGCCTCTGCTTGGGCAGAACGGGATTTGGGGGGGCTTTGAGGAGCCCTAGCTGCCTCCGAGTCAAACTGGTCCTTGTTGTGGTTCTGGGGCCTGAGGTGCTGGAGGTGCTGCTCTGACTGGTTGCAAGTGGAGCAAACACCTGGTGGTAGGACAAGGAAATTTTTTTCTTTGAAGTCATTCAAGATGTAGTGGTTACCACCACTTTTTAAATTTTTTTTTTCAATTATTATTTTCTAACCTTACAAATATGTCAAAATATACCAAAGGCAGAAAACCATAAGAGCTCTTTTGATTTTTTTGTCAAATGCAATTTTTTTAATAGTTAAGATTTTAAAAGGTAACATTCTAAAATATTGAGACTAACACAGAGTTTTGGAAGCCTGACTGAAGCCATTTCCTCTGTGTGTGTGTGTGTGTGCATCTGTAAGAGAGATCACAACACCACAGAGAGAAAGGTGCTTTTTAAGCTAGAAGATAGGATGGGTACAGCATTACCTGTGGATAAAATTAGCCAGGAAATGAGAAGACTTTGGCATTCAGTGGAGTGAAAACAGAACCAGCTTCCCAACAGGATCTGCTGAGATGAAGGGAGGAAAAGTGGCAGGAGGAAATCTGAGTAGTTTGCAAATGAAGGTCATAAAGTTTATAAATGGAATTTCACAACCTGTTTGTGATAGCAAAAGCTGGACTCTGTGATGCACAACTTCTCCTCGTGTGATGTTTTTTGTGCTGGTTATAAGCAACCAACTGACCTGCTGGACTTGGGCACGCTCCTGGCTGTTTACTAATGTGTAAGCCAGTGATTTTATTGCCCATTAATTACCCCTTGAAAACGGTGACCTCAGTGTTGTCTGTGACCAAGGCTCCCATCTTAGTTTTTCAAAATTGTTCTCTCTGTGGTGGAAACCCTGCAGTGACAGTATCCCCCGTTTTTAATGTTTGGCCATCCTGCAGCAGAAATCCAGTGGTTAGCTCTGCAGAATTGCCATATTGCTGCTGATGGCTGACAATGCACTGGATCAAGCCCAGGCTGCCACCCAGAGCTCAGCATTTCCCATTCTTACTGAGCCAAAGGATTCACTAAGGAAGCAAAGGGTGCAGGCATGGACCACGGGCTTGGTGCTGCCTGGGATGGAGCTAGGAAAGTGTTGCGGTGAGCAGCCTTCATCCAGCGCCTGCTCATGTGCTGCTGCTGGAGGCTGTGAGGTGGGAATGGCCTCTGCCCCCTCTGCAGCTGGAAAGATGCCTGGTAAAATTATGAAGGATTGAATTGAACCTAATTTCTGATGAAATCCAGGATAAACATCCACGCAACACAATGTGTAGCTAACGTGGGAAATTGTTCTGATAGTAAAGGAAAAAAAAACCCAAACCAAAAATGGAAAAAGCATCAGAATAGACAGAAGTACAGGTTTGAAAATAATACTAATGGCTATTAAAATATGTGTTAAATATTTTTATTTTCAACCTGAAGACAGATACTAGCAAAAGTTTTTAATTAACAATAATTTATTAAAGTAATTTAAACATTTTTTAAAAATCAATAGCACACATTAAGTGTTTGGAGCCACAGACCACATACCTGGAAGCAGGTTTTACTGTGGTGATAGCCCAGACATATAAATAAAGCTTCTGCTTTATTTGGTTACATCAATGTATTTCAGCTCAGAGAGCAGCTGTTTCAAAGATGAGAAAACATTTCAATAATAAAAAAGCTGGCAAATACATTTTCATCTTTATTTAAAAGCAAGGATTAGATGTAAAAATTGTTACAGAGTGCACTGTGAGGAAAAACAGTCACTGACTAAAATAAGTAATGCTTTAGTTTAGGTGGAAACACACACGAGGTAAGTGCTTTCCCTTTTCAATTATGGCATATTTAAGGTATTTTTTGTCACTAACTGAGTGCCAGATTTCTCCCACAGAATGTCTGAAATTTATAAAGCTATACAGAAAAGTAAAGGTGGGGTTATAACTAATTATCATGTTTCCCCACTGAACTAATCAGTTTTAAATTAACTGAGCCCAGTGTGGATTTCTTCCCCACGGCCAGAGGGGATTCCTATGCCCTGGGGAGGAGCTTTGCTGTGACTCCTCTCCCAGCTCCTTGTTCCCAGTACCTCCATGCCTTCTTCCACGTGGTTTCAGCTTCTGAGCTCCTGGGGTGATCCGCTGCCGGGGAGTGGCTGGCAGGCCGGGAAGGGGAGCCGGTGGGTGCCGTGTGGTTCTGGCTCTGGGCTTGTCCTGGAGATGGGTGTCTGCTTGGTTCATTTTGCATCATCTGCTGATGGCACTCGGCAAAGGGAAGAGGGCCAGCCTTCCGTCCCACACGCGGGTAGAAGAACCGGCCACAGCTTTTAACCAGGTAGCACCGAGAATTGCAGTGGTGTGGCAAGAGCTGCTTCATGCAAACAAGCCAATGGATGAGTGGTCACCGTGTGTGTTCTTCTGTGCCATGCTTACTGCGCTGAAGCAGCTCTGGGTATGCCTGAGTATGCTGCCCATCGCCTTCATTCACTGGGTGGACCAGAAATTCACGTGGTGCAGTTCTGGAGAAATATGAAGTAGCTTTTTGCTATTTTTGCGCACTCGTTTCTGAATTACCAGTTTCTCTTGACCGTAAACTTAAGCGAAATCGAAATCGCTTTCAGAATCGCTGGTTTCCAAGCACTGCCCGGATGGCTTTTAAAAAACAAGCTGCTTCTCTGAACATGAAAGCCCTCACTGAAACAGCAAGTTACCGGAAAAGAGTAGTCAGGCATCATCAGAACTGAGTGACAGAATTTCAGAATTTATGTCTGTGTACACAGACACATGGTTGGAAAGACAAAACTATATTTAAAAAAAAAATAAAAAATCAAAGTTTCCAGATATTTTGCAAACAGCATATATCCTTAAATCACTGGATGAAATTTGCTATACTTGTTAAGTTGCCATGGCATCTGAGCCCATCCAGTAAAATCTGACAGATTCTTATCTTGGGCTAACAAACCACACAGCAAATTGAAAATCCCCTTTGTGTCATTTCCTGTGAGATAACTCTGAAGAACCAACTCATGCACGTAGCCTGTCTGCGTATGGGCAGCATGGCATCGCTCACCGCGTAAGGTGACACCTGTCTGACATAATGTTTGGAGAGTGACGAACATTGCCTGGGACACTCGGGTGCTTTTATAATTAAGAGCAGACCAGAAAATGCTTTAATGCTGAGAGGAGGCTGGACAGTCTCCTCAGAGAGAAGACAGCTGATCTGGTGGTCTCTGCTGTGCACCCAGTAAATAACTGAGGTGATTGCATGTTCTTCCTTAACCCTTGTGTTTTGTTGTTTCTAACCTTCCCCTCCCTGAAGCTGATGCCTGTTGGACAAGCTGGGAGGACAGGAGCACCGGCTTTAAAGGAATGTAAATGCCTGCTAAAATGGCACTGGCCAGTTCAATTTCTAGCAAACCTGTACCACCACGCTCCAGAAAAGCTTCTGCAGCAGGGGGACATGTGCACCAGAGCAAGCTGGATTTTTTCTGCAAACTGGGCTATAGTAAGCAGGACATCTGCAAAGTGCTGGAGAACCTGGGCCAAGAGGCCCTGGAGGATGATGTGCTGAAAGAGCTGATCCGGATGGGGAGCAAACCTCAAGCTCTGGAGAGCCAGGCTCAGCCTGCCCCGCTGAAGCTCGTTGCCCGTGGGTCATGCAGCACCACGCCAGGGCTGCAGTGGCTTGGAGAAGATGAAAGTGATGCTTCTGATTCCTTGAGGCCCATCGTGATCGACGGCAGCAATGTCGCAATGAGGTAAGCTCCATTTCCTGTAAGGCACCTCTCTTCCTCTGAAGCTTTTGAATTTTAAAACTGATGGCTTGAGGTGCATTTTTCCTTTAGGTGAGAGGTGCATTGGTGCATTTGATGTGTGAACAATCACTTCTTCCTGTTCTTTGGCTGGTGCACAACTTCTAAGGACCTGCTGAGTTGATGCCCATAAATGTGCACGTCACACGCAATTTCTGGCTCACTCTGCACTCTGACCTTTTATAAGGCAACCTCTGGCCAACCACTACCGCTCGTGGCAGGATCTCTGCCTTTGAGCTCCCCATTAAATTACCCCCCCTTTCCAAATGGGCACCTAGGATTTCTAAACTGATACGCTGAGATGTTTCCAGGGAAAAACTGATGAGCAAATAGACAGACCACCCAACTAACCTAAGAAGGAGAGGGGAAATAAAGTCAGGTGACTGTGGTTTCTAATAATATCACATTTATACTGCTTGGACTTGCAAGTAAACCCCAAAAATGTTCCCAGCTTGTATATTTTTTGTTGGTTTTCAATTTGGCTTCAGTTTTAGGGAAATATCAGGGAACTGATAGTGGACTTGTATGGAACAGACTCATTTCCTCCTTTGTCATTCTGGTTCTGGGAAATGTCGCATCAACCCATCCTGCCAATTGCATTTCCTGAGCAGTGTCCTGGCACTGTGCAAGCGCTCATACAGATGGGGAGCCTGGCATGTCCCTGTGGATGGGATGTCCAAGGACTGCAGTGGGTTGGCCTGTGTTTACCCAAGCAATATGGAGCCAAGAGTCCGAGATGCACTGGCTATGCATCTGTTTTCTCTGTCAGCTTCCCTGTCCACTCAGCAAGGCTGGGACAGGCAAAGGAGGGCTTCCTCCTTCAGTTAGCTGTCCTGTGAGGTGAGATGAGACCACATCCGCTCTGGTTAGAGAGAAAAGTGGACAAGAGCATCCAGAGCACCTGGAGACTAAGCAAATTATGCCATCTTGTGGGTGAAGGGAGAATTCCCAGCCAAAGCCAAGAGGTTCCTTGCTCAAGGCCACTCACGAGGAGTGGGAAATAGCAGAGCAAATTTGCTTGGCCTTGTCTGGGCCAGGAGCTCGATATCCAGGTGTTGGGATCTCCTGCCCTGCTTTGCGTTTTCACCCAAGCCCCTCCTCAGGATGTCCCTCTTGCCTCTCTGCGAAAGAACTGAGCACCCACTCAGGCAGAGGGGCTGAGCTGAGCACCCACCCTTTCATTGTGCCAGAGTCAGTGTCACCCCTGAGGGGCCACGTGCTCTGTCCTCAGCTCTCCTGGCACAGCAGCTCTGAGTTTCAGAAAGGCAAGGCAGTCCATCCATGGACTGCAGGGCTGCATGGGAAAGGTGACTGACAAGAGCCAGTCTGTGTCCAGGGAGGGAGAATGGAAAGCTCTGAGGTTGTTGGTTTAAAACCAAAAAAAAAAGCTCTTCTAAAATGGAGATTAGATATGTCAAGCACTTCAGATAATTTATTATTGCTAAGGGTTTTACATGACTTCCTATTGCCTTGGTATCTATTAATAGGCAACCAGGTTTCTTCCTCCAAATGGTGCTATTTTTCCTTTGTGGCCACCATTTCAGGATGGAAACTTTCATTGGGTGTAAAATGGAGCTTTGGTTATGGGGCTGATGTAGGCAGGACCTAGAGACAAATCCCTGGCAGGTGGCAGTGGGAGACTCCCTTCAGGCTGTGGCATTGTCCTTGGCTGGTCTCTCACTGCAGGTGGGTGCAGCACCAAGAGAGTCATTTACAAGTGCTTTTTGCAGAGGTGAAAGCCTGAGTGAGGCTGGCAATATTATCCAGAAAAGTCAAAGTACAAGGCTGAGGATTCTGCAGATGTTGTGAGGGTGTTTATCCATTTAGGACTTTGTGTAGAGTTTATTTGAGTTTCCTTGTGCAGAGGTAGTTAACAAACTGCCTTCCTTTACACATGCAATGCACTGCAGTCAATTTTTAGATAAGCAAATTCCAAGCGGTAAGAACTTTCAGGGAAGGTGAGAAATTTAGAAGGATGTCACTCCTAGCTGTCTTCCTTGAGGTTATTTTCTGTCTTATGGTGCATATTGAATTCTCTAGAACCCACCTTCCTGGCACCTCTAGAACATTTGTCTTAGGGCTTTCCTATCTCTCTGTGGAGCAAAGACAAAATCCACCAATTAGGGCAAGATAAAAGTGGGCCTGAGGTGCCTGTGGCCATCTCCGCTGATGTCATGTCCCTTTTTTGGTGTTATGGGTTAGGTTCTCTATATTTCCCATCCTGCCTCTTACAGTTCTCCTTCCCCCGTATTTTGTGTCGTGTTTCCAAAGGACTTCACCAGTAGAATGTCCTGTGATCACACCTACAGCTGCCTCAGCCATTAAAATCTTCTTCCACGGAAGAAAATTCCCACATTCTGTTTCTCACGGGAGAGCCTCATGGATTCCTGCTTGTGCAGGAAGAAACTCTCACTCCTCAAATCTTTTTCAGAGAAGACATGTGAAGGGTTTGACAAGGCCCAACGTGTTGCTGGTATTTTAGGATTTCAGTCCATCCAGATACAGATGAAAGGAATAGGCTTTGATAACAGAAATGGGGGGTGGGATACCTCTGTTTTTAAGTATCCAAACTGCTTCAGATAAATCTTTTTGGCTCTGCTGGAAGAGGCGTTTGGATCTGTCCCACCAGGACACCCTGCCAGGTTGTTTTCTTGGAAACTGGTGAATGGCACAAAAGCTGTTTATTTTGCCTTTTCATTTCTGGCTCAGTTAAAGAGTACTCTTAGCTTCATAAAAGCTTTGCCTCATCATCCTCCCTTTTTTTTATAGTCATGGAAACAAAGAGGTGTTCTCCTGCTGGGGGATCCAGCTGGCAGTGGATTGGTTTCGAGAGAGGGGGCACACTTACATCAAGGTTTTTGTCCCACTCTGGAGAAAGGAGCCCCCTCGCCAAGAGAGCCCCATTGCAGGTAGGTCACCATCCTGGGCATAATTTGGCAGCCATTAGGTGCAGTTTGGAGACAGAGGGGGTCTGAAGAGCCCAGTACAGCTTTTTCCCTGCAAAGACAAGCACAGTGCAAGCTGTGTATCAGACTTCCCTCACTTAAATGAGTCATTAATTCATTGCCCCATTCAGTGCCCCGGGCTAGCAGCTAAAATTGCTTACAAGGCTTTGTTACACTGCTTTGAACCTTCTGCTTAACAAGCACGAGGTGCTGCCAGCTGAGTTAAAGGAGTTTGTCAGCTTGCAATGAGTCTACAGAGCTTTTGAGGCCTGCCAGGAGAGAGTGATGTGCATTAGTGCATGACTGATCTCTGTTAGCCTGGTACCCCATACAGAGGGAACATGGGTTCCCCTTCCGGGGGATGAAAATGCATCAGCAGAGGTCTGTGGAGGGGAGTGAGACTCAGTTTGTCTGGAAATAGATCTGTGAGATTTGTGCCAGCAGCTTGGTGTCTGCAGATGAGGCAGATCTGCCTTCCTGCAGAGGAGGGATGGCAAGAGGTCAGAGTGTCCTCACTAGCAGCAAAAGAAGTTTATTTATTTATTTTATCACATTTTATCTCCAGGTAAAGCTCACATCAGGGCTGCTATGAGCCTTCTAGCATCTACCAGGGTAAAAAGGGCACTACAGGGATTCAGTATCAGCCTCTGGTGTAGAATTCAATGAATTCTTTTACAGATAAGACTTAAAAATAAAAAAGGGGGTCTCAAAATTTACAAACAGATGTTTTTGTAGAAGATCTAATTTTCAAGTTGCCAAATAACCACCAGATATCACCGCATCTGAAAAATACACCGCTGTGAGTTTCCTAAAGTCCTGAAATATCTTTAGATTCCTTTAGGTTTCTAGCAGATGATTGAGACCTAGACGTTATTAATTAATTAGTTTCTCTTTTATTTTTTCCTCCCTTCTGCCAACCACCCCACCAGACCAGCACATTCTTGAAGAGCTTGAAAAGCAATCCATCCTTGTCTACACACCCTCCCGGAAGGTGAAAGGCAAGAGGGTGGTTTGCTATGACGATCGCTACATAGTGAAAGTCGCCTATGAGAAAGACGGAGTCATTGTTTCCAATGACCACTACCGGGATCTCCAGAATGAAAACCCCGAGTGGAAATGGTTCATTGAGCAGCGACTGCTCATGTACTCTTTTGTCAGCAACAGGTAAGAGAGGGATGGGGTTACAGAATCTAGAATTTAAACACTGTGGGCTAAGACAGCTCCAGAGTCAATGTACCTCCCACCAGCAGCAGAATATGTTGAGCCTTTATATGAGAGGAATTTACTGACACTTTTCTTATCTCATTTCTTGAGTTCCTGCTCCCTCAGCTTTGGTCTTAAACCCTCCCATGTCACTCGTCTCTGTAGAACTTTTCTACTCGAATGGCAACATTAGTGACCAGCTTTGCTTCTTTCCAATCCAATTTGTGATGCTAAGCCAAGGCCTGGTATCTACTGTTTTCTATTTCCTATAAGAAGCAGAATTAAATCCATGAAAGGAGGCTGGCTGGCAGTATTTTTAATTCCTCTACAAGACAAAACAGGACTTTTTCCTGCAATCATTGCTTTCTAGAAGATGAGCGACAAAAGGAGAGACATGAAGCTGGTCATGAAGACATGAAGACATGAGACATGAAGCTCTTTGGCCCTTCATCCCTGTTGGGGGAAGCTTTTCATTAAGGCACTTGCACCATGCCTGCGAGGCCGAGCTGAGCGCTCCTCAGTGTGTTCATCCTACCCTCTCTCTTGAGTTTCCTAACAGCTGAGGTGTTCAGGGGAAATGCACTTCATTGGGACATCCAGTGTGCACAGCCAAGTGCTTACATCTGTGACTTTTTTTGCTTTCCCAGGTTTATGCCTCCTGATGATCCATTAGGCCGGCACGGACCCAGCCTCAGTAACTTCCTCAGCAAAAAGCCAGTGCTTCCCGAAAAGAAAGGGCAGCCTTGCCCCTACGGTGGGTTTCTCCCCACGCTGTGAGCTGCTCCCTGGCAGTGCTCTCCTCCAGCCAGGGGCCCTGCCCTGTGCTGTCCTGCTCCATGGGGTAGGGCCTTGGGTTGGGGCTGCCCAAAGGTGTGGTGCTTTTCCCCCTCCTGCCGAAGCGGCTTCAGCCTCAGTAAAGGCAGCAGATGTCCCTGGCTCCTCCATCCCTGCCTGCACACAGCCCCCACGGGCACCACGGCTGTGCTGGCCACCCTGCCCTCCACACTTTTCACTTTGTGGAGCAGACTTGGCCTGCAGCACTTGGGAATGGCCATCCAAACATTTTCACTCTCTGCCCTCCCAACAGCCCCCCGGCAGTGTGCAGGTTTCTCAGAGGTAAATCCCTATGCCATTTTTAAAGCAACATTTTGTAGTAACAGGTCTCTCAGCCCACCGAGTGCAGGAACCAAAACATGAACATCAGACACTCCCAAAATAGCAGAAACTTCCTTTTGCTGCTGCTTCACCCTGCTATTTATATCAGCAATATTTAAATACGGAGTCAACAGTACTGAGTGTGAAAATAGTACTTCCCCTTTTGTCTGTGTTCATCACACTCAGTGCTGGGGAGCAGCGATGCATGCATTAATTGATAATGGTGCTAGTGAGAACATCCTGTCTGATTTTTTTCCATTCTTTCAGGTAAAAAATGCACCTATGGCAATAAATGCAAATTTTACCATCCAGAGAGACTCTATCAAGCCCAGCTTTCAGTTGCTGATGAGCTCAGGGCCAAAACAAAGGTCCCATCAGCGCCGAGGAAAGAGGAGCGGAGGTGTCAGTGCTCACCGTACATGACCAGAGCAGAGCCTGCGCCCTGCAATGCCTGCACGGAAACTCTGCGAGAAGCCAGAGGCTGCCCTGGGCTCTCCTGCTACCCGGGCAGGTCCCAAGGGAGCTGCCCTGAGCAGACGTGCCGTGCCTGGGCCGGCAGTGCGGGCTGTGGCCGGGGGCTGGAGCAGCGCTTGCCGCAGGCGGAGCCGCTCCTGGAGCAGATGTCGGCAGTGTCCATCGGCGACGATTCCTACGGCTGCAGCTGGTCCTTGTGCACCTCTCGGGACAGGGGGGCCCTGGACAGCCCTCAGCGCTGCCCTGACCTCAGGCACGAGCTGTTCGCTCCTCATCACGCTGGCAGCCTGGAGCACACCTCAGCGGGGTGCCCTTCCCAGCCCAGGGCGCTCCCACCCGCGCCAGGCGGGATGTGCCCGGGGCACGGCTGGCCTCGGCAGGGCCGCGGGATGCACGGAGCAGGTCACAGGAGCCACTCCGTCCCTGGCGGTGCCCAGCACAAGCAGGCCCTGCAGAGCCAGCGCCAGGCTCTGCTGCAGTGCCCAGCCCTCGCCCCCGACAGCTTCCACGCCTACAGCGAGCGCCAGCAGCAGCAGCAGCAGCAGCAGCGCCTCGCCAGCCAGCGCCCAGGGCAGCCCTTCCCGTCTGACCCCGGCGATGGAATGGGCCTCTTCCAGACAGCCCATGAGCACCCCAGTGCCTCCTACAGGGACTGCTGGCCCAGCCCAGCGGCAAGGCCACCCTCTGCCTGGCAGGTGAGCACGAACAGCGAGCTGTGCTCCCTCTATCCGTACAGTGAGATGAGCCGGGTCATGCCTCTGTACCCCAGTGCCAAGGATAAGGGCACTGGAGCACCTCCCCTGTGAACACAGGCTGCGAAAGTTGGAGAGTTGTCTCTCAGCCTGGAGAAGAGAAGGTCGCATGGAGACCTCACAGAAACCTTCCAGTGTCTGCAGGGAGCCTACGAGGAAGCCAGAGAGGGACACTTAACCAGGAACTGTAGTGACAGGACACAGGGGGATGGCTTCAGACTGAGAGGGGCTAGGTTTAGATTCGATTTTAGGATTAAATTCTTAATTGTGAGGGTGCTGAGGCACTGGAATGGGTTGCTCAGAGGAGTTGTGGATACCCCATCCCTGGAAGCGTTCAAGGATAGGTTGGATGGGGCTCTGAGCAATCTGATCCGGTGGAAGGTGTCCCTGCCCATGGCAGGGGGGCTGGAACTGGATGATCTTTTAGATCCCTTCCAACCCAAACTATTCTGTGATTCTGTGATATTGCCTGCTTGACTTTAATTATTCAAAGATGCAGAAACTTGGGAAACCTCCAGAGCAAACCGTTCCCAATAAGCACAAGTCCTGGGGCAAGAAGCTGCTGCTCTGAGGCTTAACTGTTATTAGAGGGCATTACGGCAAGGATTACAGCTGCTCCAGGCATCCAGGTGTAAGCATCAGCCAGCTTTGTTGCACAGAGCATCAAGTGAAGGCAAAGGCTGTTATCCATTGCGGTGGGATTGCATTCCACCTCCCCTGAAAGTGAGCAGAAGGGCTCAGAGTGACTGGGCTGTCAGCATTTGAACCTCACTGGTGACCGGATTCAGGACAGCACAGATTGTCATTAATGGCTTGAAAAAACAGACATGTTTTTAGAGTCCTAACCTGTTGTTGAACTTCCATAAAAGAGCCATTCTCCAGACTCCCCAGGAAAAGGCTGTCCCATGGCCTCCCTGTGACTACTTGCTCAGCTGGCATAGAAAATGATGTGGGCTATTCCCCCCAGCCTGGTGTCAGCGAGCTTTCAAAAATACATCTCGTGCTTCTAAAGCAGTGCTGAGAACAAAAAGAACCACAAGCAGAGGGGCTGGAGGTGCACCAGAACACCTGAAGGAAGCCCCAGCTGCATTTCTCAGAAAAGGGACACACACAGAGAGTAAGTCAAATCAGGGAAGTCATCTTCAGTGTAAGCCCTGGTGTGGACTGCGGGCTCAGGGTTGGTAATTAAAAAAATCCAAAAGTCCAGATGATGCCAAAGAGGAGGGAAAAAAAAAAAGCTAGAAAGTGTCTCCTGTATTGAACAAGAAATCTATTGTTGACTTAACCCTTAATTACCAAATGTGGCCCAATAATGCAATTATACATCTGATTTATGATTACAAACATTTAAACTATGTTCTGTTGGGACATGTTTGATTTTCAGTAAGCTGTAAAGCTGCTAATCTCTGCATTATTCCACTGAATTCTTCAGGTTATAATTCAAATACTAAAGTTGATCCTGAAGGTTTTTTGGCATTATACCAAAGTTTAAGTATGTCAGTATGACGTTTTAAAAATGCTTTAACACATTATAAAATGTTAATCTATTACACTTTGCTCTGAGTAATATCTTCTTAAATTTCTGGGGTTTGTTTATGTGGGTTTTTTTGTTTTGTTTTTTTGGGGTTTGTTTGTGATTGTGGGGTTTTTTTGTTCTTGGGGTTTTTTTGTTGTTTTTTTGTTGTTGTTGTTGTTTTAGTTTTTGGTTTTGTTTGCTTGTTTTTTTCCAATCCTCTTAGCACTGATGCTTCAACATTCAGGTGGGATTTTCAAACTCTCTGACCCTGCAGTATCTAATTTCTCTGAAGTTCAATGTTGTTAGTTCCAGGCAGGAATTAAACATGGTTTTCACTGAGAAGCTGGAATTCTGTTGTTTCAAAAAGGCACCAGTAATTTGCCCTTAGTGACAATATCGTATGATGCATTTTTTGAAAGCAGTAATAGTTTGAGCTGTTTCCCTCTGGAAACCACCACCAGCTTTTTTGTTTGTTTGTTTGTTTTGTTGTTTTTCTTTTTGTTTTTTGTGGTGCTACTTGAAGAACCAAGTAAGAATACTGTATCTGTTCAATTTCTTGTGCCCATGTGGCTGGCTCCAAGAAATTGGATTTTGGAAGTATGACTTGTCTTCACAGAACATGACAGTTTTTTCCATATGTCCTATGGATTGTCGGAATGGCTTATAAATTTATCCACTACATATTACATAAGGATTAGAAATTGTCTTAAAACAAAACTGTGGAATAAATTCTCCGTGATATGCCTTGAAAAGTGCTTGAGTTGTACAGCTGTTGTTAGCTGCACTGAAATATCCACGCACCACACCTACACTGAAGGAACCTGAGATATTTCATGGATTAAATGCCTGTGCTGTGCCTGGGCAGGGCCAGGCTCTCCAGCTTGCCCAGCAGCCTGGGCCAGATCTTCCCCAGCTATTGCTGTACACACACACACATTTGCAGACAAAGTGTGATGCTGAGTGGAAAAAAACCTTCCACCTACTCAAATAAAGCAAGTCCCAAATGGCAGCATTCAGAAAACACACACACAGCAGTGGAGCAGGGTATAACTGTACATGCCAACATTAATTTCATGTCTGGCATGCACATTACATATTTCAATACACAAAGCATTTAAAAATCTATAGGAAAATTGGCACACAACCTTTATATGGTGCCCTCGTTTTGCTGGAGACATGCATAAACTTTTCTCCTTTGAGGATGCACAGGAATTTGGTTGTTGTTCAAAACACTCTCAATGTTCAATAACTTTTTTTTCTTTTTATTTCTGTCATATTTACTGAGGCATCTTTTTGTAAAATATGTAAAATGGTCACTCTGCTGAGAAAGTGTCTGAGGAAATAAATCAGACTTTGGTGCTAAACAGATCTTGATTTCTCTTGGCTCTTGTGCTCACCAGAGGGTTTTTTCTCATGGAGATTTTGTTGGAAGGGCAGCTCGGCTGTGTCACTGCCTGAGAGGAGCTCTGCTGCTGGCCAGGGGCCCATGGAGAGCAGGGACTCTTTCCCTGCTCCACCACAGCACAAGCACATGGGGCTCAGGAGCTCCTGCTGCAGGGCCTTTTGCACTTTCCAAAGCAGGGATTTCTATCGGCCTTTGTCAGCTCCTGAGGCAAGGGAAGGGGCCGCGGACAGAAAGGAGGCGGCTCTTGGACAGATGGGGTAAGAGGCTGTTGCTATTTGGGATCTCTGCTGAGATGCATTTGAGGCCAGCTCTCGCTGCCAAGTTGAAAATGAACCCATAAATCTTAGCAGACTCAGAAAGCTCTTGATGTTCTTTGCTTTTTGGTTGTCAAGACTCTTTTAGAAGAAGCTGGAAGCACTGGGAGCAATCTTCCAGGAGATGGGCTGCCTTCCCAAGGGAGATTTATAGAGTTGCCGAGCTCATTTTAAGATTAAAAAAAAAAAAAAAAATAAGAAAGTCAGAAAAGAGAATCCTGTTCCTTTCTCTACACTCACCCCTTCCCAAAAAGTCAGGAAGCCACAGACACCCTCCCTTGCGAGTAGCTAGGGAAACTATACACAAATATTTACCTGAAAATTCTTGGGTCACCCCTGCAACAGTTCCTCAGCGTAAGAAGGGGGAAAAGAGGGTGGTTCTCTGCATCCCAAGCAGTCCTGGGCAGCTCACAGTACCTCCCTCCACCTCTTCTTAAACACAGAAACCTCTCCTTTGCAGAGCACGGGGGATAAGCCTAAGCCTACCAATGTGGTGAGCTGAGGTACCATAAGAATCAGTGCCATAAATCAGTCTATAAAGTAGATAATCTTGCTGGGTATTAAACACTTGTGTTTGCCAATTATTCTGAGAGCTTTTGATAATATTTTAACTCAGTTCCCATAAGAGCTGGCACAATTTATAAGCAAACATTTGAACTAATCACAAAAACTAACAGAACATAACTTCTCCTCAAAAATGTTGGATTGCTGGGAAAGAACAAGAGTGACAGACCTCTGCACTCACTCATGTATACACAAGACTGCTGCAGGATCTGCCTCCCATGCACTGGTGGGACTGGGATGCTTTGGACTCTTGAGAAGAGTTTAATATTACAGCACCATTAGCATTACTAAGAAAGTGCTACAACTTGCAATTGACAGCAAAGGGATTTTTTATAGTATTTTAGCCACATCCCTTCTCCACCCCGAGCTGGGCTCACTGCCTTGAAGTCTTGCAGCAGGCTCAGAGGGCCTCTTAGTGAGATGTGCTGATGTGCTGGCTTGGCAAATGCAATCCAAAGAGCCATGCAAGCAGAGTTGAGCAGCGAGTGAACACAGCAGTTTGTGGGGACAGCGGCCACAGAGCCAGGACAAGGCATGCGGGGCTGGCAGGGCTTTGAGAGCAGCCAGGAAACTGGATGATGTGCCTCTGCCGATGAACGGCGGCATCAGGATTGCTCACCATAACCTCACTGCCAGCTCTGCCTCTTTCCCTGAGTCACTGTTTCCCCATCTTTGCTTTCTTCTCCCATTCTTGCTGCGCTCAGGATTTCCATTGCACTCTTTATGGAGTGGGGCGCAAGTTACAAAACACCTTGCCATGCCAACCCCTCACCTTCCACCTCCACAAAACCCCATGCCCCAGATGCTGCCACCCCGAATTCTTGTTTTGTGCTGCCTTCACTTCCCTGCTCCCTCCATGCATGCTGACCTCCTTCCTTGCTGTCCCACATACTCCTCCTGCTCAAGCCCAGACAGCCTCTTATCGCTCCCTTCCCCCCACCTTCCAGGCTGCAGGGCTTTTTAGAGGTTTCTTTTCTTTTTTTTTCTTTTTATTTTTCTTTTTTTGTTTGTTTTGTTTGGGTTTTTTGGGTATGAGGGGTTTTTTGCTTGTTTGGGTTTTTGGTTCTTTGGGTTTTTTTTGGTTTTTTTTTTTTTTAAATATAGCTTGATTTGGGTTTTGTTGTTGCAATTAAAACCGTGACATAGATGGTTCTGGCCTGGCAGAGATGCAATATGCTCAGGCTGTTTTCCCATTGCACCTTAAAGCAAAAGCTGCTGGTGAAGGAGACAGGCAAAGCTACATTCACAGGTGCTTGTGCTGATGTCATGAAGCTTTCTCTTCTCTTTCTCAAAGGGGTTGCTCTCAGAAACTCAGCCACCATGTGCTCCCAACTGCCTTAAATCCTACTGTAAAAGCCACATTCATCCTTCACCTGCCATTCCCTAGTCTGGGCATTGAAGGGAGTTGTAACACGACTGGCTTCATACAGAAGACAAACGGGCATCAGGACACTTAATGACAAGAAAAACGTAAACTAGGAGCAGGCAGCAAAACATGCATGGCATAAAAAATGTCAAACCGGAAAAACAGAAATAGATCTTCTCAAGAAGAGAACAAAAAAAATTAAATACAATTAATGAACAGTACAGCTTGAAGAAGCCAGTACTGAATGTCACATATGGTAGGATGAACCTTGGAAAGGAACTGCTGTGCAAAGTAAGAGTGAAAAAGTGGCTGCCACCCATCTGCACACTTGCAACACTGAGCAAAGCAGGTCCAGCTATCCTGTGGCTCTCAGCTTGCTGAATTTAGAATCTGTAATTTAATATCTGCAGAGACTCCAAACAACTGAGAAAACTGCTAAATAAGAAGCAGCATCAACTGTAGTAACCAAATGAGCTACAACACTGAACACAAAGTCAAGGCAAAGATAACTTCACCGTCTGGTGGTTTGGTTTCCAGATTAGACTTCATTTTACTCTAGGAATCAAAGTTCTCCTGGCATTGTCAGGAGGAGAGCTGTGAAGAGACCAGAACTGCCTAAGAGGACTAAAGAACAACCAAGGCTTGCCAAGGGGGGCAGCAGGAGAAGCGCAGAGGAATGTGATGGCTTTTACTACTTGAGATGGCAAAATGCACATCATAAATAAAACCACATTCTCCAGCTACAGGGAAACCAAAATCATAACAAGTGCCATGATGCCCTGACAAAGGTTGCAGTCCATCCCCACACTGCTCCAAAAGTGGTGCTAAGGAAATTTTTAGCAGGGAAGCAAACTTGACTATGATTTGTTATTGCCAAAATATACACAGCCATTGGCAGGCAATTATAAGTGTTACTCAAAACCATCATCAGAATGAGAAATACTGAGTTCTCCCTGCAGGAGGTCCTGTTAGGAAGAGGCTGAAGTGAATACAGAAGCTTGTAAAAATGTTATTTCCAGCAGGGAAACATTCTCAGAGAACTTCAGCATCTGCCTATCCTTTTGTTCATAACGTAATGTACGACATGTGGCAGATTTGGAGCCCTGGCTTCACTTAAAGAAGCAGATGGAAGATCTTCTAATCTTCAGAGCATCTTCCTTAGATCATATTTAAGCCTTGCAGAAGGTGAAAAAAGTGAACATCAGTTTAAGCTGAAGTCAAATAAACAATATTATGGAAAAAAGGGGCAAAGAATCCAAGTTCTACATCAGCAGAAAAGTACAAAAAATACTCTCCAGTGGTTATTTCTGTTCATCTTCTATGATATTGATAAACAACTGGGGATGGCATTTGGGAGACACTGGTTTAGGTCAGCCTCTGCACTTTGCTCTTTGATGTACTAATATTCGAATTTGTCCACAGCCAAACGGAAACCTCTAGGGAAACGTGCAGCAATTGACATCCCTAAGACATACACCAGCAGCACATTTTAAAAAGAACACGACGGCCAAGTCCACCACAAGGTGTCGATGTGGCGGCAGCACCAGAACCAGGACTTGCTGCTCCGTGGCCGACAGTGAGCAGGCGGTGCCGCCCGCTCGGGTGAGTGCCTTCAGCTGGGGAGCGGCACAGCCGCCAGGACAGACACTGCGCTGGCAATGTGCGGCTCAGGCTCCGCTCCGCTCAGCACCGACACTCCCTGCGGGCCTGAGGGGCTGCCCGAGGCTGAAAGAGGCCGAGTCCCTGCGGCTGCGGCTCGCTGGAGCGCTGGAGCGGCCCCGGTGCCGTGCGCGGGGCCCAACGCGAGGCGCTGCTCCCGTTCCCCGCGCTCGGCGGGCGGAGAGCCGCGGCACGGCCGGGCTGCGGAGCGGGGAGGGCCAAACGCGGAACGACAGGCTTCAGAAAGGGGCATTTCACAAAAGCCACCCTTTATTCCGCGTATTTGTTTCCCCTCACCTGCAGTTCAAGCTGCGGCTGCCCTGCCATCGGCGGCTCAGGGTTTATCTTGGCCGGGGCCCAGGCGCTGCTGCCAGGCTTTCCTTTCAGGGCAGCGGCCCTGGGAAAGTCACTCGGGGTTAAGTTTAGAGTTCCAGGTTGGCACATTCTTAACGCAAGCCAAAAATAAGTGTGAATGGGGATCAATTTTATGAATTTGCTGAGCTGCCAATTATATTTTAAAGCTGAAATCTGAAACTAGGTTTGCCAGTGGATAAGTATCACAGCCAATCCTTAGGCAGAAATTAATTGGAAAAACACCCTGCAAGCCCAGATAGCATTGCCTTACAAATGTTATCTCCCATGTCTTTCCAGGTGTACTTTGGACATTAGCAGTCAATCAGAGCACAGGGGATTTTAACTAATTAAGTCTATTATCTCATATGTGTCAATCAACAGTTAGGCAGATACACAACAAATATTCCCAGCATGCATCTGTAAGGCAGCATTAAGTGGGGGGAAACACTTTCTCCCAAAACAAACCAGCACAAGTTTCCTATTGCATTCCTTTTGCACCTCCTTTCCTTGCATTTTTGGGGAGCGGGGTCGCCACAGCTGGACTATTGCCCAAAGCCAGCTTGTGCACCCACATTTCCGCAGAACTGAAAATAAAATCCTCCAGTGGCCAGGCGGAGGCTGGATGTGCAACTCAGCACTTGGAGGCTTGAGCTCACAGCTATCTGAAACCTGCCTGCAGCCCTGGCTCTAAGCTCCTTGCCAGAGGCACAAATAGCCCTGCGGGTCCAGCTATCACATCACCAGCAGAGCAGCAAAACTGGCTTGAAGGCAGGATTTCCTGAGCCTCCTGATGGAGCCTCGATTTGTCTGCAGGTCAGCAGATGGCTCCCAGTGCTGTGCAGTACTTGACTTCATTTATTCGGGCCTGCTTTAAATGCTGCGTTTGTGGTGCCCAGCCCTTGGTTTTCAGGGCTCAGTACAGTTTTTTTAATGTTCTGGTGAATGCAGTTTGTCCCATTTCGAGGCAGATTTACATCAGAGCCATTAGCACTGATATTACAGAAGTTACACATGCTTTCTAAGCTCCACCATATGTAAAAGAGTCTGTGAAAAACAGAAGACATCCCCATCCTTCTTGAGCAACTTCCAAAGCAAATCTTCTGGAGGACACATACAACTTTATGATACATAAAACATATATATCTTATTTATAAAAATGTATGTAACCTATTTTAATAATATACTTTTACTATATATATAATGATGATGTATAAACATTATGTTTCATTATATTGACACCGAGCTGAGATCCAAAAGGACCTACAAGGTGTAGCCTCATCTCGAGTGCTGGGGGCAGTCTTGGTCACCACAATATAAAAAAGACATTCAGCTATTAGAAAGCATCCAAAGAAGGGCCATGAGAGTGGTGAAGGGGCTGAGGGGAAGCTGAGGTCACTTGGTTTGTTCAGCCTGGAGGAGAGGAACCTGAGGGGAGACATCATTGTGGTCTTCAACATCCTCATAAGGGGAAGAGGAGAAGCAGGCGCTGATCTCTTCACTCTTGAGAGCACTGACAGGACTCAAGAGAACAGCATTAAGCTGAGTCAGGGGAGGCTTAGGTTCGATATCAGGAAAAGGTTCTTCACCCAGAGGGTGGTTGGGCACTGGAACAGGCTCCCCAGGGAAGTGGTCACAGCACCAAACCTGACAGAGCTCAAGGAGCATTTGGGCAATGCTCTCAGGCACACAGTATGTCCTGTGCAGGGCCAGGAGTTGCACTCATTGATTCTGATGTGTCCCTTCCAACTCAGCTTATTTTGAATTCTAAACACAGAGGCTTTTGCTGGAGCATCCCCGGGGGGGTGCCATGGCCCAGGCTGGAAACTCTGCTCTGCAGCACATGTCTCTGAGGCGCAGGGTAACCTGCCCTGACAGCCAAGGTTTCTGCAGCCTGGCCTTGGCAGGACTCTGAATGAAGCAGGAAGCACCAGCTTTGCTCCTGCCTGCCTAGGGACCAAACACTGCCTTGGGTTAAGAGCACAAGAAAAGCTTTCCAGCTCAGGGGTGAGTCAGCAGCTCGTGTCCATGACATCAAGCCCTGCACCATCAAACACGGTAGCAGGGAAGCCAAGAGAGAATGAGGAAACACTGGGCTTGGGAGCTATCCACACCCATAATGTGGTGTAACTCCTCCCAGCACTGCAGCAGGCTTATCTCCGCCTGACTGGAAAAGGCTAAAAGGGCAGGGAAAGCAAACTCCATTGACCTAGATACTGGAGGCTTGTGAAAAAACATCTGGAAAAGGTCAGCAAGTGTGCCAGCTCATGTTGCTGCTCAAGGAGATGCAGAGAGAGCTAACCGTGCCTGTGTCCTGACAGCAGCAGGGACCCCTTCAAACCAGCACAGGAAATCCAACCAGAGGCAGCCAACAGAACCTGCAGGTACGGAGCAGCTTTTGTAGCGAAACACACAGCGGGAGGGCTTGGGGCGGGGGAAATAGTGCAGAAAGCAGGTCCTGTCAGACATCAGTGATGGTTGATGCTTCAGAGGATCACACAGGAGCTGCTAACAGATCAATAATGACTGACAAAACAAGCCTCTGAGCAATCCAATTTATGCCACCTATCTCAAGGCCTCATACACAGCTTCTTCACCGGCGTGTTTTACTCACTTGTTTTCATAAGGTTGGGTTTAAATGCTTTTACTCCTAAAATGAAAATAAAAACCATTAGGTCATGGCAGTAGCAGCAGAAGCCAATTGTGATGTGAAATGAGCTGTGCTACCTTCCTGAGACTCATCTGGAGTCATAAAACCAAAATTCAGAAAAAAATAGTATTCACCACTTGCCAACATCTTCCTTTCAGCCGCAGAAGTGAAAGTCCTTCTGCTCGTCAGAAAACAGCAGCTGTGACCAAATGATGGGCAATGCCAAGATCAGGCATTCCCTGTCAGCCCTAGGGGTGTGTCATTCCGGTGCCAGCACACAGGATTCATAGCTCATTAACAGCTCCGCAGAGAATGGGAGCACCATGGAGTACAGCGCTGTAAACCAGTAACAAGGACACCTCCAGCTGGGAGTGATGCAATCCCTGCTCTGAAGCATTACTAAAGCATTCTGCCTCAGCCTCCTGAGATGAATTTCACATGTGAAATGCAAAGATACTGAGGTGAAATCACCACGTGGCAGCCCACCACCTTCTGGGACAGTACTACAATATAAGTATTTCAAAAACTGAGAGAAAACCATGGTTGCCATGGGGTGACAGACTGATGTTCAAGTGAGATCTAGATACTGACTCAAGTCTTGAACTCGAGCACTGTGTGCAATCAAATACCAATAGGTTCAACCTTGCTACCAGGTTACAGAGACTGGTCCGGGAAAAGAACAGAATGAAAAGACAGGAAATTAAATGAACGAGAATGAAAACCAACGTGAAGCAATAGATCAGGAGATGGATGACACACTTTTCTATGCAGCTACATAAGACATACCTTTGCATGCTACTTACCTTATGTCCACTTGGAACATGGCTGGGCTCTCAATGTCAGAAGGTAAGTCCTCGAGTGCAGCACCACATGGCACAGCTGTGCCTGGCGGCTGCTTTGGGTGCAAAGTAAATCACGTCAATAGTAAAGTCTCTTTCTCCATCACTCAGCTCTACTGTTTTTTCAGGAATTACTGAGAACTGGAACACATCACAGCTGCCATGAGAAATGGTAAAGCCTGTTTCTTCCGAGCAAACTCCACATTTGGAGTGTGGAGCTTGGCAGCCATTGCTGTGGGGCCGGCAGAAAAGCACTCCCTGGTGAGACCCATCAGGGCAGCTGTAGGGTCCATTAACAAGAGGAAATTCAGCCCCAGACCACGCTAGCTGGCTGCTCTGTTTCATTTAGTCCAGAGTCCCAGGGCCAGAAGTGAAGCTCATGGGGGCAGAATAGTGGCCAGGCAGCACAGAACTGTTGCCTTAAGGCTTCGAACAGTCTAAGCCATTTAATTTAAAGGTATCAAGCTAAGCAGAAAAAAGCCCACATTACTAATCATTATTAAAGAGGGAAAGCTTTTGTCATGTCATTCAGCTCAAAAAACACTAACAAGACATTTTCTTTCTCATCTACAGGGCTGCTGCACCAAGTATTATGAAGGATTTCCAAAGCCAAGCATCACACTGCCCTTTTTTTTCCTCCCTCTTAAGCCCAGCAGCAGCTTAGTTGCAGCACCACAGTAAGATTTTCTACTGAACAGCCCCACTTCTTCAAAACCTTTACATTCAGGAACATAGATAGTAGACATGAAAAGATGTATGCACCTCCGAATGCTTTCTCAATTGTGCAAGGGAATTGCACAAGAAATGCTGCAAGAGGTCAGACTGCTGCTGTGGACAGACAAGGACCTGCACAACTCTCTCCAAACCACCAAACAAGTCTGTGACATGGCATCAAACCACAAACCATCCTATTTCAAGTGGGTGTCTAATGACAGCATGCATCATCCTCTGTATGAGAGCAAACATAAACTATAGACATTGGCTACCAAAAAGTGATTCTTACTGGAAGAAAAAGATGCCTCATGACAATATTTTCATAATTTTGTACAGTACCCCTGTCAGAAGACGGTATTTTCTTTTCTCAGGCTATATTTAAATGTTATTTCTCACCCCAGAACACAGAGGGAAGAAAAAGGCTCATGAAAGAAAACAAAAGATACATCCCAATTTTAATCCAAATGTTCACTGTAGCTACCAGGGAACTGCAAAAAAACATAGGAAACTTGGTTTGAGTGATTGTTCTAGTCTCTAATTAAAAATGGAAAAAAGGAAAACTGAAAAGACAAAGGCAGAGGTGAAGGCACAGGGAACAGTGAAATTCTGGGGTCACATTCTGCACACTGCCATGGCACAAGAAAAGAGCATCTCTTAGAAACTGAGCCAGTGACACAGTAATATTGCTGAGATGGGCAAACCAAGGCCAGGTTGGATGGGGCTTCGAGCATCCTGTCTAGTGGAAGGTGTCCCTGCCCATGGCAAGGAGGGTTAGAACTAGATGACCTTTAAGGTCCCTTCCAACCTGACCCATTCAATGATTCTCTGACACTTCTGGCCAAATGCCTTTTAAGTGGTGTTTCATGCTTTTTCACTACTGTCCACAGGCTCACAGTCAGCACCAGCCCCAGAGTTGTGAGATAGGGCACAATGCACCCAAATATGTCCTTCTTCCGAACAGCAGTGCCCCAGATGGGGGGGGACAGTAGGTCTCCAGGACAATACTGTAAGACTCCAAGCAAGTACAAACAAGAGCAAAGCTGCAAAAAGATTCTGTAAAAAAATTAGTTCATCCATTTATGCACACAATTTTGTTCTATACAGGATACAACCCAGGAATAAAATATTAAATATTAAGTATTAAATTATTTAAATTATAAAAATGCTATAATATTTCTATAAATTATAGAAATATTAAAAATAAATTAAAAAGTCAAAGTAACTAACAGAAAAGGGCCCCCAACTTACCATTTACAGCTATCAAGTACAGAGCTGCTACCATGAATAAGTAGATTGTAAATGAATTGTTTTTTTATATCAGCTGATAAGAGACATTATGTACATGCAAACATTGCTTGGCTTATAATTTAGATCAACATAAAACTGCTATAAAAGAAATTATTTAAAGTTTTTGGATGGTAACTTTTGTAATCAAGCTTTCATTACAAACACACATTCATTCTCTCATCTGAAACATGTTTCCTGTCACCTCAGAAGAGCTATCAATTTTCGTTAACCTGTTTCGAACTCACTTCTAGATTTACTACCTCTAGTAGAAAACACCACTTTTAAGGGGTTATTGTATTAGTACAATGGAACAAAGCTAATCCAGAATTAATGATGCAGGGGCCATTCTTTTGAGAGTACAAAGTGTCTCTTTTAAGGAATCAGTGTCCAACCTCTGAAACCATGGAGGCCAAATAGCCTCTTTTACATGCAGGCACCTCTTCTCTGTTGCGGTACACAGCTGTGTACCAGCCAGATGAGGCACTGCAGGACTTGCTTCCCACTGTCCTTTCCTCAGGAAAACCTTGTGAACTTTTCCTTGGCACATAATGAACCATGGCAAGTGCAAGACCTTAGCACACAACAGAGGTGTGGCTGCCACGTGAGGAGATGCACAGCGGTGACATCCACATTTCCTTCATGTAACGCCCCAAGTTCCTGACTCCAACACACCCTGTCCAGCTTTGAGGCCTCCTGTTTGCCACATTTTGGTTTGCATGTTACAGCAGGGTGCAAGGAAAGCAACACCACCTGCTTCTGTATATGGAGAACAAAGGGCAGACCATTCCTCAGTCTGTTTCCTTGAGGTCTCCAACACTGCATTCCTTAGCCTTGGATCTTCAATCACTTGCAATAGGAACTTGAATTTAGGCAAAGTTTATCAGTCACAAGCTGATAAGGTCTGCTGATATCTACTAAGACAAAAGCACATTAATATGTGGCATCTCCATTTGTTAGCACATCAACTACCACCCAAATGTTATTGGCACCGCATTCCTGTGAATGGTATGAAAAGAAGCAGCCACAGAATTCAAAGCCATAACACAATGCACCCACTTAAAAAATGGAACTGGTTTATACAGTGATGCCACATTGCTTTAGTATCCTAATTGATGTGATTTTTCTCCTTTAAAATCTGCACTCACATGCAATATAATAGTATTTTATTACTTCAAATGAACTTGCAAATAACAGACAGTTTGAAGTCATGTAGATGAATCAATCATTTTGGCTCAAAGTCCTCTGTAAGTAAACATAGGTGTCTGCAAATCAAATCAATAAAGAGAATGGGATACCGGGAAAAATAACCAGCTAAACTCATGCCTGCAGCATCAGTGCACTGGCTGAAGATTGTTGTATTTTGGTTAAATATGAAAAATATTTGCATTTGTGATGAAAACATAACTATTTGCACTGCTGGGAACTGACATGTCTGAAGTCTTGATTGAAGTAAGAATTTCTGTGCGTTCTACCAGTGCTGCCTCTGAAAGTGGCACTGTTTGAGAAGTTCTACTGTAGATGCCATCCATACAGAACTGCTCAAAGAAAAAAACAAATTAAAACAAGAGAATTGTATAAAAAAAGTGAAAATTTAGTCTGATCACATAAGTTTCAATGTCCACCATCTCTCCCAATTGTTCCTATAGCATTTAAGCTTATTACAGAGCCTGAAACCCTCAAACATTTCTTACTAACTCCTCCTGTTCTCTCACAGTACTTTTAAAGTATTGTTCACACAAAGTAAAGTTTACACAAAATATGAACTACACAAGGCATTTTGGACAACATAAAATCAAAGACTGTTCCTCAAAATTAGCAATAAAAGAGCTATTCAAGCAGTCAGGCTTAAAAAAGGAATGAACTGTAAACATTCCACCCTGTGCCAATGAAAGTAATCAAAAGTTTGAAGTTAACTTGTATTTTCTGTTCAACTTGTAAGGGTATTTTTAACAAATATGAGATAAATAAAATATCAAAGCATTTTCTTGCTAAGGTTAGAATTACGTATTAGTAACAGTTGCTGTGCATTCACAAGCTGCACTATATATTCTCTTAACTGTACTGAAGTTTCTGCCACTGCTTTGTAGCAACACCCCCACATTTTAGAATACCAAAGTAGTATTGAAAACAGTAAGAACGCAGTAGATTTCAACAGATGGCATTTCTTCTTTTTTCAAATATTTGTTCTACATCTTCAATCAAGTCTTCCTTTGTGTCCAGACTCCAATGTACATTCAAGTTAGATGAATTTGACTGAAGAAACATAGTACTGATAAGGATACTTTTCTCCCTGGTCATCTACAAAATACGCTGAAGGCAGATATTTCAAGATCACAAAGCTGATTAAATTCAAATGAATAAAGCAAAACCACAGCCACAAATACTGACCACGCAGTTTTAAAGCCAATCTATCATTAACTTGAGACTGAAGATACTGAATCTCGCAATTAATCTGAATTTCATGGGTGCCATATCTAACCACACTCCTGGATGACACAATAGCTCAACTGACTGGGGACTGCACAAGACAAATGTTTTTCTAATATATCTAGAAAGTAGCAAGGTGAGTTGAAGTCAGTTCCACGGAGCTGATGTCACACAGCAGCCCGGTCCCAGCTTTGTCTCAGTTTCATTGCTACATTTCTAAAGTTATCCCAATTCTGAAATTTGACTAAGTGATAATCTTAAACATTCACAAAAAATAAACAGGAGCATCTCTGAAAACCAAGAAGGGTACTTCCTTCCTGCCCATAATTAGTTTTTTTTTAATAGCTACAGAGATCCCTGACAAAGACAGTACAGAAAAGTAAAAAGTCATAAATCAGCATCCATGATAAAGTACTGATGCTCACAATACAAAGTTTAACCTTGCTGCAAATGTTTCTTTTTTTACGTTCTATGAGGAAAAAAAAACACAGCAGTGAAATCTAGTTCTAGTTCATCCTTCAAGCTCAAACCCTTAAAGACATACTACACTTATACACCACTATTCTGGTATCACCTGAAGGAAGAGCTGATGATATACATGACCTGAAGCAGACAAAGAACATAAAACTCTTGAAGGGGAAGGTCATTGTCTGGTCCACAGACTTTTGAGACATCATTTCTCTTATCTCACTATTCCAGGATCAGTCACTGAAAAGACTGTCCAACACATGCTCATGCAGTGCAGATGGCACTGCACAGCTAGTTGGAGCAAGGATGTAATTTTTCCCCTTCAGAAAATTAACACTCAAATGCAGGGAAAAGATCAATTATGCATTTCACAGAATGAGCAGGATTCCATCTCACCTATTTCTCCAAATATGCTCTTTCCACCCCTCAGCTGACTCGAGTTTACCATTTGCTTTATAAATACAGCTGCCCTCCTCATTCCAACCACTATTTCTCATACTGCAGATTAAGGCATTCTAGTTGAATATTACGCATTCAGGAACTTTTTTGCTGGATCTCTAGTTAAATTTTTGCTAGGTCTGTTTAGTGATGTCTCCTGGAGGCCTTTTACACAGCATCAGCATGTCTCAGGAAAGCCCAACTCCACATAACAAGAATCTGCTTAGACAGGGTCCATGTGGGAAAGGCATCTCTACAAACACATCTCACAGCACTTATATAAGTAGCACCAAGATACAGTTTAACCATGTTCATCCTTAAACTGTGCTTATATCAACATCCGTTTGCCATCTGCTAACACACAGTGGTTGCCCATTTTGATTCAGAAAAATACTTCAAAAATCATAAACGCCAGAAGCATGAAGTAAAAAGGGCCTATGCTTAGCTTATCACTTTATGAATAAATGAGTGGGTCTTTGGTCAGAAAACAATCTTGTCAGTGCAACTTTATGAAATACATTCCTTACGCTCACTGAATTGGAATTAAACGGAGCTACGCATGAGAGGGGAGACAAGGTTCAACAAAACAAAGGCTTAAATAAAAACTCTGGTCATAAGAAATTAGCCTATTTTTAATTCTGTTAATGCTTATTGTTCCGTTGAGTATTCTGTTGCTCCACAGCATGGAAAAAGCAAACAAATCACAAAAGAAAACATTAGAATATAATTTTTTTTTAATTTTTATAAATAACTTATCTGTTACAAAGGCAGTTTACCCAGCTAAATCACAAAACCATCAACTCAAGATATCCAAATTAGGTTTTATTAATAAACAGGTAAAAACTGATTTGTCAATCTTCACATAGAACTGCAGATGAAGCTGAAAAACAAGGCCTCATTTTATAAACAAAATGCATTGAATGCAAGTGCTTTGGGTCTACTGCCTAATTACCTGGGATTGACATTTTCTTCCCACATAAAAAAATGCATAGCCTTCAAAACAAAGGCCTCTGTGCATTCACATAGATCACTTGTAAAACTCCTAATAAAAGTGTCCACTGGCAGATGTTTACAGTGGGTGACAGTCTACTTTGTCTCTTGCTACATTGTTAGCACTCCCTCCAGCCTCACACTAAGTGCTGCTGCTACATAATTCTTTTCGTGCCGTCTTTCATGCATATTGTACTGGAATTCCATTCTCTTGATCTTGGTTACATACATCCCCGATCATGTGAGTATTTTCCTTAAAAAAATAGATCATCAAAATAAAAGAGATGCTTGAGGTTGCTTCAGTGTTCAAGTCTGTTTGATTTCTCTTTTCCAGCCTTTATTTCAGTTGTCCTAAATATTGCTATCCTTGTTTTCTATAAATATGAGACTTCACCACAAAGTCAGGTTTAGAAACTGGCTGCCAAAACAGGAAAGCATTTAAAGTCCTTGAACAAAGCTGTACGATGCTGCTGCTGTTGATTTTGGCACTGTATGTACTTCCCCAATGAATCTCTCTTCAGGAGTCTGCAAGATACCCAGCAGATGAAGCAAGCTTAACTCGGATGCTGATCTGTTGGTGGGTTGAAAGTTTCCTAGTATAAAGTTTCCTCACACCAGACAAAATGCTCCCTTTGTGTCACCCACCGTAAAACTCAGTGTACAGAGTGAACTATATGCATAACTCTTCCAACTTTTCCCGCACTTTTACCACGCTGCATCTGCAGGTCTTCACAGATCATCAGCATTTACAAGAGCAATGTACAGAACGAGTAGAGGAAAGCTATTTTGTGCATAGTTTCTTATTAATGCTCTTATTTTAAGGCATTGCTTCTCTCAGATAAAAGCTTAAAAAAAGGGACATGATCGTGCTTAATCACTTAAAGGGAAAAAAAGAAAGTTAACAAAAAGACTATTACGCTATACATACAGAAGTACAAGAAAATAATAAAGGTGAAGAAAAGAAATCACTTAAAGCAGGCTCTAGAGCTATGTACAGTAGGAAAAGCTTTGGGGTATTTCACTGTGTGTATTGTACAGACAACGCATGCAGTTTTTCCTTTTCATCTTTAGATGTGATTGTACTGATTTCTGGCTTCACAGAGATGTTTTCAGGGAAGACAAGGCAAAGAGTACCACTGATTTGTGAAGTTCTTCCCTTTATCGAAGGCACTATGTGGCAGCAGTTAATTTAAATATTTAAACCTTGTTCCTTTTAAGGTCTCCTCTGTGCATGTAGTGTTTCACTGAAAGCTCTGAAAACAAAAACACTAGCACTCAATTCCTTTCCCCTGTCAAAATTCAGTAGTGACATTGGGGCAGAGAAGAGGATGGGCAACACCCAGGCACTGAACATGGTGTGTGTTACTGGTAATACTGTACACGGTTTAGGCAGCTGGCGAGTCTCTCAGCAGATTGCTCTTCAGCCGATCAGTGTCAACTGCCTGTGACACAACTCTGAGGTATTGCTTGCTCTGTGGGCTGACATTTAACATTAGCAAAATACCATCTCATCACACCTTCCATTTCACAAAATCCTATGCATAAATGCTTTTTTTGCCCCCCAATGACTGGACATTCCTTGTACATTTGCTATGGTTTTATGGAAGGTAATGGGCCTGTTGGCTCAGAAATGCCTGGGCATTTCACACTGTTCACAGCGATTTAAGGCCGGATGATTTAAAAAAGTACAGGCGGTACAACTCCACTGAGCTCCCTCATCTTCATCTGTGTCTGGAACAGTCTTTGGTGTTTTCACAATGGACCTCTGATCTGTGACATGGAAAGAGATAAGATAAGCAGTTACTAACTGAGAACAGCATGGAAAGAACTTTGAGGGTTTTTTTTCAGTAACTGAGAACTATCTTGTTCCTCTGAGAACAGCACAGTTATTACAAGTGACAGATGCAGCTTTTTACCACCCCCTCGACTACAGCTTGATTGTAAGTCAGCCAAAAGGCTAAAGGTAAAACTATAAAAAGCAAGTTTCCCACCCCTTAACTTTGCTTTCTTCCCTTCCTTCCCTCAGTTCAAAGACATTACATAAATAGGAGATAAAATTTATGAATGAATCAGCACCGGAAACATGCGCAAGATTTAGAAGTTCGAGGTCTATGGAGTGGTCGAAAATTCATTATGACAAGAAGTAAGCGCTCTGTAACCCTTTGACATGTTTAACTTTTTGATTCTAGAAAGAAAGTAGCAGTTCTTCCTCCAGCCAACTCAGCAGGCAGATGTACTAAAGAAAAACCAATGCCTGGCTCTGTCACGCTAGAGTAATCCTTCCAAACATAGAAACACATCTTTTTGCATGATGTGTTAGACAACAACCCTCAACTATTTTAAAAGAGAAAAGAAGAGAGAAAAGGCATGAAAAGGATGAAAAGCGAGATGAGTGACTTCTCAAGTTAAGGGTTCCCAGTTTAGGCAACTGCAAAGTCCTTTAGCCCATTATTTCATCTGGAGAACAAGTCATCAGCAACTAATCAACAGCAATTGCTGCAAAATGACAGCACGAGCTTCAGAAGTACAATGGTACTGTCACAGCTGCAAAAAGAACGATTTTTTTTTTCTTTTGTGAACAGTGGTAATTGTGGTTTAAGTCAAAGCCTACATGATAGTTGAACTGAAGCTTCAAATGAAATTAAAATTAAAGTTAATAAAGAACTAAGATACAGCAGTGATACTTTTTATAAAAGAAAGAAGAAAAGAAAGATAGTCGACAGAGGGAACTTCAGAGTTTTATAAACCAGTGAGGGTTAATTTTGCATTTTCAAGACAGATTAAATGAAACAATTAAATTTGTGAGTTCCTAGAAGATAAGCCAATAGAAATAGTGACAACTAGTCACAGAAAATTAATTTTTCTTCTTTGATAGGTTAGTTTTTATTTACTGTAAAAGGAACTACATAATTGACAGAACTTTTAAGTTCTTCAGGGTTCAGTTCTAAAATGTGTCTAATAGGAATGTGTATGGATTTAACTTTACTTGGTATTTTCACTACCAGCTCAGGTAACAAAGGATAAAAAAATGCATTATAAAGCATGAAAAACAGTATTGGTTTGGAAGTGTTGCAAAGGGCCTGCAGGACAAAAAGTCCAATTTATCTAGACTGTTTTACAATGCAGAAATGTCAGAAATCTCTAAGATGAGATTCTGTAACAACAGTTACTGCACACTACAAGGACCAATCACACACACATATATATTATGCGGAGAACTTCCTGGACAAAAAGACTGCACAGGAACATCAGTGGATTATCTATTTCATGTGGTGGTCTGCCTAAGGTCATAGTATGATGCTACTCCTAACAAGTTAATTTCATTCTCTGCTTTATGTAACACACAAGAGGTAATTGTTCTGCTTTGTTTGACATCCTGAGAGGGGAAAAAAAAAGTAATGTGCAAACTAATGACAAGTAGAATGCTTAAGAGTGGTTAATATTCAGCAATACCGACTGCCCTACTGGACTGCATTACTTTCCTCTTCAACTATCTAGAAGTATATTTACTAATAGTCAGAAGAGGCTTTCACGTAACTTGTGAATACAAATACTACAGTAGCCATGAATTCCCGTCAGGATAACCAACCTGAGCTGTTACAATGTGTAAATAAATCTACTCTTCACCATGGATAATGGTGAAATCATCTAAGTGAGTTTCACTGATCCCTAGCTAACATAACTCATGCTCATTTTTAAAGAAAGAGTGATGCTTCCGTTACATAAACTACCTTCCAATATATTATCCATCTTTAACATAACCCATTTAATATACTTCTCTTTCCTGAATGTATGAAAAGAGAGGAAACAAGAGCAAACAGAAGCATACTTACTGCCAATACAAATAAAATGCAAGGTCTGTATGCTTTCGAAGTAGTCTATTTCATAATCAACACTTAAACAAGACTCATAAATTAGAACTTGATATTGGATACAAACCAGGTATTTGTATCAAATCCAAATTTTATCAATACAATACCTTTGGGTTTTGGTGGCACGGGACCAAGGAATCCAATATTATCGTAAAAATTATGAATAGCGCTGGGATTAAAATGTGGTCCTAAAAATAAAAAAAAAAGGTGCAGCAGTTTAAAAAAAATAAACTTGAGTAGGGAGGCATATCAGTTTTTTTTCTGGCAGTAATTCTGTTAGCAATACTCTTATGCACTTATCACCTTTTATATCAAGGTGTCAATAAAGACCCAAGTGAGATATTAGTGATGCCAACAACACACTTTAAGAAACTTACTGCCCACAATATACAATACAAAGTCACAGACAAAATCTAGCAAACTAAACTCCTTAAAGTATCCTTTTCTCCCACTCTTTAAGACCATTTTGTTAGTAAATCTTAGCTGATTTTTTCTAAATTGCAACTATCCTCAGAGATATCTTACCTACCATGAAGTGTATTATACATGCTTAGAATTAAAACTCAGTGGAAGTTCTAAACGCAATTTACTGCAACAAGCAAAAAACCATCACCCACCATTCACTCTACGTAAGGTCAGGTTTTTAGTGCAGCATTACATTCAGCACACCTGTCTACCTTCTCTTGAACTGCAGGTCTGAAGGAGAACTTTCGTGGCTCATATCCCAACTGATCTAACAGCTCATTGCTGCTGAAAGTGGGAAGTATTAGTTCCTTCCCTCTCACTATCTCAGTTCTCCCTTCCTGTGCCTCTCCCTCACAGAAGCTGCAGCGAGCTTTTCCAGCAATGCAACAGTTTTAGCTTGGCTCATGAACAGAATCAGCCCTGCAAAGGGTCTAAAAAACTGATACAGAGCCAGAGCTCAGTAAGTGGCAAGAGAGAGAAGCAGGAAGAGAAAAGGCTTTCTTGTTGGCAGATCTTGAACTGGCTCAGCTGTCTCATAATTTCACCCCCATGAACAAAGGCTGTGTCCCTGCAGACAAGGAAAGCGGAGAGCACGCTGGAAGTTACAACTGCACTTTATATTTGCTAACTTGAGATGCTAAACACAGACAGAAGTGGAAGACAAAAGAGAGAGATGGACACGTATATATAGTTGTATCATTAAAAAAACTTATTCTCTCTGATACTCAGATAACCAAATTTTTGCCCCCAACATTTAATTAATAAATGGCATCACAAACTTCTCTCTTCTGAGCCAAGTATGAAATAGGAATGACTGGGATTAGGAAAATCATATGGCCAACAAAAACAACAGGCTTTAAAGACAGTTACTTCCATGGTTTCACTCAAAATAATGTGATGATTTTGCAAATAGTGTATATATACATAATTTATGGCACGTATTTTTTGAAACGTGAACAGTGAAAAAAAAATCAACGTTTACAGTTACTCATGTACTAAGACATACTGTACCTCTTGCTTGAAAAAGATCAATCTCTTTGGTTAGGCAATCTATGTCTATCTGCAGCTGTCTGTTACAACTTCTTAACTGCTGCATTTCTTCCAGCTGAAAAAACAAATCTGCCTGTTAGACTAATTTTCCCAGTTTATTAACAGGTATCATTCACGCACAGATAGATAACATTTAGTTATTTCAGAAATCATGATAAAAGAATCCTCCTTAATGACCACCTTTCTTTTAATCCAAGCATAATCTTACAAAAAGCTTCCAGACCCACTGAATAGTTCTCTCTCATCAGCCTTCAGAGCTGACAGAACAACTCCAAATTGCAATCAGGGCACAATAATCAGTCAATAGTCCAGTCCACCTGATCAATGGATGATCATCTAGCACTGAAAAGTGGTGCATTTATGAGTTTCTTTGAGCTTGGTGTATGCACAAAGACCAAAAAGTACTTCATGTGGATAAGAGGATGAGTATTAAGCTGTAGTCAGAAATGCTGGAAAGGACTACCAGGTCAAACCTTTTGTGACTGCCTTTAAAAGTGATACTTCACAAAGCAATTAGCGAACTGCAAGGTTGCGGTTAAATTATGCATTTTTAGTCCTTACTGCAAACTACAATGCTTACCAGCGTAATTCTAACTATCCTGCCTGTTCTTGGTATATTGTCAGTATATGAACAACTCTTCCTTCAATTTATTGTGACAGACCACAGTTGTGGTTTAGGTTTATACCCTACAGACGTTTCAACTTACTGATGGAATTTGGGAAACAGAATTCGATCTTTTCAGGCGCCTTCGTGTTAGATTATTCTCCATTTCATTGACCTCTGACTTTAGTTTATCCAACTTTTTCTTTTGAACCTCAAGTTCTCGTTGAAGTCGCTCCATCCTGGCCTTCTGGTGTACCAGTAAAGCTGCAATACATAAAGTCCCATTTTATCTACTTTGTTATCCTTCACATGGCAACATCAGATAAATATGCAAAGTAGTGTTCTTTTGGGAAAAAACAGACAAAACCACCACTATAGACTGCTTTTCCATTTTCTTCACAAGAAAATCTCTGCCATAACCCAGAAAGTGCTGTATTTTTGAAAACAGCACAGACTAACTACAGACAAGTAAATACGAGAAAACCATACAGCGTTAATAAATGGCCATGCAAAATTTAACTGTAAGCTGTAAAAACCTACAAGACTGATGACCCAAAGCCAACAACAAATAATTCTTTGTGTATTCAGTCTAACCACTGTAAAACAGGTAGCATGAAGAGGATTTCAGACAGACAACTGTAATATGGAGCACTACATATGCTTATTGCAATTAGGATTGGAACATTATCCTTCATCACAGAAGGACCCATCAAATGAAACCAAACCAGAAATAAACACAATGCTAGAAAACTGTGGTATTTATCAGAAGCTGGATTGTATGCCATTTCATCCTTAAACTATGGTGCAGCTTCTAATTAGCTCATTAGCTCAGCTTCTAATTTCTAACACTGCCTACTATTTGCAAAGCAAAAGGCACAAGGAGACCTAATTTAGAAACAATGAAGTTAGCATTTAAACCACAGTTTTTTAAAGGTATAAAGAACCTAAGTAGCAGGTAACACAAATTCCTGCAATCTAATGAGTTTATTTCATTGAAGGCAGGTTTACTATTAAATATCATCACAAAAAACAGGTATCACTGCTCAAAGTAGTAATCACCTTCTATAAAAATGTATTTCATCAAATAAACCAACGAATCATTTTTTAATTTCTGCACGGCCATTCATTCATCCATTGAACTAGTAATTCAGATAAACTGATATCAGTTTCAAAACTATAAATACTTTTATATCACTCTGGAAATGACAAAAAAGGAGCAATAACAAGGTATTTTAAAAAGATTGAGTCTTTAAGCCAAACTCCAGCTGGAACATGATGTTTAATTCCTCACAATTTCTTCAGGTACCAAAAAATTAGAAGCACTCAAATCTGGTTGCCTAGGTTTCCCAACTAGCAGCAGAGGGAAAAAAAAGCACATCAAAAAGATGCAACTTTCCACATCTTTGGCAAGCAGAACTGTCTTCTGCTGCAGCTCCTGCCTGTTCATTCATTCATTCACACTTCGTATTTTGTCTTCCAGAGGTTCTTCAAAAGGAGGAATCATGCCAAACTATTTTTGAATAGTGTTACAGACTGTAAGGCCTTACTGAGATCCAGCCTAGGCTTTTGAGTCACACATGTTCAAAAGATACTGAAACGACACTGAGCTTCTGCTAGGTTTTGTTCAAATCAGAGAAGTTTTCATAAACAGACACCTTTATTTTGGGTCACAGTAGTCGCATTACAGTTAAAATTGCAGCTGTGCTCATATGTAATATAAAAACTTAATAACAGAAATCTCAAGATAAAAGACTGTTGTTGAAGACTTGGAATTATCATGTAAGTAATCTCAATACACAGTCTCTCCTCCTGAAAAGCCTTTTACAAACAGCAAATGTAGCTGCAACTCCAAAGAAAGGAAATCGAAGACTACTTTGCCTCTACTCCTGCAGAGAGTGTACAAGACCTTTTTCCTTCTACATTTTATTTCCACTTTTGGACAGTCTCTTCTGTTTTCATTACCTTGGTAAGACTGTTGAGGCAACACAACTATGCCCCACTGACCAGACTCAGAACTCTTCAGACCTGTCAAACTGTGGATGCAGGCTGCTGGTGAGTAGCCAATACTGCTGGATGTGGTAGATGAGGAGCACTGTTACAAGAATATCAGGCTGCGTGGTGTGGCATGGCATGGCCTCAAGAGTACCACTATGACCAAGACTTTGCCTGTGCATCCCCCACCTCCTTTTTTGCTTAAGCTACTCTTGTAAAGGAAAAACACCCACCGTTTCTCATGTCAATGTTCTCCCACTGGTGCAGTTTAGAAATGTAGATGTCATTACGGAATGGCACAAGGAGGAGAAGGCACTGATGGATGCCCACAGCACTATTACATGCTTTTCATTTTCATGTCAGGTCTGGAAAGTTATGCAATTTATGCTCCTAGGAGTTTTGTGACTACCATCTGACAATTTCAAATTCCAATAGGTTTAAAAAACACACATTAAAAATTACCATTATGATTAAAGAAGAATTGCTTGATACTGCTATGCTATTCTTCTACTACTAAAAGTAACTTTGATAAGAAACTTGAAAGAGATTGGTTAAGTGGAGACTTTCACACGTGATTTGGTAATTTTTCTTAAATACCAATTTGGCAGCTGCAGGAAAACAATGGTGTGGGGAAGACAAAACCCTCCCCGTACTTCACTGCAGTATTTATGAATGGAAACTGGCAATTTAAGTATTCGGCTCCCTCTAGTGTTGCTCAGAGCAACTGAAAACGTTCAGAAAAAACACTGCAGTTCAACTTTTAATTAAATGCAAACAGGATACTTGGCACATTTAGTTTTTTACACTTCTGCACGTTTGCATTCAGCAGAGTGCAGTACATTTCAATGCTCTGGCAGATGCCCCTGTTTCCTCCGCCGTTCAAAGGGCACATTTTTCATATAAAGGCTGTGTATCATTGTAATTACGGGGAGCGTGAAAGTCTGGAGGACAAAAGTTCACTCTTCCTCTCCCAGAGACCTTCTTAGTTGGGCACTAAATATACTTTTAAGTTTGTAAACGTATGCATAACTGTTTTCTCAAAGACTCTGTGAATGTGAATTATAGAGTGCCTTTTGTTATTTTAAGTGTTTCTAAGAAAAATTCTAATCTAGGAATGCAATGATTTCACTCTATCCTATATCCTATGTATTTCTGAAATTTCTTAGTTTGCCAGATATGGAGGGGATTTCTGGCAATGCAATTACTCTGTGGCAGAAGGTTCGTGAAAGTCTCAGGACACACTTAGGCTTGTGCATGTTTTCAAAACCTGCATTTGAAGCTGCACAAAATTCAGTCATTTAATATGCAACTTCAGTAGTCCAAACAATTTTTTTCCCCTCTTTTCAACACTCTCTTCACTTAATTCTTTAAAAAGAACATCACTGAAGAGTGGGGCTTGATATAGAGTCAAATATTAGGTGGTACTTTTTTCTTAAACCACATGATGCAATGGGCTCAGAACCCCTTGGACGATGGGCCACAGCTGTATCTCATTCAAGTCTTTTTTCATAAACATCTAAAAGGACTGGCTAAGAATTTAAGAAATTTGTTTCCTGCAGCTTTATTAATAAATAAGTTTTAAAAAGCTCCAAGAAACCAAACCAAGAGCTGTGTAAAATGTTAATTTACTAATCTAGTTTATCAACTAATTTATTTACATTAAAAACGCAGTGGCAAGAATTGCTAAGCAAACATGCATCCACATATATACCTATAGTTGGTCCCAATGATTCACTCAACTTTGCACACCATCCTCTTTTAAGTTAAAGAAACTAATATGAAAACGTCAGACAGTCAAAGCCATGTACATTTAACCAAAGGACTTAAGCTCCCTAGTAAGAAAATATCTACCTAATGATTTTATTACACAGTTATGGATTTTCTTGATGGAATGCCTTCCCATTATACAGATGGAAAGCTACATGCAGAATGAGCAACTATTAAATAATTGTTTAGCCTCACTACTCATCATGACTTACATGCATAGTGAATGTACATCACAAAAATGTAAGCTGAGTACAGAATTTTGAGTTTCTAACAGGATTTCACTTTTTTTCATCTATAAGACACTTTATACTAAACTAAATTACAGATTGAATCTCACTTAACTACTTCATATTAATAAAATCTCTGCTAAGTAATGGGAACTGATACTCCTGTACACAGACAGAACTGATACTGAACAGAGGAGTATAAAAATGTGTCCTCTTTTGACGGTCCTTTTGGGCATGCACCTAGCATTACTCTTCTCACAGCATTATGAATTCTTACTGACTTCAATAGCAGACACATGCACTCAACATTTCCACAAGCAAGACCTCAGTATCTCACACTAGAATCCTAGAAAATGAGAAACATCCCTTAGCAACCAGTTCTGAGAAGTCTGGTGACAGTGAGTTTCTCAGGATCACATTGATCTCAGAGTCAATGCCAGAGACACAACCAAGCATTCCAGGGAAACAACAGTGATTTCACCTGAGCAGTACTCACTCCTTTACACATTATACAACCTGCAGGTTTGGCAGCAAATAAGACAAAGGTCTGGGGCAGCCTTCTACTACTGGCTGTGACTTTCTTGGGAGGGAAACCAGAAGTATAATCATGGAAGGAGACTGGAGTGCCTACATACACCATAATTAAATAAAGCTTCTCAGAAGGCAGGCAGCAGCACCTACAGAGAGGTCCAATGCCTCTTCTCCTGCATTGGACCATGCATATAAATGTAAAGCAAATAAAAACAGCAAAGGAAATTTCCCTTGCTATCAAAGCAACTCCACCTTTCACTCCAAGGTTTCTTTTCCCCCAAGCCAGTTTCAGTTCTTACTGCCAAGATACGGAGCATTCTGGCAGAAATAGAACAGCTGATGAAAATACATTTTTCTTTAATAATGCCCAGAGAAACTGCTCATCTCCTCTGGCTAAAATTAAAATGAAACAAGCACCTAGCATGGAAGGTTTCTGGTAGTCTGGCTAAATTTTAAGCAGTTTAGAATACCGAAAACAAGTAACTCAAATCCCTTTTCGAATGCAAGATGGAAAAAAAACCACTGCTAAGTGTAAGAAACATATTTAAAAGCAACAATTAGGACTTTCAGATATCAATATCATACAAGTAAATCTACCACAGACTTCTTAACTTTCCAAATATTAATTAATAACAAAAATGTAAGAAATATTGCACTTATTACAGCAGAAATGGAGCACACATGCCAGAAATCGAAAACACCTCTAGATGTAAAGAACTTCAGAAGTATAAGTGCACCTTCTAGTGAAGGACACAGAAGGATGGTGTTTTCCTGAGGTCCCTAAAGTTGTATCAGCCCACATCGTACATCTACACATCGTCTAAAAGCTGCATCTTGGCTTCAGGAAGAGCTGGGCTCCACAGCAGGTATGAGGTCAATGATTCTGGAACTCTGGGTTGTGTATCAAGCTTGCCTCATCTTGATAATCTGAATACAGCTTGTAGAGATTGTGCAGGGGGTTACAGTGGCAACCACTACCAAGGGTACAAGAGATAAAGAGGTAGACCTGGTACAAGTCAGTGACATCAGAAAGGAAAAACAGAAGAAAGGGACAAACCCCCAAAACGTACCCAAAATGTAGTTTTGCAACTCCCTAAAAAGTACCAAACTTGCTTGGGAAGCAAGTTCATGATCTAGAAGAGTATTTAGAGCCTAAGGACAAGATTTCAATTGCCTAATTTCTGGGTATATGAAGTTTTTCAGGACTGAGACTAACAGACAGCTAAGTCTCCCTCCAAGGCAAGAAAAGGAAATACGCTCTGGGGGGACAATTTGTTCTGCTTATCTACAGCTGAATTTTCTGAAATTTGTTATGCACTGAATGTAAGAGAACATAAGGATGATTAGCTTTTTGGTTTTGACACCTAACCTTTAGAACCTTTTGAGTTAGGATTGACTATTCCTCACCAAAGACAATTACATCTAGAAGTAAGCTGGAATCACTTTTTGCTTTACTTCATTACTACAGTACTCCAGATGCAGACCTGGCTTCCAGTGTCCTGATCACTGTATTTACTAACATAAAATAAAATGGCTAAATTAATCTGAAGAATATTTACAGTGGTTGTGGAACAAGCCAGTTTTTTAAAAATTCTGAATTGTTTGCCAAGTCCAAAGAGGATGACCAGTGAGGTCAAAGACAAATTATTTTGACAAGCTATCGTGAATACTGCTTAAATATCCTAAGACTCATTCAACATCTTTATATGAAAAGCTTACAGAATGGTTAATAAACCATGAAGTTGGTAATAAAAGCATGCAAACCCATGAAAACAGAAGGAAAAAGATTAACAGGTTATCTTGCCATATCGCATATTCTCATATTCTAAGTTTTACCCTTCCATTACCACTGATCCCTTAAAACAGATTTCTTTGGTTTAGTGTTCCTCCTCACATTTTAAAACATAACAGAAGTAAGTATCAAGACTTTAAGCATTTTATTGTCAGGCACACAGTAGGAAACATGGAGGCCAACACTTCATCCCACTAATTGCTTTTGAAGTCTGCTTTTCTTTCTTCTTAAATAACACTCACCAAAAAAAAAGAAAGGAAACATTACCCAATGTAAACAGTCTCTCAACTGATTCAAAAATCTGACAGTGGAATTGTAGCTTTAAATCACTAGGACGAGCTGAACAAATGTAGATGTTTCTTTCAGAACAACATAAAAATGAAGATGGTATGACTCCACTTCATTAAACAGATAACATATCTACTTAAGACAAACAGAAGAATATCTCCAAGTATTCAGTTACATGTCTTTACCATAAAAAGAAATCTATGATTTGCTTATAAAACACTTTTATTTATTTAGGAAATACTCACAAATGCTAAAATTAAAGGTACTGTATTAACATCACAAAGGTTACTAACTGTTTCCTGTTCTGCAATCTACACACTGAAGAGACAACCTGGTCAAAATGTCTACAATTTATATTAAGAATATTACCTTGTGTGTAGGCAGCATCATCAGATCCCATACTCAATTTCCGTGCATCACTGATCCTATCCACATGTGCTAAAACAGGGTCAGTAAGATGCTGGATACCCTCTGGTTCAACATAGTGATCAGGAAGGTTTAGAAGGTTTGTAGGTTCAAAAGTTGGGGACACTACCCCTGGGGAAACTGCAGGGGGTTTATTTGGAGAAACTGTAATTTTAAAAGTATATTTTGTGTTAGGCTGCGTAACAACCACTCGAGGAGAGGTTGCAGTGGTGCTGTTGCCCACTGCTCGACTCTTGGGTGGATGGTGATGAATAAATGCAGGACCCATGCTTACTTGACCGGACATATTCCTAGCAGTAGTAGATACTCCAGGATTTGTCGATATGAAAAGCGTGGGCTGGTTTCGCACAAGTTGATCATCTCCTGTTGTGGCATTTGCTGAAATGTAGACCTTGGGCTGACCACGTGTGATCACTTCATCAGTATTTGGAGGACTGGCCGATATGTAAACAGTGGGCTGACTTCTACTTAATGTCTGGCTGTTGAGGGAAGAGGGAACAGTGGAGGTGCGAGGGCCAGTTGAACGCAACTTAGAAGAACTGTTTCTTTGTGGTGGTTCAAGTTTGATTTCAATTTGATTTTTGCGAGGTCCTGTGGATATATTCTGAATGTTGTATTGGCTATGAGCAGAAGACTGTGAGCTACCAGACGAATGAATCATAGGTGCTTGTGGCGTAGTAGGAGAACTGATAGGCATGTACACATGAGAAGTCTGGTGGCCTTGCTGGTTTGGCTGTGTTGAGTGTTGCGATGAGGTATGTGGCGTAGTACTGGATGTAGGAATAGTAGTCCAGGGACTTGGCTGCGAAGGCTGGTAGACTTGCTGAGGGTGCATGGGATTAAACTGAGATGCCCAGCCTGGCTGCTGCTGCGTCTGTCGAGCGGTACCACTAGGAGCTGTGATGTAAGGCCTAATATAGATAGAATTTCCCTGGGGACTGTTAAGTACAGGAGGAGGTACACCATGTATGTGCAAAGACGTTGGGGTATTGCGACCAGGCTGAATGTTTGGGGCTAAAGTTACCATAATGGGGTTGAATCTGGGTGTTTGTTGAGACAAGTTAGATACTCCTTTGCTGCCTAGGTGAAATCCAAGATGCGGCCCTGGATTAGAAGTACTAACTGTATTAGCCATCCCAAAGACATTAAATCCTTGTGGAACCTGCGCAGGTGCTGTCTGTGGTTCCTGCTGAAACAGTTCATTGTTGGACTGACTGGTTTGAAGGTGCCCATCACTAACACTGTGAGCTAGAGTCCTACTTCCATTCATTCTACTTCCTTCTCTTCCATGGTGATAGATGTTCTGTGACTGCAAATCCAAATTAAGAGATGTCATGTGATTTCGTAGTCCAGGAATCCCAGAATCATCCGAAAAACTTAGGTCTCCTTCACCGTAGAGATACTTTGTGCTCTCCTGAGAGAGAACTGCACAACAGGCATCCAAATTATTGTTATTCTATAAAAGACAGATGAAAGTTTGACATTATTGATAAAATACTGACACAGTTATGCATGTATACATCCAATCGTAACTGAAAAATTAACAATGTAGCATCAGACAGAAAGCTTTAGGTGGCTGGCTAGTGTAGCTGCTCTACACATACAAGGGGCTTGCATGTGAAACTCACTGTTCTGGGAACAGCTACTCAGCCAAGTGGCACCAAGGGCGGAGGTCTGCATTGCCTCTGAAGCAATGACAGGGAGATCCTGGACCTTGACAAGCTACCTTTATACAGTATGATACACCTTGGATGAATACTTTCCCTATTCCTTCTCAGTTTCAGAAACATCTTCAGCAGAGACCAAATCTCTGGCTTGAGGGAGAAAATGACAGCAGGAATGGATTCACAGCATCGGCATAGTACTGGTAACTAACTTAAAAACAGAAATAAAAACGCCTGTTTATTTTAAATATTTTCCCAAACACTTCAATACCAGTTATGCATTACCTCCTGCTGAAAATGGAAAGCGAATCTTATGAAGAACCACGCTGCCCCAAGGAACTGTACATGGCTTCAGAAGAAATGTAAAAATCCCGTTTATACAAATACAGCAGGATTACTCTTTTGTAAGATGAAACTATTAATAGAAAACCCAGAGGACATTTGTATTTTCATTTTAAACCACTACTTGCAAAGCTTTTAAATACTTATATTTGTACTTATATTTGTATCTTTTAAAACCTGTAATAGGATGACTTAGAACACAAACCACAATCTAGCTAATTCTGTTTTTAAGAACATTTCAGAAGCAAACTGCTAATCTCTCTTCTCTTTTTCCACGTTCAGTAACACTGTACTCCAATCTTCCCAATTTACTTTCCTACATAAGGCTTTTTAGAGTGAACATACATCAGTGACATAATTTCTTAATATTGTGCTCTGTTTATATAACTTTTCACACAGAATATCCCACTCTCCCAAGAAATAAAGGTTAATACTTTCAGCCAGAAGAGCATCTCTTCAGGCCCATGTTATTAACACTAAATAGGTGACAAATCCATCCAGCACATAGAAACAGCTACTAGAAAAAAATGCATGTGATCAAAGAAAAAAATTGCATATGCCAAGTAGCAACATTATCAGTTAGTTAAAGAGGAACATAACCAGATAAACTGATCCATGCTACATGCTTTCTATTAAGTAATTTTTGTTAAACTAGCAGACATTATTTCTCATTCTTCAACCACTATGAAGGTGACAATGTTGTACAGACATAGCAAGACTGTCTCTACCTTACAGACTTACAAAAAAAAAAAAAGGAAAAAAAAAGAAAAAAAACGAAAAAAGAAAACAGAAGTGGGAGAGGAATGACAAGGCTAAACTTCACCCACAAAACCAAAACTATGTGTTTATACAGACCAGATGCAGTTCTGAATTCTTCCAAATTAAAGCAAAAAAAAAAAAATTCCCAAAAAACCCCAGCCACAAAACCTTTTAAAATAACAGGATTCCCTAAAGGCTATCTAACAAGCCAGCTCTACATAAGGACTGCTGCAAAAAAGTATTGAAGTATATGAAAATGGGTCAAACTGATGATATGCATTTTGGCTCTAGTTTGGAATAAGCACTGGAGGACAAAGTAACCAAAGGAAGTTAGTAGTGAAGAAAGGAAACACGCAGACAGAACAGTGGGTAAGAGAAGATAAGAACAATAGCCTGATATTTGCTGCACATGAGAAAAGGGAGCCAGAAAAGGAAAAAAGATAGGATGCCACAGAAAAACAAGCTAGAAAGATCTCAAAGGCAGATTTTGCATGAACTTAAGTGAATTAAAATTATTAACAGAAAGGCCAAAAATACCAAACCAAAAAGGAACAGGCCAAGCTTGCAAGGCCCTTACATTCAGCTTGAATGCATTTCTTTGGACAATTTTTTTTTTTCTTTTTTAAGACCGCATCCAATCAATTCCAAAATTTCAGTGACGTCAATGAGAAAATTGGAGAACTCAAAGGGGAAACGGGGGCACATGGAACCCCTGGCATCTTCTGGCTGGCAGAGGCAGAGTTTCAACCGCTTCTAGCTCTTTACAGATCAGAGAACCGGTTGATGGCAGAACTGAGCATATTCCAGCAAAACAATACCCCTCATCTTATCTCTGCCCATGTCCCAATTGAGTTTAAAAGGTTGGCACCCTGAAAGAGAAAGAAAAAAAAAGAAAGAATAAGAATGCTGGAGGGAAATGAGAAAGCAAGGAGAGGACGTAGACTTGAGGAGCAGGTATAGAATGCTCCGGACACAAAAAATAGAACAACAGGGAACAATGTCCACAGACTGCGGGCGCTGCAGTGACTCCTTTAAATGAGGAGAATGGGAGAGCTGAATGCAGGAAGCTCGCTGGGAAGAACAGAGGGATACAAAACTTTTTAGGAATATTCATTGCTGTCAGCCCAAGACTTTTTACCTCCTAGATAAAAGAGGTTTAAGTTTTCTCCTATTAGCTCTTTGGTGGTCCTCTGTTTTTAGTATGCTATATATTGCTTAGGTATTTCAACAGTGGGCTATTTAGCTTGAGGTATTTTCACACTCTCTTTATCCTTAATTTTTTCATTATAGGCATATAATGCTATAAACCTTCCTTTTAAAACAGCTGTGCTTGGCTACAAAGAATTCAAGGAGGAGGACTGAAGTATCTGCACATTTTTTTCTGCACAATTCATGGTGAGCCAAAGAAACTTTGCTTGTTATAAAAGCCTCATCAATAATCAATAAACTGCAAAACTGCTTATATTCTTTTGGATTCTCTCCTGGCATATCTTATAATTCCTAGCTTAAAAATAACTTCACCCTGACATATGCTGCCTGCACATAAGGGGGGGCCAAGGCATTTCTTATACCAAATACTCTCAAGTACTTGTCTTTGACCTAAACTACGCATACTGCTTTTATTGGAAATTCCTTCCACTATGCTCAACTACAAGGAGGAGGAACTCAGGATCCAGACACTGTTCCAGCAGTATTGCAAACGTGTGCACGAGTACTCTCAAATTCTGCTTTTCAATCTTTCCCATCAGTCCAAGCACAAAATTCGTTGGTTTAAAGAAGTCACATTAGGCAGCTTTTATAACAACAAGAACCCCCAAACCAAAACAGAGACAAACAAATAAAACCTCAAGCCAAAGAGACAAGCAAAGCTAGATGTTGTGTCAGAGAAACCAGAGCTCATGAAATTTTGAAGAACCACCAACATGACAGGATTTTCTCGGTGAGTCTTAGCTCTCAGTTAACAACAAAGGTAGCTTTCTAGCGTGACAAATTTGTTTACCAATACTGCACACACGGAACATTAATTACTCTAGCGTGTTTTTGAAAGATCCTCTTATGAAAGCTGACCTAAAATACTTCCTCAAAATCTAGACCTTTCTGTATAAATATGTCATAATATGGGATGTACAGTATCTTTTCTTCACAGTTAATAAAGCTCTTTCTATTTAAAAAAAAAAATCCATTGTATTCAATGTTATGAAGACTGCTGAGTCTCAAAGACAAGCATTAGCTTTTAAATTTATCAAAAATTACATTCAAAAGATGATTACTGATGCATTCACTCCATCAAGTCCACAGACCTTACTCAACAAGCAGTTCTCAAGTTTGAAGAACAAAACTGTATTTGTAGCATAAAATCCTACAGAGCACTAACACAAAAATAGCAGTGTACAATCCTGAGAACAAATACAGGCAATTTATAGTCTGGTTCAGTTTCCTTTTCAGCTAAATAATAAGAAGGGATTGGGGAAAGCTTGGAACCTCATGAGCCCCAAGCAGAATTTTGCCTTCTTGCAAACCAGAACCAATTCTGTCGAAGAAATGCACTTTTCACGACTTCTCACTCTAGAAAGACTGGAAAGTCATGATAGTCTTGAAAATATGAATGTTGAATTGTCACAGTACAAACAAGTACAACAGTACAAACACTTTATTTGCATGTATGTGTGTGTGAATAAACACAAATATGTATTTCATAAATAAAAATACACATAAATAACAAGACAAACAATTATGCTATAAAGAATGTTGAATCATAACCACAGATGTCCTAGCCACAGTCCAGAGACAGTGAGTTTCTGGGAAGTTGTAACCCATCGTTTTCCCAATCAAGTTGTGTATACTGATAATCAGTATGAATATTTGGACAATTCTCTTATTAACCAGAGTAATCAAAGTTTGAATATCTTAGAATGAAAAAGAAAATCAATCAGTATGGATGCTTTGAATCAATGGAAAATGCAAAGCAAACATGTTTAAGCAACAAAGTTACATAAGTTTACCAGCATTTGCTAACTCTAGGCATTAAGGCGTCCCCATTGGGCTTTGGATGGACATTAATTTATCTGCTGAAGTAGCTAACATGATTTTATAGAGCAAGAAGTTGATATAAAATATGGGCATGTGCTCTGATAGTGGCAGCATTAAAAACAGATAGCTGCATGTAGCGGTTGAGGATATGCATTCCATAGCTTTAGCACTAACTGCAGCACTAGTCAAAAATGCTTTGTTACTTTCAAGCCCAACATAAATCCATTAATTAAATACTTAGACTCCAAAACTACAGCAAAACAAATGATGCCCATGCGGCAGGCAAAGCCCTAGGCAGATGCACACCAGTGCTGGCTCGCACCCACTCAGGTCTAACATGGTGGATGCGAGGCTACAAGCACCTAGTCCTGCCTGCCCACATCACACTCCCAAGCTCTGGCTGCAGAAGGTACCTAAGGCCACCAGTGCTGGCTCTGCAGGCCAAGGGAGCTGGGAGTGGAAAGCATTGGGGCCAACCTGCAAGCAAGCAAGGGCCCAGCTCTAAGTCTGATGGAGATCAGGTAGCAAACTTGCTTCTGGACCTGCTCTAGAACTCAAATAAAAATGAAAATAAAATTTTTAAAATGCTGCATTTTGTAGCATTGCCTTAAATTGTCCCTGCTGGACTCCAGTTGGCTTTGCATCCCTCCTTTTGCCAGAGTTAGTTTTGGCTTTTGAGCATGAGCATACTGATTGGTGAAACAGTAGTCTCCATGCACACACTGATTATTGATTTACAGGCTGATTTACTTTGGACCACTCCAGATAAGGCATGGAAAAAGAAAGACTAATTTAACACTTTGTTTGCTGTGCAATATAAAGAAATTGGCTGTGTACATTTGTCTCATTTATCGAGAAAAACGAAATTAAGAACATCCGCTTTAAAAGGAGACACCCATACAAGAAGCTTAAAATAAGCAAAGCTGCTTACTTGCTCAGTCACGAAAAGAACACTGACCTGTAACATGCATCTGGATACAACACCTTCAGGTACCTCAGGAAACTTCTGCCGCAGGTCATGTAAAACCTGAATATCAATTTGCTGGCTTCCTTGGGCCATTCGTATATTGCCTGGGCAGGATTGTTTTTCAACAGGCAGTTTTAGGCCTTAGTAAAGGGAGTACTCATCTCTTCTGTCCCAGCATTTTCTGGAAGAGGAAAAAAAAGCCTTGAGACACCAAAAGCAGGCACTTTTGATGCAACAAAAGAACACCCCACAAAAAACTAAATCACACACACAAACCCCCTTTTCAATTATGCAATATTCGTCTGTATTTAATGTCGACCTTCTCCCATACAACATCTGTGGCTAAGTAATTGTTCTTCACACACCGAAAACCTTGAAAATTGCCCATTTATAGACGCATCTCGGGATCAGTATCTTTCTTTGTTTTTATATTGACATTGAAAATACATTAAGAATAAAAAAAGACTTGATTTATCAAAGTATTAAAATTAATGGGTTCAAGAACAACACTTTTACTTATTTTAGACACAACTGAACATGAAGTAGTCCACATCACATATAGGAAAACAGTGTTCACTCAGCTTTTTAATGTACCTGCATTTTTACTTTTACCATCACTGCTTTTGTTTACTGTCAGGATATTGTGGACAGAAGTTCAATGTCTCTAAGTTTCAGAATTTACTAGTAATTATCTACTTGGTTTTCACCCAACATACTTCAAAATATTCTGAGATTAGAAGGAAATAACACTGTAACAAATTAGGCTTCTTCAACTAATTCTGTTTTTCCTTTGAAAGAAATTATGAAGAAATTTAGAAGGAAATTATGAAGGATATTTGAAGGAAATTACAAAGAGCTAGGAATAAGATTACTTCACAATGACCCAATCAACATAATTACACAAATTATCTGTCCAGACCATATGATATCTACAGGCTTCTACCAAGAAAAAATTCTACCAATAAATCTTGAAAGAATGCACCTCTGTGTTAAGCAATGGAATTGTTTCTTCTTCATATAAACTAGTATTATAAATAAATATGATCATATGGTTTATAAAAACCCTGAAGTAGTCAACTCCAATGTACCCCTTAAATTAGCAAATCTTATTTAAGAATCTCCATTAATTTTATTCATTTTCTCAGTGGCAGTGGCAGAGCAACTAAAAAAGCTACTCAGTCCACACCTCACTAAAGTCCACCTATGTTATTTCTTCAATGATTTACAGTGCTAGACTAATCTGAGCAGCGACAAAACACTATTGATCTTATACCTTCTTTTAAGCAATTATTAAGAAAAACACTGTTCGAATTAAACAACTAAACAATTACATTGTTTATCAAAAGCTGTACTGCAATACTTCTCTAATTCAAATCTGACAAGATCACAGCAAGTCCACAAATATACAAGATTCTCTATTAACAAGAAGGAAACTGGTTTTCCTTAGTCGTATCAAATACCATTTTTCCTCCCCTCTCCTACTGAGCAGTCCGTAAAACTTCCTGCTATATATTTAACCCCTCTTAATCCTCCTAAGACCACTTAATTTTATTTTCCGATTTCTCTAAAGTACATTAAAGCAATCCATTTCACAATATACTGTATATTTTCAGAGCAGTAAATGCTATGATCTCCATCTCAAGTTCCCTGTATGGTACTACTAAAATTCTGCATTTACTCTTTATTTGAATTATATCATATGCGCAAAAAAGCACCTTCACAGCTGTTACAGCAAGAACTCCATGGAAAGAGATTAACGCATGTAGTCTTTTAAAAAACAACAGAAAATAAATTTTAAAAAACCAGTATTTAAAACCATGAGAACTTTCCACATTGTCAACCTAGTGCTTCATTGCAATAAAATATTTTGCATTCTAGCTCATTCTTCAGGGTCTGAAGTCTTGATAAAACACACAATGTTTTCACACATGACCACAATTTCCATTTATTACTCCAAAACAGCAAAGAATTATAACAATTACCTTAAAATTCACAGAAGTACTACAGAAAACTTGTCTGCATCTTAGTGAGACATAAAATAACTTATGGGTCATCATTCAATGCTTGCAAAGTCCAATTATTTGTTGGTAGCAAGCAAAACCTGGGAGACTGCTTATTCTGATTTTTTCTACTGTACTTCTAAGTTTTGCTGGCTTAGCACCAAGCAGATGCATAGGGACAGTATCATGTTACTAAATTTGCTAATAAATTTTTGTACATGTGCATTAAATGTGTCAACGTGGCAAAATAGGATCATATTTACTGTAGTATGGGAGGAAAGAAACCAAAGGGGCTCTGCTCCCACTATCTTAATTCAGAGAAATATACTCCAACACAAAAAGCAAAAAGGTTTTTTTCCTCAGTTTCAATTACAATAAGCAACTAATATGGCTTCACTGACAACGTAATATATGAAAAATACATCACATGAATATGAAGGTGTCATTCCAATCATCACTTCAGGAAGAAAAACCCACTAAAGAGCTCAAAGATAATACAAGATTAAAAATACAACTCAAATTAACCTTAAGGAAGACTGAAGTGACAGGTCATGAGGCTTCTTGAGGCCTCTCCAGTACAGATAGATGAAAAGGTTTTTTCCCAATTCTTAATGTTGCAAAGAAACTACAAAAAGGACTCTGTATCCATCTCCAGAGGCAAGCTTAAAGGAACTGAAAGTTACTTTAACAGACGCAAGCCTAAGGAACAGACACACAACACTCTTGTCAGCCATGGAACTCAGGATTCAGCAGCAGGACATCCAGAATATTGTTATAAAGTTACATATACCAGTGGAAAAGGCACAATGCAAGAGCAAACAGCCAAGACTGCCAGTAAACAGGGTGTAGAAGAAAAGGGTACCAACAGGAGGCAAAGAAAACTGCTGGCAGCAATGTTTTGGCTTCATTTAGAGACTCTGGCATAAAAGCATTACACTATTAGAGAAGTAACCAGATAAATCTATTCAAGAAATTATTGGAAGAAGGAAAATTCGGCACTGGTTACTCAGAGAAATAATTCTTTCTAAAATCATTAATATCAGAGTTTAATTGCACAAGAAAACTTTAAGATACTGGAGGGCAGTACAATATAAAGTTATTCGTGTAGTAATGTCCATTTACTAATCGTTTTACATGCTGCTTCTGGCTATTTAAAAAAAAACAAACCTTCAATGTGACTTCATAATGTCTAAGAGAGACAGAGATCCCAGTGCTCATCTATGCCAGAAATACTAAGTAACCGGAAGAATTAATTAGCTGTGTTCTTTTTCAAAGAGTATTGGCAGGATCCCCAGACAACTTAAAAGGCTTGGCAATTGTATCATGATGGAGCTCCTGTTGAAGCTTTATTCTGTGAAAACTATTGAAACCAAAGTAAACAATGTGTCATCTCCCAAAGACTACTCAGAACCATGAATATGAGACGCAAAACTGCCTCTCTGGCTTATTAAAATATTCACAGACAACTTAATGTGAAATATGGTTCAGATGCCAAACACCAGGTCATTATAGTGCTGGATCAATGCTAGCTAAATACACAGTTTTTCAAGTCTCCTTTCTTCTGAGAGCATTTTTAACAAATCAGAGAGAATTCTTCAATACAAACCTAAAGATCAAATTGATTTTCCACAAAACACTTACAAAGCATGCGTTCTTCAGAGCAAATTCTGCTAAAAAGGATTTTATGAAATAATTAAACCTGACAAAATCTAAACAAAGCAGCTGACAAACTAGAATGTTATCCGCACTTCCTGTTTATTACTAATTTTTTCCTATTGCAACTTTACATACAGTCCATGCCACAAAAAATATCAAAGGTAATTGTGCAGATATTACCATAATTGCTGTATTGAATAATTCCAGTTGAAGCTACGATGTACTCATAATGTCTGAAGTCCCATTTATGGTCAGCTACCATTCCAAAAACAGCCTTGGTGAATTCAAGAGAACAGCTTCTGGAAATATGCACTGTCGCAGTAACCAGCACACCCTTCACCTTCTCCAAACTCAAATCAATGCAGCCTTTGTATATCCCTTGTTACTTCAGCTACATCTAATAAGTAAATTATTCACGCTTTTCGGTGGTTTTGTTCTGATCATATCTGATCTGTGTTTTACTCACCTGGCTAAAATGCTATAAAAGTAATCTATCTAAAAGCTTATTTTAGAACCCTGGCTGTAAATATTTTTTAAGAGAGTGAATGCAGAAACAAGAGAACATTTTCTTCTAGCATTAATGGTGCAGGTTACAAACACTGTGCATAAAAAGACTGCTGTAATGACAGGAAATAAGATGCAGCAAGCTGCAATGCAAGCCTGGTAGAGGCTGCTAAACTGACAGCAGAAACAGACAACCAATTATAAAGATGACTGGAAAAAACCAAAACCCAACAAAAATACAAAAACGAAACCACCCAACCCCTCTATACTTATCTCCGGCTCCTTCATCAGAATTAAGTAGCACCCCAATTCTTCCAGACGATGCATCTGTACATTGGATAACTCTAAAAAAATAGAATTAACTTCTCCCCTCCTCACTCCACGCTTTCATGAGCAACACCTTCTACCTTTCCCCACATACTTAGCTATGCTTTTTCCTATTATCTTATCCAAGCACCTATCCAGGCACCAAGCCAACAAACATTGAGAAACTTCTATGAGCTCTGTTTTCAGCCAGACCTAAATTCTGATGTTTCACTCCAATAATTCAAATAAAAATTAACCTTAGGTCAATTGCCATCAAAGGTTTCTTTACACTGAATTGCTTGAGCGACAAAATATAGCCAATATCAATATTGCTAGCATTTCTTTCAGCTTTCTTTCAAAAATATGATTTTCTCTCTAGTCTACAAGACTGGTAATCACATTATAAATATATGAATCTCTATCCACAGAAGACCCCTTCTAAGCAGGATCTCCATTCCTCTGACAGTAACAAGCATTGCAAGCTTACTGCCAATTTATACTTCCTTATGTGTTAACACTCTCCTTAGAATTAGAAGTATATTTTTGTATCCCTACTGCTTGGAAAAAAAGAGAAAATCAGACAATAAATGTCATATTCTTTTTATAACCTACCTCTCCGACCTCTTCCATGCCAATTTCCACACCTATTCTTCCTTTTCTTCCTCACTTACAACCACACATTCTTGTTAAACATGAGATTAGAAACTTTCACTATACGTGTGCCTAGCGAACGGAGGAGGAAAAAAAAAAAAAGAGATACCACTGCATGTACGGCCAATTTTCCTTAAATAAATTGGTTCCCAGCTACATGCCGGACTACACACTTTTAACTATGTCACTGACAACTTGCAGGCAGGAAAAAAGAAAAACCCAAGAATAACAAAACCAAAATTGTATGATTCTCTGAGAAACACCAATACAAAAAACATTTCAAAATTAAACAGCAAGAAACAACAAGGTTCTCTTCTCCCCCATCTAACCCTAACAGACTTTTTCTGAAAGCCTACATGGAATCAAATATCAGGCAGCCTGAACAAACACTTGTTTTCTTCAAATTAAAATTTAGAGTAATTTTGTAAGGGAAAAAATATAGAAACAAGAACATTCTGCCACAGAGTCCCATGTTCTTTCTGCAAAAGAGATTATGAAGTGAAATGACAGAATCTAAAAGCTTACATTAACATCCCCAATGCTTTAAATGCATATTTTAAAAGAAAGTGTGAGAACTGGATGATGGAAACAGGCTTATTAAATATTCCTAGTAGAATTTAATTGTTCTAATATATTACTCAGCTTTTCCATGGCTAATTTGAACCATTTCAACAGTTCTTCACCAGTATCTCTGCTTAAAGAATAATATTATCAAAATCAGATGTTATACTTCACCCACTACCATCCACCTCTTAAAAAAAAAAAAAAAAAAAATTTAGCCCATCACAGTTAGTTTCCCATCTCATTCTGAACCTACTACACAGTGATACGTCCTTGTAACGACTTGCCAGATTTCTCTCTGCCAGTTTTCACTCTGCACTGTTCTGAATCCAAACAAGAACATGAAGGATATAAACATGATTTCATTGCATGACTTTAAAACTGAAAAAATCAGAATTAAAAATAAGCACCACTAAGAGATTTCCCCAAACACATTACTGAATCGGATCAAACCAAAAGACTTCTATCAAATAACTGATGATGAGCAAGGTCAGAGGAAAATGGCAAACTTTGGAATAGTTAAAAGAAAGAATCTGTTCCTATGGAAAATTTATTTTAAGTGACCATACCTGGAAGCAATTCCTACCTTGAAGCACGACTTGGTATTTTTTCTTCCTCCAAATTCATCACAAAGAGTAATTTCCAGAAATAAATTTTTATTTAACACATTTCATAATGTCTTTTAAACTCCTGGCCTGAATAACAATGTACTATAATGGGTCCCACAGCAAAAGTGTGCACACATAAAACATTTAAAGAGGTTTAATCTGTCAGGTATTTCCTTGGAAACTGTGAGCAGTTATACAATTTCTTTTTCAAGGGAATTTAGTTAGTTGAGGTTGTACTTTTTTCATGTTGAGCAAATTTTTAAAAAAGTTTCTGTTTTGTTTGACAGTGAATTGTTTTAATTCTTGCTAGTTCAGTCATGCTAATGTACACATTAAGGGATTCTATTAATGGATTTTATCTAAGTTTGGTTTGGATTTTTTTCCCCTTAAGAGAATTAATTAAAAACAAAGCCACCTTCCTTTACTGCAGATCATTCTGTGCATTCTACCAAAGCAGAACTGACCTTTTCATAGCTCAGCAATACATCGGCAAACCTCATCTATAACCACCTTAAAAAATGAGGTTTCTCAGATCACTATATAAATTTCCTCAGGAATATGGTTTCATTAGAGAACAATCTATTGCAACAGTTACTGAGATTGCCTCAAGCTACTGTTAAGAGTTGACGGTTTGAGATTTGACCTGTATTATTCTTTGTATGGTATGTTAACAACAGAAATATGGATCTGAAAGTTTTGAAATTTGTAAAAAGGGTTTTAATTCATTTTTACTGGAGATGAACTAGAGGTTAGGGAAAAAAAACACCTCTAAGACCGCTGAGAAGGTATTTTCAGTTCTTCCATGCTTATTCTCCAAGGCACACCCAACCGTTAATGAGCAACACTTCTCATATGCTCTCCTGTCCACGCAGTTCTCACACAACACTTAAAAGCTCTAAATCAAAATTTAGCCTTTGGATGGAGAAGAGAATATATCAGTCAGAAAGAGAAAATCCTAGGTATGCTATTTTTCTTCATTTTTATTCCCTGATAAATACAACAAAAGGGCAACAAATTGCTATCAAATAGCCAATGATGTATTAGGAATTCACATTAATCTGAAAATATTAAGTTACACTGGAAGTATATGTGAAGATAAAAATCAAGATTTCTGAATGCCAGGTGTACCTTAAACACAGTACTTGATGAAACTCAGAATTTAAAGTCTCAGAATGCTATAAATCTCTTTACGAAGCATTTTCTTCACCTTAGAAGCAACCATATGTTTTGTACGCGTCTTGCAAAACTTGTTTCATGGCAATTGTAGGATGTCATATGGAAATTAAGTACACAAAGTGAAAACTTCATTACATAATCCAGTCAGGGTATTTTTGTTAATTATATTAATGAACTCCACAGTAACTCTAAATTCTGCCTGCATGAAGATTCAGGTCCTAACATTCTTCATGTCAATTTTACCTAGATAACCAAAACTCTCTACCTTTAAATAGATTTATTCCTCCTTCTTCTATGCATCTACATATTGCTTCCATTTGTCAACTTCCCAATGAATGAAAAACCCATTATTAATTCACAAGAAGGTGAAGTAGCAAGTATTAATCTTCACATCACCAACTGCCATTATATCAGGTTTCTTTCACAGATTAATATGAGAAAACTGTCAAGTATTTTTTCCCCTTTGTATACTTTATTTCTACTATGGCTACAGCATAAAGCTTTCATAAAGATAATCCTTTATGAACTCCCTAGAGTCAAAAGCAGGTGTTGCTTTAAAGAGTGTGTACTATTTCCAGTGCAACTGTTCTAAGAGCTAAAGGAAGAGAAAAAAACTTAAGAAAATAAAAATGCCAATCACAGAAAGAGGCAGGAAAACCACACCTCCATGACCAGCCCTCATTAAAAAATCTAGAAAAAGGTAACTGGAAATAATGACAGGCTGCACAGAAACATGATTACTTTTTTATCTTCAGCTCATATATCTCCTTTAAAATCTGGTGTTGATTGATGACTGACAAAAAGATTCAAAGATTCAATGAAGCAATGACTTTAAACAACCAGTTTAAATCTAACTAGATGCTATAATCTCTCACAGATTCTCTGATCACAGTGTACACTAATGAAAGAACATAAATATCCTACTGAGTCAAAAAAGGGGTCATTTTAGCTCAGTGCTGCTTGCAAGAGTGGCAACAAAAAGCAATATTCAGGAAGAACATGTAAGCCTAAGCCTTTTTTGAGCACATTCCTATCATTCTCTCTGTATGTACAACTGTGTGATTGAGGAAACTCGAGAGCAGTGCCCTGCCTATTCTCTTTACAGAACCATTGATGATGTATTCATTAAATTCCTTTTTTAATCTACTGGAATTATCTGCTCCTCCAATACACTGAGGCAAAGAATTCCAGAAGTTTACTACTTGGTGCATTTAGAAATAATTTTAAAAAATCAACCAAAGAATTCTCCTTAGACTTTTCAAACTTCTTGTTTTGTAAGTGCTGAGTGCTACACAGCTCCAAACTGCAGGATTTTCTAACAGTTCTGCATTCACCACCTGCATGAATTTGCAAGCTTGACTCATATATTCTCCTACAGTCTTTACTTCTCCAAACTAGTAACTGTCTTTTAAATGTCTCCTTGAAAAGCAAGAGCTGTTGCCTTGATTAAAAGTAAAATAAAATAAAATTTTCTCACTACCTCCTCCAACACAGTATATGCTCCCTGAAATACAGGGACTGTAGCCCTCAATACTCAAGGGGAAGGCTCACCAGGGTTTTACACAGGAACAAGATGACACCATTTCCCATGCCCTCAGTATCTTTCTGATGATGCCCAATACCTCTGCAGGCTCTTCCACCTGTTCCCAAACATTGCAACAAAAGTTTCACGTAACTCAACACAAAGACTGCTCCCCTCAATTGCAATGAGTTATGAATATGGTACCTGTAAGCATGACCAGACTTATTATACACCACAAGATGACATACTGGAACTTTAATAACCTATTCCTATCCCTCTCTCCTATCTATGCCTTTCCTTCTCCATATCTAAACATGTACCCTAAAAATTATTCGATGTGAAAGCTTCAAACATTTTCCAATGTTTTACTACATCTTAGTTTGTTGAGTAGAAGACAGCTTGGTAAAAACTGCAACAGAAAGAAGAAGCAGAGCCACAGCCAACAAACTCCAGCACACCTCAGAGTCAGAAAAGTGTTAAGCTTGTGATACCAAGCCTGTTGTACCTGCAGGCTGTGACTACAGTAAAAAGTAGGGTAAACAAGCACCTGAAAGTGTAACTTGGTTTATTGTTATCCCCCTGCTTTCACAACTTGTAATCACTACTCTACATACAGAACAATTCTAAAAGCTGGCTCTGAGCTGGCTCCAGAGTAGTTTGTTAAGTTTCAATATAAGGTTTTATACTTGATCAGTCCAAATCAGATCAAAGTCTTCCTTGAACGAGTTGCTCCCCAAAAGCTGTAGATGTTCAGGGAACTTGCCAATAACCTACCGCCAACAGCAGCAATAAAATGTATGTGAATGACAAGTTCTTTGAATAGCTTCAGGAACCTCTACAATAGTTGACACTGGGCCAAAGGGGACTGCCCTGCAGCCTAAGTACACAGAAGCTCATCTCAAAACCTCTTGGCTCCAAACACCCTTTTCAATAGTATGAAACCACATTCCAATTAGACCTGAATCTGCAGAGCTTGCAGACTTCTGGCTCCACCGCTGAAAAACAGTCCAGCATGACTGGCTGCTTCAGAGCTGTCAATCTGAACTCTAGAGTCACTAGTCCCAGTGTAGTTGCACTGAACTAGGGGAGATTCAGCTTACGCTTGCTAAGTTCATATTTAATTTAAAAATCTTCAGATAAATTAAACAGACATCTGATGAAGTAAGAATCACAACTTGTAGCAAAGTAGATATTTAGCAGTAAATTTTGATGGTGATTTCCCAATTTAAAACCAAAACAAGACAGCACACACACCAGATATCACACCATCAGTAAGAAACTGATGCACAATTACTACTGAAGAGCCATCATGGGACATCAATGTGTAGGAGTGGGCACACAGGAAGGACATGATGCTTTTTGTTCTTAGAAGATCACATGACAGGAATATCTGTGCATTCTTCTATTCAAAATTATATATTAACAATTTCTTTTTCAAAAACAGGAATATGACTTAGAAAAATAAATTTAGATGGGAAGAACTTGAAATTTAACCAAGCACAGAGATTCAAATCCACACTGAAATACTGAAGTAAAGAGCAGCTGCTGGGTTTCATACTGAAATTTCACATACTTCAGCTTTCATTCTAAAGAGAACAGCAAGAAGTGTCATTGCTTCAATTCTGAAGTAAGAGTGCTGTTAACACTACACCCTTCCCAATGACTCAGAAGGCTGTACCAGAGAAACACTTCAAACCCAACTAGTTTGAAACTGTAATAACTCTCAGATTTATCCATGAAAAAAAAAACCAACTTCAATTTTGTTATTATATTGCCAATTCAAAGAAGAAAGAACCCAAAAGGCTGAAGAAATGCTAAGTTACATGAATGACATATAATGATTTTGTTCTCATTTATAGTGACCTACAATTGCTGAATGCAAAAGTTGTCACATTTCCACAACAGTGGGAAGACTGACAGTGAACTTTGTGCCCTTCTAGTTATGTTGCCACTGACAGCAGTACCGTATTTCTTTAAAATTCATATGAGAACACAAACAAGACAAGTCCTGTTGCGCCATGTTTTAGCAACTTGCCAGGTAGTTCAATTTCTGATATGTATTTTGGGTTATTCAGTTCACAGTAGGAAGCTCTGGAAAGCCTCTGTATCCAGGCAAATAGCTGAACTTCAGCAGTTCAATACAGAAGCCAACAACAGCATTACAAATCTCAGAGCTTGAATTATGCAACCCAATCTTCCAGTGGTTTTGCTCATGACTAGACTGGTATTTGAATGACTTATTTCTGTGTTTCATACTGACAGTAAAGCAAGTACCCCTGAAAATGCTGAGAAGCTCCATTATCCTACAACTGTAAGTCAGAAATGAAGCTAATCAGAGATCAACAGACACGATGGCATGTTAGGTAGAACATTCCAGAATCAAAGTAACTCAATAATTGCCCATAGCTACAGACACTAAATTCTGAAGATGAGGTCATAATTTTGAACTAGAAGAGCATATATTTAGACTTGAGATTAGGAAGAAATTATTTGTGATGAGGGTGGTGAGACAATGGAACGGGTTGCTGAAAGAAGTTGTAGGCGCCCCTCACTGGCAGTAAACAGGTTAGACAGATCTTTGAGCAACCTGAACCGCTGAAAGGTGTTCCTGATCTTTACAAGCCCCTTCAGACCTAAAGTATTCTGAATCAGTGGTGTCCAAACCAAAGATAATTAACTGGATTTTGATGCAGTTAAATAATGTGCTTAGAAATTTTTTCTCCTACAATTACATGATGTTGCTGAAGTCAGGCTGTATAGCAAGTTAAATGCATACAATTACATAAAGAAAACCATACTTACAAAAATTCCAGTAGTAACAAGGCATGCCAATTGTTGCCTTATTCACATTATATATGTCCTATTTTCTAGTATTCACATTACATTTTTCCCTAGAGAAAAAAAATGGCGCTCATATAATGTTGGCCTAAAATGTTGTTATAGCACACCTACTGTATTAAAAAAAAAGATTTTCTGAAACAAAAAAAAAGCTTGTCCCAAATAATTTCAAAATTATAACAACTCTTTCATGTTGCTTTGACTGAAAACACAAATTCATGAGAAAAAAATCCTAAGACATTCACATCTCTCTTTCTTTCTTAGGCACACATAATGTACAGGCTATTTCCTGATTTTACGAGGAAGTTTTTCTAAGCATTTCCCTGATTTCACTCAACCATTCTCCATTTTTTACTTTTTAACTTAGATTTCTATATTCTTAGTTGTGCAAGCCCAGTCTAGACAGTGACTCACTTTGGCACAACCTGGTCACTGCAGCACGGCCCAGCAAGGGCAGCGTCCACTGTCAGAAATCAAAGACACAGCAAGTAAAGATCTGCAGGTCCTACTCTAACAAAACCTGGTTCTCAAGTGTTTGTATGACTATACAAAGAAACAAAGCATGCACTTCAAGTTCAGGTCTAGCTAGACCTTTGACATTATCTCCAGTTCTTTGAAATTCAAATCAAAACATACATGTTCTTATTTAGAAAACATTTACAATTGCCAAGTATGGTCTTTTAATTCTTTTTTCCCCTGCTCCCTTTATGTCTCTTCAATGTGACTAGACCAGGCAGGTAGGTAACTTAATTGTGGTTTAGACAAGCAGATGGAACAAATTCAAAAGGTGTCAGTACAGCCACACGTGCGTTACCAATATGAGTGGCCAGAAGTTGTCTGAAGGCTGACAGTTCAATCCATCCTCTTACTGAGGATGAAAGTATAAGGTTAACTATAAGGGTCTAAGGGAGTATAAAGGATATGTGGTTAACTCTTGACATAAGCAGAAGCTGGAGAAAAAGATTCCAGGTCTGGAAAACTGATTTGGAGGAAACTACCACCCCTACACTACGACTTAAACTAATCTTGTTTTCTTTGTAATTACCAGAATAGAGCCAACCAGCCAAGAGATTTCTCCATCCTTCATTTATCCTGTTGCTCTAAAGGTTGTTACTACTGCAGCAAGGGCATCACTACTGGTAATGTTTTTGAATGTAGCTGTCATGGCACAGTGTCAGACCCTACTCAGGCCGTGGAGGGAAACATATTTTACTGAGTTTTAAACTCAGCCAGTGAGATACAGTAACATTTCACACAGCAAGAGAGGCCTCTAGCTTGAGGAATTCTCACTACCAAATTTTAAAACAGAGCTTCTGACAGTAGGTATATTAGAATAACAACAATTCAAAAAAAAAAAGTATTTTAAATTCTCATTTCCTGCTACAGTAAGGCTACTATGAACAATAACACTGCTATGAATATTGCTGTTGGGTCTTTGCCCTCATAGCCATGTTACGTACTGTTCATCATATTCTACAAATGAAAAGCCAGACCAATGTAATAACTGAATAAAAGACCTCAAAAAAGTATGACTGTACCAAAGGCATATTAATAGTTGTGATACTCTGAATTACTTGTAACTTTATTGACAATTCAGTCATACAATGACAGCCAAACTCTAGAAATAGTATCTTCTTTACATATATCTTGTTTTCCATTAATTATTTTTCATTTGTATCTAAAAATATAAAACCAATGTGTAGTGTTCAAGAGTTGATATATCTACTGCAGAGCAGCCTATATTAATGGTGACATAACTCAGAAAAGGCTTAAAATACACATAAAATAACATTACTTTTGCACCAAAAAAAAAAAAAAAAAAAAAAAAATCATAAAGGATGGGGAAGTTAAGAGTAAAAAAATTAGTAACATCAGAGTTAAGCCATATGATGAGCTTTCACACACACATCACTCAAGTCCTGCCTAACATCATGCAGTAACTCCACAGCATTGCCAGGAAGAGAGCTGCGCACTCTGATTTTAACACATTGGAACGCAACCAAAGAGACCATTTCTCTCATCATACTCCAGCTCATCCATCATCTTTCTTTTGTATTGCAGTAGGCAAAACATTACATTTCTGAACTGTATCATCTTCCAAACACTTTTATCAATGCAGTCTCTTTGCTGATCTCATTTTAAAACATAGCAGCAATTCTAACTTGTGAAGCAACAAGGATTTTTCCAGGTCATAGGGTCAAAATCTCTCATTCCCCATATGCTAAGCAGACACTTTAAGAAGAATATTAACATTTTGCAAAAATTTATAGCAAGGGTTCTGTCAGCACTGGTATACAATGTGCACAAAAAAGCTCCATTCAGCTTGCTGAAGCCACATTCATACAGCATTTCACTGTGATTCACTGACTACTTTGAGAATGCCTGGTTTATACAAAACATCACTCAAAAGAAAAGTGAAAAATTCCTGAGCAGTAAACTGGCTTTAGAGAGATTATCTGCTTAGAGAAAAGCAAAAGGATACCAAGGATAGCTTGAGCAATAATATTTTGAACAAGTCTGTAGGCTATTACAAGTTACAAACTGTATGATTTAAGAGCAAAACAACTCCATCGCCTTCCATCGTCAGTGCTCTTTCCTGTGCAGTGTAAACAGCCACCTGGACCCCAAAAAGTACCTTTGACACCACACACGAGTGTAGGTGGAAGCTTGGTGGTGGAATTTGTGATCCCATTTCCATGGAAGTCATAGCACAAAGCATTTGATGGATCATCAGCAACCCATAGCCGTGTGAACTGCACTAGAAGTGGAAGGAACAAGCTGGTTTACTTCTTCCTAGTTGTCACGTATAGCCACTACGGCACACAACTTCCTCCTAGGAGTCATGTGTTAAAGTCTAACATCTACAGAAAAACTGGAAGTAGCTTTGGACTGTTAAAGAAAGCATCAAACAACAGAACACAAATAGTTCTATTCACATATACCAGACTTAAGAAAGTATTCAAACAGTGCTAAGCAGCAGTAGGCTATGGGCATCATGTCAGATTTTAATGTTTCACTAATCATATGTTAGAGGAAGTTTTGCAAAATCATCTATCAAAGTTTTTCAACTATTTAGCCCTATTTCATCAAAAGTGTACTCTGAAACCTTATTAACCAAACACTACAGCATCTAACACAAATACAGATGCTGTCATGTCACAAATACACATCTGTATTTCAGTCCTCTGGAGCAAAATAATAGACAACCAAATACCAGAGAAGGCTTTTAAATTGGCAGAGAGCTTTTCCCCTATGGACAGAACAGCCTGTCCTCACAAAACTGGTATTTACCAAATGTGGCTCAATGATCAAATTACACTTTCTCTGGTATTCACAAAGTAGTAAATGCGTGTGTCACAAAAAGCCACAAGAAATGCAAAAAGTTGAAGAGTAACTCCAAGTACTCCCTTTACTTTCCAGATACTCCTTTCAGAAAGCACTCTCAATTCTGTGATCTGTAGGCAAAAAGTCCCCTATTTTATATATCTGTATTTAAAGAACAAAACTTCACTCAGAACAATTAAAACCACCTAAAGATATTCAAGTAACTTAAATAATTGGTCCAGAATGGTAATTATACTGATCATAATGTCTCAAAAGCAGGACCTTTCTTATAATTCAGACTACCAAACTATGAGAATAATTTATTGCAAAACCTATATGCACAGAAAAAAAAGAAAAAATTTAGTTGCTAAAGAGAGAATTGTGCTCATTCAGATTAAGGACTCCACAGGTAACACTCATCTCACTTTTCTTAGCTTCTTTGTTCTTTCTTAATTAAATAACAAATAAATACTAATGCAAAGCAGACAAGTTTTACCAAAACAAAATATTTACAGCCCTTTATTAAGAGCCCTACACAAACAATACTTCTAAATATTTAGACAAAAATCTACTGGAGTCAATACAAATGAAAACTGGCTAGTCAGCCAACTAAAAGTTTTCTGATTTTCAACTCTTCAAAGTAATTCCAGAATTAACACTTTGGCCCACTTTCTTTTGGAGAAAAAGTAGAAAAAAATCCTTTGAATACATAAGCCCAAAATCTCTATGAACCTTTACAAATCAAGGGTAAAGGCCACTCACAGTTCTAGATGCACACAGTGAAGCTCCAGAATTCACATTATTAGATCTGTCAGCTGCCCCCAGTGGCACATGGCCAAAGAAGCCACCTTAGTCAGGAAAGCACAGAACTGGCTTTTTCAGTTTCAGTTTCCAGACCTCAGCAAGTCTGGACTCAACAAATCCACAATCACTATTCTCACTCACTGTGAGGATAAGATTATCACATGAATCTTCCCCTATGAGAAGACTATGAGATGTAAGTTAACTGTGTGGCAGCAATAGTCAACCTTGCATGCTCCCTTACTAACAAAGTGCTTACAGATTTAGGGTGAAACTACACAAGAAAGCTGAAGAGACCGAAATCTTCAGTAAGAGAACAGACCTTGCCTTCTCTCTCCACTCTACTCTTAGACCCTGCAATTCTGCCCTCTCTTTCTTGCTCTGGCCATGATATTTGTCCACCTCTTCTCTGTGTCAAATTCAAGAGATTAATCTATGAGAAGATAAGAGCTTTATTTTTTGTTGGATTATTCTTAATGTTTCAGTAGTGATGTGCTGCTACATAAACTCAAACCATCTTGGATACATTCAACTGTATCACACCCAGCAGGCTGGAAGATCCTACTGTGCAAAAAGCCCACAAATGCATTATTCTGAAATCAAAGACTTCACACTAAACTGAGAGGAACAATGAACTAGGCTGACATAAATTACCTGCTTTCCAAGAACTGTAATTACGAATCAGAATTACAGACCCTGTAAGCATGGCTAGACCAAAAGCTGAAGTGGAGCAGTGAGTTACAGGCCATGTGTTGTTATAAAAGCAGCCAGCATTGGATCAGTGCTATGACTGTCATTTTTATTTCCCACTCCTATTATCCACCTATGGGACTACATACTAAACCAATTCTACAGCTAGAATAGGTGCATAAGAGCAGTAACTGCCTAAAAAAAACACAAACCAAAAGCATTTCTAAGAAACACGAAAAAGCATATTTTTAGGAAGTACTAATCTCAATTCATGCATCCTCAAAAAAGTTATAACTATATAATCTAAGGCTGCTCTGTCTCAAAGCACTTCCAACAGCATCCCTGATAAAACAGTATTGATGATCTAGAATGTTTTCTAAACTTGGGCCTACAATTCTTGAATACTTGGCTATAAAAACCATCTCCATCTTCATCAAATTACTGATACCTTTAGGTTGGAAGAGATAAACAGCTCCAAATCCCCTTTCAAATCAGGACAAACTCCAGGTTTAAACCAGGTGCAAAGGGATCTTGGGCAGCTGAATCCTGAAAAACCCCAAGGATGGACATTCCACTAGATTTCTGGAAAATCTCCTCCACTGATTAATCACACACACTAAGAAGAACTTATTCTTTATATCCAGTTGGGATTTCCCTTATTGCAATCTATTCTTGTCATTTTGTTTGCCACCTGAGAAAAGCATTCCTCCCCCATCTTGCCTGTAATTCCAACTGTACATTACTCCATCTTTAGATCTCTCTTCTCAACATTAAACACACCAAGTTATCGCAGCCTCTCCACTTACATCATTAACCATCTTAGCTCCCCCAGCTGAACCTGCTCATTTGTCAGCATTTCTTGCAATGGCAGGCTCAAGACTGTCAGATGCATCCTCACAAGTGCTGAAGAGAAGGAATAATCACATCCTACAGCATGCTGACTGTGCCATTTCTTATGTTCACTCTGAAATGCCCTTTTGCTTATCCTTTGACAAGCTGACATATTGAGAAGTACTTTGAAGCCCATTCACACCTGCTGTTTGAAATACACTTTTTTTAAAAAACAAGGTTAATTAACTTGATGTTTTTACAGTGCTTATGCACCAGCAGTTGTACTCTAAATTAAGGTAGGTATCGAAACAAATACAATAAATGGTATAAAAATTCTTTTCCCCTACTTTCACATGTATAATACACGTATTCCCCTCCTCTACAGAACCCAGAGAAAACCATTCAGGTTTGACAGATGCCGACTTAAGAAAATGAAGTGGGGAAAAACACACAGAGAGAAATGAAAGTAACAGGTCTGAATAAGGTATGAGGAAGAGCAATAGGAAAAATTATAGGCCTCAGTGCAATTTGTGACACTGAGTCCAAAAAAATTCAAAGCTCTGTGCCAAGTATTTGTCTGCTGTTGGGCTCTATGCAAATCTTTAATCAGTAGCTTCTGTGAGTCCCTTTTTTCCAGACCTTTAGATTCCTCTCCAGCAACTAGAGGCTTACACATACTTCAGTGGAATTTGGTTCCATTTGAGTAAGACTTCTTTCTTTCTAGCCCAGACATATGTCCTTTCTAGACATCACAGAGAACACATTTAAATATTTGAAACTTTAAAAATATTTGAAATTTTAAAATGCCAAACTTTTTAATGCCAAAAATCAAAACCACTGCTAACATTATTTGCACAGCAGGAAAGTTTTAATGCCAGTATAGACAGTGGAAAAGCTTTTTCAATATCATATATTGAAGTTCAGAAAAAATTGTCAAGCTCTGAATCTTCCCATGTCATTGCATGAAGATCTTGCTCTGCCTTTGTGGATAAATGCAGGAGGGCCATCTATTGGCTAAGAGAATAGTAAGCCTTGCAAACAGAAAAGTATATAGCTATCAAAAAGGGCTACTATGAATTGCTACTGGCACCAGTCATTATGAAACTAAATAAAAAATAAAAACTCAAACCAAAACCAAATGTTTTCAGATGAACTTCTAAACTTCATTTTCTCCTCACTGCACTGAAAAGCTGCTTTTTTCCAACAAGGAATGGAAACTGCTACATTTTCCATTAAATAAAAGTCACCACCATGTTGCAAATGAATAGTTGGTTATTTTAAATGAGGTGGTATAGTTAATTACTTACATGGATATAAAAGAAGATTTTTAAAAAATTGAAATGTTGTGGCTTCCTCTTATCATACAGATCTTCCAGACTGCCTACTGATTAGTCTCAAGACAGACATAGAATGACTCTCGGTCATTATACAAGAAGTCCTCAGAAAAAGAGCTTAAATGTCTATCTTGCCCTAAAAGCTATGTTCAAGCTGTAAAAAAAGGCAGTAATCTGTCACTGGAAATGCTGCCATCCTTATTTTGACACTGTCAGGGTACCCTTATGCACATCTTTAAAAAGCAGCTCCCTCAGTGATTGGACCACGGAGGGAACTGAACAGTCTAAAATTCCAGGCATCCCTGGAACCTGTCCCAGTCTGCAGATGATGAGGCCTCTCCTCCACCATTATGTAGTAGTTTTAATGACACTGACCAAGACATCTTAACCATTTCACTGGGAGGCACAGAGGACAGAAGCAGGAGTTTAGGTGTGACAGTAACCAACTAAATCACACCTGTAGGAATTTCCAAGACATCACAGCATGGATTTTGACCATACCGTGCTCTTTTATACCAATGAGAATTCGATATGTTTAGAATACGACTGATTTCAGTCTTCCACAGAACCCACTGAATTTGTCATAATGCAACACAAGTTATCACAAATAAATTAATAAATCTAGAGCCACTTAACTTCATTATGTTAAAATATATTCCAAAATATTTTCAATTCTTTCAGCTATAGTAAAATCAATCCCTTTCTACCAGCAATGAGTCCTAACAGGACTGATGGCTCAGTCAAATAAAATCTAAATGCCAGCATCAATACCATCAACATGAGAGGCCTTGTATCTTTCAGGAATGAAACAAAACAACATATTCTAGAACAATAAAATCTACTGTGAACATTGCCATTTCAGTTATATAAACTTAGAATGCAGAATTATTAAATGCTCCTATGCATGGGTTAATAGTAAAATTAATATGTGTGATAGTAGAATAAAATACATTCTACACACTGTAACATTTCATAGTAAAAAACTAATCCAACAACTAATTAAACTCTACAATTATGTAACTTGCCTTTTCAGAAAAGTATTTCTTGTATTTCTTGTATCTCAATTTATATAATAAGAGACAGATGACAGCTCTTCCCATAATTTAAAATAATATAAAGAAAGTTCCATTACAAACAACACTGAATTTTAGAAATATATTTCTTACAGATTCAGCAATGGAACCCTCTATTAATTACAGTGAAATGCTTGTCCGTATTCCTTTTTCCAACATCAGAGAAAAATTCTGCATGAGTTGTCTTTACAGCTTCCGAACTACTGCATAATTTTCTCAAATATCAGTGACTGTAACAATTTCACTCTTGCACAGATCAGTAAGCCTACCCTTACATTAACATTTCTCTTCATTGCATAGGAAAGCTACAAACAGTCAGCAAAAAAACTGCCTACAAAGAACAGATTTGTGCTTCCTTTCCAAGCCACAAAATGTAGAAGTTTAGGAGCTGCTTTCCCCCCCTCCATTTTAATGAAACCTTAAACTTCGCATAATTAGAAAAAGCTCTTTCCAGTTGTTGCCATAAGGATCGTGAACTCCTAAAGGACTACACAAAGCACAAATTTCTATTGTAACACTCCCTTACATTTCTCAATTGATTTGTAATTGTTCAACGTTAACATTACATGATAAGCAATGCTTAACAAAAGCATTTAGAATACTACCTTGTTTCAAAACCCAAGACTTCTCATTGTGCATGTATTAAGGTGCATTCCAGACTGATATTTGGAAACTGAATTGGGTAGAAAGCATTCCAAACACTAGTTACCAAATGAAATAAATGAAATTATTTTACAGCAACACAAGAGCTTAGATATTTGCCAACTTAGAGAGTAAAAAATATTAAATACTGCAGTATTTTTTTGAAAATCTTAGAAATATACTGTTTGGCACACATGGTTGAAGGAAACCCATCTTAGCAGAATGACACCTGAATACAGGGAAATGTAATACCAGCTCTATATTATTCATCACTGTATACTATGCATACCAACATGCAGAATTACAAAACTTAAAAGCAGAGCATCACAAAATTCAAACTAACCAGTCCAAGTCAGGGAGAATGCTTGCCTTTCCTCCCTCCCCTCCCCATTTATAACATGAGACTGAGAACAGAAGCTGACACCTAAAACGACAAAAAAACTCAGTCAGAAAAGAAATTAAAGAATCTAATTGTCTGTGTGCAGGAGATTTGACAAGCAATAGGAGAGCCAAAGTTTCAGGACAAAGAATGAAAGCATTTTTATGTTTTCTTTCCCAAGGGGACCCATAGCTACGTAAGAGGGAATTCTTAAGAAATTGCATATTATCTCCTGAAATCTTAAATCTCTTGTTCAGATATTTTAATTTCTTATCATATCTACTAAAAAACTGAATTTCATTTCTTGTAAGACTTTCTGTTACTCTCACCTTCAAAAATAAGGGTTGTTATTAGTCTTTCATGAACTCCAGGAACACTCATGTGGTTAAAGATGGAGGCAACTACCTCAGCATTACATATATTCCAAGTAGACAGCATAAACACAGGATGTCTTGATTTAACAGTTCTTCAATTTTCTAATGATCCATAGTAGTTCAAATCAGTTCATGTAAATGACAATAAATTTTACACAGAACTGTCAAGACGGGTTTTATAGACATATTTTAACAACATGAAAATATCAGAGCAAAACCCACAATTATCCCTTTCTCCATTCCACAATCAAACTGTGCTAATAAAAGCTCTATCTATGTGAGGAATATTTTGCCAGCATAGTACAACTGTACGTAGAATACACAGATTAAGCTATAGTTTCACAACACTTTTTTCCACCGCAGTACCAGCTTAAGCAGTCCTCATTCCTCAGCTGTGCTGGCACAACTGTTTGTGCAGCTGAGCAGTGAGGCCGGTCAGGGAATCGATCCAGGTTAAAAATAATATTTTTCTGATGGTAAATTCCACAATCCGCTTTGCTGCAAAGCCACCTGGCACATTAACTAGTTATACCAGTACAACTGAGGGGCAAGGCAGGAATAAGAAGCTAAGGTCAGGGCAGCCCATGCCAGTGCTGACATGGAAAGAAATGCTCATGAAACTACACTCTTGGTCTTTAAAAGTTTTGGCATTCCCTGGTTAAGTGCATCATCCAACTTCTGCAGAATAAAAGGCAATACTAACTACTATCTCACAAGCATGTTTGAAAAAAAAAAATAAAAAATGGAGGTTTCCACCCATTTTTCCGGAAGTTCTATGCAAAGGCTACAAGCAATTCTCTTAGAAACTAATTTAAAACAAGTTTCAAACTGCCTCCCCCCACTCCCCTGCCACCATAATTTCCTGTCTGTGGAAGAAGTGTATTTTATCATTTATTGTTTCCTTCACTAGTTCACACACAAAACTTGATCCTGGATTTCTACCCTTCAGACAAAGAGGCAAAATGCAACTGCATTTGTTCTCTTAACAAATCCTAGGCAATGGAAAAAGAGGGGAAAATAAACTGTTAATTAAGATAATAACAACTGTTTACAGCACCTTTGTATGGAAGCAAATTTTCTGTGCTCTGATAAAGTAACAAGACTAAAACAATTCAACTCACCTCACAATACTGGCTACCCTATTTGTGTAAGGGCAACACCCTAGCTCCTTGATAAGAGCTCAACCTTCAGCAGCAATAGGACAAGACGTTCTTTCTGTTGGTGATCTACTTTATTCCAAGTTTATTCAAAAAGATATCTACAAAACCATGAAAAGGGATGAACCCTTGTTGGCTGTGCTCTATTCATATAAGCACTTTCTATCTTGGGGACGAGCTATTGGCATACAAATGCTCAGGTTTACGACTACATGGACAAAGCTTCCAGACAGAAGCTGGTTTATATCATGTTAGTATGGCATGGAGCCATACTACACACACACAGTGAGCACACACATGTGTCTCAACCACATTCAAAAGCAGCATCCCTGGCACATAATCTTCTACCTCCTGCTGGTTACAGCACAGTTTTTGAGAATATTGTAGTTAATATTGAAGGAAAGTATGCTTTTACTTTTTCTTAAAAGGAAAAAAGCCCACTAATTCTGGGAACATTCTATTATTTCAGTTTATATCTGCTCCATGCATAAATACTTGATGCTTTGGCAAGTTTCTGAACACATATCAGAAAAGTCAACAAATCAAATGTATCATTCCAAATGTTTAAATTGAAAATACATCAAACAGCTACATCCAACTTTTGTAGCTTCTTTCTGTGAATTTGCTTCAAAACATTAATGAGACATTTTTAACACTATTAACTTAGAGAGTAAGGAATAAATGCCTTTTTCTTTACCTGTTAAATTCAGATATTTAGCATCAGATTTTTTTCAAAAGTTCAGTTTAGAATTTTTAATAAAGAGTATTGTAATTGAAGAATGAGCCTTATAATACTGATTTGGAAGAGTTTTTAACACCAAGTATACACTGTACTCTTTCCAGCCATGGTTGGGCAGAAGGTACTTCTTGGAGATGGGTCATAAGCAACAGATGTTGTTTAGTATTTTGACTCGCTATTTACCTCCCAACAGATACTACAATATGGCAAACCAGTAACAATATGAAGTTTTCTGCATGAAAACCTGCTGACTCTGGACTACTTTAAAAAACCCCAAAAACCAACAACAAACCTCAAGCAGGAATGAATATAGTGTCCAACACTGACACAGGCTTAATTAGGGTTAAGACAGAATTCTCCTCTTGCTTGAATACAATTTAGCACAGAATCAGTCAGGCTGGAAGGCACCACGGTGGGTCATCTGGTCCAACCTCCCTGCTCAGGTGGGGTCATCCTAGACCACATGGAAGAGGATTGCACCCAGATGGTTCTTGAATATCATCATGAGGGAGACTCCACAACCTCTCTGGGTAGTTGTTTTTAGTGCTCAGTCACTTGCACAGTAAAGAAGTTGTTCCTCATGTTCAGGTGGAACTTCCTGTACATCAGTTTCTGCCCACTGCCTCTTGTTCTATTGCTTACCACTTCCCAGAAGTTAAGATTGCACACTTCCAAATTCACTGAGAGAAAAACTTGCCAGAAGCATGCACTTCTTCAGCAATTAAGGGGCACAAAAGAATGGTAAGCAGTGCATTTGTCAGACCTTGCCCAAATGACCTCAAACTACTGATCATCCTGTGGTGTAACTGCAGTAGCCTATGTTGTGAAGGAAACACCATCTGGTCTGAACGTACCTCTTCAGGTCTCAGGTTTCCCTGCACTACTGTTATAGTATAAATTCTGATAAAATCACGGTCAAACTGTAGCCTGTGGGAGCCCACAAACATACAACTTTAGTTAGGTACTTCTTCTATCACCTTGCCTGGTCTTGTATTACTGTGATAAAGAGTCATGAATTTTGATGTGACCAAATACATCACCCAACACAAGCACTACTTCTGTAGTAGAGCTACAGAGCTCTTCTGGCAAGTGTCCTGCACCACAACTTGTTGTGCAGACAAAGTTCTGAGATAAATAGTTTAACAAGACATTATCTATTAAAAGCTAGCAAGTTACCTTCAGTGAAGTTTATTCATCTGTTTATCCTACACCAGTCCTCATTTTTCCATGCCCTTACACCTCCAAGCCAGCCCAGCTCAACAGGTTGCAGGTGCCACCTGCCAGAAGAGCCTTACTCTCTCCATCACAAAAACTTCTCTGGATCTTCTGCTCACCAGACACTTGAAAAGGGGAAGTCTATTTACTAGGTAATCAGAAAGTGATTATCAGGTGGGTAAGGGGCAGCATGAATTAGTCTATAGCAAATGGAGCTGGCTAGAAGAGGGACCTGAGAAGTGCCAATACAAGCCCACACGTAGGGGAAGAGACACTTTGTCAACAGGAGGGAACTCTTAGATGGGCACTCTATTATTTCCAGTGATGGGAACAAGTAGAATGACTGCCAAACCCCCAAGCTAAAGCCAACTAGCATGCTGCTAGTCATAAATAAAGCCACCTACTGTTATCATCAACAAAACTAACCATATCAATACCGCAAACAGAATCCATAAAAAGTTGGTCTCTCAAGTCTGCCACTTTCACATACACATTTAAAGACACTTGGGCCTTTGAAAATAAAACTCCTAGCTTACTGTAAGTACCTTCTAGAATTCTTGATCTTGCACCACTTTGCCATGAAAGTAAAGTCTGAAGTACTGATTTAATATGAAGATCACATATATTTGATCTTAAGCCTTCAATGAATCTCCAAGGAGTTGAAGCAAACTACTCCATTGTCAGCAACTGTGCCAATACCCAACCAACAGGTAAAAAAACCAGAAAACCAATTCATCTTTCCACTAAATTCTTTCAAATTTGAATTAAGTTCCCTAAAGTTGTGAGTGAAGTAAGGCATGAAGCATGAACAAAGTAGCTGTATCTGATAATTCATAAAGGTAATAGCTTCAAGCTTAGCACCAGATGTACAATAATTATGCATTAGCTTAGATCTGGATTTTATCACTCAATGACAAAAACCCTTCAGAACACCAAATTTTCAGTTGGGTAGTTTGACATTTTTAACTTTATGACAAGTGTAATTTTACATTAATTGTAGTCATCAGCAGCATGAAGCTGACTGGAAGTTTTTGGAATTTCAGTTTTAAAAGTAAGAAACAGTCATCAATACAGATGACCACATATAAAAGGGCTTTGGTTTTCTGAAAGACTTCAGGAATAAGTATGAAAGAAAAAAGAAAGGGATTTTTCTCAGTACAATTTCTTTTCCTTTCTTTCACTTTGTTTCACTCAAAATAATCATCAGTTATGTCAGCTATGTTCTTCAGCCTTGAAGGACAAAATCTTGTCTTTTAAGAACATTCAAATTCTAACTTCAGGAGCTGGACAGTATTGTGCAACTCATTACAAAACCACTGGGATTGGCAGTGTTTCTTTTCCTACTTATTTCTTGTCATCTTTCCATGCACATCCTACCAGTGAAGAAAAAAAAAAATTCACAAACCAACATTTTAATTACCCTACATCCCTTTATTCTCTAATCTCTCACCTGTTAAAGAGCAATCTTGCCACAGTCAGCAAGACCAAACCAGGTAAAGATGTAGTTTGAAACACATCTGGCACTGTAGGCTGAAAGAAAAGGTTATAAACAGGTATAGAAAGAGCACAGTGCAAATTCCCTTGAAGAACACTCAGGTAAATGAAGAAAGGAGGAGAAAGGTACTGAGAAGCAACCCACTAATAAGAAAAAAAATCTCACATAGCAGATAGCCAGTTTAAACTGCAGATCTTTGGAGAGGGACTGATGAGTCAATAATGCCTACTAGAAACAGTCTTTTACTACCCTCTGTTGCATTCTTTTAACTTATATTGATATAAATCCTACCAAGTATTGTATAAAACTACAGTGTTCTCAGTATAGATGTCCATACGCCTGCCTACAATGACTTGCTGATCCACTTCTTGTGAACTACATCTGTCAGGTTCACTGGCTGCTCGGATTTAACTTTTATCTACCTCAAAACACAAGACATCAGCATAATAAGACTCCAAGCTCAGGCTCTCCCCCTGTAATTCCAGCAATTTCCGACATCTTAAATTTCATTTTTTAAGTCCAAGAAAGATGCAACTGAGCTGAAAAAAGAGAACTGCTAACTACACGAAGCTGTATGATGCATTTAACATGTAGGCATAATGACAACAAAAAAGTCCCTTCTTTTGTCAAGGAAGAAAAGTAAACAAACATGATCCTAACTAAGAAAAGAGGAGTAGAAGTTTCAGAACAGATTATCAGAGAACATCTCCCCATGCACACACAGACTCATGTCCCTCGCTCGCTATTTGTTCAAATAAAAGCAAATGTCTGCTTTCTATGCATTAAAGGTAAAAACCAAATACCTGAAAGCTATAATCATGATCCCTTAGCAGAGCAAAGATACTTATAACATCACTATCTCTAACTGCTAAAGCAAAAGGAAAGAAATAACAAAACCGTCTCCCTTATGAACATCTGCGCCAATTAGGCTTCTTTAAAAAAAAAGAAGGTGGTTAATACTGGTATCAAGAAACTATCAATTCCTTTTACTGATTTAAAAAGTGAAGAAAGAGCTTTGAACTGGAACAATCATGAGATCTGAACCTAACCATAAAAGAGATCCAGTGAATTATTTAAGCCTAACCAAAAACCAGTTTATTCAGAATATCCAGGCAGAAAATTAGGTTCTCCAGCTTTTCAAAGAAAATAGTCTCTGTCTGTCTTTACACTGTTCACACAGGCCATATTTCTTTTTGCTCAAGAAGAGCTTCAATTAAAATGGTTCATTACAGATTATAACTATTTCAAAATGCTCATAACTACACTTCAATCCAGAAAATAGTCAGTATAGTAAAATGTTTCACACATCAATTAAAATAAACCAAGAAAAATTGTTATACATGTCACAGTCTAAATTTTATCAAACTGAAAAGCAGAAGTCAAAGAAAATTACTTTTTTTGCTACGGTAAACATTTTGACTATGCAGAAAATAACTGGCTAATGCAACCATATGCTTCTCTTATTTTAATGAAATACAAAGCAGATTTCTTCTAACAGAGGCAAACAGTTGTGATTATTATAAGGATTTGGGGACATTTCCATCCAAGAGTTTATTCATAGAGGTCATCTTTTGAGAAGAGCAAGCTCAAAGATACAGTAATAACCAAAAGTACAATTAAAAGATATGCTTGATAATCAAACAGAAGATATCTTAAGTTTTGCACACTGATGTACTTTATTTTACCCATACTCTCCTGTTAAAATGACTACAATTATTAAAGAAAATGCCTTGAAATTTTCTTGCTAGGCTTCTAATTAAAAGTGAACTCTCCTTATTTCATTTTGCCACACTTTAAAGTTTTTTGCAATTACACTTGAAACTGGGACAGTAGGACAAACCTCAAGGCAGTATCAAACGCAACTCTCTCTCTCCTCAGGCATGACTACTAATACCTTGTCCTGCAGACTCCAAAATGGTGAAATCTCTTATGATTAACTCCCATTCCACAGCAATTTAATCAGCTGAGAGCTGAGTAGCTGGAAAGAGGCTAATAAGCAAAGTAAAATATCCACCCACTCCTTGGAAGTATACTGATCCTTTTCAAAACACTTCCACCTTTTCACAGTACGATGATACCACCTATCATTAGGGAAGAGTAGAAAGAGAAAAATGTGTGCCCACTATCAGGCACTTGGGTACTGTTTAGAAAGCCCTGTGATCCTATTTCCCACAGAAACAGATGCAAGCAGAATGAAAGGTCTGAAGCAACTGGGCCAGGGGATCTGTACTTAGATAACTAAGCAGCCAAGCACCATGAACTCCAGCTTCCCTCCTGTTCTCTAATCCTAAACCAAGTAACTATAGAGCAACTTCTATTTCCTTCTCATTTATGCTATGTGACTCACCTTGAGAAACATCTCAGTTTATTTCATGAACTTTGAGATTTGATGTAGTTTCTCAGCAACCCTCATGGTATTCTCTCCTGGTCAAGGAGTACAGAGGACTGTGTCTCACACACACTTCTACTTCTGAGCTGGTTGAATACTTTCCTTTACTTCTGGGCTGGCTCAGTATTTTCTTTTCCGTTCTTCCACTCTCTACAAAACTCAAACAATTTCTCTAATTGATGGGAGAGGTGCCACTGGTAAATCCCGTGTTTGTGTAAATACCCACTGGAAGCCAGACTGGCAAAAAAATAAATTCCTTTTTCATATTAATCAAGGACTTGACTTGTTTACCAATATATCATTTACTCATAATGTTTCAATGACAGTAAGGCTGAGTATTTCAGCCACTCCTTAAAATGCTGTTCCAAAACAATTCAATACTGCCACTGTCATTCCTCCTGTTCCCAGACATGCATTCCCCCTCTCCCTCCCCTACAGTGAGTGCCCAATTCTGGCACTCATCTCATCCTGCAGCAAGCCAGTTCATGGAGCGAAACTGGGACAGGGGATAATGTCGTGTTAATTTTCTGCTAGTATATCTTTGAGTCAGATGAATGCCAGGGTGAACATAGGGAAAGAAGCAGAGCCAACTTACACTGATTAACAAATCACACCCTTAACATTTCCTAAGGACAATCTTGGAGGGGATGGGGGAAATCAGGATTGTACTCAACACTAAAACAGACTTTTCTGATTTTATGTTACCTTAGTACTAGAATAAACACTGAAGCAGTTAAGAACCTAGCCCAACCACACAAAGCTACCTCTGGCAGCTGTTACAAACATGCAACAATGTAGGCCTGTAAGATAAGAGGAAGCGGGAGACATACAAGTTCTAGAGAAGCAATGCAAAAGGGTAAATAACAGCAAACCACTTCCTTCAATTGGTAGCAGCTACTTGGAAACAACTGTGTCAAAAGACAGCATCTGAAGTGAGAGCCAATGAAAAAGATTGGTAGGACAACACCAAGACAGAACCTCCGACCAAGAGTTAGGGAAGAAAAGACGTTTAACTATTTAACACAGTACCATAAACAAAAGAATGGCCACAGAACTCCCCTTTTCTGTCAATCGTCTTTTCTAGAAGGGCAATTGAGGCCCTTGGATACCAAGGGTGTCCATATTAGGAAGAGACTCACAGCTGGGCTGCCATAGTTTTAGGCTAACAGAGCTTTACTTTGTATCTGCAGTTATCTTCACCTGTGAAACTGCACTGGCAGAAATCCCTGGGGTAGTGGTGGAGGACTTTTGACAGCTGCCAGGAAAAAGGGGGGAAGAAAGGGTGAAGTGTGGTCATGGAAAACTAGTTGTTATTTTCTCTTTCTTCTCTATTAGTTCCCAAACCAACACATATAAGGACAAACCCAAGAGCACCACTGCAATATTTGGGAGGAAGCCTCTAGTTTCCACCTATTTTCTGCCAAATTCATAGTAGTAGACAAAAATAAACAAAAATCCGTCCATTAACCTGGAAAAAAAAGGCCTCCACCAACACCAGGATGAGGTAAGAGACACTGATAGGCATGAGTCAAATAGGAATACTCATGGTGGTGCCCATACAACATGGTTTTCCTGTTGCTTTTCTTCCAAGGCCCTATTTGACGCACAAGAAGAGAAAAGTAACAGAGAGATGTTTAAGCAGCTATTCCTCTAGCTCTCAGTTAGTTTCCCATACTTATCTTCTTCTAGAATAAGATACAGGTTTCCCAATCATGGAACTGATAATACGCGATTTTAAAATTTGCTGTTTTCTTTCTAGGTTTCCCATTTTTCACTATAAACTGTCTTTAAGGAAGACAATGCTGGTTGTTCTCCATTCTTTTAAGGAAAGAAAGGTGTGATCAGCGCACTCGCTGTTATGTAAGGGACTAATACCACTGATCCTTTTTTTTGCATTTTACTCCACACATGATTAGGGGGAAGGAGATTAACAAGGAAATTCCTGCCACCATAACCTTTAAAAGAGGACCACTAAACCCTTTTATAAAGTAACCTATCATCTACTTTCTTTTCTACCTTAAACTGAAAAATTCTTACAAGGGCCCTGACACCAGATACATACTAACAAGACAACTAGATACTCAAAAGGAAAAAATTGTATGTAACCTGTTCTGAAAAAGGCAGACAAGGAAAGTAACAGCGGGAAGTTGAGAAAGAATAGAAAAGATGCCTCATCGCACCAGGCAAGTAAAGAGCTTTTAGCCTTGTAAGGTCTTCCACTTTGTCACGCCACTTTGGAAAAAAAAAGACTCCCAAAACAGCAATAAGATTTACAGAAGACTAAAATTCATATAAAAACCTGAGAGCACTTGCAACTAAGATTTTGTCCTTGTGTGATCTCTGTCCCAGGCCCTCTCCTGTAAACTGTGGACAGAGACGCAGAAGAGAAGTGCAGAAATAAACCATTCCTACTCAGATTTTGACTTTACACCGTGTTTTCTGGATATTGTATCACTTTATAGCCTTTTATTACAAAAAAAAAAAACCCTACTGAAAATTTAAAAAGTATGTACAACTAAGAAGAATTGTTAAACCTCAGTGTTTATCTTCTAACCACAGATACAGCCAGATATTGGCTATTTTCAGGAAACTAAAGAGAGCAGAGAATCCATTTTACAGAAATTAATGTTAAACAAGTCCATGGTGAAAAAGTAACTGTGCTAGTCCAGGCAGCTCTTCACAGCTTCTACATACTAATACATTTCTTGCATTTGCAACAAAGATAAGAGGCCTGTTAATAGAAGTAGACTGGCTTTTAAAAGATAAAATGAACAGTGTAACACAGATAAAGCGGCAAAGGATTTGTAACTATTTAGCTCTGTATTTCACAAGAGTTCAATTTCTACCCATTCCAATTTTCTAATGCTTGTCCTGCCCCCCCCCAAAAAAAAAAGAAAAAAAAAAAAAAGAAAAAAAAAGACATCAGTTACAGGCAGGCATAATTTAAAAATGCAGATGGGGACTTTTCAGAGGAACTGGCAAGAACCAAGGTAAAAAAAACCTAAACACTTCATGCTTTAATTCTGTGATATCACCACAGTTTCCCCTCATAAATAAATAGCAAACAAAGTACTATTCCTTCCAATTACATATAGTTTCATTCTCACAACAGGTTCAGAAAGAAGGACAAAGCAGTGACAACAAATTCTTAAGAAGGCAAACAAAGCTGCACTGCTATGCTTCTCCTAAATCAATTTAAAATCCTAGTCAATCCATATATATCAGGAAAAAAAAGCTACAAGAGCCAGAGAAGCTGGCAACAGTAAAACAAAATGAGAAAGGGCTTTTGAAATCAGTGAATTTTGACAGTCTGCACAGTCACTGTAGGCATTCTGCAGCATGCACTGATTTGACAGTGTAAGGTGATGACTTGCCCTTATCACAAACAGGCAGCAGCTTGAAGCCATATAGACAAAGCTGAAATATTATTTTGTCCAAGACTCTTAAAATCTTCAAACATGAAGACAACTTCTTTTTTAACTAACAAGATCCCATGTTGGTATAACTCTGAATATTTTTCTACTTGAAGTATTCCCTTCAGTATAAACTATATTACGTTGAGGCAAGTTGCAGGTCTCAATCTCATTTGCGCTGGCAAGAATTTCCCCACTCATTGATGGGGAGTGGAAAAAACATTCCGGAGAGTTGCCACTGGCTCTACACTGAAGAAACATAAACTTCAGTTTGGCCTGTTCTTTTGGCCAGTTTCAACAGGAAGGAAGCCTGTAGCTCCATCAACTCTGCTAACACCATTAGGTGATACTCTGACTTCAAGATACTCTTTTGTCACAGCGGAACTACTGGCAATCAAAACCCGTAAGAAAGCACGCAAAACCAACATAATAAATGCAACCAAGCAAACGAGAAAGATATCACAGCCTAAGCTTTAGCTTGAAAATGTTGTATCTCCCAGCCTAGAATGTGAACATGCAGGACAGATTAGTAATACTGTTGTGTTCTAAAGTCCATCCAAAATCTGCAATTGAAAGAAAGAGAACAGCTACACAATAGTTTTAATTTACTCATCTTTAAATGAAGCTTTATATTCATTAATATGTTTGAATAGCAGATTACAATTTAATAGATTCACTGCTTTGCTCTTATAACCACTAAAGGCTACAAAAGGCTCCCACTCTAGGCCACCTCAAATAATGCTCCCTTGTAGTACACAGGTGAAACATGAATATCTTTACAAAACATCTGTTTTGCTATGTGATTGTAACCATATTTTTCCTCAAGTGTCAACAAGTGCTGCACCTTTTCTAAACCACTCTCTCAATCTTTCTCTCTTTCCATAGTTTACATAACTCATTGTACTTATCCGTTAGCCACACCTTCAAAAGTTTCAATAGGACCTGAATTTCCCACTGCACTGCAAAATTGGACTACAACATTTCAAGATCAGAAAACATTAGAAAAACTAGCCATTTTTATTGACAAGGAGAAGACTCTCAGGATTCTTGCAGGCAGCATCACTTAAAGCTAATTAAAATATAACTGTTGAAAGCATTTTTCAACATAAATTACTGTTACCACCTTTCACCCAGGTAGGTCACTAGTGAAGATTTTACACACTGGTAGATTCCACATGCATTGGTTCTGTGGTGAAGTAAGTACAACTAGTCACTGTCTACTTTTTGAAGGGCTAGCTTTTCATTTACACCATTTCAGTCTTTCAAGTGGTGACTGTGAACAGCGGCGGTGCCACAGTGGGTAGGGATGAATTCTTGAACTGGTCTTCCTGCTTGTCTGTCATAGGACCACTCTTAGGTATACAGTTTAATGAGGGGCTTTCATCATTCACAATACCAGCTTAATTAACTCTTATTTCTTCTCTATATCTATTCTTCTTTTTCTTCTACCATATCTCAGTTTTGCAGAAAAACCTGTTTGTGGGCTCATACTGAAACCACCTCCGTGAACTCAGGGAAAGGATGGCAAATCCATACCCTGCCACTGATGTAGTGGAAAATAACCCCCTCAGTGTGACGTCATAGGAGACTACCAAACTGATCTAACAGCTCCTCAGCACCCGGGGGTTAGTCTCGCCCCACAAGATCACCTAAGACAGTTAAATAGCAATCTGGTTAATTTTCTAACCACCTATCCATAAACTGACCTGTCTGACAGAGAGAGAGAGAAGACCAATACAAGAGACCAGTGTCAGTGAAAGCAATCTTCCCTGTTCACACACAGCAAAATACCAGACTGGCCCCTGATGCTCAAAACCACTTGTGTTCTTCCAATTTTTGCTTTAAATCTCCTATTTCAAAGCTGCTTTGTTATATTACTCCAAGAGTAATTCATTTATGCAGAAATATTGACAAAACAGCGAAAGCATTCCTTTCATGACAGCAAAGGCAGATTTTTGTATCAATAAACCAAAACCACTCACTCAACACTGAAGCTCTTCCAGAAGAATAATGCAATTCGGCACACATAACTTCCCTATACCAGCAACCTCTGTATGCAGACTGCTGCATTATGGAAGGATGACACTCTCTAATTCATCCAAAATTATGCAGCCATGCTGGTACCTTTCCCAGCTTTGATAAGACCAATATCATCAGAAGAGTGAAGATACCACATTGTCAAACTGGCATTTTTCCTCCACAGCATATATATGAAAGCACTACTGGGAGAAACTGTATTTTCCTTTTGGTCTGGAAACTACAGGGGTTTTCAGCCCCATGCAGGGGAAAAAAAGAAACAAATAAAAGGGTATTTTCTCTGAACCTTGCTGCTTAACACATCACCTGCTAGACACAAGAGGCTGGAAAGAACAGGAATTTCCACAATCCAAACGACAGTTTTCATCTGATGATTACAATTTATTTTATTCTTCTTCACCAGATATTGCAGAAGAGGAACAAAAACAGTGTTGCACTTCACACATGGAAAAGAAAGATCAAAGTGTGTTTCTTGTAGAGGTGCGAAAATGAATCCTTTAACAACCTTTTTTACACACCCATTCGTACTAAGTTTTAATTGAGGTACACAACAAAATAAATTATATTGCTTAAGAAATTGCTTAGGGTTAAATTTTCCTTGTATTCAACTAGTTTTCCAAAGAAATAAAAAGTTCTCATTCTGAGTGAAGGCCCAAGTACCACAGATGTGATCCACTGTGCTAACCTTCAGCTCTCAGCTCTGACACACCCACCTCTACCCTAAGCAGCTACCAATGAATACATGCTAGTGAGGATCTAACTCAAGTAATTTCATAATTCTTGTATGAATTTTCCAGACAAATATGAAGAGTCATGTCAAAACATCACTAAATGAATTACAGCTATTAAAGACAGTTTTAATTAATTTTTAAAGATTGGAACAATTTAAAAATGACTGGAGAACTAACAGGCCTAATAAATGAAAGGTAACAAAAATACTTTACTAAATGTCTCTGCCTAATCCAATATATGTACCTAGGTAAACAAATTTATTATTCATGGGACTGCAGACTCTTCTAGAACTGATTTATTTAATAAATATTGATACATTGCCTTGCACAAAAGGGCCTAATCCAGGTTAAACTCTAGTCAATACAATATAATAATCTGGTATTGGTAGTTATTCCAGTAAGACAGTTTTAAATGCACAGCTTGTGACACAAAATAATCTTATCCCCATTTATCAAAGACAAGAGTAGTACTTAAAACAAATAAAAGGGAGCAAGACACCCAATTTTTTAACTGAAACAGCTTCATAAGCCAATATGAAACACACTGCTTTATACTTATCAACCTAGAATGTCTCTTTAAACACACTTTTGCTGAGCCCCTGGAGACTGTCTGTTCCCAGGCTTAAGGCTGTTAAACTTAAGAAGGCTCTTTAAGAAAGATAACCTACCATTCCCTTTATAAAAACAAATGCCTGTTCAACAAATGGAAAGTTGCAGTTTGAATCAGCTGAATGAATTGAAAGAAATCCAAGTACAGAACTCAAGATCTTTTTTTTTCTATCATTCTCTCAGGAAAGCCTAAATGAAGCAAGTGCAAACTTCGCAATAATACTCAGAAGAAGAGACAGAATGAGAATGAAATGACATGTGCTAAATAGGTTTCTAAAGAAATGTATCCAAGAACGATTAGAACAAAAAAGAATGACAGAGTGAAGTATAAACAAGAGGGCACTAATTCTTCAGCTATATAGATCATCATGCCCAGGCAAAGTAAAGGGAGAGGATAAGAATGAGCAGATTTCCTCTTTTCTAGCTCACCTACAAATATGTTGGGATGTCAGTAAAAAGGCGGTTGGAGGAGATAAATTCTCCATGGCACAGATTTTTCAAAGAGGAAATTAAAAATAAACAGAAAAAACAAACAGAAAAAACTATGAATGCAGTAAAAACACAGGCAAGTACTGCAAAAAGAGATCTGTAGCATGGCATGGACCGGAGACTTCAGTTCTTCAGAGTTTAATCACAACATGAATTGACAAAGGATACAATTAGAGACCACACTGTACAACTTACATTATTTTTTAATTGTGGGCTTTTTTTCCAATACATAGGTGAAACAGTTCATTTTTTTCTACTTGGGAAAATCAGGCTTAGGACTTACACATGGGAAGACATTTCTGCATTTCTACACTTCAGTACAAAACCCAAACAGCTTCAGGAAAAGAGATGATTTATCTGAATACACATGTCAGTCAGTGCTTCTGAGGCATCAGATCAGTTAACTAACGTCTCTGGGGTAGTTAAACTTTAAAACTTACTGTACTTTTTTAGTTATTTTACCCTGTTAAAAAAGACATTCTGAGAACACATTGATAAACATTGATCAGCAAGAGATTTTTACACACAGTGCAACATCCTTTGAAAAATGCATTCTAAAGCCCTAGCTTTGATGGTCTCTAAGAGTTAGTCCCTAAACATATTTATGGCTTGATCTTTCTACAAGTCACTTATGAAAACACCTGCTAACAGCAAAGCATATTCATGATCAATAAAGACAGGATGCAGCAAATAAAATTAAAAGGTTGCAGTTAAAGTGTATTTCCCATCTGCCAGTGACTTCTTACCCATTTCTACTAGACTTATGGACAAAATAGACTCCAAAAACTCCATAAAATCTTGAATCTGTAATAAATTTGTATTGAAAAGCACATAATTTCAGACTTACTAAGACAATTTGATACTACCATGGCTCATCTTCACAAATAAATCAGTTAGACCTGGGAGTACATCAAATATATCATTGCGTATCAAATATATCATCAGACATGACTGAATTATACTATTAGCATGCAACAAACCTGTAAGTCACATTATCTAAAGAAACTGTAACAATACATGATGCAACAATAAAATAATGCTTTTGATAGAGCATTTTGAGAAAAACAGGTATGTCTTATGCGCTTATATAACTCCTCCCTTACTCATGCACATTCTCGCCCTGTGCTGCTTCATGCACTGTGTCAGTCTGGGCACTCCTGCTGGATCAGACCCACACAAACACATGAGCAGACACAGCACAAGAGGCTCTGTAATGTATGGAAACAATATCACCAAACATTTCAGGTTTTGGGGTTTTGTTTTTTTTCAGTCTTCATCTTCTCAAGAACCTATTTGAATGTGATTTTTATTTAGGGCACTGTCCCATAAATAGCAAAACTAATAAAGTCCCATTTCCCATAGATTTTCTTTCTGTCTCAGCCATGCCCCTGTGCTCCAAGTAGTCATATTCCACCTCTCTCCCAGATGCCTATTATCTTACTGCCCTCTTTCAAGCGCTAACCACAATATACTTAACCTCTCATGTCCTCTAACTACTGACAGAAGAAAAGAGTACTGCACTTCATACCTGGCTCTTACCCCACAGACAACTGGCAGCTAAATACAGGTAACTGCTAAATTCATGCAAAACTTTCCCCTAAAGAGATGATCTTAATGAAGCCATCAACTTTAACAAGATGAGCTTTTGTTCAATGTTATTATATTGTAAAAACTTTGAGACCTTGCCCCTTGGCTAATTTCTTTGCTGAAAATTAGCTGATGAGCTCAAAACTTACTGAGATACAAGATTAAAGAGAATATAATTGCTCAAGACTTGTGACTTTAGAAAAGCAAATAAAAGACAGTTCACTACACAAATATACAAAACCAGCAACTATTTCTTTAAAAAACTCACAGCAAATAGGTGCATTTCAACATCTTATCCATATGAGAACAGCTGATTCTGAACTCCCAAACTGCAAAAATTTATTTTCTAACATGCCCAGTTAACTAAGGTTTTTTTTTAAAAAAACTGTGTTTACGTGTTTATTTGTCCTTTTAGTAAGTATTTGCATCCTCTGATCATTTTCAAGTGCATTTTAAAGGATGTGTAAAAGTCTCACAGACAAAAAGATTCTACAAATTTTGTGAAAACTGGCAGCTTTATAGAAAAAAGTAACTCAAATTCATGCTTCCAATGAGAGTAAAAGCAGGTGGAATTCCGCCTTCTCCATTGGCAGCCCCAGAAGACCAGCCAGCCAGCACCACATAGCACCAGACCTGATAAATTTTGGAACAAGCATAAGATACTTTGCATTTAAGTGTTAATCCACTCTAAGTTAATCATCAAAGTAGTGAGCATATAAAGTGGCTTTGTCCCACTTTTGGTAAATTCTAGCAAACCTAACAATATCATGACTAATAGGTGCACAGTTCTAGTTGCTTGGGTGATTTTTTTATTTTTAAAAAACTCATATATACAACCTACAGTTTTCTCCTGCCACTAAGTATTCCTAAGTTAATGCTTTTCTAAACACTAAAGGGAGCACGAGGTTTAAATCCATGCTGAAAAATAGATTTTTAAATAATGGAAAAATTAAATTCTGTTCATAGTACAAGCAAGATCTGAATGAGTTTTAAACCACCCATCATTAAAGACAGTGAAATCTGATCTTCATCTGTGCTCAGAATAGGAAAGAGCTACACATTTTGCATATTGCTACAAAAATTGATTCCACATAGCATTTTTCTAAGAGTGCATTTCTATAACGCATATTTTAAACAAAAAGTATTTTTCTCACAAAATTCTTTGACTAAATATTAACTTACAATTTATTTAGCACATTACCAAATGATGCTTGACTTCCTGCAACCAATGAAAAAAGTCTAATACATCCTAAAAATATCAATTATTTAACTATAGCTTAAGTGCACCTATGACAACAAGAACATTCCAAGTGATGCCATTCATTCAGCAAGAGTCATGTTCCAAGAATACTGGGATACTATACACAAACCCCACGGATTTTTTAGTTTTACTTATGTCAAGCTATTTCACCTGTTTTCACTGGAATACGATTACTACCAGTTAAGGAACACCATCTAAAGGCAGCCTAACAGAAACTAGAAAACTCAGCAAACATCTGTATAGAGTTTGGAATAATTTCTTGGTTGAGAGTTGAGTTTGTTGATCAGTTAAATAAAAATAAATCCCTAATTTTTCTATAGTTAGGATAAAGGTCTATAAAAACTTCTGCCAGGGAAAGTATCAATATTATGTCAGTGATTTTTTGTAAGCTTTCTCAAGAGAGGGTGAAACTGAAACAATTATTATACTGAAAAACCCCTGATGACATTGAAGAGTTTATGAAAAAATAAATCGTAATTTTGACAAGCTTTCTTGCTTTCACGGTTGCATTTAAATTTATGGAATCCCAACCAGACCAGGTTGTTGAGAAGGGTTCAAGACATCTTACAGCATCTAGCAGCATTTTTCCTCCTTGAAACAGAGAGCACACATTGACCCAGTTGAGATAACCTACTATGCCATTAAAGCAAGAAAAGCCTAACTTGAATTACTGTACACACTTGTGGTAAAAAAGTTAACTTTCATTTCAAACATTTAAATATTTGAGTTTTGAATACAGCTTTAAAAAAATCCAGTTCTGAATCACTGGAATTTTTGTTCTGTTTCCTGTAAAAGCACCAACAGCAACATCGTTCAGCATTCCGCTTGCAGCAGTTCAGAAAAGATCAGCCTGATCCTGCAGTCCTAAATTTACAGTCATTTCATAAACTTGAGGTCACATCTGACCAACTTATTTCTTCCAGTGTTTCCAAGCATGGAGATCATGATAAGGAGGCGGCACTTGCAACAGGATGAACAGTAACTTAGTTTTATGCTTCAAAGTACACTCTCACAAAGAAATAGTTTGCCAATAGCTCTGTAAGCTGCCTAGCAAAAAAAAAAAAAAAAGAAAACAAAAACCCCAAAAAACCCAACCAATCAACCAACCAACCAAAACAAAAAAAAACAATAAACAAACAAACAAATGAAAAAACTCCCCACACATACACATGTATATGTAACTTTGCTGAGAAGAATCTCTTTAACAGATGACAGGTTTAGTTCTACAAGGCTTGAAGAACATACCAGTTACCTATAACACCAAAAACCATTACAAAACAACACAAGACCCTGGCCTTCAAAGCAATGCCACAGCAAGGAAAACCACTATCTTCTTCCATTCTGTCACTGCTGGGAAAGAGAAGTTTCAACCAGGACACTGTCATATGAAAAGTACCCATTTGCAAGTATTCTATTATTGTATCAGCAGACAGAAAGGAAAAGAGTAGAACCCTTTGACTTCTCTTATATTGAGAAGGATAAAGGTTTACATTTCACCAAGTCTTGAAAAGCTGGCATAAGCAAGGGTAGCATAGCAAGATGGCACTACCCCCACACGTAACGATGGGGATGATGCTTTATCAAGCATCTCTTAAACACAAAATTGGGATGACCCAGACTGAATACCTGCCCCAACCACCTTCCTTACCTCTTCCCCTTTGCAGGCTCTTCTATGAAGCAACATGAGAAAAACCACCCATGTCTTCTCATTTTTTACAAAAAAATTGAGACTCAGCTCAGGGTCCATTCTGCTGCAGCTCAAGCCAAGGTACTATCTACAGATAAGCATCCCCAAGTTTAACATGTAGATAACAGTCACAAATGACTAAAATTTTCATTTAAAATGGAGAGCAGAACTCACTGAAGCTGATGACATGTCTCTCCTAATGTGTCAGTGGAACCTCCCTCTTCCCCAAAGCAGGTATTAAAATTCTGGGGTTTGACAAAACCCAGTTACAACAGTGTAGGTAAAAAACAAAGAATTGAAATATGCATGTGAAACACAAATGCCTAGTTATCTGGCAAATCAATAGCTAACCTGAAAATTACTCTTGATTTCAGCAAATTGTGGCCAATTGTGAATATAATGATATTGTTAGAGCGTCATTAGCTCTCCTTATAAAGTGGTGCACGTACAGTATCATTTTGGTAGAATTATGATATTAACTAATTTGAGCAGTCTAAGAGAAAGACTCTGACTTACGCTAATGTTTAGAAGACATATGTTAGAGTATGAAAAATTATATGCAGTACCATTTTCACCATTCTACAGGCGAACTCCAGAAACTGGTTTATTCAGTCTATATCAGACACCCTAAACTTATGACTACTAGAAAACCAGACCTGAAACCCACTCCTTGCTAAGAAGCATCCCTTTGGAAATCCTTGTTTATGTATGTGCTAACTACCATTAATGCAGAAACATCCACAGGTCTTGGGCACAAACAAGGCCTTCCTGAGCCACCAGGCACAGCACAAAGAACATCAGGTTTCTGCCCTGAAAGCCTTGCTACATCTAACTGGACTGAGCATTCAGACTTTCATATGAGCCTTCCAATGAATGAGACAGAGTACCACACATCTCTGCGCAGCGTTCCCACGTCTCTCAGAGGGACAAAACAGAAAAAGGGAAGAAAAACAGCAATAGTTTCCCCTCTGCAAAACCCCTCTTATCAGAACCATTTCAAGAATTTCTACTCGACAATTAAATTGACTCGAATAATGGAAACCGACATCCCAAATATACTATATATGGAATCGAGCCCAGTCAGCCCCCGCAAAGACACGGGGCACCAAAAACTCGCACCTCAGACACTCGGGTACTCATCCGCAAATGGCGGAGTCTCGCCCAGCGTACTCACACCTGTCACCTGCCAGGCGCCGGGCCAGCCCCTCCCTCCCTCTCTCTCTCTCTGTCTCTCCCCCTCCCTCCCGCAGCCAGGCGAGCCCGCTGGCAGCTTCCGCCCCTTCCTGGGCCGCCGAAGCCCCCCGATCCCTCCCCGCGCCGGGAAGCTCCAGCGACTCGCGAAGGAAAATAAGTTTCCATCTCTCGCTGGACGCCCCGCCGCGCCGCGGCTTCCCTTCCCTTCCCGTCCCTGCTCTCCCACCCCGCCCCAGCACGCCGGCACGAGCGGGGTGCCGGGGCTGCTCCCTCCCCGCGCACAGGCCTTCCCTGCCTTCCGCACCCTGGCACAGCCCGGGGCGCGCACAGCGGCCGCGGGAGCCCCGGCCCCCCGCCCCTGCCGGCCCCCGGCGCTTCTCCCTGCAGCCCCCCGGGGATGGGACCAGGAAACCGGCCCGGGGAGCCGCCACCAGGCCCGCCTCGGCGGGGTCAGCCTTACCCTGCTGCCGCTGCCGCTTCTCCTCCTCCTCCTCCTCCGCCTCCTCCTCCTCCGCCGCCTCCCCCACCACCACGGCAGCAGCCGCCGCCACTACCGCCGCCACTACCGCCACCAGCGCCGCCGCCGCCTCCGCCCGGCAGGGGGGACCCCGCCGACCCGACCCGCTCCGCAGCCTCCTGCCGCCGCCGTTCCGCTCCGGGGGGGGAGGAGGCGGAGGAGGAAGGAGGAGGAGGAAAGAGGGCAGGGGGGTCCGTGCTGCCGCGGCGGCGGGCGGGGTGGGGCGGGGGTGTGTGAGGGTGCGTGTGCGGTGGCTGTGGCGGCGCCGCTCCCGCTCAGCCGGAGCCGCCGCTGGGGCCGCGCGCCGCTCCCGGCCCCCTCCCCCCGCGCTCGCTGCGCTCCGAATCAAAATAGAGCCACAATATGGCGGCGGCGGCCCCAGCATCGCGAGACCGCGCCGCGAGCGCTAACGGGGATGCTCCGCGCGCCAATGGGCGCCGGGGCGGGGCGGGGCGGGGCGGGGGGCAGGGGCGGGGCCGCCGCAGGCTCCGCCCACAGGGCGGGGCGGGGGTGGGAGCGGGGCCGCCGCCTCAGCGCGCCCGGGGCACCCGCGGGACAGCGGCGGGACACCGGCGGGACACCGGGATGCACAGCGGCCCCTTCCTGCCCTGCCGCCGCTGCTCCGCCGGGCCCGGCGCCAGAGGAGGGAGAGGGGAGAGCGGCGGGGGCGGGTAGGTGGGCTGCCCGCCTGGAAAGCGAGTGGGGTCTGAAAGGGCTGAGGAAGAAAGGGCAGCATCTGCAAGGGGGAAAAAAAAACCTAAGAAAATCAATATTAATTGGAAAAAAACACAGCGTGTACTTTATATCCAAAACGGTTGTTCCGAGGGAGTTGCCGGACGCTTTCTATTAGAAACAGCAGCACTTCCTCTGCATTTCTCCATACTGTACACAGAGTACGTGGTTTCCCTCATTCCTCTGAGGTAGAGCTCTGACTGACTATCTCCCCACAATGCTGCCAGGCCAGCAGGGCCCGGCATGCTGCTGAATCTCACTTCCCCTCTCAACTCCACCAGCACCTGTGGAAGGGGTCACCTGTCGAGTCCTCGACAGGTATCCTTAATTTTAGTGGGGCATCCAAGTAGGTCTTTGTATTTCTGTAATTTGCGAAGTTTCATCTTAAATGAAAAGACAGCTTTCTCATTATTTCATAAAATCCTCCAGTAAATCAGCTGGATTTCGGAAATGTGATACCTTACACTACCTACTCCTTACTCTTCCTGTATTTCCTTTATTCCTGCATCTCTTGAATTCTCCTCCTTCCTCCCTGCAGTGAGCAGGTGCTGCCCATGTTGTATAACAATAGACATCCATTCTTCTGTCATCTTACCCGGCAAAATACTGTCAGACACAGAAATAATTTTAAAGTAATCTTTATCTGAGGGTAACTGTCTGAAACCCTGCAACCTAGAATGGGGCCTGGGAAAGGAATGAGACATGCTGAAGCTCTCAGCTTTCCCCATACAGTGGGACTGGGCTGGAATCAATAGAGAGAAAGGTTTTCTTCACCACCTCAACTCCCAGAGGCACCAGTGATTTCCAGCACACGCCAGTGTGAGAAAGGTACTGCAAAATGGTCAGGCCATAATGATCTCAAACCTTAAAACTATCCATTGCAGTATCCATTTCAGTGGTGTGACAAGAGAGAGCTGCACTTTCTTTGCAAAACCTCAGATATTACACTGGCCAATTAATAATTGCAGCAATGAATGACATAAACTAATTAAAAAAAACTAGCATGATGTAGAGGCTGGAACTAAATTATTTGTGACAATTTAGGCCAAGTATCCTGTTACAAGAAGTCAAGTCAACTTTGCCATTGAAACAGTGGATATTTGCAGAAATTATTGAAAATGCATTTTTGAAATGAAAGCATTAACAAGTGAAAAAATCCCTCTCAAGTGCATTTAGTTAAAGCTTAGTTAAAGTTTTAGATAGTTTAGCTAAAATCTCAAGGGAAGCAACTGCAAGGATTGACTGCCTGAAGTAAGCAGAGAGAGAGAGTATACAACACCAAAGAGTCTAATATGCTGTAAGGGGAAAAAAAAGAAGGAGGGGAAGAGGAAGACAGGTTTTTTCCCCTCAAGAAATGTGGAAACGTAGGTGAGTGGTTGTGTATATGCATTCCGGTAGGAATCAGTAGTTTTCATGAGCTGCAACAGAGGAGTCTGCAGATCTTTTGTACATTGGCAGCATGAAGTATGAAACACATGTGTCAAAACCTTATTACTCAGCCTGTCTTGTGTCAAGCTTATACAGGCTTGAGAGTCACTGAAATTTGTCAGTTCATTGTAAACAAAACAGTATTTCCACAAACTGAGACAGAAATTAATACAGCCCATACCAAAATGGGCAATGGGGTATCTAGAACGAAGATGCAGTGGGAAGATCAGATCACAGCCGTACTGGGGCTTGCTCCACTCTAATTGTCCAGGTACATTAATCAAACCTTTCTCTTTTGCGACCTGTGCTATATACAATTCATGGTCTGCCCAGTCATCTGCTCAGGCACCCTGCTCTTCAGCTCTTCCAGCACAACTGTTTCAGACTTTGCTAAGCCGTTCCTGACCTTTCAGACAGATAGGATAATATACTTACATGAATATGTTTTGTGGGCAAGAAGCTGAGTTTATTTTGCTAAGTTTAATACCAAGTTAAATATTTGACCCTTTTGCCTGCAGTTGCTAAAACAGGAATTTACCACAGGAAAGTGAGACCACCTCTCACTGCGGTATTTACTGCAATGCTTAAGCACTGGGGTCATGTGAGTGAGCTGCACTGTCCCTTAGCCCCTCTTCCAGGCTTGCCACACGACATTTATGTCTGAACCCATTGCTAAAGTAGCTCTTCTCTCCTCCATGGCAGCTAACTTTGAATTAGTTTTTAGCACCTTTCCAATACCAAAGAACAACTATTTAGGAAATTAGGTTTCTGTACTGAGATTCAGAAATGAACTGTTTTCCTATGTATCTGAAACAAGACCTAGGCAGATCTATCTAATAGTAAATTCTGTGTGTAAGTCTTATTGTGGTGCAAATCAAAGCTCAGTCACCACTGAGGCACAGGAATCAGAGCGAAGCTTCTTTCCATGAAGATCTTAGAAATTACCCAGCTTTTTGCCATAGAAGGTATGAGTTCATGTTTTTTAAACCTTCATCAGTCCGTTTATATTTTTCCCTGCTAAAAAATGAAATTTTAAATAGGGTTGGGAAATTCCTCTAAACATATTGTACAGGAGAGCTATTTCTACAAAGTACAATTTTATCAGCTTGCCTCAGATATTTCTGACGCTGAAATCTCCTGAGAATGCTCTTTAGAAAAGGTAAGGGGATGAGTCCAGTTAAAATCCACAACAATTGGCAAAATTATTTCTGAAACTGAGTTTAAAAGTTGTCTTCCACAGCAGAAAAAGGTAGCATTGGCAGCTTTAAAGACACTTTTGTATTGAACATTCAACCGGCAATTTATTTTTCATTCTTCTAGATAGGAGGTCTGTCAATCCTCCTATTGGGACAGTGACAAAAACAGAAGTAACATTCATTGGCCAAGGACAGTCCCTGGAAGCTCCCAGTCTGAGTTTGCAACCACAGCTTCTCCTACAAAAACAATTAGAATTTAAATTAACAACATGACAAGGAAATACAGAAATTCACTTTATTTCACAAGAAATTTCACGCATTGTACCTTCTCCCGTTCCACGTGGAAGTTTATCAGAGTTCTGTGCAGTTACAAAAAGCTGTTGTGCCCTAATGTTTTTCTTTCCAATCTGCAGAACACAAACAGCTCCTGTTATTACTGTTGAGACTCCCTCCTTTTCAGGTTGCTGCCGTCCTTAAAGATAGCACCAGCTTTTTCACTTCCTAACAGCTCATCTGTTTAGGAGTAGAGCGCAAACATGACATTTGAGATAAGGATGTGATTAAGAGGTGCCTTAGTGGTTCATGAGTTCTAGCAGCTTCACAAGATTTGGATAAGGCCTTTGCTGAAGGAAAATCCATTGAGATTTTGAGTTCAGGCAGCCTACCCAGGCTTTTCAATTGTAAAAGCACAGAGACCTGTGTTACAGTGGAGCATTATTGTAGTCTAAGTATTAAACTGACATACAGAAATAGTATGTTTTGGGAGACTTGGTAAGGTTTTTTTTTTTTAAATACTTTCAAAAATCCACACTTGTTTATATTGATCATGAGTGTCTTAGGAGAATGTTTACACTTGAAGGAAAATATCTTTGTCTACCCAAGGCAGTTCTGAAGTTTTTTTCAATAATTGTTTTAAAACTGGGAAAGACGGTCATATTAAATCAATCTTTCAAGTAAGTAGGGAAAAGTGCACCCTTGACAGATCTTTCAGTGCTCTGAAAATGAGAATTAAAAATGTGTGAATAAAACGTCATATATGTTCATATGACATACAGTTGAGGGAGTATCTACTGGGGAGACAAATTTAGTATTATTTCATGCTACCATAAACTTGTTGTATTAAACTGTTTTATGATAATTCAGTGACATAAAATATAAAAAGCCAAGACCATTTGAAGCTTCAAAATACTTCAGGAGAAACACAGATTATGTTTCTTCCCAAATCTACTGTTTCCTATGCTTTGTGGGAAATGGAGCTGAAAGCAATGGTAAAAATTTATTTCTACTTTTCTTAAGATTTATATAATACTGGTATATAGTTGCTGCATGTCTCTAGGGCTTTGATGAGCAAGTCTCTTGCAAAAGTCCATCTTTATTCGAATACCTTTCAATCACTTGTTTAAACTTTATGCTGTGTTGAAACCTGAGACAAAGAATGGTTTTAAGTGTTTCTGGACAGGTATAACTTGCTGAGTTGAGACAGGAAACCTACCTTGAAGTCCAAACAAATGACTTCCCTGTTCCAGATACAAATCAGGCATGAATGTTTTCATAGTAAAAACCCTTGCAGAATGTGTTACAGCTTTCTTTTTCTAGCTACTCGTTTTAACCTCTTCTGTCTCAATGACTTCAGCCAAATCCCTTTCCTTTACACATTTTGTAAATGTGAGAAGTGAGAGTGCAAATTCCAATATACTTAATCTTATTATATATGTTAACACACAAGGTGCAATAGTTATATTGTGTCTAAATTTCCCTAAATGTGCAGGAGGCTGTCAGTAGGTGGTTAGTATATTTTAAAATATAACCCAAAGTACTCTCTAAACCTATATGTTTCATGGTATTAGATTTCTCCATCTTCTTCTGGCCTTCTGCCCCACTGCTGTAATTACCTTATCACCCAATAAGAAAACTCTCTGAACAAATCCTGTGCCTGCTATTAAGGAAAATTAAGCTTAGAACAAATTCTCTGCATTCTTCTCTTCAGCTGCAGTACTTGACAGCTTGCATAGTACAAATGAAACACACAAAGCCTTTAAGCCATCCCACATGAAAAAAAAAAAAAAAGGAAGCTCAGAGCTTTCAAATGCTGATATGTACTAGATAGAGTCAATTTTGAACATGAGAGGTACTGGATCCCCCTTTTCAGTGGAAAACTCACTGGTGTAACAAAGCAGAATCAGTCGTGTGAGCTTATGTATGCACTGTACCAGTTTGTTTCCTTCTGGGTCTCATGCAAGCCCTTGTAAGGAGAAGGCAGCTCTGATTCCAGGTCCACTGTGTCCTGGGTCAGTCTGAGATTGCCAGCAGAAGTGAAAATTGTGGGAATGCACCTCACTGTGTAACCAGTTGTCCTCCAGCTACTGCATCAGAATCCTCAAGTTCCTCTTCTACTTGTGTGACTTCCGAGTTCCAAATTGAGCTATGTTTCAGCCATAATCCCTCATGGTTTTACCTTTCCTATGGGAAAAGATCACTTGGGCGCAACCACTGTTAAAAATCTTTCATTATCACAGAGCAAAATATTAAGAAATACTAAACTTCCAATCATCAGCTCACTAGCATTAAGAAAGTTTGTCTCTTTGCCAGGGTAAAATTCTCGATACAACTAGGAAAATCAATAGAGAAAATAAGATGGTCATTTTGAAAACAATCAGCTACCACTGTGGCTGTTTTCAGCTACTACAATGTCACATAGAGGTAAAAGAGTAAATTGAAGGAAGTTTGTTAGGAGATGAATGACATACATACTTAAAGGAATGCATTAATGTCCAAAAATTGTGGTGTTCACTTGTTGGTACTTTTTTCATCTCAAGATCTTCTGATAAATAACAAAATACCTTAGGACTCCACAAAACTTTGTTCTCCCTTCAGGAGGACATCCATTCTGCAAAATATACACAGCCCTTGAGATCATAACCTAGAAACTATAACCCCAGCTAAGCCAAACACAAATTTGTACTTAGATTTAGGCATAGGAAAATTCTGTTGGCTTTACTCAACTTGCTTAAAATTAAGCATATGTTTTAACACTTTACTGGATTAGGGCCCATGTCAGCAAAATAAATTTCTTGGGAAGAAGTAATAAAAATGTAGCTTGCAGTGAGGGACAGCAGAGCCATTCACGGTTACAGAAGCTTTAAAACACTAGCTGGTATTTATATATTTAGAAAAGAAATCAGGCGTTAAACAAAACATTTTAGATAGCAAACTAATTAGTCTGCTACAGAAGCACTTTTTTTTTTCATTTGAAGAAAAACATTTTTTTGCATCCTTGCATCCCCAAAACCAAATTAATTTGCACATCAAGGAAAAATGTTTTTTGCAAGCACAGATTTCAAAAGCAATTTCCCCACTGTTTAGTAACAGCCTGGCTGTTCCAGATATACCATTGCATTTCCTCAAAAAGGGCACAGACAGGAGGCCAAGCTTTTTAAACACAGTTTCATTACACACATGCACCTGAATTTGCTCATTCAAGTGAGTATAATTGCATATATACTATAAATGTCAGCTAACTAATTCTCTTGTATGCACTGTGCACTGATGTGTATTTTTTTACTGCTAAGAACCTCTCTGAATAATTGATGTTGTAGGTCTATGCTTTAAAGAAAACTTCATCTACATCATTTGCAAAACCAGAAGGAATACGATTCTACCAGACTGTGTCTGTGTAAATTTTATTTTTTCCAGCAGAACTTTTCTGTTGCTAACAACAGTGGGGCAAAGCATGAATTCTAGTGTAGATATGACTCCTTTGGCATTTAAAGCACAGGGCTGTCTGTAACTGCTCCAAACTGCTCTATCGTGTGTGAAAGGCCACACACCCTCCAGGAAACACGGACCAGGGAGGGGCAGTGATGGAATGGCCCTCTATCCAACGAGGCAACACTTAGGATGAATCAAGCTCTGTCTTGGGTAGATGATGAGCAAGTCAAGAGTTTATGGGTTGGGTTTAAAGAGCAGACTGGTAAGGGTGACACTACATGGGTGTTTGCTGCAGGCCACCTGGTCATGGGGAGGAAGTAGATGAGGCTTTTACAGACAACTGGAAGCAGCCACAGTCACAGGCATCTGTTCCTGTGGGGGACGTCAACCACCCTGACATCTGCTGGAGGAACAACACAGCAAAGCACTAACAGTCCAGGAGGTTTCTGGAAAGCATTGGCCACAACTTCCTGACACAGGAAGGTGGTGGAGGAAAAAATGAGTAATGGTAAGTGGTTGGACCATGTACTAACAAACAGGGAAGGCTTTGTTGCAGATATGAGGGTTGGGGGCAGCCCTGACTGCAGCAGCCATGAGATTCAGTATCGTGCATGGGGAAGAAGGGCAGCAAGTAAGAATGCAACGGTACACTTTGGGAGAGCTAAGTTTCAGCAACGTTCTTGTAAGAATCCCATGGGAACCCAGCCCTGCAGAGAAAATGGTTCCAAGGGAGCTAGCCAATATTCAAGCAGCGCTTCCTCCACACTCAAGAGCAGTGTATCCCTATGAGCAAGGATCACAGAATTGTACAGGTGGGGAAAGACCTCTTGGATTGTTGAGTCCCACTGTTAACCTATCACTCTCAAGTCCAGCATTAAACCTTGTCCATACGCACCATATCTACATGTTTTTTGAGCTTCAAGGGACGGTGTCACTTCCCTGGGCAGCCTGTTCCAGTGCTTGATCACCCTTTCACTGGAGAAAATTTTCCTAATACCCAATTTAAACCTCCACTGGTCCAACATGAAGCCATTTCCTCTTGTCCTATCTGTTGTTACCTGGTAGAAAAGACCAACCCCCACCAGTCTACAGCCTTGCTTAAGGTAGTTGTAAAGTGTGACAAACCTCCATTTCTCCAGACTAAGCAACTCCAGCTCCCTCAGCTACTCCTCATAGGTCCTGTGCTCCAGATCCTTCACCAGTTTCATTTACAGAAATCGATGCATGGGATATTCCACTTGAACATGAGGAAGAACTTCTTTATTATGCAGTGGACCATGCACTGGAACAGATTGTCCAGAGAGATTATGGAGTCTCCCTCCTGGTGGTATTCAAAAATCCCTGCGTGAGCAGGGAGGTTGAACCAGATGGCCCAATGTGGCTCCTTCCAGCCTGACCCATTCTGTGATTTTGTATATTGAGGCACCAGTGGTCACATCAGGACTCTGTATTAATGCTGTGGCTCTTCCCAGCAGCAGTGGAGCCGTACCAGCAATCCTCTCATTAGCACCCTTGTACAGAAAATGTGTTAAACTTCCAAAATACGTGTTATCTATTCCTTGACCATTGCTTCACACCTGAATCAGCAGGCAATGAATGTGCATTGTATGTTCTGCCTTTTCAAAAGGAAAAACCTTCATTCTGAAGACACCATAATTTGTTTTCAAATTATCTCTTTTACTGATCGTTAGTAGCTCTCTCCTCACAGCCAATCTTGCAAAGGAGCAAGGTTGCTGAGTGCACAGTCTGCAGGTATTTGTGTTCATTCTGCATTCCCAGCTACCACCCCAAAACCCGCTGAACAGTTTCAGATACACACATTTCTAGTTCAGAATTTTTTCAGAAAATAAGTGTTTGGGCTGGCAGTAGTGTCCTTACAAAAGGTAAGAATGAAGATGGATCTTACCTTACTCTTATGAGACAGGGAATCCACTGGAAACACCAGCCTTGAGACACATGCAAAACAGGTTTCATTACTCCACTGTTAATAAATTCTTGATTTGACTGCATTTCACAGCTCAGGATCCACAGTCCTCTTTTCACGTCTTATTTGCATGGACCACTGTTCAGTGAAGACCTGGTCGTGGTCCCAATGCCCTACTGAAGAAACAAACATTAAACAAGCATTTTTAAAGCAATGTATGTCAGTAAATTTATTGACTGCATGAAACTTATGAGATCACAAATGGTAAGAAAAATGGCTCCAAATGAGTGTTTACTCCAGTAATCCTTACAGACTGTTATGGGACTCTACTTAGTAGGGTTTGTAGAAAAAAAACAAAACAGAAACCAAACCATTCTTCTTCCTATCTCTTATGTCAGAGGTCACCTTTTCTTCAAAATTCACCTCTTTACCAACTCTTCTGAGGTCCTGTGTTGATTTCTGCAGTGAGGTATACAGATACCATTAATCAGGTTAAAGGTTTTAATATGTTTTTAAATTGCACTCTTCTAGTAAGCCCCAATGCCTCCTTCTCAGCTGGAAATAAGTACTGTGGAATCCATAATATCATGGATAATAATGACACATATGAGTCACATCCCAATTCCATTGTATGGCTGTCATCTTCTACTGATGGGCAGGAGACCTGAACACAAATTGGAATTGTGCAGGTTTTGTGTAGAGACAGGACTGCAAAGAAGCCTTAGCACTCACCTGCACATTGACTGTGAGTGTGGCAAAAAGGAAAATTTGATTTATTGGCAGTAGCAGCAATGTGGGGCTAAGTCAAGCTGGCCAGCCAAGCTGAGGTGTGCTGACCTATAAGAGAAGCCAGCCCCAGGGACCAGGCTAAGGCAGGAGATGGCCAGAATGACAGCTCAGGCTCACCAACAGTTAACTCAGCACTGTGTGTTTAAGAGAGCTGTAGTAATGGAACCATAAAAACTCCCACCAGTTGAGATCTCAGTTTGAGAGCTTCCTAATGCATTACATATTTTAAAGTTTAATCATCAGCCCTTCTCCAAGCAAAACTCCTACTCATTTCAGTTAATCTCTGTCAGAATCAGTCCAAGTAGTAGGTAACAGTCTGAAGTTAAAGTAAAAATAGGTTTCTAATCACAGAAAAGAAGTTCTGAAATAGTCTTCCAATGGCAATGGTGAGTGAAAACTAGTTTAAAAATGTAATAAAATGTAATAAACATGTATTATTGCAGCTTCATGGAACTATGTGCAATGAACCATAGAGGTCTCATCTGGTTCAATTTCCTAACTACCAAAATCCAATACCTAGTAGTAATCTGAAATTTGTATATGCATTGAAATGTTACTGATTAAAATAATTGTCACTAAATATTCATTTTAGTGAGACAATCATCCTCAGAAAAAAAAAAAAGAAGATTTAAACCGCTGTTAGTAACTTTTTTTATAAGTAATTTTTCAACTTGTTTATAAATACTTGATGCCCAACAGCATAAACTTTGTTTCTAATTTAGAACGTTTCAGTTTAATTTTTAGGAGTAGTATTTCTATCAAGAACTCTTGCTAGAGTATTATGCACAGATTTTTGTTTTGAATAAGGAAGGTCTACAAAGACAAAGCATGTATTTAATTGCCAAAGAATATTTTTAATACTAATTTTAAAATATTCATTGCATTTTTAAAGCAATAAATATTCAAGTAATTAGTGTGTTTCAAGTATGATTAGTACTCATAGGAACTTTGGGATTTTCCTAATCAGTACTTTTATATCTAAACCATCTTGTATGCATCAGCTTATATAGGAGAGAAGGAACCCCAAATAAAATACAAGAAAGGACTCAAAAAAGAAAGTAGGTTTTAGGTTTTATTTTGATTGTGATTATTCTAACTCTGAAAAAAAAAACTAAAGGAAGGTCACAACAAAATAAAAACAGGTGGGAAAACAGTTAAGAGATGGTGTTAAAATGCTGCAGCTGGGACCCATAAGGTACCTGTATAAAGAACAAGTAATAAATGTTCTGCACAGGAGTTGAGTTTTAAAATGTCTAAGTCAAGATTTCCTAAATAATTGGTTTCATTTTGGTTGTTCACCTGTGATAAAACATTAATTTAATTTATCCAACTTTTAGTTTAAGGATGTATGTCATTAATTTTAAGTTGTGATTTCATCTAATTTAATCTACAGCCTTTCTCATACCTGTAGTATAAGTAAATTTGTAGCTTGCATTTTAGATAATGCAGCTTCAAAAAAAGAATTACATAGACCACATGGCCACGTAACTGGGCAATTTAACTACAAGTGCTCTCTGTTTCTTTGAGGTATGATAAATTATAAAGGAAAATTATATATATGGAGTCTTTCTGAAGCAATGTAGGGATGAAAAAACAATACCTGGTATAATTTCAGAGTGGAATCAAATAGAAATGTTATAAATGGTAGGAGAAAAAAGTTGTAACACGGTGTGTGATTTTTTGTTGAAATGAAAGAACACGCAGCCATAGATGATGCAATAAAATAATAGCGTACAACGTTAAATACCATGCACTGCAATAATGGAATTGACTTCCAGATAGTACACCTACGTTTCTTATAAAGTGTTTTGTACTGCAGTTTTCTCTCTCACATCTAGAACTCTTTCACAGATAGAGTGAAATAAAAGGCTTTTTAAAATATGGATTTGTAACAATTCCTAGAGAAAAAGTAAAAAGTGGATAATTTTGAAACTGCAATAGTTTGATAAAACTTTTAAGAAAAAAATCTGTGTATTACATCGGAAAATACTTTTAGCAGTATTGAGGTGGCACTACTTGAGGCACTAGAAATTAGGCTGAAAATAGCTATTGAAATGGAGTAGAGTTACAGTATCCACATCAGTTTACGTCTTCTTCAGATAATCCAGTGCCCTGCCTCTAAATATGCAGATCAGAAAATCACTGTGTTTAAATGTATTCTTAAAACATTTTGCTGAGCAGAGCTCCAGTGTCACTGTAAGGTAGCTAGCAGAGATAGCCATGTAACCAGAACAGAAGGAAAGTATTCAGTTCACGTAGCTTTTAAGCTTTGTACTTAAAGGAAAATATCAGTAGTTAAAAAAATCCCACCATGTTTAAAAAACCTTTTAGGTATATTAAGAGGTCTCATTACTGTTTTTTCTAAACAAATAATAAACTTTTTAAACTCCACAAAAGTCAGCAGTACTGTGAGCATTAATTCCTGGTTTAGTGCTAGGTAGGAGAGCATTCCAAATGTAAATCTGAAGGCTCTTGGTCCTTGACCTTGTAGAGCTGACTAGTGTAGATTGTAGTGAGGTCTCATGCTCACGGCATAAGTCCATAAGGCATTGGGCAAAGTTGTTGAGAGCATCATCCTGGCTGCACTGCTCCGCCAGACCACCCTGTGCAAGTAGGAGCTCTCCCATCTGCCTTATAACAACCTATGCAGAAATCAAGGCAGGAGCACAAAGCTGCAGGAAGTACCAGGCAGCAGTTTGTGGTGCACGGCTACAACCACAGCTGGCTCTGCAGCCCATTGCAAAATAGAGCCCTCATTAATCAAGATAATTTCATGAGTAGAGTTCTTTCATGTCTCTACTCAACACACAGTACCTGGACTATGGTGGCAACAGCTGCCTTAAAGATACCCTGCTTAAGAGTGATCAACAGATACTGGAAGCAGTACCATGTGTCTTTTAATCACATTGCACAATGCACAGCGTTACTTGCATGTGATCTAAAGCAAATACTGTTTTTATTCCTTGGCAAGGTAAAGGGGGCACTGCCGTATCTTTATGGTAAAAACAGAGAATAAGAAGTTAAGCAAGAGGTTTCTGTCAGGTGAAATGCCAGAAATACTGTTAATAAAGTCATTTGTTGAGCATTGTAATTCCCAACATCTTAATTCTGGAGGAAGATGCCTACCATTAAAGTATTTTTTTATTCTTGCGGTAAGAAAAATAAGCGCCATCCACCTAACTCAGAGATATTAGAAGTGCCTTAATTAAAAGACAAGCATGAAGGACAGCACAGCAACAAACTGATTCGTTACAAACAAATCTACATGTAGAAAAAACCTCTCCAAACCACAAAGAGCAGCAGAATTAACCTGGGCAAAGGCTGGTTCCTTCCCCCTGCTGCAAAACAGGTTCCTTGGAATGCATGAAGAAAACCTGGTCTGAATGTAAGCACACTGGGAGCATGGAGCCATTGGCTTTTGGCATGCATACAACACAAAACAACCTGAAAGCACAGAACAACCCCCCCCCAACAATAGCAAAAACTGGGAAGTAGGTCAAATGCAACACTGAATTTTTTCAAAATACATAACAGTTCCATTATATAAATTTTTTCTCTTCCATGATACTCTCAACATTTCTCCCTTCTACTAGAAAAAGTTACAACTATTACTAGGATTCCTTTCTTTTACAACATGTGGAAAACAGAAGAAATTAAATATTCTGCCCATGTTTACTGCCTTATTTCTACCAGGGTATTCTCCCTTGACTAAGTTCCACAAATCTTAGATTGAAATTTATGAACAAACAACTGTCCTTGTTATTTGTGCTTCTGTTTCCCTTTAAAACTCAAAACCTCTGCCTTTTAATCGTGTGGAGATTTTTTTCTTATTAACGGCTTATTAAAAACATTTCTACAGCGGGCCAGTTCTTGCTCCTCACTCACATTAGTTTCAGTTCTTTTTTTCAAAAGTGTGTGGCTGATATATGTTCTCATCTTCATGAATTATCCCTTTCTAAAACGGAAGAACTTCGGAGTAAGCAATGTCATATTAGGCTTTACAAAGAAGAGTAAAGTCAGCAAGATACAGAAAGCAATCTTACCCTACTCAGCACTGGCTTAAGTGAACTTTTCTAAACAGTGAGTGCAACAAAAGTGTTGCAATAGCTGGGGTAGTTCACACAGTTCCAGCTTTGGAGGTGTCTACAAAGAACTTAATGTACAAATGTGTCAGGAATGCTGTAGGGTATAGTTCATCCCTCAGGGAACAGATTAAATTGTTTCTCTAAATCCCTCCCAGGCCTATTTCTATTATATGTGATTCTGGTTATACAATTAAAATTTGTACGTAAAATGCAAACATTTTTATTAGATTATCATAATTTTTGCCCTTGTGATCAATTCCTTTATCTATGTAAAACACTACCATGTTAGATATATGCAAAAATGCTGTCCAATGTAAACAGAAAAAGATCTACATTTTTACAGATTCCTATGGTTCACAAAAGGTTATACCTCTCTTCTCTACATTTTCCTTCAGAGTAATAGGTGATAAAGGAACAAGTCACTTTAATTTTTAATATTATTTGGTATTAGAAACAATCATCTCATGTATTATTAGTAAGAAGACTTGTCAACAAGTATTCCAATTCCTGTATTCCAGTTTATATAAAAAGGATTGGAAAGGAGCTCTTGGGTTATCAAGACTGTGTCCCTGTTATCAGAGTCAGCCTTGCAGTCTGTAATTTATCAAACTTCAATTTGTTTGCAAAGTTCTGCCTTAAAATACTGCTTCCATTATACCGACTGGGCAGCTGTTCCCTTCTCCTCTGATGGTTCAAAATTTCTGAAGTTTTCAAAGTCTATTTATTTCAGGCACTTTGTACTACTTCGGTCTTGTGCCAGCACTGATTTTTATGTTAGATATCAACTTTCTGTCCATGAGAGAGGGAGATAGCAATCCTAACTTCTCTTTGGTTTTAGGTTAAATTTTTTTGCCTCTTCTTTAGCTGGTCCATTAGCCACATTTCAATTTTTCCTACTGATTTTCATCTTGGATACATTAACTTTTCTTTTACTTGATGTGTTTCTTTTGACATCCTTATCAGCAAGAAGATCTTTACCATTGGTAAAGACATGTACCTCATCAGTATGTTATAATCTACTCCTAAAGTATATGTAGAATCATATCTTATTTTAAACTTTTCTCAGTATCTTTGGTAATATTTCCTTCAATATTTACAAGCCTTGCAGAGGACTGAGATACGATCAATGGATCCAACTGCTTACATTGTAGTTGTGTTTCATCCTAATCATAGGCACATACTTGCTATTTATGCACTTTCCTTACTATCTGACCAAGTCACAGTCTCTTTTTCAAAATCTTTACTTCTGGATTCCATTTCACATGGTAGTTCTTCAAATATAATGATTATTTTAATCTATTATCTCTGTCCCACCCTTCAAATGAGCATATCCAGGTCTTTCAACTTTGCTGCTATCTCAAATGTTCTCATGTTCATTTCTCAGGGTTAAACACCCTTCTCCCTAAATTGTGTATTTCTTAGTAGCTTAGAGGCAGTACAATTTTTTAGCTCTACTTTTACTCCCTTTACTTGTTCCCATGCTCTGTCTTTCCTCTAATTGTTGGTTATTGGCACTTGTTTAAACCAGCAGACACCAGCCAATATTCACACCAGCTACATTTTGTGTATGAATGGTAAATCTCAATCCCATTCACAGTTCAGTGCCAGCCGATGGTGGGGGAGAGAGAAATCTGCCGCTGTGGTGCAAATTAGCCTGCCTTCAGATAGAAAAGCAGGCAAAGAAGCTTACAAAATTACTTCTTTAGCAACAATTTACTGATAAAACCTGAATCCAACAGAGCTTAAAGAGAAGCTTTATGACTGGACTATGTGATTTTTCTAACCAGTTCAAACTCCCCAACCTCTGCAGCTTGCCTGTCTGTAAAGGAGCAGTAACACCCTAGCAGAGTTTATGTAACTGCTACTCAATATTGCATTAAGCTTCCTCCATCTGACATGTAAAACTTCCACCTGCTCAGTCACCCAAGTCCTGACTTGAACTAATGACTTTTGATACTACTGGGCTATATTTGCTCCCGGCAGGCTGATAACGAAGTGTACAGAGGATCGCCTGATCCAATTTATGCTATAGTCTGAGACAATAATCACTTTACTCTGGCTCTTACTACCTAGCAGCAGAATCAGTTTAAGTTAATTACTGTCTAGAGAAGAAGGAAACTGCAAACGCAGTGAGAAATCCATGTGCTGTGGTGTTTTAAAATGTCAGAGAGTCACTATTGTATCATTAGCTATAATTTTAAGCTTTGACAATGCTGTCAATGAGCCTTGGTATTTTGTCATTGGTGTACTATTTGAAAAAAATCTGTTTCTCTCCATTGGCTTCTTCTTTCATCTCTGTGGTTGGCAGCCTTGTTATTTCTTTTTCTCTCTAATGGAAATTCTAGAACTACTGGTAGATAGAAAAATATCACTATAAAAAAATACGATTCTCCCTCCTTAAATACATCTTTCTTTCTCTCTGCTTAAAAATTAGGTCTTTACAATGTAAATGAACACTGCTTCTTCACCCTCCCAATTTGTTCCAAAGGCAACAGGAGCTTTTAAAATCTTTTTCTCTCTAGACTTACCATTGATATAATTCTGAGTTCCTGTGAAAAGTTTGTTTCTGTCCACTCCCTTCTTTTTTGAACAGAGATGTCATCACAAATCTCCTGTTATCAGGCAGTGCTGAGAGTAGAGCAACTGTGGAACCTCTAACTGCCAGCAAAGATGATTGAGTTGGCAGTGATAAAGTACAGGAATAAACAAAACGTTGTAGTGTGCTTTAAAGATTCAAACTGGCTCTGCATTCGAGCATTTTCAATGCCAGATCCACACAAAATAAGTATAAAATACGCCAGCAAGTAAAAAATAAGCCTGTGTATTCTACGGCAGAATAAAGCAGCTCATAGGCTTTCTGTTTAAGCAATTGTAACGCCCTGATTACCAGGGAGCCTTCCAAGCTTCTGAATGTGGCAATTTTTTTTACTACTGTTATGCTTATTTACAGGTCTCTAATCTCCCCTGCCCCTCCCTTAATGCATGTCCTGTTCCTGTAGGCAGAATCAGTTTTGTAGATGTTTCCTCAAAACCTATGACACAGCTCACCTTGCCACCTGTAGATAGCTCTACCTGCTCCCAAAGAACTTGTATCTAAAGAGAAATGGAGGAAGAGCTCCATTCACCTTGCTAGAAGCTGGTCACTGGAAGTCCATACCAGCAGATCCACAAACTAGAAGATCCTTGAGAAAAGTAGATCTGGCACTGCTGTGCTGAATCCAGTGCATCCGTGTGAAACCAAGCCTCTCAGACAACCAGGGATACCTATCTGGTGAATTCAGCTTGGCGTTATGAGGAAGCAGCAGTGGAGAAGCTCAGCTGCACCAGTGGTAGCCATCCTGAGCAGGTGACAGCAGAACTAGAAAATTAGAAATGCGCAGGCCTCCTCAGGTGCTAAAAAGCAAGGTGTGTTTTGTGGATGGCTCATTAAATTCCACTTCAGTAATGTGGAATTAAACTTTTCCACAGGTATGTGGCACTGTACCAAAGGCGCAGCATTTTTTATGTGGTCTGGGAACTGCAGAAGACAGATGAGATAGAATGTGGCAGCATCACCCTGGCTTCTCCTGCCTCCCAGATCATTTACTGGCGTGAACTCAGCAGGGATTTTAGACACAGGTGGTGCCACAAACGCAGTGGTCCAGTCCCCAGTGGATACCCTAAACTCAGCTCTAAACTCAGCTCTTCCAAAGAGCAACTAGATACTTCAATTTTGATGCACAGATAAATGAACAATCCAAAGAATAAGCATAAATCTTAGAGGTGGCTTTAAGCCCATCCTTGGGACTTTGACTGGAGTGTGAAAATTTCCAAGAAAATGCAGAAGATGGAAGTTCAGGGAAACTGAGAAGGCATCATGCAGAAAATGACACAAAGTCACATGCCTGAGTGCTAGATTTCATCATCAGGGCTCCAATTTAGATTACATGTTTGGTGATACTTTAGGTAACCACACAATCTACTATTCCCAAAGTTCTCCTGCCCCAGTTCTCAGGAAGCATATGAATAACGGGCAGATAGGATTAACATAAGTAGTGTGTATTGAAATGCCAACTTATTCTATTAATATTAGCAAAGTTTTCATAAGGAAAGATTTTATCTTGTCAGAAGAAGAGTTTGGTGTCCAGGTTACTTCTAAACCGTAGCATCTATCTATGTTCCACAGAGAATGGTGTGTCTGTAACCAAAGGCCAGAACGAGTATTTAAGGGAAAAAAACATAAACATATCAAAGGGAAAGAAAAGGACTGTGGAATAAGAAAGATAGCTTGCTTTCCATTTCTAGAGGCACAATGAAACCAAGTGCTTTGCATGAGCTACACTGTCAATAGCTTAAAAAGATTAGGAGCAAGGCATTCTTTTTGTGCACGCGACCTTTTCAGCAGCATGGCAAATAAAATAAATAAAGAGAATAGGCCAAGCCCAGAGGTGGGTTTATATTTAAACACACAGTTTACATTCAAGTTTCTAGGAGAAGATTTGGAACCATGTGATGTAAGCTTGGATCTTCTAATTAAGATCAAATTGCATAGTATTTTTAGACTTTAAAACTACATGTTTTGACCCAAAATGTAGTTCAAGTTTTCTTTTCTCTTGGATCTATTGTGAATTATTAGCACTTGACATTCTACAAACTGGGTTTGGCATGGACTTCCACAGACATAAACTCAGAGTCAGAGTGGGGCTGTTGGGCTGGGCTTTTTCTCTTTTCAGTAAACACAGATTTATAATGTGCCAAAAATTCTACAGATCCCTTCAGTCCAAAGTCAAGGGGGAGGCTTTCAAAACATTCTAAGCTTTTTTATTCAAGCCACCTCGTAGTTTTTTGTGTAGGCATTCCTTCCTAGCAAATAGCACAAGAGCTAGCATACTGAACAAATAAATACAAAAAGGTTACTGAGTGTATAACACTTTCCCCTCAAGCAGCCTCCTTCTACCTTGCATGCACACACTGCAGGTTTGAATTGCAAGCGTAATTTAATTCCCACAAAACAAAACAAAACAAATAAGGCCTGCAAGGATTCAGAAAAAAATATTATTGAGTCATGGCAACTTGTTTCATGTGTGAGCTTACTGAAGATTTAAAAGTTTCAGAAATAATTTCTGCTTGTTGAAACATTCATTTGGACCTCAATGAAACGTTCATGAAGAGCTCCTGTAATCTGGACCCCACCACAAGGAAAGATCAATAGATTACTCATGGAAACACCAAATTTGTCTTCTTGTGATATTTTTCTGACTTGCAATAAGTTTCCAATAAATGTACCTAGCCCTAGTGGCATCTTGTTCAGTGCTCTGGTTTTATACCTGAGGCAAACATGACTTAATAAGACAAATAGTCCTGTGCAGTAAGGTAAGGTAAGGTTTTTTCCTTAAATATGTAAGGCAGACTTTGTCTCTTTAAAAGTGAAAAGACCAACCAGTTCTCACAAAAAAGTTGCTTTGGGCATGCTTTTTGCTAGCATACATCATGCTTCACTTACAGTGTTACAAAGCCACACCTCTCAGTCTCAAAAACAAAAGCTCACTTTTTCATAACTCACCATCCCTGAAGGAGGTAAACACATCCAAGGAATTAAAACTAAGTGCCACTAAAACTACTATAGTGGAAAGAAGAACCTTTGTGCCATGAAAGTGATATACTTTTGGGCTCCTAAGGACTACACCAGCAGTCTTCAACTTAAAAAGAGAGAAATAGAAGCATCATTACCACAGAGTTTCACAACATCATATCCATACACAAGGTTCACAGCCAGTCCAAGTCCAATGATAAGTGATCTGTAGCACGCTATGCATTGTCATGCAGCAAAAGCCACTTCCTTGTGTGCATGCCCACAGCCCTGCTCCAGCTTGCACAGGACGAGAGGTGAGTGGGTTAAACCTCTATTTCCACTGCTTCTCGACAAGGCTATATTAAGGCTGAAGGCCTTAATGAAGTTTTTCTGAGGTTGTATATCATAGCTTGCCTTCCTTTTTTTTTACTTTGTTCAAAAATAGAGTTCAATCTTTGGAAAAGATTTTTTTATAGAGCTTAAAACATACATGGTTAGAAGAATCTGATCTAGATTTGAGGTTTCATGTGGAACTGAAAAAAGCAGACCCTTCTTGCCTTCCCTCTATGAAAGTGACATTAGGGATTCACTAGATGTGAAGAGGTTTTAAAGATCCTTTACTACCTAAAGCACATTCACCATATTCTCTTTCTCCAAGAGAAAATTCTCTCCTCGTGTCTGCTTGTTTGGATGGTGGACATCATTGAGAGGGTATGCGTGGCTGGCTGAGGAAATTCTCTACTGCAGTGGTGACACAATGCGATACACGCAGTGACTGCCTTGGAAAGAGTGGCTGTATGCACAGGACATCCTTAGCGTTTAGGGTTTGTTGTTACATTTTCCCATGAAACCAGAACTGAAAGAAGACAGTTATCAAGAACCTTTTAAACTTGGTCTTATGATCTAGAAATTCGGTGTTACTCTGGGACTTGAAAAGAATTGGTGATACATCAGATGATAAAGGTATATAAATAAATCTTATGCTTTTAATAATCTCTGTATTCACTCCTCTACTGGGGATTTTCAGAGTAAGGACTGGTAGGCACCTATCGCAGCACAAGCATTTAGATAAAGTGGTATTGTTGCTTAAGGGATAAGGATATATCTTAAGGATGTAAGAACTAACCCGTTTTTTGCCTGTCAGTAAGCGTAAATACTGCCACTAGTATCTTGGGACAGATTTCTCATCTCCTTTGCTGTGTTAGTGTTGTTTAATGATTTCTTGCACTACCCTCTCTACATTAGTTTTGGTTTCATTTATTTTTTTCACCTTGTGTATTTCCCAAGGCTCAAGCTGCTATTCTTCCTTTAATTAACAAAAATTTTAATTTTATTTTAATTTTCCATTCTCTCCCCATTTGTCTTCTGTTCTCAACTTCATTTCTTTCCACTGTGTTTTTTTCTTCCCATTTCTCTGTCTCAGTTCCTGGCCTTTGTTTCCATCTCCTCCCAGTTTGTAATCTTGGCTTCTTTTCCTTCTGTCACCCCTTGTTCCACAGTCTCTCTTCTTGACTTTGGCTCAGTGCTGTGCCACTTCAACTAGCCTGCTAAGCTCTCTGAGGATACATATATATATATGCACACACACTTTGTTGCCTAACTAATTGCCATGGGCTATCTTGGGGTTCCCCCCATTCTCCATGACTATTTCAACTGAACAGTCACTTTGGGACTCATAAATGTGCTAAGGAGGCTGGTTCTTATAGTACCCATAAAAAAAAACTCCTTCAACTTTTCCCCTTCCCCAGACTGCAGTTTTTGCCTGTCAGAGTTGTCTTGCAACCCATGAGTGTGCAGATAACCTCCTCCCTGATCTGCTGTACTGTGCTGGTAGGTCTCTCCTCAACTGGTACCTGTACATGATAACCACATCCAAAGGAATGTGTGAGAAACAAATACTTCCTCCCCAGCTGAGATTTTTCTGGGGTTTCTGATCCATGCAAACTAAGCAGTAGCTGTGAAATAGTCTAGTCGATAGATTACACCTGTTCTTGTTGTCTCTTTGACAAGGTCCAAGTCATCTATTTGGGTTTGTCCACTTGCTGCCTCACTGTGTCTTCCAGCCCCAGGCTCCCTGGAAAGGCTGCATTGTGCCTGGCTGCAGTGGGAGCACCCCTACTGCTCTGATTAGAAATGCCCATTGCTATGTTGTCCCCACGTTCATCTCAGCTATTCTGAAATGGAGGTCCCCCCAAGAAGAATTGGTAGGCCCAAAGAAATCCTTTGAGCTCAGTGTAAATACAGCCTGGTGGGAGAGAGAGTTGGATCTAGTCCTTAATCAGGCAGCGAGTGCAGTAGTGTGGCTAAGTATAGAAGCCACTTAGTTTACAGTACAGTGACCCAATAATTATGCAAGATAATACTGTATGCACTTAGCTCGCCTGTACCATTCAGAGCACTTGCCAATAATACACGAGCATATTTCATTATCTCCTTCCCCAGCTCAGGGCTCTCTATAAACAGTTTGTTTTCTCCCAAGATTGCTGGAGCTATGGCACACAGCACTGTCTAGGTATATTTAACCCCGCGGATCATTCCAACATGCTTCTTTAAAAGAAGATCATATTGTTTTTCCTCCTTTCCATTTTTGTAAGCCTGGGCTTTGGCTGGAGGGTACTCTGCATATCTGGCTGTAAATAGACTGCTTGGAGCCAAGCAATGCGGTGCCTTGACTAATTTCAGCATTCACTTAAGCTAAATTATTTATGATACTCTCTGCACAGGCTTTTCTCTGTTGTTGTTGTTTTAATGTCATAATCTCAGCCAGAATAAAGGGATAATTTGCATGCGTTTCCTGCTACTACAGTAGCTAACACATGGCTCTGAAAACTGAAGCCAACTACAATATATTCAAAGTTTGAACTGAGTGGCCAGAAAAGAGAAATCTTGACATGCCACTAAATCATGTCCCTAATGGTGAGAAAGCTTAACATTTTTACTTAAGCAGCTGAAACAACATCAGAAACATTTTCCAATGATACAGTTATTCACTTGTATCAAGAGCTCATCACCTTTGCTGCAAGAACGTAAATCAGGAGGATGTTAAGCTGTGAATGGTCTATTTTCACCTCTATGCTGGTATTACGAGTCCAAGTTCATCGCCAGCAGAGCATGTCTCCGTCGTCATGAGAATGTAAAACACCGCACAGGCAGAGGGAAGAAATACAACTGTGTTTTTAAGGAACCTCCTAGTTTCCAGCAGGCACGAGGCATAAGAGATAAGAAAGAAAATAAAAGTTAGAAGGAAGTGCAAAGCACAGAGGTACCTCCTTCTCCACCAGCTGGTGGCTTGCCAAAGACAACAACAGAAGTGGGGATTAGAGTTTGCAAGGTTGCGCATTACAGGAGGGCTACCTATTCCCTGCCTTTTCTCCTCTGAAAAGCTGCCATGTGAGGAGAAACATTCCTTTTATTATTTATGGGGACAGCCACTCTTGTTTATTATGCTCATGTTACTATGCTACATGCCAAGTACAGGCCCTCTTTTTCACAGAGAGGTTTTTCTTTTTACGGAGGGAAAAAAAAAAAGAAAGGTAACACCCCCCACCCCCTGTTTGTAGGATTGGTGAGGAAATTAAAGTCAGGGTAGTTAAAGGAGGTCTTTCTACAGAGTTGTAATTTTGCTTAGAAGGGTGGCAGGAGCAGAGCATTGCAGTGGCCTGACACCATTGTGCTCTGAGGGATTAGCAGGAGATCTGCTTCGAGAGAATACCTGTTTGCCCCAGCACTGCTTAGGCGATCACATCCCTTAACAGCCCAAGGAGTGGAGAACTCACCGCAGAAGAAAGATTAAACAACGTATAATCTGAAAATCAGTATTTGTACAGCTTGTAAGAGATAGATATTTCCCCCCCTCTCTGGGTTTGGAGCAATGTTGATAGGAAAGAAAGAAAAACAAGTTTATTCCTCAGCCCCTTTATATTTTTTTCAAGGCAGCTGAAGAACAGCTGACCTATTTTCTGAGTTCAGCAACACAGGAGGCTCCCCAGCACCTGATCACCTCTTTGTGCCTGTCCCCTGAAGCATGTTTAATACTGAAAGGCCTGGCCCTGGTCAGCGATTGCAAAGGAGGAAACCCTCGGCTGTGCTTGGACGGCAGCCTTTCTACTGAATGCAGGCAAGGATTTGAAACAATCCACTGAATGCAAAGCAAATCCCAAGGCAAAGGGAAGGGAAACCAGGCAACAGTACTTTCTGTGGTAGATGGCAGTGAATTTATTGCCTGGCAGTTCACAAACTGCCTACAGCTGGGGGAAATTGCTAGTTCAATTCTCCCATGTTTAATGTGATTACTGGTACTGGTTCATAGGCTCAGTTTCATTCCTTTGAATTCCTCTCCACTAACAAAAACAAAACAATCAAACAGAAAAAAAGTGCAATAAAACCTCTTCCAAAATACAGAATATAAAATGTATTTTTCAAACCAGGAAACTTCACTCAGTCTGTCTTCAGGGTTTTTTTTCTTATTTTTAGCCAAATTATACACAGAAAAAGCTTATTCTGGAGAATAAATATGTCATGTTGTAAGAAAGGAAGAGAACTCTTTCTCCTTTCCTGGTGGGGTTTTTAAAGATAACACTGACTGATGCTCCTTGAGTTTAGAATCTAGGAATTAAATATTTGGATATGGGAGATAGCAGCAAGATAATAGATTTGCAGTGGCCATGTAAAAACATGACTTAGTTGGATGGTGAGAGAGTGCAGCTCTCCCCACCCAGAAGACTGTGCTGAGAATGAAGCTCCAGACTTCAGCATTGCAGCTCCCACACAGAAGCTTGGTGCTGCCAAGAAGAGATAAGAGAGCAAACACATTAAAAGAACAGAAAGACTACTATCTCACACATCCTTTTTCAGATTTTAGCCTCAAAATACAGGATACAGCCACTTAGTAGTACTGTTGCAGAAACTGCTTACTGCTTCACAATGGCCTTACAATGAGATGCTGAGCAAAGGTTTTCCTGTTTATCAGCACCATAAATACCATGTGACAACAGCAATACTTCAGGTGGAGCATTTTTCTTTACTGGGCATGATCTAAGGAGCCAAAAGAAACATACCATAAAGAAATCTATTCCAGTAAATCACAGCTTTTGTGCTATGAGGCCTCTACATATTGTTCGTTTGTAAACAAACTGTAGGTTTAACATGCTTGTTTACCTTCTCTTGCAATAAGTTGCTGATCTTACTTGGATTTCATCCTTAATATAGTATTAATAGTTTTTGCAAACAATGTATTTAATACCTTCTCAAGGCAGGTTATTGAATCAGAAAGAATGGTAACTTTCCGTGCTCTTTCAGACTTGTCATGGTGAATTTTGCAGATATGGTTTCTTTCACGGAAAGAACATGGATGTTTTATTTTTTTCTTTTCCTCATAAAGAAGCAGAAATCTTTGCTTTGTTATAAAAAAATCTGATATATGGTAATGTAATATTGCTCTTCTAGTCCCTGTGCTGCTCTCCAAACCCACTGCAGAATGAGGTTTTACTTGCTGATTTTATTACCTGTTAAATATATCCTTTCCGTCACTGAGACTGTCCATTTGACTTAATTTACATCTCACTCTGCAACTACTGCATTATTTAAACATTTATAATTCTGTTTGCCGATATTTGTCTCAATGTTTCTAATTTGTTTATTAACATTTATAACATACCAGATTATATTTTACGTATTATTGGCATAATTTACATTGAATAACCCATAAACAGTTCTTACCAGTTATCAGTTTAGCTCATTACAGGATTAATGTAATAATAATTCTGTTATTATCCTGTTAATAATTCACTTCATTCCCTTCAGCTTCACCACCATGGAAGGCATGGAGTTATTCTCCTGCTGTTGGTATCCCTGACTGCATAGCCCTGCCAAAGGCAGACATTATCTAGGAGGTTTAAACAGGAATTTGGTCCAGAGATCTTTTTTGCATCATTGTCATCATATTCTTTCATCACCTCTCTGTCCTTACCTAACACACATCACACCGAGTCCATTAGCTTTGAGGAAATTACTTTCATTTATATCAGGAGATGTCTGGGCTTAGTGAGCTCTACCTTTCTGCTGCATCCCAACATCCATGTTTCATTCCAATGTTCCAGCAGCCTTAGTTTCTTTACTCCTTCATTTTCTCCTACTTCAGGCTTACTTCTGGCTTTCTCCACTTGTTGTACCAGCTGAGCTCTCACAGTCCTGCCCAGAGCTTCTTTTGCTGCAAACCCACTGATCCCAGGTGTTATTCAGTCCTGACATTTCCACCTGCATTCCTTCTACTCAACAACTTTATAACATTTGTAGTTACTATATTCTAATAGAGAGTGTCTGCAGCCTATCAAAACCTTCCTTCCAACCTCAGAGTACTTAGAAAAACCGCAGACTTCATTTCTGCTGTACTATTTAAGATTATCTTCCCTCCAAGTAAGTAAACTGTCTTACACTGAAGAAGTGAGTAGGTGAGGAAATCTCTTCCTAGTCTCAGTGGACCTGATATTTTCCTTCCTTCCAGTAAATTTCATCAGTTCTCTCTCACTTCCTCCACACTCTCAAAACAGTACAAAACCACACACTTCTCTCTTTCTCAAAGCCCTCCCAAACTTTATCCACTAGTATAACTGGTCATCTAACTTCTCTATTTTGTTTGTTTGTTTAAGCTTAAAATCTGCATAAGTTCTTGGCTTCACAAACCCTCTCCCTTATCAAGGGCCTGTGCTGGTGACTCCTACTGAAGCCTCACTAGGGAAGAAATGTACCAGAACAGTGGCTGGACCTTGCCCTTCCATCCTAGGTCCCTCCTGTCCCTGGAGAGGGGGTGACACACTGTGAGGTGGCCATCAAACTCAGCACCTGGTGATGCCAGGCTCCAAATTTCACATCCAGTTGGGCTGCTGGGGCACTGCTCAAACTCCCTAGACCCACAGTATGAAAGTACAGAACACATCTTCTCCAGAATCCAGTCACTGGCCACTTCTGTAGGATGAATGTAAGTCATTACTTTGTCTAGAAATGCCTCTTTCTATTGCAAGAAGGATGGCTAAAACAGTGTCCACAGCATGCAGACCTGAGTCTTTGCCAGCAATTTTTCAAAACCCTCCCTGGCTGTGTTTGCTCATAAACATACCCCAAAGCCTGGATGTGATTTTATTGTATTGCACTTCCTGGCTCCAGGTCGGCCGACTGTGTGCTGGGGTTCTTGGGGGAAGAAATGCTATCAGCTCGTCTGTTTGTAAATCGTGCTGCAGCTTGTACTTATGATCGTCATGGGGAAGATCTGGGCACCACTACAGTACTAATAAATGGTCAGTAATAATAAAAATGAAGGAATAAACTATAAACAAATAGCAGCAGCAGGAGCTGGCAAGAGTCAAGAGACTTGAATGTTTTCTTTTCTTTGACTTTTTATTAAAGTTAGTAAAAAATTTGTATATGAGGAATCTTTTCCAGCAGAAAATATCTCTTTTTTTTTTTCCTCAGAGTGAAAACTCAGCAAACAGAAACACAAATGCTCCTACACCACCATGTTCAAACTCAGTTGATACACAGGTATGTTCATTTACTGAGACAATCTATTTCAGGCAAATGCAAGCATTTAACAGGATTTTAAAGATAACCCTTTAAAATAAATTTTATTTATTATTTTATTATTCCAGGAATAATAAAGGTGTGTTGCCTCCCTGGCTCCTTCACCACACGTCCTTTTAAAGCTGTTCTACTTCCCTAATACCTGTTTGCAGCACCTGTTTTCTGCACAGCTACAGTGAAATGCCACATTTCACCCCTCAGCTGCACCTCTTGGCTCACATCTAGATTTTGGTCCTTGCAGAGGGCAAGGCAGCTGTGATGAAATTATGGTCACAGCAGTCTTAAAAGTCTGGGAGACAAGTGAAAATTCTCTGAAAAATTCGTTTCAAAACCCACCTCCTCTTGGTTATACTTTTTGAAATTACAAACAAAATACAAAAAAACTTCTTCCCAAACATAGTGACTGTGGATACCTGCAAGCTGAGATGAGCTGGGCGACTCCCAAAGCTGGAGGTGTCTGGGTAAGCCACAGGGCAGTGTCAGCGTCTGAGGGCTGGGATCCCCAGGTGCTGAGTTTTGGGGAAATCCCTCCTGCAGGTACAGACCAGCTCCTCCTTAGCAGTCAGAAAGCAGCAGAAATGGTCTTTTGCCTGGGGAAGCCAGGTTGCCACATATTCTAAACTTTATAAACAAGGGCTCTTGTAAGACTATACCCTTATTTTTGAATAGTTAAAGCATAAGACTAAGGAACAGGATCTAATTATCATAATTATTATGTGAAGATACATGGCTTAGTTTCTTGTAACCATTTCTTAAAAAAAGGAGCCTCTGAGACTGTTTTTAAAAGACCTTTTAAAAGGAGTTAAGTTGAGTAATTTAACAGAGCATCTGGTTATTTCAAATACTTTGAACTGAAAAGGTTCCCCCCAGAAGAAAAACTAGTTTTCAGCCACAATTATGTTACATGGGTCCTGGAGGAAACCCAGGAAAAAGGTGGCAGCACAGCATGAACACAGCCACCCCATTCCAGGACAGCCAAACCCCACACACTGTGAATTTGAGCTGGTATTTACCACTTGGCTCTGGAATTATAATCGCAAGTTAAGGTTATTACACTATTTGTACATAACAAGAAGATACTTCAGGAAAGACTCTTAAAGCAATTTATGAACATTGAGCTTCCAGGGAGCCCAGTGAAATTCCTGTTAAGAGTTTTGGAGATAATGAAGCAAGGTGTTGTAAGTTTAAATTACTCATTCATCATCATACAAGTTATTTAACAGCAGAAGCCCAAAACCTAGAACCCTTTCTGATGCTTGGTAAGCCTGTAATAAATTTTATAAGATGACAGAGGGCTCCTGAGACAGGGGCCAGGAGCTGATAAGGCAACAGCTGCATTCCAGCCACCTATCTCATGTTTACTTCAATCTGACCACTGGGCAGCATTCTTTCTAGTGGAAGGAACTAAGTGCAAATCTTCTTTCCTTCATTCTTAAGGGCCAGGCTCCATTCCTGGGCAGAGCATGAAGGTTTACCTTATCAGGAAAAACTCCCATGTGACACAGCCTGACAAGCAGCTCAGCCACGTGCGACGTGCAGTCATGTGCTGCAGTGAGAGGAAGAGCTGGAGGAAGGTGCACTACTCTGCAATATCTGAGGGACAGATAATACTGTAATGACAACACAATCAAGTCTGAATGGTCTGGGAGCTTTAATGAGTAGTAAGAGAGCTCTGCAGTTGGGATAATGTGGTGACAGAGATTGCGTGGTCTTCATAGTTCAGAGCATTCCCCAATGCCTCAGCCTGTGCCAGGCAAACAACGCAAGTTTTAAACTCTCTGGAAAGTGTTTTCCATGTCAAAGTCACTGGCCAGGGTTTCCCACTCAATTTTTTGAATGCAGGAAGGGATGGCAGCTCCTACTGATAGCAGAAATAAGTCTTTGCCTTATGAGGAATTGTTTTTCTCAGAGGAAATCTTAGCAAAAGCATTGGCACCCTGGCAAGGTCTGAGGCAAAGGCTTTGCTGCTGCTCATGTGCTCAGACAGTGCCAGCCCCCCACAGTCCAGGAGGTGCCGAGTGTCTCAGGACATCCATTAGAGAACATGAAGGCTCTCACCAGCCCAGATCCTGATGCATTCTGCATGCAGTGGATCCATCTGGTTTGGTTGAGCTCACCCTAGCCATAATCTACAAGGGCTTTTGCTCAACTGGGATGAAATTCTCCTACTTGAAGTTCCTTTCCAGCTCCTATTCAGTACCAGCACTGGAAGAGCCCCTGCCTGCATCACGCCATGCTGGAGAGTCCCTTACATCGGCATGTCCTCTGTTTAAATAAGTCCCCATGTCAGCTACTGTGTCCCAGCCAGAAAGGAACGATGGTTTGGTTTAACGAATGTGGTACGTTTTTACTACTCTTTGTGGATTTTTGTCATTTTATCTCTGTGAGGGGAGACCTGACTTTTTGTCTGCATTTGAGACTGCAAAGATTGGACTCAATTTCAGCAGGAGTCCGCAGGCTCGTGAAACAGCGATAAATAATGAGGCAATTGGAAAGTGCAAATAACAGAGATTTCCCTTTCAGATTGTAGAGTGGTATCTGTCAGGCAGATAGGGGTTTTTCCAAATGCAGAGCATTTTGTCTACAGGTGGGATGCTCTAAAAGCACAGTGGAAACTCTGTATTCCTAATACCCTTTGAAAAAGTCTACAATATCATCCATTGAAAAGCATCTGGAAAATCCACCTTAAAAAAACCACACCAATGAAGTGGCCTGCCAAGCTGCAGCTTCCCGATCCTTCCATTATAAAGAAATTTGCTTATGGTGCAATTTACATAGGCTCCATATTCCAGCAAAAATACATCAAGTGGTATCAGGTTACTAGAATCAGTCCTAAAGCAAATGTTTCCTAGAATGGGAGGATAAAAAAAATGAAGCAGCAGCTTGCTTCACAGTCAGTAAGTCGTTGTGACACAGATCTCTCAGGAAAGCAAAAGGAACACCAGAAATGAGGGTGGGTTGTTTGGTTGGGTTTTTTTTTTTTGTTTGTTTGTTTTCTTATGAGACCTAATATGGTAACTAAAAGCAGAGGAAACACCCACTTTTCAAAACTGAACTGTTATCACTTTTTCAGCAAGGACAATATCTATCTGCCACAACAAAACAATGACAATAGCAATATCCCTCCCTCCTCTTTAAGGAACTTATTGGAAAAAAATGTAGTTATATCTAAATGTTCAGATGTTACAAACCCCCTTGCTCGAGAGCTTTGATGACCAAAATGTTTTGATCCTCTGTTTGGGGTCAAAGAATCTTCCTAAAGGAAGATCTAATACTACAACCTCCCACTCACTATGGATAAACTTGTGTTCTGTCTTCCAGCAGAGACTCACTATTTCAAAAACATGATTTGACGTAAAAGTAAAGAAAAGGTTTGCACCTTTTGCTGAACTGCTTAGGTTTTACTGTAAGGGAAGCAAATATTAGCAGAAGCCAATGCAGCTGCTACAGAGGGTTGGTGCATTTTTTTTAAAAGAAGCTACATAGATGTATGAAACAAAACTAAACCACATGTTCAATTACTGGGAGTTAAAATAGTTTCACTAGAATCCACAATCATATACTCATCAGCTGAAAACACCAGTTTTTATACAGGGAATTTTTCCTTACTTTCCCCACTTTTCTGGAGCAGAAACAGCAAGCTCAGATGAAAACTTGAGCCCAGAGAGTTCCTTATTTCAGAGATTAACCTGAGTACCAGAAAAGCACTGTCACACAGAGTAGAAGTGACCTACTTAATGACTGTGACTCATTTCTCTCTTTCTTCAGGCTGGGATTTAGCTGCTGTGCCCCCATTCCCCTCACCCCCAGACGAAGAGATCTTGTTTTGCTGAGCACATGCACATAGCTTTAAATATGAAACATTGCAAAATGTGCTCTGGAGACATGGCAGAGCCTGAGGTATCTGGAGCTTCATAAAACTTTAGCTTCACAGGAGTCTCATTTCGGCAGGCAGTAATTCTGCAGTTACACAGATGGGTATTATGTTGTCTTACAGGGTAAATCTAGGCAGGCATGTGCTTGTTTAGAACATTTTAAAACATTAGATCTGCAGAAGATACTGGCTTGCCTACTTTCTCAGCTGATGCGATCACCTGCTCCCATTACTTGACTACTTGAGCAGCAAGAACAAGGTGATCCTGAGGAGGTGACACCCATGTGAGGTATTTCATTTACATACTGGCAACAGCAGTAGAACTTTTAGAGCTGGTGCTGCATTATGAGTTAGGATAAATGGGCATAGGATCATGACACTGATCAGAGAATATGAACGAGGCTGCAGCCTGCTTGTGCTATCCAAACTTGCCCGTGACTTTTATTCCTGTAGCCACAAGATCCTAAGCATGCCTTTTAGTTTCAGGATTCTTCACAGTAATCCTCTCATGAATAGTCACTATGCATGCAGAGGAAGAGATTAAAAACCAAATGGTTGACTCACATCAATCTAAGGCCTGGCACACTGCAAACTCATTAAGGAATAGCTCTCCCACACGAATACTCGCCATGCATGATTCTGCCCTTTCTGGACTCCCAGCCTGCCACTGTGACTTGCAGCTGGGTCTTCCCTCACACCCAGACCTTCCACTGCCCCATATAAACTCTCAGGAGCCCACCACATCCTTGGCCTGACCTGCTCTCTGTCTTGCCACCACAGCCACTGGTGGGGCGTCTTCCACTCTGTTGAGCTGTACAGCCACAGATCTGTTATTGCTGGCAGAGCCAGAGATGGGCCTGGGCTCCCCTCTGCACAGCTCTCTGCGGCTCAGAGTGCAATGACTAAAATCTCTGCACCATTTTCTATGCACAGTCCTTTCAAAAGCAGAAGGGAAAGAAAGATATTTGTATACTTCCCCCCCTCTTGTCCATCTGGAGCCATTGCTTTAAATAGTTACTGAGAGACTCTTTAGTGCTTTCCAGACTAAAAATAGGTAAAAGCCAAGACTGGGGGCTAGAACAGCCTTTCAACAACCAGTGGCACTACGTGGCACTAAACTGAATGGACTAAGAATTTGAAAAACATCTGTATGTCTCTTGAAGTTTTTCAATAAGAAGTAAGCAAAGTTACTTTCTTATGTTAACATATATTTACCATCTAATTTCCTACATGCAATTTACTGTTCCAGATGAGCCTATGCATGATATGGATTGAAATGTCTAACAGTATTTACAATATTGCTACAAAACATCATATCATATGGTAAAATCATCTCTCCATTTTAGTTTCTCTTTCTGCCAGTGGTTGGTGCTTCTTTATCTCATCTTCAGCATCCCTTTCTGAAGAATTTTATAATTCTGCACTTCTCTAACAACCACAGCAATCTCCTCTATGGGTCAGTTCTTCCAAACAACTTTTAAGGTACTAAACATTAAAGCTGAATAAAAACAAAACAAAAAGAAAACTAACCCTAAAAACACAGTCAGAGTCTTCTCTTTACATGGAGCTCTTTCACCATGTATGTTCAGTGCCAAGCTGGTCTTAAAATAAACTTCCTTTAAAAGTTTATATCCTCCACCCAGTGCCAGATAACTTCCCTCTCATGAGGCTCTTTCATTCTTCAGGTGAGCCTTTTTAGATATCACATAATATAAGAATCTAATTAAAAAGAAATCAAATTAAAATACTTAATCACCGAGTAAAATGTGTAAGAGCATATGCTGAGGGTGTGAGAATTCAGAGGCTGGCAAAGTGCTAAGAAAAGCAGATATGCAACCAAGAGTCAGTGATATTTTCAAAATGATAGTTTCAAAGACCTTCTCAGAGGAGATTTTGTTGCAATACAGCAAGTTTCTGAGCTGCTAAACTGAGAGAAAGCCTTAAAAAAAGGACCTTTTTTTTTTGCCAGGACATAACAAGCAAGAAGGAATTTGGTTTCCAAATGCTTTAATTTCTGTTTTGTCTCACTCTAAGTTTTATCTTTTTTTATAGCTATGGGACCTAGTTTCTGTTAAAATAAAACTTGGGTTTGAATTTAAAAGCTCTTTTACAGTTTTGAGAACACCCAGCTTCAGAAAAAGGTTTACTCAGATCAGTCTCAACATTCTAGCCAGCTTAGAGTCCCATCACACCACCTTAGCTTGTGAAGAACACACTTATTTTCAGTGGGGAGTAACAAGAACTAGGCATTTCTAAATGCCACACTTTGTCAAAATGCCTTGCACCTTGTGAGACACCTGTGTCCTGCCTTCACAGAGCTGTGGTGCTTTCGCCTGGGAAGAGACAATTGCTTCCTCTAGTGAAACAGGACACGGATTCTGTCTCAATGCTTTCAGAATAACCAAGATACAACACTGTACAAAGCACACATCAGCCTTTTTGTCTGCATTTACTTGCATGACTTACTGATCTTTGCTATCACCTGAGACTTACATTTTGTATTACAGTGGGGAATTGGAATAAGCAGCATAGGAAAAAGGCAATTGGAAGAATGAACAGATGAATTAAATGGCTTATTCAGCCAGTTACAGGCAATGGGTCTGGGTCTTATAATGCCATTTCTGTACAGAAAGGCAAACTGGTGACTCCTGTTGCCCGACACACTACACAATTCCTCAACTTGCAAACATGGAGTCATTTGTACTGGGCTCATCATGTCATATTTGACCATCAGAGACTTTTGCTTACCAGATAAACAGTAGAACAGTCACACTACCAGTTTATTTCATTGTTCCGAGACAATCCTTTATAAGGCAAATATCAAACTCATAAAAACATTACTGTGATGTGATGCCAATGGGAGTGACTAGTGCATATCTTTCTATTGCTTGTCAGTCCAGTCTTACCTTGCAAGTTTTACCCAGCAATGAAATAGTTAACAATACTAAACCGTATATTGCTGCATAACTTAACTAATAACTTGCCATTAAGATGAATGGCAAAAGTTTGGATCTTTGAAGATCTTGCTCTGCCTGCAGACACCTTTGTATTGCTTCTCTCTGGCTTGCACTTTCACAACCATCCTTAGAGGCGTTTGAGGGCCAGCAGGATGTTTGTGAAACACCAAAGCCAGAGGGTAGAGCACAGAGTAGCATCCTGTGGGACAGACTTATCTGGTGCTCCCTGTGAGCCAGATCCAACTGCCCACACATGTCCACATGATTTATTCACTTCTCTGGGGTCATATACTCCCTTGCTCCTCCCTTCATCTCCTACAGTTTTCCATAATTACTTTAAGAGCCATTTGTACAGATGGAAGAGCAGAAAAACTACTCTAGGAACAGATATGGCATTATCTCACTTGTGAAAATAAACACATGGGTATATACTTCCATATGTATGCACGTTCAAGTTCAATTTGGTGATTCTCGTTTTTCTGCCTTCCCACTCCTGCCTTGTTGATATCCATACAGATGTTGCCAATAACAATAGTTTGAAAACTAGTGAGCATGAGTTTATGAATAGAATTTCATTGCTGTGCTATTTTGTCAGTACTTCATTTTACATGCCATCCATAACATCTCCAAACCAGAATCTGATTGACTGAATATGTTTCAGCTTTAGCTAAAAAGAACTATTCAGTTTTAGAGACATAAACCATTGCTGCTAAAGTGTGGTCCTAATGAGAAGTTTGAGGAAATCAATGTCTTGATTTGATCATGGCAGGGAGTTACAGCCAAAAAGCTTCTAATATTTTCTTCATTTTGCCAGACAAGATGTTGCTGCATGTGGGCAACCAGGCAAAAACCAGTCTAGAATTTCAAGTTACTTGCAATGTATATACCACATGTAAAACAGAATGTAAACATTATGATACAGTAAACAAAAGCAGGAGAAATTCTAATGGCATCCTGAAAAATATTGACAGATCAGCCTTTCATGCTTCCTCTCAAAATGGAAGAAAAGCAGTCTGTTAAGAAGTAGCTTAGTAGACTGCCAGCTGCTATTCTGTCTCTCCAGACTGTGGCTGAGATCTTAAAAGTTGTTCAGGCACCTGACCCTCATTTCAACAGCTCTGGGGGTCTGGGCTGTGGTTTCTTCTGCCAGGGTCATGTAGGTCTCTAAAGAGTTCTTTTTACTTGGGCTTCCCCTTTCTTTTTTATTGATCTTCATAATTTACTATTTGAGTTAATTGCTGTTATATTTATCACAGCAGCATTTGGGTTAGCCAGTGTAGAATTCCACCGAATATACAGACTCAGGCCCTCCTTTTCTCATCCAGACTGTGTTCCCAAGTCCCATGGTAACCATGGATGGCTTGAAAGCCTCAGTTCTAAAGAGGTGTCAGCTGCCCCCGTAATTCACCTCTGTCAATGCAATAATCAGGACCTGTTTTCTCCCGGCAGCCCTCAAAGTGCTTCATCTGCATTGTCATCTCTTCATCCACTGCATCTCTCACAGCTTTCAAATCTATTACTGTAACACAATCCTTTGAGCAATTGCTATTGCTTTTTAAACCAATTTATTCCACACTTAAAGGCCTCTAAACTCCCATAATACTCAGATTGGTGCCTGCATACTAAATTCTGGTTGCTAACAGAGGTCTCAGAAAACTATCTGGTTACACATTCAGGCTGGTGCAAAAACAATGAAAAGAGGAAAAGAGAGAGGCACATTCAAACTACACTTACTAGTCTATCTTCCCGAATTGAAAAATTCCCTCTGCTCTAAATTAATGACAAACAGTTCCCACACACTTGTGCAGCATAATGGCTGTTCAAAGTTCTTTCTTATCATGACCCAGTGTAAAATGCTGATCTTGCACAGCAGTTCTGAAAACAGAAAGTTTTAATATATTTTTAAATGCACTTAATGCACTATTGCAGTTGTTGTTGGATGAATTTAAACTACGGAGGAGGTACAATAACTCCATTCCCTGAGCGTTTGAATCTCACTTAACAGTTCAAGAGTTCAGAGGAACAAGGGCTTACACAAAGCCCACCTGTCTGTCAGCCCTTTCCCCAGATACCCTTGAGCGTGGTGGTCACCTTCAATCATGTCTGACAGAGCGGCAGCCTCTTAAAACCAATTTCACAGCAATCCACACGGGAAGAGGAAAGGGGGAAACAGAAGCACTGAAACTGGGGCACTTCCATTTAGCAAAGAAGGGGCAAGCAGAAGCCAGCCATTACCTATAGCTTTGGTGGGCATGCAGCTCTAGCCTGGTCCTTGCACACACAGCCTCTTGCTCACCTATCTGGCAAAAATGGTGAGAATATAAGGAAACATTTGAGTTGAGGAGCAGGATAAAGTGAAATTATCACTGTAAAAAAATGCTGAAGACATGGGATGAATCAGAGGCTAAGGAGAACCACAGAAGGAATTAATCTGGGGACATGGAAAGAGTCTGGAGATATTGTTATGGGGAAGTCTTAAGATGTCAGGAAGAAGACAGGGTAATTTGGGTGAAGACCATACGAGACAGATGTTGCAGCTGTGTGGGAAACCAGAGTTCCATATTTATGACTCTTACAGGTCAGTGTGGAGTGTACTAACATTCATGGAGAGAGCTTTGGACCTCATGAAAAGAATTCAGTCACTCACTCATGGTATTTCACTGTATCAGAAACAGGACTGATTTCAAAGCTAGACCTAAATGTATAACTATACTGATACAGAGGCTTGGCCTTGATGTTACTTTTAACCACCCCAAATGGCCTGAGCTACAATTCTCTATCCATCACGCTGCATGGTCAGCTCAAACTATCCACAGGGCCTTCCAGCTACTGTGTGACAAGAAGGACTCTTGGTCAGGCCCCCTCCACCATTTTAATGCTCCAACAAACCTAAATGCAGGTCCCAGGGTCACGACACCACCTGGACCAGCTGCTCCATGAGGCAGGGTGATCCAGGAGACAATGGGAACTTGAGCTAGCAGGACCCAACCTCCCCAGCCAGGGCCCCTCCACAGCACCCGAATGAAGTGAGCAGGACAAACCTGGAGATGACAGCTGGAACCAGCCACGAGCCCAGATCAGGAGGCAGCGTCATGGTGATGGAACAGGTCTGAGGTCAAGCTGGAAAGTCAGTCTATAGGTCAGGGTTAAGACCAGGTCTTATGATGGCCAGGAAGGTCCACAACAACGAGTCTGGACTAAGCCAGGTTGTCAATCTGCTGGTTGAGGTTTGAGCGCTAAGGCCCATGGTGAAAAGAGGTGTAGCTCCAAACACGGATAAGAGAGCAGCACTCCTCTATTACTGCTCAGCCAGAGCCTGATAGCCCTGGGTGGAGCTGAAATGGGGCTTCTTGGCCCCATGGGTGTGGCTTGAAGCTCCAGCTGAGGCTGATCAAGGGTTATTAGTGAACTCAGGGGCCCAGCATATGCAAACTTGATGAAGAAGATGGGACATGGCTCAAAATGGTGACACGAGGCATTTGAATCCATTCAACATTTACAAATAGCCAATAACAATACAACAAATACATATTTCATTCTGGCCCAGAGGCTTGTGTGGCCAGGCTGAAAACGTGCATTGAGGATGGCTTGCTGCAGGGGTGGAAGCCCCATTCTTCTGCTCACGCTGTTGTTGTCTTGGCATTTCCCCTGTAAAAACACACTGGGAAAAGCACGGCTAGTGTCTCCTTAGCTTTGACTTCCTCAGGCCTATCTGAGTCTTAACTGAGAAAAAGTTAAAAAACCAAGAAGCCCAGTTCAAAAAGCCAAAGTGCTGAAAATGCGCATAATACATACACGTGTGCCCTAGGTTTATTGTACTTGGATTTACAAATGTGGATCCTACGTGAGGCAAAACAGACAAGGGTCTCTTCTTGGGACTGATTTTCTACTGCAATTAATTTTGATGCCTATGGAAAGGATAAGGATTATATCAGTACTGTGAGAGTGATTTTGCCAGCCAGTTGATGGTATGAACGCAACTATGTTAAAGTTTTTGCTATCTCAGTGTGAGCTCCAGAAAAGTCAGAAAATTCAGGCTGGGCTGAATTGCTGATTCTGCTCTTAAATGTGCCATGTCTCCCTGTCAGCCAAACCTGGGGCTCAGCAGAGTGTTCACCATCTGCCCCCTGTGCAATACTCATAAATGTTGCAATCAATATAAAATTTGGGATGTGTGGGCAATGTTGGAAGGTAAAAATATTCTTTCTTTGCCAGATATATGTTAATTGGTTGTTTCATTTTGCACATATGGGACAGTAAAACGTATTTGTTTTCTTGCCAATAAAGGAACATTTTCCTAACTCTCCTTAGTCACAAGGTATCTGCAAAAGGAGAAGGCTCTGATGTTTCCTGTTGGGTTTATGGTTTACATTACAATTCACACACAAATGCTTTTTTGGCATCTAAATCCTGAGCTAGAAGTATTTTTAAAATTATGTCCTGAAATAGGAACTTCAGAACACTGTGTCGGCATCTGGCAGATATCTCAAGAGTGTCATGAACTATTACTACTTGAGGAACTTGGCAGGCGCTCCATGAGCCTTGTGTACCTTACAAGTGTGTAGGAGTCCAGCTCAATCACTGAGCATCTGTATAGCTGGGCTCTGTAATGGGCATGTGTCCACCCACCAACCTCAGAAACACACGGTGCTATGTCCGGATTTCACAGGGTACAGCTGAGCCTCTGCACAATGAATGCTGCTCGACACGAGTGACAGCAGCCTGCTGTATTATAAAAGCAAGCATTTCCTCAGGACAAGCCTTGAATCGCTAATCAGTCTCACTGCTCAAAGGGTTTGGCACGTGTGTTTCCATCCCCCTGTGTTTTGCAAAGTGCTGAGACACAGGCTACAGCTGAAAGCCCTTTATAAAGTGTTTGGCATCTCATGTACAATGGTGTTTCCTGGTAGGAGAGCACAGGAAGCATTTCCAGGGCCCTTGGTGAGGCACTAGTGAAGCCAGTGGGCCCCTGGTGGTGACCACCGTTCTTGCTCCAGGACGGAAGAGGCACCCACTCTTTGTAAAAAGTGGCACCGTGGTGGGACTTTGCCCCAACCCAATTGACATTGTAGCCATGCTTCATGACTCCTCAAGAGCAACGGCAGCTGTGGTTGTAGACGAAAATCTGCCTGTAAAGCACATTTGTGTATGTCTGCTTAGTGAGGTCTTTTGGTGGGAGTTCAATAAGTGATGTCCTTCAGAACATCTCTGGTCTGCAAGCGTGCTCTTTCTGGACAAACATTTGCTGCTTTAAGAAGGCACACATGTACCACACGCTTCCCTCCGGTTAACGGCAAGACAAGGCTTTTGCCATTTTTGAGGGTCTTCACGGAAAAAGTTGCATAAGTCTACACAAAAATGTTAATATTTTTTCATAGTTTACTCATAATTCCGGCACAGAAACCACATAGCTCCAGCACAGAAAACAATGGCTTTGGCACTGTCTGAGCCAAGGAACTAAGGGCTGGAAACCCAGGAGCCCCACTGGGGCGAGCAGCAGCACCAGAGAGTCAGGAAGGGGAGCTGAGGCAGATCACCAGTTCCAGCCTGGGCGTGCACACCATGGCAAAGCATAAGACAGCTTTTCCCAGATGCCTCAGTGACACTTGATTCCTGTGCCTCCTGTTTTTTTAACAGAGCATAGAAATCCCCCAAACTGGGAAGACTCTGAGGAGAAGTGCAAATAACGAATGATGGACCGTCAGTCGCAGAGCCCACCACCCGCACAGAGCAGAGCAGCACAAAACCAGAGTGTCACCAAGGCTGGCCCGAGGTGAGAGGCCATTGCTGCCCTCAGCCCTGTGTCACATGCGCTTATTTAAGTCACCAGCTCTGCTGAAGCCGAGCGCCTTATCTGACCCATCCCCTCCAACAGGCGCCAGTCTCCGCCCGGGGGCTGCCCAATTTTTCCAGTAGTTGAAAGGAACCGGAATGCTCCTGGTGTCTGTCTCTGGGCCTCAGCTTCCAGGACCAGGCAGGAGGGCTTGCCCCCCACAAGCCCTTGGCTCTGGCATTTATTGCTTCTTGACACAGAGTTTGAACAGTTGTAGAATGTGTTGCAAGACAAAACTTTTAACTCTGGCCTTTATTTAATTTGACAGTGGGTGAGGCCTTTATTCTACATCTTTCTTTAGCAGATAGAAATGTGTTTGGTCTATATTAACTTTTTGTTCTGTACCAATGGTTGGCATTGATCGGTTCCATTTTATTCTCTATAAATGTTAAAATAAACAAACCAAGGTCCCAAGTGGTGGTCAGGGATTTTGCCAGACCATGGGAAGTAGTGGGCCCCGAGAGGCTCTGAAAACCACCCAGAGAAAGATCTGCACCAAGTAGGGATAATAATCTGTTCCAGAAACTAGAAAATATTTTCCAGGAGACTTGGCAATTGCGGCTTGGGATGGAGAAAGAGAGAAAGAGAACGATGGATAGAGAGAAACTGCCCTTTTTCCAGGAAAAATGCAGAAGTCTGAGTAAAGAAAAGCCCTGGCTATTGTAGGGTACTTAGCCACAAGAAGAGATTACCTTTTCATCTCTAGAGATACAGAGACAGTTCTTTGCCCACCTGTGGAGTCCAGACAGGCAAAAGCTGGAGGAACTCTTTGTTTGCAAGAGAGATGACAAATAAAACTCTTAGATAAGAATTAAAAATCTTAAACTAACCTGTACTAGTCTCTCGGCCCCACAAAATGATGGCTAGAGAAGTCAGTAACTCATCTGGTCTGAATTTCCTAAAGCCCACTAAGTTTCAATCCTTGGGATGAGCCATTAGATTTTAGAGAGTCTTTCCCATAAGGAGCCCAATAACTTGTCTTACAGAAGCTCTTCATTTAGAAATGCCTGGAGATTTGATGTGATGATAGCTTGATACGAAGAACTGACCACTTTCTTTGGCAATTTGTTTTAATGCTTACTCCCATTGTTAAATATTTCTGATTATGTTCTCATTTGAAGTTGCCAGGCTTCCATTTCCAGCTATTGGCATTTGTTGCACACTTCTCTGCTAGATTTAGAGCTCCTTCATCCATTTTCTGCCAGGGGGGAAACATCCTCTGTAATTTCTCATTTTTTATAAGTCTTGATTAACTCAACAGACTGTGCTCTCCAAGTCTTTGCTATGGCCTTTTTTTTAGACCTTGCAAAATGTTTTGGCTGTTTTCCACACCCATGCCAGTATTTCAACAACCTCCTAAAACTGTGGGCATTGAAACAGTATCCCTAATACTGTACACAGAGAGAAAAGATCCCTGCTCAAACTGGATTGGGGTAGTAAACTCTTCTGTTTCTGTGATTTTTCCAGTTGCTATCAGAAGCGGGCATGGATTCCATTTACTAATGAAGTCCCACCCTCTTAGGTACTTTGACGCTGTCTCACATGATTCAAGTCATACTGATCACCTGACTTGGTTTCAAAGGTCAAATCATCAAGGACATTTGTGAAGTTTTCATCTCTTTTTACAGCAGAGATCAGTCATGCACCTCTCTCACCTAAGAGTTTCCTGCCAATGTGGCGAGATTGATTCTGCCTTGTTCTTGCCTGTGACCTCCAGCTGATGATTGAGACACTGCAGTCAAACGGCAATTTTACTGCTGGTTGGTTCAGTCTGGTTACACCTCAGCAGCACTGAAAAACCTGCTGCATACAGATGGCTGCCTGAAGGGAACCAGCCAGAGAGCTCTTTGGAGGGGCTTCAAGCCCTGCATTAATCCCTTTGGAACTAACCACACAGATATTGTATATCATTAGTTTCTTACAAGAATGCTATCTTGTAAACCAGAGTAGACTTCTAGTGACTGTGTTCCCATCTAATTTCATTAACAATTCATTTTTCCACTGCCTAGGATCTCTTGTCAGGCAGACCAAGCTGCAGTGCAGTCGAGTACGCTGGTGACCTACTGCGATGTTGGCTGAACACTCGGCATTGTTCTAGTGTCCTTCTGCTGTTTCAGGATTCACTAGAAATGAATATTTCTAGGCCAGGATCTTCTCCATCATCTCTGTAGGTCTCTCCACTGCAAGTTTTCTAGATCTGCTGATTTTCAAAAAAATTCATTCTGAATCAGTGTGTTTTAATATAGTCCTGCTTTATCAAAACAGGAAAAAAGGCATTTATGCTCATTAGCTTTCTGGCTTCCAAAACCAGATAAGAATGGAGTAAGTCTATCTTTTCTACATGACCATTAATGATTTTATAATTTTTATCTATCAAAGGGTCACCCTTTCAATACTACTACTTCTTGTAGTATGCCTTGCATCCTCATAGAGTAGTCATACTGTTGCTTCTGACACAAATAAAGCTGACCCTCTTTTAACTGTCGTCAGCCGCTTTTTACGTCTTCCATGTCACCAAACCTCCAAATTTTTCTCTTTCTCTTATTAATTCATAGTTAATTTCACTTGAATATTGCTCCTGATGAATGGAGAAAATTTTCTGAGAGAAACTAAAATATTCATACAGTCTGAAATTTTGGCATTTGGGTCATGCTCTAAAAGAACCTGTGTTTTTCAGTAGAGAATTCAGGCTCTTTTGTGATGTGCTCTACTTTCCATTAAATTTTGAAAAACTAAATGAGAGTGAGTGCTACATCTGTATAGATCATTGTAGATCAGCTTTTGGCCCTAGTTTATTTTCTTTCAATTCAAGATTTCTTTCTCTCTTCAGTTTTATACAAACATGTATACATTTGTATTTAAGGTAATAATCATTAGTCTTCTGCCTATTTTTTTCTCCCAATTCCTCTGTTCCAGGAAATGTTTCTTTTTAAATGAAAATATGTCTAGGACTCATCAGCAGTGTCTTCCATTTGCCCCTGCTGAGTGTCATGCTCCTACAGGCAGGCTACTATCAAGTTTCATCCAGTGACTAATCATCTCTCTCTGGTATAAGGAAACTGAAAGATTTACCTCTTTGGGCATAATACCCTTTTGTTAGAAATTCTTTCCAGACAAAGATTATCTTGTAAGGGAATCTTACAACTTCAGAACTTTTTTTAAATAATGCAGTTAATCATATTTGCTCCTCCTCAGCCCTTCCCAAGTCTCCGTCTGTGGCCTTGTGCTGAAAGCAAGAGCAAAATGGGAGGAGGAGGGGTAGAGGCAGACAGATGGAGAACAAGAGACAGACAGACAGTGAACTTAGCTTATGGACACTCTTCTCAACCCTAACCTATTAATACTTGTATTTACCCCAAGTCCTGTGTACTTGACCCTCCATATTATTAAAAACTCAAAGCAGTATTGCTTAGACTGTTGACAGTATCTTCTTCAGTGTACAAATCTCTGATACTGTTGCAATTAAACATCATGAGGGATATAGTATTCTGACTATAACTCTCCTGATTGCCCTACCTGTAGGGTTTTTTGATTTGTGTTTCCTGTAACAAAGTATTCTTATAAGAATGGGGAGATCTTAAAAGAAACACTGTTGTTGTTTACTTGTGTCTTAGTTTTAAGCCCCCATACTGGAAAGCAGAAGAAATAGAAAATGTAATGTAGTTCATCCAAATTTTTGTGTAAATAGACAGAGCTGTTCTGTGATGCCTCTGGCTAAATAGTTTCCTTAGTTGCTGTTGAAATTGAACATAAAATTGTCTCCTGTACCCGGCATATCAATATTTTTTCTACCATGGTGATGATAGTTAGGGAGCCGTTAAACTCAAAAACAGGAACATGACTGGATAAATAAACCTAGGGGATCCCAGCCCATAGGGAATTGGTATCCAGGTATTCAGCCAACTCAAACTGCAAGTGTTTATGTAAGAAAAGGACTTGTATTTCTTGTTCTGTGCCAGGCCCCTCAGTAATTATGTTCCAATACAAAACTCTTCATTCACCGATGCCATGCACAAGTCATGTGGAGCTCTTGCAAAACCCTTGAGCAGTCCTGAGCTCAGTGACAAGCATAAGCTTGAGTTGTCCAGTGCAGGCTTAACTGGAGCCAGAAGAAGCAGAAGTGGGGAAATGGCAGGAAAGAGAAGGGAGAGAGGACAAAAGGTACAATTCAGGTACGAGGCAGCTGCGAGTAAAAAACTTGCGGAGAAAACAAAGCAGGAAATATCCTTAAACCCCAGCACAATGTCATCTCCAAAGGAGAGGACTGCATCCCACACTATTGCTGACTAATAACTCCCAGGGACAAGGCCAGAGAACACTCAAAAACTCACATTCGGACAGCTCTCTGGTTGACAGGACTCCACAGAGGAGGAATAAAAGCCAGGGATCCCACTGCCAATTGTGGATGTATGATTGCATTCATCTCCCAGCCTCCTTCCTAAATCCTGAAGGCAGCAGGATGGTGAGGTGACACCAGGGAGTGCCATCTGAGATGGCTGTTTTACTGCTGAAAAATCGAGTGGTATTTTAAAGCAAAGATTTGGGTAGCCAAATTGAAGGTACTGAAACTTGTCAGAGCCAATGAAACCCTCACAATCCCTTATGTCAAGTATTTCGCACTTCCAAAGTAATCACAGAGCCGTATCCGTAAACACGCATAGTTTCTGCAGGGCCTTGCCGCAGGAATAAGGAAGGAAGGGAAAGTCACTTTCTGTGGGACCAACAGTGTTTGCTGTGTGGCAGATATGCTCTAAAACAAGCCTGGAACTGAGAAATTTATCTATTGTGCCGTTTTTGTTTGTTTTAAGAAGCATTTGCCAAGGAAGATGCCACATTACCAGGAAATGACTGCTTGACACGATACTGTATTTTCTGCCGAGCTCTTCTGGACAAGTGACTGGACTGAATGCCTAACTCCATGAAAACAATCGAGATCAGGCCTCTTGATACAAGGGAGCCATTCTCCATAGACACAGGCTGCTTTAAAAAAACATTTAGGAAGGCACAGTAGGCATAAAAGACGCTAGAAAAACTAGTGACATGAATGTTCACAACCTCTGTTGTTATGCTTTTCTCAACAAAAACCTCTTCACTGCATCCCAATGCAATGCCAGCGTGGGAACAGCCACTTTCTCTCCTTGTTTCACATGAAGCTGCTCTCTGAGCTAGACCCCAGGCACAGGGTGATCTGGGGAAGACCCCAGCGAGAAAATCTCTCCATGCATTATGGGCAGAATTTGACCCATTCAATAGCGGGCTAGAAAGATGGGCAGGCACACAGGCACACCTCTGCTTGGTGTTTGAATTTGACTGGTCCCTCAGATGAATGTAACAATCGCTGGCCAAGATAAGGATGGAGAGAAGAAACTTGCTGATGGATATGGATATACCTGGGCTGCCTGCAAAGAGAGACAACGTTGTTTACTTCCACTTTGTGTGGGTGAGCTGTTGAGCTCTGGCTGTGCTTGCAGAGACAGTCCCTCACCGGGCATGTGGATGGGAGCCACACTGTGCTCCGTGTGGAGTGACTGCCTCACAGGCACGGCATCATCGTCCTCCCCTGTGTGCCACAGCTGAATTGCAAAGAGCCTACCAGTGCCCTCTCATGGGCCAAATCCAGCCATTCCTGTGCGAGCCACCTGCAAGCTGCTATCCACATCCACAGGGAAGGAAAGATGCTCACACTGTAAAGGAGTGAAAAATCTATCTGTCTGCCCTTTAGGGATAAAATACTGACTGTTATTAGAAAAGTACAGGTAAAAGGATTATATCTTGATCAAAGCAAAGCTCATTGCTTTGCAAAACATGAACAGAATTTCTCTTGTTAACAATTTTCAGAGGATCTGTTTGGGGCATATCTATCCCATTTTCAGTTAAATTGCTAAAGATGTACCAATCCAGCATAGAGGCTGGTTCTGACACAGCTTCCTTTTCACAGCTCAGTCATCATATGGAAAAGACCCGAAAAATCTCTTTTCAAGATTACTGCACTCATGATGTTCAAGGAGAGAGAAGATTTAACAGTAAGAATGAATACAGTTGTGTATCTTGTGTGCCTTCCACATCTTGTTTGCAATGAAAGAAGAATTATTTGAGTGCTTTCCTGTGTTTCACAATAACTTCAAGTAGAAGGAGATAGTTAGATTTGACCTGCTTCATCAGGAGTCAGCTATTTCTGAAAATGTTGTTTGGCTAGTTTGCTCCGGTGGCTTATTTGGCTTGCTATAAAAAACTATAATTTACACATAAACTTGGCAAATGTCAATTGCTCCCATTCTAGTCTGGGAGGTTTTATTGCACTCTTGAGAAGAGTTGCAGTTGAGTGATGAAGGCCTTTTAAGTCCATTGCCGCACAGAAGGTGCTAAATTTGCCCTGTAACAAAGAGCAGCAATTTTCATGATTCTTAGAAGCCGATCTGTCACTCGGTCTTGCAGGCATGTCCAAGAAGCCCTGCTGGATTGTCATTTCCAGGTCTGAGATTACAGCTTTGAGGTGACAGCAAGTGCCTGCTGCTATGGAGCATCAGCCAGGGGCGTAGGTTGGGCAGGCAGAGCAGGCCACGTGAGCTGCAGATTCCAGAGGAGTGGAGGGGCAGGCACTGGAGCATGAGTGACAAAAGGGTGACACAAGAGTGACAAAAACTCCCACCCATGCTGAGAGGGACATACACCTCCATCTGCTCAGCAGAGAGATTAGCTGTATCTGACCATGGGCTGGTATCACTCTGTCTCTTCTGCTCACTGGGTCTTTCTGAGCTAAACATGGTGCTGGCAGAGAAATGGAGTCCCTGGAACAATGGAGGGAAAAGCTTCACTGGCCTTTAGAAGTCGGTTTTCAACTGTTGTGCACGGTGAGACTTCTTCCTGATACTCATTCAACAACTCAGCAAACATAAAGCAAATAAGCAGATGAAATATGGAGAATTTCCTAGACTAGCTAGAAATGCAAGCAGTGGTGTCTGTGGGGTAGGAAGCAGCAGCTCCTGCAGTTCAGTTGCATTTGGGGCTGCTCCAGTCTAATCCTTGCTCTGTCACACCAGGGTTTACTGGTTTGTCTGGGATGTTAGTGAAGAGTTCACAGGCCAGATCCCAGCCCTAGGACTGCTTCTAACTCCCAGCAGTGTCTTGTTATTGGTGGAAGTTAGGGGAATAGGAGCCAGAGCAGCAAGGCAAACCATTGTGACTCTGAGAATGAGGAAACTGTTCCCACAACAATGGTAGAAAAACACTTTTGATGCCAGCATCAACTATAAGAATGAAAGTTTTCTTGGGGCACAAATTTGTTAGTCCTCTAGGATGGGTATGCTACAATAAAATAAAGCGATAAGAAATTACTGACTGCAATGCTTGAGACGGCACATGGAGGAGGGGGAAGGCAAGAGAGGTAATGCTAATAAATCATTGTCCTGTCCAGCGGGCTTCCATTATTCATAGAGAAGAGCAATTACGAAGGCATACCACTGTCCCGCTTCCAAAGTTTAACATTCCTGTTTGATATCTGATCTAGCAAACAGTGTTAGGAGGTATCCAAGCAGCATGCACAGCACTTTAAATGATTAAGGGAGCAAAGTGCTTGGACACGTTGGCATTCTAGGCCATAGCTCTCTGGCAATTAAAGACATACATACATACATACGTATCTCCTTAGGTATTCATTGATACAACCCAAACTTGTTTTCACTGAGAAGGGAAAACCACATTCCGGGCTCAGTGTTATGGGTGTGAAGTCTGAGGCTGCTGCAACCCTGAAACAGGTAAGGCTTATGCTGCTGAAATTAGAAGCAGCCTCCACTTCTTTCATTTCTAAAGCATTGGTGGTGCTCCCACTAGACTCCAGCCCTCCACATCTAGGGAAAGGTCACTGAAGTATTGGCAAGATCGAGCGGGCAGTTCAGACACAGTCACCTCCTCACCCTCCACAAATAACAGGCTGGTTGGCTCCAACTCCAGGACTCTAATCCTACAGGACAGATTCCAGCCTAGAGATACTTTGTGCCCAACTCAATAAGTGCAATGCCTACCCCTGAAAATAAACCACAAAGCTACAAGCTTACTTCAGCAGAAAATTTCAAGTACTTCAATTTCTGCATCGGCATGTGTCCCCACTTGTTTCCCGTAACCACTAGAGTGCTGACCATGAATTAAGGAACAAAAATATTTTATGTGATTGCATGTTTACCCATCACAACCTCGTTGATACTTTCCTCAGTGGTTCCAGTAACCTCTGATAAACTGGAGAATGCTGTGCCATGGGTTAGAGCATTAACATTTACCTGGGATGCTTCTCATGGATCCTGGGTATGAGCTTGGCATCCTGACTCTGAAGTCCAGCTACAAAATAGGGATATCAAGACTGATCTGACTCACTCGAGTGTGCATTTATCTGTGGGTGTGTGATGCACCTACACACTGGAGTTAACATCTTCTAGTGTTGTACACTGGCAAGTGAGAAAGGAGATCGATGGACTAATTGAGATAGATTTTTGTAAATAGGTACTGGACACAGAGTCCAGCTGGTTGCAGAGCCCAGTATGAATTGGGAGCTGAAACAGCACTTTGGCTTGCCTGACTTTTAGATTTGCATCTTTATGGTTTGAGCCACCTCCTCCTCCCCCAAGTACAGTCAGAGTTTAATCACTTGAAAGAAGAGGACACTTGGAATAACTCTAGCAGTGACTGGGTAAGCATAAAAGCCAGGCAAGCTTTGCAGGGAGAGTACTTACTGTCTGTAATTTCCTTCTGCTTTTGAAGGAAAAGAAGGAAAGTTTTCAACTTTCCATGCCACTTCTGGGTCACTTACCAAACCTCTTGTGGGTTCAAAACGAATTTACACAGCAGAGAGAGAGAGCTTACAGGAACCAGCATCTCTGTATTGCAGGTGAAATGCTCTGCTCTTCATCTGATCAGTTGCACAACCCTTCTCTTGCTGCTTTACTGAGCAAGGAAACCTGGAGTAGAGATACGCAGATGGACAGACAGGGTTTCAGCCTGCTAACTCCAAACTAGTCAAAGCTGATGAATGCCTTTCATGGTACCTCACATCAGCCTTGGCTGGCAAACTCGTAGGCTAAAGGTTGTCACTGATTATCTGACCAAGACATCCATGTCATCCAGCTGCTACATCTTTCCTGTGGCTTTTGAGGTGGACCCACAGAAAAGCCTGCTTCCTGTGGAACGAGCCACTGACCTACCTGGACTGTGTTGACTCCCCTTAGTCCATCTATTGTGGATATCCTGTCTCTCAATATTTGAGCACAAGAAAGCACAGGACTGACTCTGATCTGAGGGACAAGGTCTGGTCCACATCAGCAAAAACCAAGGGTGGAGATAAGTGGAACAGGCTGACAATAGAGCCTTCATCTCCTTGGCATTCGTAGCCACTGATGACTTGTCAGTGTGAGCTGTAACTTTTGGCTGAGCTATCATGGAGAAGTACAGACATGCAGCACCTGAATGGAAGGCTTTCATGATTCTAGAGCAAAGCCGGGGTGCAGCATCTCATATGCTAATAGGATATTCAGGACTGCCCAGGTCAAACATTTGTATTCAGTGGACACATTAATGCATGCACATGTGCACGCATCCACACACTGATAAATAAAGAGAGAGTTTTCACACAAAACACTAAATTGAAGAAGCACCATTTCATTATTCATACGATCAGAATATTACAAACTCCCTGAAAGATTTAATTGTGGCTAACCTACTTTTCAAGATCAGTTACCCTAAAACTGGCTATTTATTTCTCTCTTGCATGGTGGTACCACTGCTTCCACTGTGAGGTGCACCATGCAATCAGTAGATGAAGACCTGTTCTATGCTGCTATGAATTGTGGATGTTCTGTGCTTGGGAGCTCAGGGCACAATGCTGAGTCTTGCCCACTGAACCCCCTAACAGAACTGCCTTTTAACAGAAGGCAAACCATTCAAGCTTGAGTTAGCCTCTCTCATGCCCCATGAAAAAGTGCTGGTTTATATCACATTTTCTCCATTCATACAATTGGTTCTGCAAACTAGCCTCTGAGTAGTTCCGTTTTAACCACTGCTGACCTCCAAACCCCACAGTATTCACTCAATGGATATTTGGAATGCCTTAGTGAAATGTACCTAGGAGGAATGCAGGTATGAGGACTTTATCCCAGGCTGCAGATTATTAAATGGTTTTACCCAGCCGACAGTGGCAATTTGGTTTTCATCACTCAGCATCTTTGCCTCAGAAGAACAAATGCACTAATTGAATTTTGGCAATGTGCACCGGAGCCCCATTCCAGAAGACGTTTATTAGCTGTCTTACCAGCCAAAGCACAGAAAGAGGATTTTCAGAGAGGTTGTATCCTGTCCTCTTGAGCAATCCTTGAGTCATTATCTCAAGATCTCACATTTCAAATACTGTAATAAATGAAATTATTCATCAGGAAACAGGCAGTCCATGGTCACCTTCTGATATCTCTGGCAGTGTTCTCGGGGGGACAGGCTCAGTGAGTCGTTGGTTTGAATATGGGAACCTTTTTTTATACAGCTGTAATAGATCCATTGTGACAGTGAAGATCTTTCTGGACTGCCCGTACTTTCTTGGAGATATGGGCTCAATATTTTCCTCACAGCAGTGAAGAATTCTCTGATAAATATTTGGAAAGTCTTCTCTCTCCACTGTCCTGGACACTGGGCTCCCTTAAATCCACCTTTACCTTGGATGGGCTCTCCACCATCTGGGGAAGTGCCACTGTCTGACCAGAGTTTCCCAGGCATGGATGAAAGCTCCACTACCAGGCACCAATTCCCCAGCTGGGCACATGTCAAATTGTTTCAATGTGGTTTGGGAGAAAACACGGCAAGATAAGGAAGATCAGCAGGAGCTGACATTCTGGCTCCTGGATTACCTGGACTGTGCAGCTTCATGCAAAGAAGGACTTTGTGTCTTCTTTCTAACACGGCAGAAAGCAGCTTTTTCTGAAGGGAGGGTTATGGGATCACTTCAGTGAGGCCAGAATTTTACTCTTCTGCTGCTGGAAGCATCCTGTGAAAGTATCTGCAACTGAAGAAGTGGTCAGGTGAGAGATGGTGCTGCTCCACTGCTGCTCCTATGCCAGGGATAGCAGTGGTCTGAAGGCACAATGGGAGCTGCCAGCCTACTGCAGCGTTCTCAGCTGCAGAGATCTCTTCCTCAGGTCCTGATCAGTCAGCCCCACGTTTCCAGACTGGGTGCACAAGTCATCATATTTTCCTAGCAGTAATTTTCATAAGGAAAGGCCTTTATCGAAAAACCACATGGAATTGACTTAAAGACTGATGCTACCAACACCTGGCATTCCTATTCATGCCTCTTTTTAATACCTCTTTACACAATGCTCATACAGCACAATCTCTATTCTACAATATCCTTCCTAAAAGCTAAACTTTGCTAAGAAATTTCACACAACCACATGTAGTAATAACCAGATAAATCTCCAGCAGAAAGGGATGGACTTTTCTTTGTACTTTTTCGGTAGCTTGAAATGTTCTCTCTGACCTTAACATCCAGAGGGATGCCAGCATCTTATAAAGAGAGAGGACCATTCACAACATGCTTGCTGCTCATGGGCACACTCTGATGCATGAAGCACAGCCAAGCCCCTGGCCACTGCAGCTCCTCACAGTGAATGACAGCTCTACCTGCTTGGGAATGTGCAGAATTTCTCCCTACTGATCAATTACATCCCACTTACTGTAAATGACTGACCCCCCTGAGCCACTAGGTTCAGGCAGCATTGTTTTTCTGCAAGGGTCAGTACTACTTTTTTTCCCCAAACCAAATTCCAAGCCTTGACTTCTACCTTACACTAATTTTTAGTAACCTAAATAGCAAGACTTACAAGAGTGTTACTTTTGAATTGAAATATAAGTGAAAAAAACTGTACTTGAGCTACAAAGATATTAGGATCTTATTAATGCTACAAGAATGAGATCCATGCAATGAAAGCAAATAATCTTTATCCTTCCTGATAAAGCTTTTTTAACATGCTCTTCTGTTAGGTATTTGTTGAAGATGAGACTTTAAAAAACCCCATAGCTATGCAGATCATCTGCCTCAGTACATCTGAGCTTTGTGATTCCCCTTTCCTGGTCCTGACAACAAAATCTCTTTTGCTTGTTTCCCTCACTTGGTAGCTGCTGGATATCAACTATGGAAACCATGCCAACTTCTCCAAAGTAGGTTTTGTTGGTAGCTTGTCACAATCCAGTGGTGACATGAAACTCAGTCTCATTCCTGCATTTTGGAGCAAGTCAAAATGCTATGTGATATTTAAGGAGCCTTTGTTCTTTAACTCATATCTGTTTGCCATTGTACTTTGGCAGCTCTTTTGGATACCAGCACAAAAGGGCTGTTTCTGTGGGAAGCCTGAAGTCCAGAGTTCCTGCTGCTTGTTTCTGCTGTGCCACAGTGGAAGATGCTCTTGGGCCTTGCCCTGCCCAGGTGAATCTGATACTTGCTGGTAGCTCTGGCTTTCTAGCTGCTGCATGCATTTGTGCCCTCCTTTCCACACTTCATTCCATTTCCCCCTGTGCTTCTGGCCCTTATTCAGACTCCATCTTATATTGCCTATGTCCAAGACCACTTTTTAAGCAGCATCCAGGTGACCCAGATCCCCAGCTCCCTCTAAGGTCTGTAAGAGAGGCTGTTGTGACAGCCCTATACCTCTTGTGACAGCTGTTTCTCTATCCCAACTTCAAAATCCAAACAATCCTGTTTGCCTCTCTTTCTTGCGGTGCCCTATCTCCACCTCAGACACAGAGTGCTATTTCCACGCTGCTCCCTGGCTCATGGCCTCCAAAGGCACTGGCAGAAGAAGGGGGAGCAGAAGGGCATTGCAGGGTGTCCTCCCCAGCAAACAGGAGGGCTGATCCCATGGGGCACCCCTTCCACCAAAGGGATTACATGACAAGAAAGGAAAAAAGAAATCCCTTTAAGATCTGCACGCTATGGAGACAGAACCATCAACTGCCCAGGTCCTCCCTTCTGTCATCCCTGCAGACAGACTCCAACACAGATAAGCTGGAGATAGAGGCTAATGGAAAAGGAAAACCAAAGACCTCTTCCCCTGCTCAGAAAATAGGCTCTGTTTATCCCAGAGGCCATGAAATATGTGCCTTTCAAAGACAGACATTGCTAACATATTCCTCCACTAATGTAAATTAGCGTAGGCCCCACACCAGATCCTACTGGTAAATTCAGTGTATTGTTTCAGCTTCTGTTTCAATAGGGCTCTCTGAGGTCCCAGATTCTGGGAAGCTGCTTTTAGCACTCATGGTGGGTGAGAGGAGTGGCTCCTCTACCCAGATCCCACCTCACTGCAGCATTTCCATTGCCATGTCAAGAAAATTGCAAACAAAACAAAACACCTTTCAGCACAAATTCCTTTTCTTATCAGGCAACTGTACTTGCCAAAATGTCCAAGCAAGAGACAATCACTGCCACAACAGCTTGGGTGTTGCCTCTGGAATTTGGAAGGATGAAATCACCATCACCCCGGTCTCCTTGAGACGTTTTTAACTGGGCTCATATGATGTGGTTGTCTCCAACAAGAAGGGGCTGGGATCAGTGATTCAGGAGGTCACTTCCAGTCCTACAGCCCTTATATAGCATGGAAAGAGTTAGTCTGAGGCTGCCAGTAGAAAGGAACAGCAATTGTTAAAAATGGCTCAGGGCCTGGAAGTGTGTGACTAGGGCAGGAGAGAGGACATCGTGGTCCTGGCTGCCGCTTAACTCAAATCTTTAATTTTGGTGGATTTTTAATACCTCTGTCCTTTATGATCTGATCCCCTGGGAGCGATGGCTCTTCCCAGGCTCTGCCAGGCCCTGTGATCTCTGTGTGTATTGACTCATGCTGGCTCCTGGCAGTCAGTGTGGGTCAGCAGCAGCACAGACCGACAGTGACTCAGTGCCATTGGAAGTGGCCACTGTCCAGAGCTGAACCAGTTGCTCTCCTAGGTCAAGGTGGATGTACTTCTGACCTTTGTAATTTTATCTTTCCTGAACTCTGATTCTGTCCTGGGAATATCTCCTTGTAGGATGCAATATTGCATCTTCTGGTCCAATTCTCTGCAGGGCAGTCAGAGACTCAGGAGTATGCATGCATATTATGATTAATTGGGAAGGCTGCTTTAGGAGCTTCTTAAAAAAAAAAAAAACAAACCACAAAAGCCAAGCAGTCCAATCGACTACCACAAAATAAAGCCCTTCCCTTCTTTCCCATATGCATAGCCAATATTAAATAACATCCTCTTGTCCAAACTGGGACAGATCCCTGTTCACCTTGGGCACACAGAGCCTTGAAGGAACTTTCTTACACAGGATATTAGACCAAAAGTACTTATGCAGAAACACGTTTATATGGACGTGTTAATATTCACACGTAATTATGCAGCAGTGAGGCATTTTATGGTCCTGTCTTTGTCTCCAACAAAGACCACCTTTAATGTCTCAGTGATGTACCAATTCAATGTTTACATCCCCCTCTATTGTGAAAGCACCTCTGTGATGTCTGACAGCAGTATTTCCTGTCTAAGCAGCACCAACAACTGATTTTCATTTCCTTATAGAAGAAAACCACATTTGTGTTCTCCGAAGGCAAAAAAAAGTATATAAAATGTGTTTCCCGAGGGGTGATTTCTGGGCATGATATGATGCCAGCCTGGAGCCCTGATGCTGAAAATTGTTATTCTGTAAGTTATTACTGGAAGTTCCTCCTTTAGCCTGCAGCAGAGAGTGCACATACTAATAACTCAGCAGAATAATACATGTGGTAAGATATTCAGTAATATTTAACTTTACCCATGCATTCTTTCTCCTCTGTTTTTGTACAGAGTTCCCCTTCTTCTTACAGTTAAGCCTGGACATATTTTTCTATTTTAAATTTTCCAATGATTTGTACAAGAGAGTATTAAGTTGCTAAAGGGCATATTAAGTATTACTGCTCTGTTAAACTTGAATGAAGCAATGCAAGTCTGGAACGCATTTAATAAATCTGCAGCCTGATAAGGAAACTTTCTTCGCCGAATCTGACATTCCTTTGCACTAATCACCTACGTGAAAGAACTGCCTCTAATTCTTTTATTCTTTCAACTTTCTCACCCCAGAACTAAAACCAGCTGCAGGCTTCCCCTTCTCTTGGCACCACATAATTTAAAACCCTTTCCACAGCCTTCAGAGGAAGGTGTGCAGGAGCCGGGTGCTGCAGAGGCTGCAGATCTGGCCTCATGGCCTGACTGGAGCACCTCTTGCTTACATTTTTCCAAGATTTTTTTCTTTTTTTAGTTGGAAAAGGAGCACATAGCACACTCAGCTCTGAGGCAGGCTCGTGGTATGTGGATGCTGTACCAAGAAAAGACCTGTGACAGTGAATGCAGAGAGAAGACCAAACCAAGCCATCCAAAATTGCATGGGAAAGCTTGGAAATCTAATATTGAATATTTTTTTTAACCTTTAAAAAAAAAATTGTTCTTTCACTTGTAAAGCACACAGGTCATCTCTTAGGCGATTGACCTCCTTGATTTGACCCACAGGGGGAGTGGCCATTGGATTAGGATCCATGAGGAAAGCATTTGTGAAATGTAAAGGCCTTACAGTGGTGATGTAAGGTGACAAACCAGTTTTTATGGATGACAACTCTTCTAGAAGGCTTTGCTTTGCATTTCAGTTTCTTCTCGTAGTGCATCCCTTCACCACATCTGTCCTCACCTGCTGCACCTTCTTGCCTCACAGAGCTGTTCTGGCCTGTCTGCCGCATGCTACGCTTATGTTTAGCATATTAAATGAATTAAGTCAGGAAGATTATGAAAGCCACTTCAACAGAGATTTCACCCCTTGTGAGAAGGCTCTGTAAACTCTCAGACCTGTTGATAAAACAGCAAAGAGAAAACTTCCAGGTCTCTACGATGAAAGCTTCAGCTTTCTCATATCATATGATAAATAGCCTTATTGTAGTCAGCACCTCTTCCCCACGATAGCCTCTTGCACTCACTCTCTATCCTCACTTGGAGGGCAAGGCTGACAACAGCAGAGCACGTGCACAGCTGCCCTGCCGTGCTCCTAACAATGGCTCATCTCCTTCACAGCCTGTCCAGCTATGTGCCACTGTACCCAGCTGCCACCTGGGCACTCAGCCTGTCCAGCTATGTGCCACTGTACCCAGCTGCCACCTGGGCACTCAGCCTGTCCAGCTATGTGCCACTGTACCCAGCTGCCACCTGGGCACTCAGCCTCGTGCCCTGGAGGAGATGCAGAACAAGAGAGGAAGGTTAACAGGCAGAGGAGACGATGGGGTGTCTGCCAGGTAGCAGGAAGATAGGACACAACCTTTTATTCAGGAGAAGGACAAATGGTGAAGGCAAAATAGCAGCTACGGGATTGGTGGTAGAGTCCTGGAGCCTAGTGAGAGGAAATTGTGTGTCCTTCTCCTTTAAAGTGGATGTACAGTAAAGGGTACCCATGCCGTGTGCCAGACTGGCAGGACAGAAAAGGAAAGCCAGTCCGTGTGAAGAGGGCAAGTACTGTATTGACAGCGGGAGCACAAGGCTCCTCATACTTTTCTGATGACACGTTTCAGCCCAGATCAAGCTCTTTAGGAGCGAGCTGCCTCATGTGTCACAACCCTCAAATCCTTGGCCTCTGCACTGAGACTACCAACGAGAATGCCAGCTATGATGGTGGGTTTATTTTCACTGGACTGAATGGACTTCCCTCTCATTCCACAGAGAGCACGAGACAGCTGTAAGTTAGCAACAGCTTTTCCTTGGAGAGGGGCCCAAGGCATAAGATTTAAACCAGCTAATCTCTCTCTGTGCCCATGTCCCAGAATCTGTGTTCTGTCCGGACGAAAATAGCGAACAAGGAACCACGGGTGAGTTCACCTAATGAAAACTGCACATATCCCTTGAGGTGCTGCTGGAGGAAAGGAAGTGGGAAAGGGGGAAAATATGGGGGAAGGAAAGTGAAGGAAGAGACCCAGGCTCCCACTCCTGAACTGAAGACTGCGTATGTCACATGCTTCTAAATGTGCCCAGCAAAGCTGGGATTATGATAGTGAATGATCTCTCAAGAGAGCAATAAGTGTTAGGCTATTCATCTTTTTTGGGCTTTGATGTCACCAGAAGAAAGGTACCATCTGCGTGGAAGTTTAATTTGTTCTTCCCACTGCTGAAAGTCAATGGGAATATGGTTTCGCAGGTTTGATGTTTGTTCATCAAAGGTTGTTACAGCCCTAGCCTGAAAAGGACTTTTCACAGCCTCGGTTTCTTTGGCTGGCTTTTGAAAGCAAGCTGTGTGTTATCATTTCAGTACTCAGCAATGCACTTCCTCCCTCTTCCTCTCTCCTCCAGCGCGCCTGGCCTCTGCTCAGATCCCGAGACGCGGTCACTCCCCGGTTTTCGTCTTCTAATATCCCGCCGCATCTCACCCCGCCTCCCGCCCGCCATCTCTTGGCTCCTCGGTACCGAGTGCTCTCTCTCTCGGCTGCCAGCTCCGTCCCGGCTCTCCGGGCGCTTCCCTTCCGCTGCCGCAGGTGCCCGGGGAGCGGAGCCGGGCGCTGCAGCCCCGGGCGGCGTTTGGAGCGGAGCCGCCGCGGCGCTGTTCCGCCTGTCCCTGCCCGTGCCTGTGCCTGTGCCCGTGCCTGTGCCTGGGCCGGGGCTGGGGTTGGGGCTGGGGCCGGGCGGGGATGGCCGCGGCCGCGGCTCCCTCTAGTGCCCGCCCGGCTCCGGAGCTGCCATCGCCCCCGGGCAGCTTCGCCCCCCGGCTGTGCCTCCCGGGGCAGCGGGCACGGCGTGTCCCTGCCCGAGAGCACGGCTGGGAGCATCGGCTCTTGCCTCCGAGGCAGGAATTCCGGGGAAAAAATAGCGTCCGCCCCAAAAGCTCTGGGGGATAGGAAGACCTTCACCTCTTGCATGAAGAATCATTTGTTCGCTTTCCCCTGCTTCTCATTATAAAAGCTATTTTTCCCAAAACAGGATGTTGGGCCAGGGGAGGTAATATAAACAGATGCATTCTTTGAAAGCTTGCAGTGCATTTTTGCGGAGCACAGGCTCTGCATTGGAAATGCAGAGACCCACGAGGTATGGGAACAAGGGACTGCAGCAGCAGGAAGAAAAACCCGTCCTCTGACAAAAGTGAGTCAGCCCAGAACCTCCCTTGACTTTAGTATTTTTTGTTGAGAAGCAGAGGGCACAGAGTTGAGATTGAGAGGTGAAGAAAACCTTTAAACAAAGCTGAAAGCCTGAAACAGTATTATAGGCAGCCTGGCTTCCTTTTAAAAAATGTACAGCATTAGTTAATTTATACTAGCACTGACCTTTGATGACCAGAAGGAAAAAGGATGAACAGCTTCCATCTCTACTCATTTCCCCTCAGGTTGGCTCCAGCACCTGAAAGCCAGTGACTGCCAGGATTTTTAAGCAGTGTCACCTGGATCCATCACTGCATCTAGGCACAGGTTGAATCTTTTACCCATTGCTCTGTGCTCCTGTCTTTATCAGGTGTGGGCTTTTCATAAAGTGTGCCCTCAACATCAGGTGCAGGGAGAGTGGAGCCAGAGAGGCTGTGGCTGGCCTTTCTGCCAGCTCCTTTATGGATATCCAGCTGCCCAATACCTGCACCAGGAGTAGCTTTCCTCAACCCCACCTTGTACAGGGTTCTGCTCCTTACACCCCGCTATGCATCTCACCTCTTTTTTGGTTTCTCTGCTCTGGTCTCTAAACTTTTTTAAAACCTTTTAGAAGCAAAACCCTTCTCTCTGTTGTTCTAACCCCACTGTGGAGCTCCAGAAGCCACAGTTAGTGTTTTGAAGCCATGCACATACACTTGCTTATGTTCCTATACAGGGCACCAACCAAACACATGCTGACTGTGTCACTGCACCGTCATGGTGAGAAGCTGCCGTTGCTGCATGTGCCAGCCTGGTTTTGCTCCCCTTGTTTCAGATTTTAGGTCTCCTTTATGGTGGCACTTTTACACAGGCTCCACTGGCCCTGAACAAAATCACCATTTAGAGAGTCTCCAAGCCTGCAGTCCTGACAGCTAATGCAGTGCCTCCCCAGGAATGACCTACCAAGTCCTGGTGCAAGGTTCTGGGCCTGTCCACATAATTTCTCTGCCAGATCTCCTCTTGAGCAATGCACATGGGAATGATGAGTAAGGGAATAATACCTGTTGACTCACTGGACTAAAGCAAACTACCTTAGGAGGGGCAAGCTGGAAAAAGCAATGGATACGTGACTTTGGTTTGGCTTCGTAACTTTTTCTGTTTCATCTAAACTGAAATGACTGGCATGCACTGGAGAGGAAGGAAGAAGGGAAAGTTCGCTATGCCCAGGATTGAGCACTGCAGTCTGGGCCTCCTCAGCAAGAGGTTCCTGCAGTTTAACCTGCACTCATCCCCTTCTTGCATAAAGCTTCCTCTGAATGCAAAGCATTTTTTTCAGAATCTACTGTTTCAATGGAACATTAACACTGCGAGGTAAACACAGCATTATTATCATAACTATTTGTAATTACTACTTCTATTTGATCTTAAATATTGCTGGTAGGAAGAGTCTTCAAGGATATGACATGTCACTGATGGCTTCACACTACATAAAGGCTGGCCAAAACCAGAAGGGCTATTTTGAAAAAGGTGGGGATTACCTGTCCTGTTTCAAATTCGTTTTCCTAGCTCACTATCTGGTAGGAAAGCATGGAAGCTTTCCCATGGAAAATTTCCCCAGGGAAATTTTCCAAACCCATTTTTTTATTTCCAGAGGAAGGCAAACTAGTGCAAACTAGGGCTGACCAGTCCAAGTGGTTTAGAGAGCTACATTCAGCTGTGTTCCAGTGGTGCTCACGCTCCTTCCTGAGCCTGGGACTGACAGAGAAGGAGGGAGATGGAGGGTGGAGTGCCAGGGGCACTGAGCAGTTGCACCTGAGCTGGACTGAGGGGTCTGGAGCACTTTCTGCAGGGATTGCTGGGAGGCAGAGGAGCACAGCTCCTCCCTGCAGAGACTGCGCATAAATAAAGGCAAACAGTGTGGGCGTTTGGGTTTGCACAGTCTGGCTCCACCGCAGCTATTGTGATCCCTGTTATTCGGGAATTCTACAAAACCGTACCAGTTCTCATAAAAGTTTTGCAGAGTAGATAAATACTACACTCCGGCACTCGCGGTGAGGGGAAAGGGAAAGCTTTAAGCAATTAGGCCGGGCCACACAGCGACTGGGCAGCAGGCCGGGCCGCCAGCTGTGCTGCACTGCGCTCCCAAGGCATCCTCATCTGCTGCCTGCCACAGCACCGGCACGGGGCCAGGGATGGGGCACTGCGGACCACATCCATCTTTTAAGGGAAGGAAAGGTCTGATCTTCCTTGCGTTAGCAGGAGCAGCAGCTTTCGGAAAAGATGCTGACCCGCAGCTAGATGCGTTTTCCCTGGATTGCCCCAGTAAGCTTTGTTATCTATTTTGCACTTCTCTGTTTCGTAGAGAGGAGAGAAGCTCTTAATTTTGGACAGAGCTGTTCTTGGCCAAGGTTTTGCCGATGCTTCTGTTCCCCTTTGGGTGGTGAAAACAGAGAAATGGGTTTGCCCATTGGAATGGAAATCTCGCCTTCCTTGCGGGAGCTGGCTGCTGTAGTGCTCTACCTACAAGAGATAAAAATGGTTTAGGCTCCTTTGGATTGACCAGTCCATGTACATGAGGATTTAGAGTAACTTTGAGGGAAGCCCCAGCCTCCGGGCAAAAAGAGGACATTGTATTTTCTTTTTGAGAAGCAAAAAGGTTTTTTAACTCAGAAGATATTGTTCTGGAAAATCAGAACTGACCACATACTAATTCCATCTCCTTCTCCCCGTTCTGGAGTGATAAAGCATGCATGATGCTGCTTGACACTGATATTTATAAGACAAAGTAGAGGTCAAATTTGCTGAATGTTTTCCAAATTCCAGTGAGGTTTATCACAAAGAGCCCCATGCACAGACCCAACTGGCATGACTGACAAGGGCTGGATTGTGGAGTCACTAGAAGGCTCAGTTTCCAGCCAGTGCTGATGGGCCAAATCATGTTCTTTGGGGCAAAACCTGATGGAAAGCTACAACTGTGCAGAGAGACTCCAGAGAGTCTTCATGGCAAAGTTTCTGACACAAAACTCCATTGTGAGGAGCTGGGTTTTTATGCTTCAAGGAGCAGCACTGTCCTCTACCAGCCCCATCCTGCCTCGGTCTGATGAGAAAGAGCTTGGAACTCAGCCCCTGTGCAGCAGCAGGAGGCTGCTGCCTTCCCTCGTCTGCACCCTGACATCTCCCCTGGATCTCTGCAGCCTCTATGGAAGAGAAACACTGATGAGTTTTCCTTGCCAGCTTCCTGTCCAAAGAAGTGCAGGAAGAAAGTTTTTTTTTCCCACAGCAAGTGCTGACAGGCCTAGCAGAAACTTGTCCAAGGGAGATTGGCAGCAGTGCCCACCAGCAGCACACGACGATTGAGAAACTGGCTCCGTTTCCCCCACCCCACGCAGACACCCGCCCCCCCAAGGGCTGCTGCCGACACCGAGTGTCTCTGCTCACATCGAGTGTCAGAGGACTGACACTAGGGAGACTTCTCTGCACCCTGATGGGCTTACCTGCCAGTGCATTTCAGCCTCCTGGCCCAAAGCCAGAGGGGATGGATTTGGTACTGCTAAGCCTCAGTTATTTCAACACAGACAGGCCAGGACCCACCCCAATACTCAGAACAGAAACTAGATCTGGAGCAGGAATGAAGCTGACACCTGCAAGGTGGGCTCAAAATCAAGAGCCTTCCCCCAGTATCAAAGTTCAGAGCAAGGCTCAGCAGCTCATGCATCTCCACAGACACTTGGAACAGAGGATTATGTCCACATTTGTGCAATCTTCCTTAAGATGCTCCCCACAAGATGTAGGCAAAAGCTTTAACAGTGCGTGCTGTCCAGGTAAGGGAAGGTCAGGGAAGAGATGAAAGCACCAGATCTCTCAGGTGAGAGGCACATGCCCCTGCCCAGTAAATAGGAGCTATCAGAAGTTCGGATTTACGAGTGCAGACTACTCGGTGAGCTGCACGAGAACTGTCTTTTCACTCCGTGCTGGCTGCTGAACAGTAAGGCATCGCTTCATTTTCTGGGTTTTTAAGCACTGCGGAAAACCAAAGGAAAACACAACTTAGACCACATACAAGAACACAGGTCTGATGACTTTTCAGGTAGGCTACAAGTGCCATATATTGCAGGAGCCATATATCGTTTGCATATTCTTGCAAACGGCTAAATTTACAAGCTGTGACTTCAGCCACCCATCTATCTGCTCATCTGCTCTTAACTGCTGCAGGAATACCTCTCCCAAACAAAAAGCCACCTTAAAACCATACCATTTCTGCAGGTGTTTATTATGCAACTGAACAGATCAAACGTGGAATTAATCTTTGACCCAAAAGGAAATAAGTGGTCTGCTGAAAGGCTAAAACATCATTCATATTTAGGCAGTTAAATGAAAGGCTTTCCCAGTTTTAAGGAGGAGACTCCAAGTAATGAAAATTTTCCATGGTAGTTGTTTTACCTTCTAAAATCTAGGACCCATCTTACAGCAGAAAGTTCAAGGATTAAGACACTTGGCTAAATTATCATCAGTTCTTTTTCAGAACCTTACTGTGTGACATTTGGAATATCACTTACCCACTTGCTGTATCCATTCCCAATGTATGAAATGGGGATAACAGCACTTCTTTACCTCCACTGTGGATCAAAAGGATAAGCATATTAATCATTTTCCAAGATGCTCAGACAATATGGTTAGTGAAGAAATGAATACCCTACACAGATTGACCTTGGGAAATACAACAGATATGGCCAAATACAAACAAATGGAGAAAGTGAAAATGGAGAAGGCTCACAGCTCTTCTGTGAAGCACAGGTGCCTCACTGCTGTTTCTTCCAGCACATTTATCCAGCATGATCTTGAGAATCTTGTCTTCTTCGAGGAGTCAGAGACTAACAACTGCAGCTGACTTCCTCTCTCTGAGCTTCCCACCACACAAACTAGATAGGAGGCTCCAAGAAGAGTGTGTGCTGTGGGAAGCCATATCCTAGACTGTTTCTCTTGTGTCTGCTACGAACTGTAACCACCTCTGTTTCTTTCCTGCACCTAACATGGAGATGATCATGAGTTCAACTTTGGGACATGCAATTGGCTTTGCTACCTCACAATGCTCCCATGACCCATGAGGTTATCCAGGTTATCCTGTAGTAAACAGGAGAATTGCAGGAATACTTTCCCTTGTAGCACAGTAACTAAATATTACTCCGCCTGTTAGCAGCAACACTGTGCCAAGGATTTGTTTCACTCTGCTTGTCACTTGCACTTGGAGAGAGGTTTGCTGAAGGATCAAATCTATGTCTCCGACGAGATCCTGCACATGAGATACAGGAATAGGCTGTGTGCTTATGCTCTGCCAAGTTTCTGAGGTGAAGTGGCAATTTGAAAGCATACAGAAAAAGTTAAAACCCCAGTGCTGTACTGCTAACAGTACAAATCACAAATCTGTGATCTTCTGATTTTGAAGCATGGTCTCAAGTTTTCCAGATAAGCCAAAGCCATAGATGAGCAACTTGTGTGCCACTTCTGCTGGCTGCTCTATGTCATCCTTGTGTTTAGACCATTAATCTTAACTCTGAACAACATCACTTCCATGTATTCCTGCTAATTTCTACTTTTCACAGCACCAATTGCCCTGCAGTGTAGCTGAATTCTTTAGCTTTTATTTTGCCCATTGTATCCAAAGAAGGGAACAGAAAGATGACAAAGGTCTGCATAAAGCACACTTGTATGTGCCTTCCTGGCAGCAGTATTATTAACTTACCCTTTCAGCCACAATCAGATAAATCCAAAACCAACTCACATTCTTCCTTTACATACTCAGAAAAGGAAATCCACGTGTTTATATTCAAAATCCACATTCAAATAAACCACTGGTCAAATCTTGCCATCTTATGGTGTCCAAAAGGCCAAATTTGTATTTGCAGCAATCCTTCCCCCTCCCCCATCCCACCGCCCCCACAACAACCTTCCTGCAGGCTCTTCCAAGGTGACAGAGTCAGACATCAGTGCTGGGACACAACCATTATGGTGTGCTGCTGCTCTCATTACACACACACTCATTTTCTAAAGCTTGCAGCTGAGATTGGCTGTTCACTGCATGCTGCAGCGTGGCATGCAATGCCATTGCCAGACAAACCAAAGGAAACTTATGACTGTTTCTCAGCTGTGACACATCAGGAATTGATTTATGCTGGTTGCAATTTAACTTTCAACCTTCAAACTAAGATCCCTTCCCATCCACTTCAAATATTTTTCATTCCCCAGTGGCCATTTCTCATGGAGTTGCCTTCCAGCACCCATCCTGCCATACCTGTGGGTAGTTCAGCAGAGCCTAACTTTGCAAACTCTCCCTTGGGACAGAGACCCTGCAAAAGTGGTTCTGGTGATTCAATGCCACTAGATGGGCACTTCCAAGGCTCGGTAACACCCTTGTTTTTCCCATGGAATCTGCATATGGAGGTCTATATGCAGCAATGCTCAGCTCTTTACTCTGGTCTTGGCTCATGCAAGCAGACTGAACGACAGCGTTTTATGTTTGCTGAACTCCTTGCAAAAAAGGCCGAGTCCTTAAAAATAAAACAGAAGGAATGCTGTGGTACTGTATTCTAGCTCTCAAAAATGTTGCTCTGTTGTTTTAGGCTAATGTTCTAACATCACAGATGTTCCCTTTCTGAAAATGGAGGGAAAGATCCCAACATTACCCTGAGCTGGGAATTTCAGGTCTTTATTTTTTAAGAGAATGTAGAATTTTATTCTTTGGCAGACAATGTTTTTTCATTTGATAAGAGGACAAAAGTTGGCATGCAGTGTGGTTTCCTTTGTTAGTAAAAAAAACCATACCTTTACATTCAATTATATAAAATATTGAAAGGAGGAAAAATTCCATGGCTTGAATTCACAAAGTGTTCTCCAACATTTAAAATTTGTGGTTTTGCTCGTGTGTTTATGATACAATGTACCATTCTATCGCAAAACACTCAAATGATTCAACAAAGTTCCAACAATAAAATAATTGCAAAGAAACTAGAATGCTTCAAATACACCATCAGGTTCATGTACTTTCAGTTCTGCCGAGCTACTTCTCTACATAAAAGTAGAGAACATTTGAGATACTTGGACTTAGCCTTGCATCACCAACAAAACCTCTATGGAAGAGAAGTAAACCGAACAGAAATAAAAAACGGCACAATTTGTCATTGTCGCTTGAAACTTAAGATTAAAATTTATTTTTTCCCAGAACGCTGCATTTTAACAACAGTTGATCCTCTCTTTAGTGTGAAAGCACTGATGCTTCACTTACATTGTAACAGCCCTCTGACTACTGGAGCTTTTATGCCTGGCCATCAAATACCATATCCAGTGAAAATGCAGTGCATGGACACTGAGTTGTTTCTCTCCTGGATAAAACTTCTTCCTGCCTTGCAGCCACAGAACACTGGACTATGTACTTCAATGTACTGAGTGCACACCTCAGGTGAGTAAAACAATGCTGACTTCACTCTCACACCTCCAGATAGCTTGGGACATGGAATAACCCAGGAGCAAGGAGTTCTACTCTCACTGCTCAAGAATGACTTTCAGAGGATGCCCTACGGCTGTATCCAACCCTGTTCTGCTGGGTGCAACTCCAACACCCTACCCACAGCCACTGTGTCCAGGCAAGAAAACTAGTGTAAGCAAGAGAACTACAGCGCCAGGAAGAAATGTGCAAGTTTTATTTTTAAACATCGCTGGACTGAAAAATAAAGAGTCATATGGCTTATTGATATTTCAGGAGATAGTAGTGAATAAGTTAAAGAAGATTTCATTCCAAAACATACGTTGCTTTCATTTATAGCTAGGATAATGTACACATATATTCTCTTATTTTTGAAAGTGTTGAACAGCCACCTTTTTCCCCCCACAAAGATCTATAAGTAGATGCAGGGCACTTCCTACAAAGCTGCCGTGGGCTAAAGGCTTACAAACAGTGATTTTCTTTTTTTTTCCAATAAGAAATATTAATCAGACCCAAATATAATTATTTAAATCAACTTCTTCCTGAGCAACTTAGAATTTGGAATGTGCTGAAAAGTTTCAATAAATAAGTCAGAGATTAACCAGCTTAAAATGTACTTTTGAACAGTTAAGCAAAATATATTTAATGACAGAGAAATAGGCCATAGGACCAGGAATATTAGATGCTATGTGCCTGATAAATTTAAGAATTACCATTCGAGGAGGAGAGGCCAGGTTGATTGTTACAAAAATACAACAATATTAAAACCTAGCGAGTAAATCATTAAGCAGCTTTTGTATTTAGATTATAAGTAGTGATGGCTGAAGATACCATTAAATAAACAGACAGAAACAGGCTTTACTGTAAGCGGCAGTGAACTTGCAGGAAGGGTGAATGTGTTAAGTGACTATATTCTGTTAAAATGTTGGCAGAAAAAGGATTCAAACAGAATTTCAGAAACATGAGAATACTAGTTTTCATTCCAAAATATAACAACTCCACAGTGTGTAAACTAATCATTACTCTTTCAATGTAATTTCATAGAAACCATTTAAAATATACAATGCAGCAGACTCATATTTTAGCTAATATGTTAGTTACTATCTGTGCCATTTTCAGCTTTCTTTAATGTGCTCCCCCACAGTAGTGCATTGCTACCACCAACCTGGGATGTTAATAATGAGAACAGAATCTTCTCCCGAATATTTTCTGTAAGTTACCATCTTGTCTTAATACTTCTTTGTTTTCATTCTCTGTGTACAGGTAAAGACTGAGTGGTGAAGAAGATGGACCATAATGTTTATTGGCTCTCAGCAGGCTCATGGAAGAGAAAATCCTTGGAAAGCCCATCTGAGGTGATCCCGAGTTTATATGCTTCATCCATCACAAAATAACTTTTGCTTGTTACAGCAAACCAAAGCATGACCTTGCAGATGGCAGCTGTGGAATAGGAACCAAGGATTTTCTGGTACATGTTTGAGAAAGGGTGTGAGATACACACAGGTGGATTGTCCTCATCCTGGCAAGCAGCTGCAGTATCTTGTCCCTGCTTCTTTCCTGTGCTCTAGGGACAGGAATTTATCGCTATTATTCTCTATTAGTCCAGCTTCCTCTGGCAACAATGGTGCATAAGAGGCCCCAAAACTCCCCCCGATTCTGCTATGTAGCAGAAGGCCAAAGAGCTCTGCCTAGCGCTGCCTGCAGGTCTGTGACCTGTGTGCCACCAGGGCACACACATCACAGGGGACCCCACCCCAGGGACTCCCACCTTAGTAACAACAGCACGTCACATATTGGTGCTATTTCTCTTTGCCCTCCCAGCTCCACCAATGCCCTTTCAAGTGCTAGCAGATAACTTGTAGTGATTACTAGGGGCAACTTTCACAGCGACTCTCTTAACAACCTATCACTGAATCAGCTTTGGCTTCAGAGAGCACATCCTTTTGTATTTGTTTTATGATTCTGCAATATTTCAACTAGAGAAGCTGTGTATGTTCATACTATTAATTTTCCTTCTAGCCATGCTAAAAGCAGGAGTCTGGTGTTTGTGCTGGTGGGGAAGCTGCATTCAGCTTCAGATGTGAACAACTAAATTCTGCAGTTGCAGAAATACAGGCCATGCTTAATAGGAGTGCCAGATCATCTTAGCTTTTTAGTGAGTAGCTTTTTCTGTATCTCTTTGGATTTGTGACCCAAAAGAATAATAAAAATCTAAAAATACCATTCTTGAACCTAAACCCTGTATTTTACACCTTTTCCTTTAGAGTCTAATGGAAACATACTCAATTGCCCAAAGAAAGCTCTGCCTGGCACTTTTAATTTGTTGTTGCCATTCACTGACCTGGTAACTTTTCCCACTCTATGAACTAGAAGAGTTTACCAAAGATATCTGGTTCCTGTAAGCTGTCTTACACTCACTAGTATTGATTTGGCAGAATAGCAGCCTTGCTCCTCTGGCACAGGCAATTCAAGGAGTCTGTTTCTAGCCCCTTTCTGAGCCCATTATCCTTGGATTCACAGACAAAGCAATGGCTCTGACCATACCACTGGGATACCAGTGTGCTTCGGGCAGAAAGAGGCACTCCTCCCAAATGGCTCACTGTCTGTAGTTCACTTGCTGGTAGTTCATGCTACCGTGTTATGCCATGAAGACTCGTTTCTTGTCAAAGAGAGAGACGAGAATCTGTTAAATTTAATTTTCAAGGATGCCTAATCTATTCTTCTGTATTTCACAGGTTCTCAAAGGACTACTGTGTATTCCAAAAGTTATTTTGTGACAGATGGTAGATACTTCTCTCTTGGACTATGCCATAGCAAGGATGCTACAGAGCCAACGCCGTATAATGAATCAAACCTGCAAAATCAGGTATCTCCCAATGACTCCAGCATGTGGGAATGGTCTCTTCTGTTCCATTTCAAATCCGCTGCGCCTAAACTCAGTTCCTCAAGGAATTACTTTTAATAATAATTAAAAAAAAATCTTAAGAAAGCTGGAGGGGTCACCAGAAGAGAAAGGATAGCTCTTCCATCCATCACCTTTTATAGATATCCTCTAGCCACTTTTCATCATCTTCTTCCTCATCATCTATTGGTTCCTCAGTTTCCAGGGGAGAAGGAATGAAGAACTCAGGTCTGGGACGTGGTTTTCTGATATGAGACTTCAGTCCAAACTTGCGCTTTAGCAGGTGGAATTGTTCTTTGACATAGTAATAAAACTCATATTCATATCTCATGCGTTGGTAGAGGACCTGTATTGCTTCTGGAGAGGGGACGGTCTTTTTCACTGTCACAGTCAGATTGCCAAGTTTCCTATGCTCTGTAAAGAAAGAACAACAAACAACGTGGGGGGTGCTGATTAGTGAGACCAGACGTAAACTTTTTAATTAAAACATTAAGGCATGGCCCTACTACATTATTGATACAAATGAGCTCAAGCTGTCTCTTTAATAATGGATTTACTTCTAACAAGATATGAAAAAATACAGATGCTTGAAGTCAGACTTGAATGTTTAAATATGGCTAGTTCATACATGTCATTTGGCTTGTCTGCAGTCACCGAAGATCTTAATTGTCAATGATTATCTGAAAATGTAAACCAGGACATATGAATTATGAGCATAAATTCCATGTAGAGAAACCCACGATCTTGCCTGGCTTTGGAAATTTGATGTCAGGCACACCACTGAGCTTAACTACTCAGTGATTTCCTATGTGGCATATGGTGACCTGTCTCAGCTGCGCTTTATTATAGTTCAAATCTAAAAGATCTTTGCCAACCTGAATCCATCTCAGGGCAGCACTGAAGGATTGTTGGCATCACCACATGACACCTCAAGACCAACTGTGCCCATTAACTTTCTCATTCTGCAATACTTGTTAACTGAACTAGACTCATCTTTCTGTCATGCCCTGGGACTGGAAGACGTCACTACTTTTTTGTACCTGATAACTTTTGCTTTGGTAAACTGAAATACAAATCTTTCATTGTTGATGAAGAATTAGAGTTACTAACAAAAATACTGAATCATCTTTTTGCCATCTCTCTCAATAGGTGAGTCTACCATTGGAGAGAATGTATTTGAATGAGGTGTAAAGCAAACTCTGAAGGCAATAATTTTGCTCTTCTCTAGATGGCAATAGACTGCCAGAGCATCCTGAGTATTTTCCTCCTAAGTATATAAAATGGGAACCTAATTCTTATTGTAACAGCACTTCTTCAAGTTGGAAGTATTCAAAAGGCTCAGGCCATGAAGGATGGCAGAGAAAAAGCTTTACGTGGAGGAAGCAGACAACAAAGAACATTTCACGTTTCCAACTGAGTTCCAGTGGCAGCAACCACACTTACTTCCAGAGGAAATTCTTCAATCAAAATGTGATTTTACCACAAGCAGAGTTTTGTTCACATGAGCAGAACAAATTGAGGTCTTCTGTAGCACCTGCCAGCAAAGCTTAACATCTCTACAGAGAAACACATTTTCATAATTGCTTGTACAGAAAGCTAAAGGATGCTTTGATGGTTCCTAGTAGAAAAAGTAGAGTTCTTCTTGGGATCCCACAAGCAATATATTTATCCAAGAGAAATAGTCAAGAATAACTTTTTAGGAAAGAAAGGAATTTTAAACAAATACAAACCCCTTTATCCCAAGAGGCAATAAAATATGAGTAAGTCCATCTAGCAAGCACAACAGCAATGATCTTTAGACAAGAAGTTGGTACAAGATTTTAAAGCTTGTAAAGTACAACAGATGGGTAGAGCACAGCAGTGACATGAACTGCTTTCTTTAAATTATAAAAGTTTAATAATCCTATAGCTTAGAGCATCCATATTTGTAAACAAATTTGATTTTCAGTCAGTGGACATGCATTTTCCTCCTTCAGAGTAAAGGAATTTTAAAAAAACAACTCAGAACATTTTAATAATACTATATGAGAAAAGTGCTGCTGGGCCAGACATTCTTGTTCACTGGACTTCATTGTGTCACACCTATCTGATGCAGAAGAAAAAACTTATATCTAAAACAGCTATTCTCCCTGTCAGTTTTGCTTATCAACTGCAGCAGAGTAATTTGAAATGTAGGAAGTATGATACAGAGAGAGGATATAGCTAGCTTACCCAATGCAACAGTGTTCTAAATCACAGAGAATTTAATTAAAACATTAATTCTATTTTGCATCTACACTTTTAATTCCTTCTCTAAAGGAAGAATGGTTCTTATTAGTTGGTAACTATTAAAACATACTACTGTGTAATTAAATGGAACTTTGACACCAAACTTTGTATTTCTTTACATTGAAATCTGTCTCTACTCATATATCTAAGTAATTAAATAACTTAGTACACAGAGTTCTCTGTTCTTTAATTACAGTGATGTATAGTGAAATATGCTCTATATTTACTGACTGTTTATCAATTTCTTTAGTTTAATTTAGGTAGTAGTGAAATGATTAAAATATACAAAACCAGAATTAGAAAGATGCAATCTTTAACTTGTTATTTAGCTAAGAAAAAGCATAGAGGAAGGATCAGGAAATGCTTGCATTTAAAACAGACATTAGCATAGAAAGCACAACCTGTAATTAGTGAATAGTGTGAAGTATTTTTGGTGAAAATATCTGAGTTCCTTAAGAACTTATTCTCTTCTGCACCACCTTTACCCATAGACCTGAATACACTAACAAATGTCTCATCTTGTTAAATTCTCGGTCAAGTTGTTCAAGTTACCATCAAATTGCCATTGATGGATGTGAGATGACTACACTCCAGGAAGGCCACTGTACTCAGTCAGGTGAGAAGAAAATTACTTTCTTAAGATTATTGAGCACTTCGAGACATTTGTCTTTCTTGTGCTTAGCTGATAGCTCCTGCCAGCTTTGCAGTCTGGTTTTCTTTACAAATTCAGCAGCAAATATACACTACTAAATATTGCATTTATTAGCTTAAGCCTTTATACTGCTTGCCAACTTCATTTTTATTTTACGTAAGTTATTTCTGTTACAGAAAACTCCATTTAGCTCACTGGAAAAAGCTCTTTACTTATACAGTCCCTCCAGGACTCTAAGCAGGAAAAGCCACTTGCACAGCTCCAGCTCCCTTCAGTGGCTGCTCCTCTCAGCAGAGAGAGGCACTTGTGCTTAGCCCAGGAGTGCTGCCAACGATGACAAGGTGAAAAGCACCAGACTGCTTTCCTGGGGGGGCAGTCTGTGGGGGGCAGGAGCAGCCCAAGGCAATGTCCTGGTGGTGTGCCAGGCAGGGAGCAGCCCTGTGCTCAGTGCCGCCCTTGCAGCACAACACACTCCTCCCCTGAATTCGCTGCTGCAGTGGCACAGGGGATCCTGGAGGTGTGCAATTCTTTGCTCTGTGCACACATCTACGTCTACAGAAGTACACACATGAACAGACAGACACACCCACGCTCTGGAAGCCTGCAGGAACAATGCAAATTTTCTCGCTCCTGTTTGCTTGCCTTGCAGCACAATCACCAGAACTGCAGTGCATGAAGAGCTCAGGTGTGGGGGCTGTTGGATGGTGTGAGTTGGGGCTGTGCAGGCTCAGTCTTTTGATAAAACAGGTGAACTCGGCTTTTTTTTGTACATTAACTATAGTTAGACTGGGTTTTAGTCTTAAGTACTCTTAAAAGGCTCTCTAATACAAATAAGAATGAAATCACAAAACTGCCCCTGGAAGTCACCTCACCCACCTCTTCTCATCATAAAAGCAAAATGGAAAATTAGGTAGATCTGGCTTAAAGCCAAAATACCAATCTACATAAACCCAGCTGTTCCACCAAAGGACCCCCATTTTATGACCTTTGAGACAGCTAACCAGATGGAGGGCAACAAACTACACCATTTACTTCTTACGGTGATTTTTTAAAAAATGTGTTTGCTTTGGCATTCTTTTAAATTTCTAGAAGAATGTACTGTACAGTAATGCAACCTCCCAGTGCAGCCTGCTCATACCTTGAATTAAAACTATACTGGTACACAGATAGGAATGAAGAAAATGAAATTCTTTTGGGTTACCAGTGAACATTTACTGTTACTTTCCACACTCTCACTTTTCTTTAAAAGAAAAAAAAACTAAGAAATGGGCATTACTCACTGCAGCACTCCAAACCATAGGGAAAAGTGAGTTTTATAGTTTGTGGCTCCAAAAACCTTGAATTGCCATATTTAGACATAATGATCCTAAAGGCATTCTCCACCACAGAAGAGAATTTCAGAGCGATGTGCTCTCCAGTGTCCTGCTGTTTTGGTGGGTGCCATGCAGAGGCTGCTCCTCAGCACTGATCATGGATGAAGCCCCAGGGAGCCCAGCATCCCCGGGGGTCCCTTGTGGAGAGGTGAGGGGGCAGGAGGCAGTGCAGGGAGGCTGCAGGCCAGCAGAGCTGTGCCTGGCTTGCCTGGCTGAGGCTCGAGGTGGGAGAACGCCCCACGAGCTGCGCTGCTCCCGCGGCTGTGCCAACACGATGGCTGTCACATACCACAAACTCATTTCCTGCGGCTACATGGGGAGGCCCCGCGTTTCAATCGCATGCAGCTGAGCTACAGCACATGCCTACTTCTCCAGGGTTTTAAATGGAAATAAATGTATGTCACTGTGGTTAGATGTGACGTACAAAGGGGCGAGGGCCTCTGCTTGATCTGCCTCTCTCTCATTGCTGCAGTGCCAACCAGGGCCCTCATGGCCACACTAGAAATTATTTCCCCCAGAACACTGAACTGCAGCTTAGCAAAACGTTCTCTGGCACAATTAATTTGCTTTTCAAACTCGAAATTTTCAGCCTGGCTCTTGAAGGATATCTGGAAAAGGACAGTTTGGGGAGAACAGATGAGACACTGATGTGTTGGGCTCACGTGTCTTTCCAATGGCCACAGGGCTACTGCTGCTCAGGAGTCTCAGCCCAGGGCAGGTCCCTGAACCCAAGCTGGAGGAGGGAGGGTGTGCTGCAGCCACACTCCACAATGGAGCACCTTGCTTAGGCTCACGCTTGTTAAAGGAAAGCAGGAACGGTGGAGAAAACCTAACAGAGACACCGACCAGGCAGGGACATACTAAAAATCAAAACTGATGGAAAAGTTAAGTAGTAACTCATCCCATAGCATCTACTAACTTTATCTGAAATATTATGAATCCCACATATTAACCTCTTTGCTGCTAGTTTACTCTTCTCTCAGGTATTCACATCAACAAAATATGGTGTAAGTGTTAATGACACGTAGATAAAGATTAGGCCCTCACGTGCAATGCTTGCTTTGTTTTAGCACTCCTGTCCTGAATTACTGTGCTTCTTTGCTGACAGGGAACAGCTCCTAACTCCAGGGGATTAGGAGAACTCTTGCACGCTGGCACGCAGCCATTTCCCATCTCCTAATGGTCAGGTATGGATCTCTCTGAAAGAACAGCTCTCCAGAGGTCAAGGAAACACCCAGAACCTCAGAGATCTGCAATCCTAGGAAATGGAACATCCTATTATTTATCAAACAGGGATCTTGGAAGCAAATACACCAGACTGTAATTAGCACGGACACTGTAAAATGATGGCTGTCAATGACAGAGATGGAACTAGGTGGGACGGCAATGTTCTTTCTTCTTTCTTACCACTGCAATGAATAAAGAAACCAAAGGAAAGAATAGTCTCACTGTTAACCTAATATAATTTCATTATTTATATGAACATAGACAAAATGCAGGAAGTTCTGACAATGATAAGCTGGCAGACAAAAATGGAGGGATATCAGAACAGAGATTAGCCAGGAAGAGCTCAAAGAGATAATCTGAAAGACACAAGAATCAAACAACTCCTAATGTTCAAGGATTTAAACATCAAGGAGGCTTGACGTAAAATCACAGCAAGGAAGAAACATGAAGAAAAAAGAAAAACCATGTTAGTGATAAGTGATAAATGATAAATGTAAGAAGTACCTTGGGCTGATAAAGCCATAAATAACAAAAGAAACGTCTTCCTGCAGTATGCAAGTAACATATATTTGGAAAACATTGCAGAGGTCAACACTGCACTGGTCTGGCTGTCAACTGGACAATGCAACAGCGACATCCACTCAACAGTGCTCTTACATCCTATTTGAGCTGTTAAAGGCATTATATCACTATTATGAAACACTTGCCATACAACACACTCAGCAATACAAATATCTGACTTTCTCCAGCTACCACTCTCTGAAGTCTCTTCTCCAACCAATAAGTATTTATCATGAAATCTCCAACTCTCCTCCTGGAAACTTCACAGTGTTATGCCTTTGCTCCTACCAGTTCAAAGCTGTGGATCCAACAGCATGGATTTCCAGCTCCATGGCACCTTAGCCAACCCTCCTGTACCACACATTGCCTCTGCTGCTGCCCTCAGCCTGGGAATGTGCAGTATCTCACATAAGATCAGATAGCAAATATCAACAGGATCTTCTAAGAGACCCCTTTATTTGGTGCATTTTAATGTTGCATTCCCAGTCCAGGTAGGTCAACACAAAAGAAAAAGTGGAAAAATAACTCACACTGGTAGAATGAACAGGCAGATTCTTATGAGAATGTGGTCAGGTACTTTTATAGCCATTAAGCAACTTTTAAGTTGAACTAGACAGAGTTGGAGGTGCCAAAACCAAAGTCATCTGCAGAGGAAATGCCAGGATTGTCTAGTTTGAGTTGCTGAAAGAACTGCTATGGTTGCAGCTCATACGCAATTTCTAATGTATCTTTTATAGCTGTTTAAGTCTTATTGAATGAATCCACTCAAAGCTGGATCTGACAAAACCACAATTTAAAAATAGGTTCTTACAGATTGCTTGTGAATAGTGCTGCATAGTAGGTCATGCAGATACCTAACATCATTACTTTTTTGCAGGGAAAAGAGAGAGCTGCAGTGACCAAGACAAATTTCAGCAGTGCTTACAAGCAGGAAAAGCTTCACCACAGATATGTAATGCAGAAAATCCGCAGAGATAGAGCCCAGGACTTGAGAATGCAGAGCAGGCATCTTGCCTTTGTGCTTCGAGTCATGGTAGGCTGCTATCTGTGATTTTTGTCCACAAAAAGGATGTGATGAAGAGGCGTGCTGTGCAAGCTAAGATGTCCAAGAGGGATGGAGAGAGGTGGAGGTATCTTTATTTCCATATATAGTATTGGTGAGCGAAACACTGGCTATAGCATCCAGCTTTGTGACCAACATCCTAAATCAGACAGAGTATGAAAACAGCCTCAGAATCAACACTGGGGTTGAAAGGGACACTTTGGAGAAAGATGATAAATTTGTTCTGGTCAGCTTACCAAAAAAAGACGATTGAGAGGTGACTTTTTTACAGCATCTGCATATTTTTACGGTGAGAAAACTATGGGTACTGAAGAGTTGGAAGCAGAAACTGGACAAATGCAGACTGGAAGTAAGGCATGGCTTTTTTAAAGCGGTGAAGGTGATTAATCGTTAGTACAAAACAAACACAGTTGATTTGCTATCACTTGATACTTTTGCACCAATGCTGGATAACTTAATGAACTCCAGACACTGGTCTCTATGCAGAAGAGAAACTGTGTGGCCTGTAGCACACAGGAAGCCAAGATCAATGTCCCAATGATCCATTTAAGTCTTTCACAGACGCAAGTTTCAAACACCTGGCTTGTGCCAGCTTCCAAGTCAGAAGCACCACATGCAAAAGCCTTTTTGTCACTGCCTTTCAGATACCTGTGTGCATATCATTTCTGGAAGATATCTGAACAACCAATTTGCTATCTTTTCCATTTCTTGGCTGTTCAAACCTAGTGGTCACCACCCTGTAGTATCAGGCCTTGCAGGAATGCGAAATAATCCTACATTTAATAAAAAATGTTGAGACCGTGGCCTTAAAAATTGTTAATTCTAAGTGCAGCCTCTTAGACTCAAACTTTAGTCTTCCAAGAGCATACATACAACTGCTTACTTCTTTATATAACTACAGAAATGAAAAATGAAAGCAAAAGTACTAACTAGGATGAAAATAATGTCCAGTAAAAAAATTTATGCACTGCCAAGGTAAAATCACAACTGACAGGAGATACAGGTCCGGGAAGATGCTATTAAAATGGAGGGAAAAAAAGGTGCTATCAGTTCTTTTTTCCCTTGTGAGAAAGTTGCCAGTTCTAAGAAGATTTTCTCCCAACCATGTCAGCACACAGACAACTGAAAGCCCCAAAATGGTTTTATTTCTTATTATTCCAAGTTACAGGCGGTCAAGAGAAAATTGTCTCTTTTGCCCTTAGGTTCTTTTGTGTGTAATGAGTGACTGAAGGCAGCCAGGGGCCGAGGCATTGCTGAAGAAGGAAGAATGCTACCAGAGCAGAAACAGCACACTGTTCCTTTCAAGTTCACCCCCTCCTGGCACACAGCCTGACTGCCTTGGCCAGCTGCCAGGAGATCAGGACAAAGGCTTCCTCCTCTGGCCAAAACCGAGGAAAAGGGTCTGTTGTTTAACACAGGCAGACTTGTTTCAGCAAGAGAAAAAAATAAAAAGAAGGGGAATTATATTAACTAGAAGTCCTGGGAGAGGAGAGTAATCTCATAGTGTGGCTAATGAGATTCTCACCCTGGGCTTTTCCTGGAGAGGGAACATTTTGATTTTCTACTGTTCAGGCTAGAAGGCAAAGTATAATGTCCCAACAGGGCTAAGCCCTAAGGCTGCCAGGCTCTCCATGCTGCCTGAGGTCACTATGAACCAGAAACAAGAAGGCATCTTTCCTCCTTCCAGGAAGCTCCAGGCAACCCACTCTGCCCTCCATGCCTGCACTAAAACGCCCATGTGAAGGGCGAGTGTCCTCACTCACCAAAAGACAGAAATTCCTATGCACCTAGCAGACCTCCAACAGTCTGACAAATAGATAACCCAAACATTTAGCTTTCTCAGGACTTCACAGTGACCAAGGCTCCTGCTGCATTTCCACAAAGGTGTTAAACCCATGTCAAGGTGAATTCACGCATGGGCTCTGCACTGTCTCTGTTACAGAGCCTGCAGTCATGTCTGCAATGAGGACCCTGGGACATTTGGGATTTGCTGCAATTTGAGAGGCTATGTCTCACCTGGAAATCTTGGAGGCAGATGCTGTTGCAGAAGTTACAGAGATACACTGGCTCTTCATGATAACCTCAGCACTTCTTTAGCAGCACAGCCACAGGTGAGGGATGGGGACTGGGAAAAGGCAGAAGAAAATCCCTAGGTCTGGTGTGACCTGTTCGATCCTGAGCACCAAAGCGCTCCCTCAGAGGCTGTATCACAGGATGTAGTGTATCAGTGACCTGTGGCAGGAGACTTCCCCTGGCAATTCTTTATATGCATGAGAGCTTCTGGAAGCAGGCCCCAATTCAAGAAGTATGATTTTAATCTGCTTGGCTTAATATAAATGAATACAGGACAGCTTTGAAGTTGTTCAAACACCTGAACACAGGACATTTTAGGTGTTAGGAAGCTGTTCAAACACCTTCAAGATTTACATGTGTATGTACTTCCACTATATTCCAGGCAATACATTTTCTTCCAGAAGGAGTGTGGAAATAGCACTTCTGACAAACTTATTAGACCAAGATCTTTGAAGATAAAGGCTTCCCTCTGCACCCCATGCACCCATACCAGCCAGCAGCAAAGACAGCACCCTCTGCAGTAACCCTCACCTGACTTCAGTGACGGACACGATCAGCTCCAGCTCACCCTGACCATTCTCACTTGTGCATCAGCACAGGGAACAATCCATTGAGGAAACAGAGCTTGCTCAATGATCTTTTTTAATTCAACTCCCACTTAACATTACAGTACAGACAAGGAAGAGATATGTGCCACATTGTTCTGCCATCTATCACCTTGTTTACAGGAAGTATATTCTCAGTAGCCTGAACTCTATTGCTTGCTAAAGGACTTAGCTGAGTACTGTGAAAGCACACATGAATCAGAACGAGAGACTTACGGGGTATGAAAAGCCATTGCTCCTGCACTTAATCCTGCAAATTGTCTTATGTCTGCAGTATTTCAACCAGCTATTTCATGCCAGTGTTAGAGGAACTGGCTAGTATCAAAGTTTCCAGGATAGTCTGCACATTAGTTTAATGACAATACTAGACCTGACATAATGACTACTGTGCTTCAAAGTTATACTGCACAAACCTTTCCCTTGCGATTAACAAAACAGGAGATAAAATGACCTCCTGTCTTTTTCCATTTCAGTATTTACGGGCACTTGTAAATGTTAACACCTCTGAATGAGGATAAAACGAGACAAAACCCAGGAAGGATGTGACAGCAATTAGGAAAAGCCCAATAAGATAAATCAATTTTGGGAGGGAGCAAGGTTACTAAAAGGAACACTAAACCTGCAACAACCTAGGCTTTTGAAGAGGAGCATTGCAATTTTCTACATTGCAATCTTCAGGAGTGGTGGAATAAAGGCACCCAACATTAGTCACAGGACATGCAATGTTAAAAGTTATATCAAGATAAAGAGAGAAACCCATTGAGGCAGGTTGACCCTAGTCAGCAGTCAAGCACCCATGGGGCCACTTGCTCTGTCCCCCTGCCCCCACAATGGGAGGACGGAGAGAGCAGGAAGAACAAAAGCAAGAAAACATGTGGGTAGAGATAAGGACAGTTTAATTTGGAGGAGGAGGGGAGGGAGGGAGTGATGCCAATGACATCCCTCACCACATCCCCCAGCTAGTGCATGAGCAATGGCCATCCTAGAAACCAAAGATCCCACTCCTTCCTCCACCTCCACCTTTATTGATTACTGAACATGTTCTTACATGATATGAACTATCTCTTTGATCAGCCTGGGTCAGTTCTCCTGGCTGTGTCCCCTCCCAACCTCTTGCTCATACCCAGCCTACTGAAAGGCAGAGTGTGAAGCAGAGAAGGCATCAATGCTGTGTGAGCTCTATAAATTTAACTCATCTGGTAACATAACACAGAAAATACCACTAAGAACCAAAAGCCAACATTTCAGGGCCCAGTTTCAACACATACTCCTCTAAACAACAAATCTGAGTCTGAATCTACAAAATCTATTTAATTTGCTAAGCTTGCTAGAAGAATTTCTTTTTTATTACAGAATATTTTAATGAAGTTCTGTGGAAAACATGATGAAAAAGTTATCTGAGATAATACTACACTCAGGGTTTCCATAGTAAGAAAAACAATGAAAAAATAAATAACCAAGCCAACCTTATAAAGGCCTGCTCAAAAATATAAACAATTCACCTCTGGAAGGCTCAGTGTACATTTATGTAGAGGGGACATTGACCATGTTGGATGTGTGTATGCACTTACACACAACACAGGGCCCTGAGGCACATGTTTTCACCCAGGCTCAGTGCTCAGTGGGTGACCAATGCACACAATCAGGTTTTGTCTGAGAATCATAGAATCGTTAAGGTTGGAAAAGACCTCCAAGTTTATCGAGTTCAACCTTTGACTGAACACACGATGTCAACTAAATCATAGCATTAAGTACCACATTCAGTCATCCCTTGAACACTTCCAGGGATGGTGACTCCACCACTTCCCTGGGAAGTTTCATCCAATGCTAAAACACTCTTTCAGTGGAGAAATTTTTCCTGATGTCCAACCTGAACATTCCCTGGCGCAACTTAATGCCTTTTTCTCTTGTTGCTGGTTCCCGAGGAGAAGAGACCGACCTGGCTACACCCTCCTTCCAGGCAGCTGTAGAGAGTGATAAGGTCACTCCTTAAGCCTTCTTTTCTCCAGATTAAACAAGCCCAGCTCCCTCAGCCGTTCCTCATATGACTTACCCTCTAGACCTTTCACCAGCTCTTTTGCCCTTCTCTGGACACACTCCAGCACCTCAATGTCCTTCCTGAAGTGAGGGGCCCAAAACTGAGCACAGCAGTTGAGGTGTGGCCTCACCAGTGCCAAGTACAAGGGGATAATCACTGCCCTGGTCCTGCTGGCCACACTATGTCTGACACAGGCCAGGATACCATTGGTCTTTTTGCCCACCTGGGTACACACTGGCTGGCTCATGTCAAACCAGCTGTTAACCAGCACTCTCAGGTCCTTCTCTGCTGGGCCACTTTCCAGCAAAAAAAATCTATTGGGGAGGTTGTCCTCTGCAACCATGTGTGCAGCTTTGGGAGGGACACACATGGAGCTATGGAGACAGGAAGGGGACACTCAGCCTAAGCAGACAAATCAGCTGAATCACCCCTGGCAATCAATGGGGTGACAGATACCGCAGCTAGATTGCCTTCACATCCAGTCTTAGTGCTGAGCATACAGGTCCCAGAACCCAATTCAATGTCTAGATGGAGGCCAAGCTCTACTTCAAAAGCCACAGGTGCTGGGAATATGAAATTGTGACTCTGAACTCTTTAAAAACACATTCCTCACAGGCTACTCTAGTACGTCCAGTGACTGTGGTCATCAGATTCTAAATAAACGAAGTAACCTGGGCACATCACGTTCAGCTGAAACTTCATCCATCTGCTTGCCATAGTGGCTGTCAGCATTTCTGGCACATTCCCAGAGCGTTTAATTTTATTAAGTACATTTACTGAAGAAACGAAAACCCTTAAACTGAGAAAATATAGAGTCCTCATAAACATAAGTAGCTTTTTTTCGTTTTGTTTGAGTAACAGTGGGAAATGAAAAACTGCAAGGCTAAAGGAAGTGAAGGGACTGTTTATGTAGCATGGGAAAAATTAAACTGAGATTCAACACTTTCAAGTGGGTGACATCTGTTTATCAAAATACTTTTGTTGTATCTTTTGCTTTTTGTCTTTTCCTGCTAAGACTCAGAAACAGGGATTCAGTGCTAGATTCATCCTTTGATTTTGGCGGCAATCTGGGCAAGTTCTGCCACTATTTCGAAATCAAAATATTGCTCTGGCATTGCCAATTGCGAATAAAATATACTAATGTATCATGTGCCATTTCTTCACTAAATTACTCACACATGTGTATACAATATGAAAAGTTGTGTGGGACTAGTTTTTCCCTTTTTGCACATGAGATACAAAGTGGCTCTGCACTAACTTTTTATTACATTTGAAGAAGCGGGATGTACACCAAGATGTGGTCTGAAAGGGTAACTGAAGCAGTCTGTGAACTGAGCAGATGAATCAAGCAGGAACTCAAACCATTGATTTCTACAAGTAGCTTGCAAAAACATGCACCAAGGAAAACAATTTTCAGTGATTCAAAGCAGAATCTTTGGCTAAAGTGGTAAGTCTGCCCTTAAAATAAGCTAAATAAGGTGTTCTGCAACTGCACAAAGTACTGGGGCCTGCCAGGGACCCAATACCATATTCCAGCAGCAGCAGAAGGCAGTGCCAAGTAAATTCTGAAATTTAATATACAGACAGATATACTTTGCAGTTTCACTGCTCTTCTGTTATTAAAAGTTCAAGATGAACTGGGCTGACATTTTTGGTAAGCTGTTTGCTAAAGTATAAGACGACAGACTGAGTTTTCATGCTATCAACCACTTGCATTGGCATGTCTGCACCAAAGACTCAAAGTTGTACAAGACGCAATTTGTTCTTGTTATTTTCAACTACTGAGAGCTAAAACCAGCTGACTACAAAAAGGATTTTTGTATAAATCCAGATGAATATATGTGTGTATCAGGATGCGTGCATATGTATGCCCATCATAATGTGTTTTTTTCAAGGGCTTGGACCAAGAGCCCTCATGTCACCCTTTTCCACTACGCTGACTGGAAAGAACAATTTGCCATTTGCAAACAAAATAAAACAAAACAAAACAAAACAAAACAAAACAAAACAAAACAAAACAAAACAAAACACAATCTTAATACAAGAAATCTGTTTCACTGTGCTTAAAAAGAATACATACCCTTCACGCTAATCATCTCATCTGGTCATTGCAGAAAATCAATTGGTTGATTGGATACTAAGTACCCAAATTCAGGAAAGAATTGAACTCTTCAAAATGCTATTTTCTATCCAGGATTCACAGCTGATGTCTTGACTCTGGTAGCCTTTAATTGCCACTTACTGAACTAAAGACACTCAAAAGTTACCACTGAGTTTACCACTTACTGAATTAAACTAAGAATGGGAATGGATAGGATAAGAATCTCAAGGGGAAAAACCCCCACACCTGAAATACCAACAAATCCTGAAATAATGACCCTATGGAAGATGTGGAGAGCATCTGATACCTTTATGGTGAAAACGGACAAACACTAGTCCCTGTGAACTTGGATTCAGCGCAGAAGTGAAGCCCACAAAAACCCCCAAACAATTCCAACAAAACTTAAATAGCACCCAGTGATGCACAGATCTATCTATTGGATAGACAAGGAAAGCACTAAGAAGGATGACATAAACTTTGTTTTTACATGCATACTTCATCCTTGCTCCCACAAACACTACTGCATGTCAACTCCCAGCCAGCATCCCTCTCTACCCTACTCTGTACCACTATAGAGCATGAGTGAGGAATATTCCTGCTGATGAACTCCAGACAGCCACTCAGGGAACCAAACAACCCCCAGAGAGACAACAGCCATTTACCTCTCTTCACTGATCATGCAGAGAGTTCAGTTTCACCAGTAAATAATTTAAGCACTGACATAAAATAATGTCAGCACCCGGTGAAGTAAATCAGGTTTGTCAGCTGCCTGAAGACCCTTCAAGGATCAGTCATGGCTACTGTGAAACTGGCAGAGCACTTGCTGGAACAGTGGAGAGTGAAGAAAACTTAGAAAATAAAAAATAAGACTTCAACGCCTGTAAAATATTTAGGTTAAAACAGAGTTTTCTGTGAATATTTTCATTCAATGTTTTAAATAAATTTGCTTTGGCTATGCTGTCACTTCTGTCATGTCCAATTTCCACTAGCTTTTGGAAGATGTATATTATGTATCACTCACCCATTAATTCCATGTTCCCACTTTACGTAACAGAAAAAGCATGTGCTCTTGCCCAAGCAGTAAACCTCCAGACTTGCTAACACCCTGAAAGCCTCAGGAGCACAGCTCTGCAAAGCTCTGGGGGCTCTGACCGACTGCACACACCTGTGGCTCCCTGCAGGCACCAAACACTCTGCTGCAGCAATTCCCTGTGCTCCCTGCTCCTGTCTTCCCTGCACACAGGTCCAGCCACTGGGCTCTCCCAGGAGCTTGTGCTGTGCTTCTTTCTAGTGAGAAAGAAGCAAAACTCGAAAGAACCCACCCCTTCTGTCCTCTTTTCTTTGTTAGATCCAACAGTACTCTTTATCAATCTCCTTTTCCCCCTTCCACTCCACAAAACCCAAGAAATCAAATAATGTAGCGGCTGGCTTGGAAATGAATCAAAGTAGTCAAGAGCAGGAGAAGCAGAGACAAGACAAGCACACAGTTTCTGTTCTAAGCCCTACATTTGCATGCTCTGCAATACCAAAGATGTGATAGCCATAATGACTTACACGTACACGTGTACTTTAAGTACAACAATACATCACTCAGCAACACAACTTCACAGACCCTTCAAAATTCAGTTGAAAGAAACAAAATGAAAGAAGAGAGAACTCATTCAAAATTTCCATAACACTAAACAGATGGAATCATATTACAAAAGTCACAACAATAGGCTAATATTATTTTATCACTAATCTGTCATAACACAAGAAATTAGGTTTTTTCCTATGCTGGATGTGCGTAGAGCTGAATAATCCCATAGTTACGGGGAAGCCAGATCAGAAAAAACAGCAACCTGATTGTGAAGAGAGAATATTTCAGGGCCTGAGAACAGACCAGCAGTGCTTGCATGGGCAGACAACAGACGCTGCTCCAGACTTTCAGCAAACAACAGAGCAGAGAGGGATGGGTAAATGCTGGTATTTACTTGCTGTTTTAACTTAAGCAACTGGAGGAAGATACCAATTTAAGACGCTGCCCCCTGGATAGCTTTTGTATTTCTCCTGAGTCTCCAATTACTATATTTTTATGTCTCTTCAATATTCTCTTTTCCCCTGAGAATGCACTCACCAACAACTTGCATTCCCCAGAAATCCTCCCACTAGCTATCTGGAAAGAAATTTATGCTAGAGGGCATAACACTCTTCTAACATGCAAATGCCTTTAAAACCACAAGTCATCTTCAGAAACCAAATTGCACAGAGGTGCATAAAGAATTCCTCCAAGACCTATTTTGGAGGCAAGTGAATTCAGCCAACTCACAAACATCAGCAGTAATTTCAATTCAGTAAGCATGTTTGGTATTCTCAAAACCTTTGCCCAAACCACACACCTCTTTGCACGTGCACTTCTTTTAAAAATATTTTTTCTTGGTCTGTTTTTGTGCTCACTTTTTGCTCTCAGCCTATATGATAAAAAATTTCTGGGTGAGCCCTGGAGAACTGAGCAGACCGAACACTAATTCTCATATGGAATTTATTTAGAGGGGGAGAAAAAAATCCCTTAAGTAGTTACGTTATTTTGAACTGGTTTTATATTTTATGCGTACATAGTGGAGCTGGAATTTCAGGGCTGGCTTTTGTTTGCATTCATCATGAAACATTTGTTATATGAGCTGCTGCTACTGCTACCAAAACAGCTGCTGCTCACTGCTAGAAAACCAGAGGCCAACTCAACAGTTTCTTTCTTGCTCTGGTAAGTCTAGCTGGAAAATGAGGCCTGGTGTGTCTGCAGAAAATTACCTTTCTTTGGCTTCACTGCCATCCTTGCCACCTTTTGCTTAGCCAGAATGCAAACTCGAAAGAGAATGGATAGACCAGAACAAGAGCAGGCACGTCCTGATGCTCCTGAGCCACCTACAATTAAACACAGATCAGAACTACAGCTGTGCGAACTCCTCGCTTTGCGGCTAGGGCAGCACCTCAAATGTGAACGTCTTTCCTTCAGCTGCTCTTGAGACTCAGCCAGGATTTAGCTTTTCTGTCCTGCATCATCATTTTCTGCCATCTGGAAAAACTGAGTCATGGCTTGATGTAGCTTCGCATAAAAAATTTCTTCTGTAGGAGACTGCTTCCCTGTGCAGAAAACAACACCCACCCATCTGACAATCTGTGCACTTTCCCACCAACCTCCCGAAAGAGCAGGACCCAGAGCATCTGTGGACTGGAGCTCTGAGTGCCGAGGACAGACCTTCTCCACCACACATGAGCTGAATATTAATGCTTTGCTTTGTTACAATAAGGAAACCATTTCAGTATTGCTTTTGTTGCTTCCTGGCAATGTCATATTGGCACTGACCTCTCACACCTCAGTCATACCTTTTTAAGAGAACATTTCTCCCAGGCTGGAGCACAGTCTCTGCAACACTCCTCTGTTTTTTTAAAGTAAGGGGACACTACCAAACAATGAATGCCTACCTCTTTCACCAGCTTTATCCTGCAGGAGAACATTTTCTCTCCTATCCTGACAACCTGCTTTCTTAAAGAGCTTTGGGACAGAGATCTTGCTGGAAATCACACCTGTACCATCTCATATCCCTGTGCTTGCTGAGTCCTTCAAGGAAGCAGTTGATTTTTGAGGCTTTACAAATGTCATGCTGACTTTTCCCAACTGTCTATTAATCTCATCCTTCATTACAGATCCTCCCCATGTGTAATTTTGATTGTTTCATCTGTCGGTGTCTAGGTGACGACTGCAGCCCTTTAAAAGCTTGGGAGTCATCTGAACTACTCTTCCAAAACAGCTGCTGACTGAATCACAGGACACAGACAGGAGTTGGCAATTTCAGTTTCAAAGGGATCCTTGGTGAATACTAGCCCTCACAGCAGCATCCCTAACCATGCCAAGGAGTAAAGACAGCTGTGGAGGAAAGAGTGCCACACCCTAACAGTTTGCTGTATTTTAGATGGCGTCTGCAAGAAACGGAGAAGATATTCAAATGGAGTGCAAACAATACAACCCAAATGATAAGATTTATAAAATGCAGAACAAGTTTTCTAGAGGGACAGATCAAAAAGGCTGGGAAATTACAAGGAAGGGAAGTAGGGAACATACCTCCAAGAAAGACTCCTGGAAGAGCAAGGGGTCAGCTCTAGAGCACCATAAACTGCCTTCAGGGCAGGTAAAGCAAAGGGGTTCAGAGGAAAGAGCACAGGCACTGTGTGAAGCTGTGTTCACGTGAGGAATGATGGCTGGGAGACATACCAAAAGGACCCCTGTGTAGCAGATGAAAGCTACACTGCTAATATATTTATTTCATTTTAATTCTTACAATTTTGTCATTAAGAGCCGACCCTTGCACTTTGCTGAAATTCATTTGACTAATTCCTTCCCTTCTTTTCTAATAGTAGCAACAGTGTCCTTAGATGATTTTAGAGCACAACACACTGTGTCCTCTGGGAAGAAGTGTTCCCTTTACAGATGTACCCTGGGGATGTCTCTTCCCTGAGCCTGCCTCCCTGCCACTTCTCCCAGCTGCCCATCGTCTCTCTCTCTCTGACTCTCTTGTAAGTGACCCAGCCCTGATGTGGTTAAAAAAACCCTTTTGGCATTAGCTTTAATGCCTTTAGCAAGTTGCATGCCAAAAAGTGCCTTGCTATACTTTCACACCTAACCTGTCAGAATTTATACTTTCCTCATGTTTTCCTATTTTTAATGATTACAACATTTTAATAACTATAGCTGCTAATTCGCATCACTGTAAAAACTTGATTTTAAATTGCAGCATTTATGTGAAAATCCAAACAATTCCTAAGGGATGACTGCTTCTCTCTACTGTACAAAATTACAGGAAAAAGTGTTTTTACAATTAAATTCCTTTTCTATGGTTATCTTGCCTTTAACATTTTTCAAAACATTTCTGAGCCATCAAAGTACTCATAGTACTTGCATTGTTTTTACAGACGCCTTGGGGATAAGAATAATCAATTTAACCTGCAGCCCATTCTACCACTGATACAGTGATTTAGTCTGAGGAAAAAGTACAATAGCCTTATTTGAAGACTGAAAATACTTTAGGTTATGCTCCTAAAAGATAAGTGAATAGTCAGCTCTGTGACCTGTTTCTTACTGCTCCTGTGTCTTCAATGCCAAATACGCTCACTCAGTTTTCAATTAAGAGATGTTTCTCTCCAAACACTGGCCCTGAAAACATACTTGGGACATACTTCGGACACAATGACGATTGAGCTAAATTCTTGTTTTGGTCCTATAATTAATAAAAGTGTTTTATATTCCAGCCTTAGCCACCTTGTGCAGCTTGCTTGTTTCCATGTAGGTGAAATGAAGACCTGTTCAAATATACCAGAGCTGCACCTGGGAACAGAAGCAGGCCTATTAAGTGGGATTTAATAGCTCCTTCTGTATGCCTTTTGTTGCCTGGATAGAGGTCAGAGTTGTCAAAGAAACAATCTCCATAATCTGTTACTGCTGTAATTTTTTTTAAAATGTTGTTTTAAAAGCAGAAGCGGTAACAGAGGTTTAGCTGAAATGCTACTGATTAAAATAGCATTATGATTTTATTTACTAAGTTACTCAAGAAGGAATGAACTGTCATTGCAAGCTTTAACTGCCTGTCATTAAAATGTTTGTGGTATATTGTCATCAGTAACCCTGGATTATTTATAAGATATCACTAATGCTGTATCCGAATGCAGCTTTCCTTCTGTGCTGGAGCTTTAAAAAAGCTGGCTATTCATGGGTTTTCCATTTTGTGATATTAGGAACAGGAATTATTCAAAAGATGCATCGGAGAATCAACCTCAGATAAGCAGCAGGAGCACACTGACAAACCATAACATCTTTAGTGACTGATATGCTCATTAGATAAACACGAGAACTGCTTGGAACATACCAGCACCAAGCCTACAAAATGATCTCCTGACCTGCACAAAAAAAAACACATGAATTCTTAATGTGTGAGATGTAAGGGCTTGTCTGACTGGTCCCTTGGGATTTAGAACATAAATATGTTTTGTTTTTTACCACAGGGTAGTATGAAATTACATCTTTGCAGGTTTAATCCAAAACCAGACAAACCATCAATAGATCTGATGAAAGAAAAGTGAATGCAAGCAACATGAATAGGTGGGACAAAATGCAAAATCTGCAGGCTGAAGTACTGGAATTGCACTAAAAGTTGAAAATTATGCATTAGGTGGTCTACGTCTTCATAATCCTACAGACACACAGAAACTTTAGAGAGGGGAAACTCTGTTAATGATAGAGAGGCTCAGATGAGCATGTAAGAAAAATAAAATTTGTTTGGCTTCAGGTAAAGACCCTGAATTTGACAGGGAAGAGAGGTACAAAAAAGGTAGAGAAGAGAAATAGTAAAAAGGTACTGCAGAGCATAAAGTCTGTATAGGTATGTATTATAGCTCAAAGGGAAGATTAAGTAATTCTATGAAACATACTCAGCCTATCTCTACAAAACCTTGTAGTTTGTCAGAGCCAGTCTATGAGCCCATGTGTCCAGAAACTTTACTAGAAAAGGAACATTTGACCTAGGTTTTTCAAACAATGATTTAAGGCAACATGGACTCCACCTTCCTCAACAACTGATCCTGAGCAGAGCCTTTACAAATTCAACTCCCGTGAAAATCCAAGCCTAAAATAAGGATTTAAAAATCAGTATTGTAATCAGCAAGAAGAGAAACCATATCCTTCTTTGCCACAATCAGTGGCAAGACCTGGAAGGCAGCCAACCTCCTCGAATGTCTGGAGTGCTGGGAAGGGGCACTGGATCAACAGTAGCCTCATTCCTCATTTCTCCTGTTCATGAACCATGGCCACAATCCTGGCCTGCCAATATGAAAGTTTCTGACCTGATCTAAGTGATCATTGCTGGTTCTGCTGTACTTACCAAGGCAACCACTGCTCTTGACTCCAGCAGAAAGCAGAGCCACAGCAATGTGTTTGGCAAATGGACAAGTAGATCACACTTCCCTGCACTACAGGCTCAGGGAGCAGATTCACCCAGAGTGTCAGTGTCGTGTCAGGCTGTCAGCTGCCTCACTTTTTGTCTCAAAATGCCATTCATTTGGGGCCACAAGACATACTCATATGTAACTATGCACATATGAGCAAACTCAATGTAACAAGTACATGCTAGCAAGGCAGAGTAAATAGAAAGGACTTGAGCCTGGATGAACACAAGCTCCATGTGGGTTGGAAAGCCACACCAAACTCTCTTGCCACATCTTTACTCCTGATCACATTTTAGCAATGAGACTGATACTATCCTGAATGAATCTTTTGGTGCCAGAGTTACGGTTTTCATGCCACACACGCATTGTCTGGAATGGCTTCACCTCCCTCAGCAGAACAAGAACCACAGCTGTTATAAGCTGTCAATCTTTGCTTCAGAACTCACCACAGAGAAGTTCTGCTTCTGAGACAAATCTTCCAAAGATCTAGTGCATCTTTTGAAAAACATTCATAAGAAAGCCCAGAAGTGCTCAAATCCTTCCAAGAGCTCCTATTCTTGAAACTGCTTAGTTTATTCACAATAAGAATTTAAACCACTGGAAGACAGAAAACAACCTATTATCCTTTTATGGGACTGAAAAAAAGAAAGGATGCTTTCACTGGCTATGCTTATCACTCATTGGTGTATTCACTAACTTCAAGACACCCTGGATCAGGCAGTCTGGTTCTCTCCCTGCTTTCCAAACCTTGTATTTTCATGGCTGAAGAGCTAGATAATATATCTACAGCTTTTGACAGTATCTTTAGTTTTATAAAATAAACTAAGGAACAGATTAGGTGTGCAGAATGTCCCAGATGCTATCGACCTAATAAAAAAGAAATGTCCTCAGGGATATGAACTGTGACTCTTCCTCTTTCCCTGTCTGTCTTGTACACAGAGAACAGGGAATCTGTTTTACACGAAACTAAAATACAATTAAAAATTCTTCCTAGAGCTTAAACAGTGTGTTTTAGCATACACATTGTTTTATAGCGTTCCTCTAGGCAGCACTGAAAGTTGAGACTTCAAAGGGAGAAGGAAAGAATGGTCTGTTCATGTATTCTATTTTCAGAACAGGATGTTGGGTGATAAGAAAACGCCACCCAGGCAGAATGTAGATCCCCACGTTAGCCCTGGGAGCACTGCACACATGGGCAGATCGCTCCATCTGCTGGACAAGGCTGCTCTGCTCACACACAGCTCGCCTCACATCAGAGATGGGAACGTGCTACGCAAGTGTTACACAGGTAGCTACTTCCCACATCCAAACTCATGTTTTACCTCCACGTGAAATTTAAAATTTTTCTCTTTTGTAGAAAATTTTCATAGTCAGTGATTCCTCTTCATAGTATTAGACAGGGAAAACACAAAGCTCTTCTAGAGTGCAAGGCAAAAGAAAAGACAGCGCATTTGGAATCTCCAAAGCTTTTAAACATTTGAATGTGTTCAAAGTTTTAAAAGTGATGTTAAAAAAAAAAACAAAAACAAAAAAACCCACCCAAAACCAAACCAACGACCACAAAACCTCCTCTGTTTTAAATTAAAACTAATCATGCTGATTTTTTTTCTCACATTATGAGTGCAGGTGCTTGTAGGAGAGAGAAGGGTTGGGCATTTTTGCACAGGAGATGAGCCAATGCATTCCCTTTCTGCTTGCCAATCACAACCCTCTCCAGAAAGCACAGCTCACAAGAAGCCAGCAGACTCAGAAGCCTCAGATCATTTGTCCTAATTTCTTCTTTCCTTTAAAATTTTGTGCTGAACAAAGGCAGAATATAAGACAATCACTATTTAAAGACTGCACAAAATGCCCTGCCTCCTTCCATCAGAGTTCTATGATAATTTCTTACTCAGAGTTTTGGTTCTTGGAGGTTGTGCCTGTAAAGACATTCACTACAATTTCTCAGAGGGAAAAAACCCTTGGTCCCTGAACTTTTCCAAATGCATAGCATCTGAACCACCTGAAGGCACATCCCACCTTCAGTGCTGGCCTGGCAGAGGAGTGATCTTCAGCACAGTGCAAAGACTGCTGAGCTTGATTCCACCCTTTTCCTAACTCCATCAAAAAATGCCTTGCCTCTCAGGACCTCTGCAATAAAGACAAACAGCAGCATCTCTCTCCTTACTGGGTTTAAGGAGAAGGGGAAACTTATCAATAGAAATTGTCAAGACTGTATCATTAACATTCATGAACATAATGGATTTAAAAAATGAGAAGGTTTATATTACCTGGGATAATATTACTACTAGAGTTTAAAGCATTCCCTATAAACGCAATTCTGATGAGAATCTAATTTGCATTTAATTTTTAAAAAGTACTTTTTACAGTTTACCTGAACAATATATTTTCTTGCAGCGGACAGTGTGAGTTATTTCATTGCACTCATTAAAATTCACTGTCTGAAAAGCTTTAAGTCAGTCTTCTTGTTGTAGAGTAAGATCTACACATTCTCCGCGCAAAACGCAACTTTCAGGAAACAAAGGGTGTTTTCCTGGTATTGGGAATAAGTGTTTTTATAGGGCTTCTGGTGCCAAAGAAAATTTATGAACTCCTGCAGAGAGGTGTGAGGATATGGGTCATTTCTGAGGTGATAAAAAACCATTTTATTGCCTATTGTTTTCCACTAGATGCTGTTAACTTTTACCCCATGCCACAGAAGCTGACAAGGCAGAAGAAAACTCTGTTTTGCTGAGTATAGTATGTATTTTTTGCCTCTTAAAAACCCCAAAGATATGAAACCCACATGTACCCATTTCAAAAGAAACTGTGTAAGTATTCTCTGTGTTCTGGCTAAGAGCCAGGTTACAGAAGTGAATTACAGCCACCAAAAATCAACAGGACTGACCAATCATTTTTTTTTCTTTAGTCGTGCTCCTGAGAGTGAGGAGACATTTCACATGTCAAGTTTTGTTACAACTCTTTCAGGCCTTTCAAAGAGTTAAAGCATACTTTCAAATTTTGAAATAAATATAATCTAAGGCTCTGCAATTGGATCCTATCTACTTTAATGCTGGGGAAAATAGACAAAATTTTGAGCAAATTTTACTGTTAGCAAAGAAAGCTATTAAACACAATAACATATTCTTAAAATTTATTCTACCCATCCATTCACCCATCTATCGATTTCACAATCTGTCTGCTGCCCCCATTCCTGCCTTTTAATCTCTTGTCAAAGTTTTGGCTCTCAAGGCAAGACAAGTTTGGAACTTTGGACAAGATAGGCATCAAAATTGAGAGTCCTTTTGCAATTCTTGACTTGATATCAACATTAAGAAAATGCGTAATTTCAAGGAGAGAGTGGAGATGCAGAAAAACAGGAAGCCCATAGCTTTAAAGTATTGTACAAGATAAAACCAGATTGGTTCCAATGAAAACTTTAGCTCTACAGAGAGCTTTCACATTTTGTTACATGTGGTTATAAAACACACAAGTCAAAATATTTGTTATATGGAATAGCTGAAGGCAACCTTTTTGTTAATGCAGTGAAGGAACTGATCCTCCTCATGTCCTCTGACACTAAAATTTTCTGTCATGCTGAACTGCCAAGTTTTTTTAATAGCTCACCTTTCTTCACAGTTTCCTTCTGCCAGCTTGTCAGACAAATCATTAGCATCAAGAAAAGCACTCAATTTATTTAGCTTTAAGCAGTTATGTGTGTCATCAGGTATACAGACAGACACCTGCACTCACATTTCTGTGCTCTCTGATGAAAATGTCCCACTATCTATCTGACCACAGAGCCACAGTTTTAATGATCTACACCAGAACAATAGCAGAAAAATATTTTTGAAGGTAAAACAACTACAGGCTTCTTCTTCTCCTAAGAGAACACTGAGCAAGAGTTTCTTAATAAATGTTATTATCGTGTTTCAGATGAGAATTTTACTACAGACACAAAAGAAACAAAGCACTTTGACTATGGCCTGCACAGTTCAATGAAACAGAGATGAGAAAAAATTTCTAGACTTCCTGCTTTCTATAGTATCAGCCTATACTGAAGGTTCCCAATAATAAGAAGTTTGCTTAGATGGGAGCTGCAGTGATATGGTGACAACCCAAAACACCTGTAATGAGCGAGGAGAGTCCCAGCTTCAGGAAGAATAGGTTTAACCCACAACTCCTGCAGATGTATCTTAAGTGAGATTGAGATTTTTTGGGTTTCATTACATCAGGCATTTTGCTTCCTATAGCAAGAGGGTGCTTTTAATATAGTTTAGATTATGATGTCGGTGGGACACTGATCACAATTTCCTACTGTGATTTCTAATCTATGTAATCCACTAAAGCAACAATGGATTGAAATTGTCTTTCTTCAGCTACTTTTTGCTTCAGGGCAGCTCTACAAATCCAGTTTTTGAATTGTCTCTAATCCAGAACTGCTTGTTGCAATGGACTCTGGTGCAGATATTCACAGACCAGGAAGGGAATCTCCTTTCTGCACATGTTCTTCACTGTGTTTTCCTCATCTCATTATATTCAGCTGACAAATAGACAAGTTCTAGAAAAACTTTTTACAGAAAGAGGAAAGACTGCCATAAGAGAATCTCAAGTGGAGCAGCAGGTCAGCAGGCAGTACTGTAAACTGTATAGATTTAATCTGTAAGCGTTAGTTGCAACGAAAGCTCAGTTTTGGCCCAAATTAATCTGCTGCTTTGTGGGGCCACCACATGGCAGAACAACATGTCTTCTTCCAAGCACTTCGTGATGCAACAGCAGAGGGTGTTGCAGATCAGGTCTAAGTTGCCTAGAGGAGAACAATGTTGGATTTCTTACATACCACTTGAATATTTTTTATTTTTCTGGCTGTTTCTGTTAAGGTTTTTTTTTTTTTTTAAGCATTAGCACCAGCTCAGAAATAACCAGAAAATAATTATGATAGAGAAAACCCCCTCAAACGCATGCATGTATGAAAAGAGGAGGAGAGAGTTAACACAAGGAAATTGCTTGCTTACTAATATGCCCAGTCAATAAGCAAATTGGAAAGATAAGATAAGATAGGATAAAATAAAAGCTTAATCCCCATAGGGAATATGGAAAGAAAGTGGTGAATCTTTAGACATGACACAAGACCAATCTTACACATGAAATCCCAGAGGAAATCACTGTCCTGAAACAGGTGATGAAATTTCCTCCAGATACTGGAAAATACACAGAGAAGAGAAAGATTAACCAGCACTTAATGATTCTGGCAGACTGCTTATTTCCCACCTGACAATTTCAAGAACACCCTGATGAAAATCAAAACCCTGCATGCTGCTTATTAGCTTCCCCCATTGTGAAAGAAGTGAAAATATATGGTGCACAGAACAGGTGAAGTTGTACAGACTTACAAAGAAAAGTCTGATGGCAGAGAGACCATATCCTTCTATTGACCCCCTGCCTTCCTCTGGTCTAACATCCCCACGGGGAAACCTTGGAGACCAAATTGTGCAAACCTCCAGGATGACTTCCACATACTACAAACATAGGTATTTTTATTTTTAATGTATAAAGATAAGAGAAATAACTGATCCCAAAGTGCATTGCTCTCATGTCAGTACCATACTCTCCTTATGTCTATTATTGAGCAAAATCACTCCATGGCTGCATGTGGCACCACAAAGTTACACTCCCACCTTCCAAAGAGCTGCTTTAACTGCCTTATTGCAAGCAGATAATGACCCACCACAATCCTGCTCAAAGAAGGAATGACATGCATCCCCTAGCATCTGCATCACTGCTAAATACAGAATTTCCAAAGATGTATCCTGGAAGAAGGGTTTGGTGGACAGTCACACATAAATCCTGGTTATGGACAGAAACCTGTAATTTTTCTGAAGTGACTGACTACTGTAATAGTTGTTCTCAGTTAAAAGCCAGCCATCAGCTGCATGCATTACAAACAAAATTCAGTCTTTGTTCCTTGTGCTTTTAATATACAGCTTGGTACAAAACACACATATTAATGGCTGTAGGCATTTCACAGTGACACAAATGGAACCGAGTCACGGAGGAAGAAAGGAAGTCTTACCCCTGCCCTGCTTGGGTCATACAGTGTTGATGGGCCAGGCAAATGTAAGCAAGAAATCAATTCTATTGGAATGACATGCACAGCCCTCCAGAAGCACAATATTTATTTTTAGGCACAGGACACAAGACTGCTTTTTAAAGAAGTCAGCAATAAATAAGCATTGAAGGGATGGATCAACTGAAAGAACCCTTTCAGATTGACTGTGGGGTGCAAATTAAGGAATAGATTGAGTACTCTCCATTTTAATTTCTCTACTCAAGTCTCCTAAGTCTTTTTCCTCAGCATGCTTTGTACTGGGAGAGCTGTAAATGCACATTCTTATTTCTGCTTTACCTAAACTCAGCTTAACTGAAGGTTCATTTCATATCAACTCACAGTCAAGGTTGAAGGAAAATAAATAACCCAGTCCTGGAGAATCTCCAAAGAGTCCAGCCCCCCAAACCATTTACTGAAGGTTTACTTAGGTACGTATTGCTGACACCATTTTGAGAATATTTTGACAGTATTATTTGAGAACTCAGTATGACAGAATTAAAAGAAGAAAAAGCCACTCCAGTGGAAAACGGGAAGCTTTCTGGCATGCGGAAAAATCACTGAGCAACGAGCGCTTGCACAGGAAAGAAAACCACACAGTAAAATTAAAGATAAAAGTAGAATATGTGACCTTCCCCATCAATCAAATATGTTCCTTAAAAGGAAGATAGATTTCTTCATTGACTGAACAAGAAAGAAACACGTACCCTTCAGCAGCCATGCAGATTTTGCTGAAGTTTCTGTAAGAACAGTTTTTTAATGGAAAAAGTTACCTGGATTTTTGTAGATGCTAAGCACATCCTTGAAATAATGAGGTAAGAATCTTTCTAGTAAAAGCAGCACATCCTCCAACTCCTCCAGAATGCCCACAAGGAGAAAATTTTCATTAACGTTCAGCTTTGCTCTTTCAAGGGCCCATTCACCAGGCTCCCTGTATGAAATTGATGGAAGGAGAGAGATGGAGGAGGGAAAATGGAAAGTTTAAATATGCATTCACTACTCAAATTCAAGCCAAAAACACAAGTGAATAAAAAAAATTCAGTGCTATACTTACAAGAGAACAAAAAAGACCCCCCACCAAAGCCGAGTAGCTTACTGAGCTTTTCCACACAACATCTAGAATTAGAATTGGTTTGGCATGTAAAAACACGATCACATTGAAAGGAGGCTAATCACTGTGTGAAAGTACTCCATGCTGAAGACATCTTTTGCCAAGTAGTTTATAAGCTCAAACTTGTGAACTTTGGTATTTCAACTTGGCAGCACACCCCATCTGATGGGAGGAATGAGTGCCCTGAGTGTTGGAAGATGCTGAGGGGTGGTGGTGCCCCTGAACTACATCAGGAGAAGTGTTGGGACCAAGCCCTCCCTGTTGTTACTCAGTGAATCCCATACAGGACACTACTGTTTTCCACCTTGTCCTTCATTTTAATTTCTGCCAAAGTCTCCATGAGCTTCCCTCTCCCTGTCATTACCCCTGACTGCCCTGCAGCTTTGCTACAGGATTCACTTTTTTGCTGTGACTGATACTGGTTTTGAAGATCAGTTTAGGGTTCTTCTATCCTTTCTCCCAGCAGGAGAAGCTGGCAGGACCCCCTTACATCTTTATGCTTCTCTCAGTTTCCCAAAAGCACAATGTGGTTAGACAACTGTATGAATCCTAAATCACCTATACTAATTCATATTAGTTATGTCCTGGGAGCAGCAGTCATCACTCATACTGACACGGGATATAATGCCAGTGGCCCAAGCTTAAGGGAGTCAGTTGCCCACACCACCTGGGAGTGGCAGTAAATCACACCTCTTCCCTGACTTCATTAGGTTATTGCGGACCCTATGCAACAGTGAATTTAACATTTGTCCGAAGCTCTTTCTGTGACATGTGGAAAAGCTTACTACTTTCCACTTCAGCTAGAGCAGACTTGTAGCAGGTTTTTCATGCTCTACCACCTTCTGTGCACTGATCTGTTTTCTGGAAGAGCAAAGTGTCCTAGCAAACACTATGAGCCTCCTGTTTGCAGCTCCTTGTGGGACTAAGAAGTAGCTGAAGGAAGTGCAAGGGCATGGCAGGAGACAGATCTAAAACAAGGTACAAAATGATACTACAATATGCTGCTTGGGAGCCTCATAGAGATGTGTTTTGAAAGTATTCAGGTATGTGACTGTTGTTAATGGGATTACTCACGCACAAGTTAAATGGGCAAATAAAGCCAAAATATGTTAAGAAAAAAAAAGTGTAATGAAAGTGAAGTCATGAATCTGTTTTGTTTCTTATACACAACTTCACTTAGGCAAAAAAAAAGGTAGAATTTTACAAGAAAGGTACTAAGAAATTAAGACAGAAGAAGTAACACATTTTCACGTGTTATTACTGCTAGAAGTGGTATGGCTTTTGAAAGATATTTTGGAAAACGTGCAGTTGTTTCATTATGGAGAAGCCTGAACAATACAGAAACATAATATCTTGAAGCTGAACAAACCTAATAAAGAACAATTGTTACCAACAACACAAAAGTATTTAAAACCAAGAAAGTATTTAAAATTATTCATATATTATTGCATAAAAATTTACAATGCTATCAGTAATAGAGCAATGTGAGAATGGCAGACACAGACATTAAAAATGAGCTAGTTCAATTAAAGCAGCAGAAGGCTGCAATTTACATAGTTTTAAGCATGATTACTGTTCTTTACATGGACACAGAAACCTGTATTCCTCATACATAGACCAGATACAAGCATATGAGTAAATCAAAAACATGTATTACAAAATTCCAGTGCAGATAAAATGAGTAAAGAGCACATATGGTCACTGCCATTCTCACTTTGCCAACCCTCCCAAAAATCCACATTAATATGTTCAGATTTGATGAATTATTCATGTTATAAATCAAGAAGAAAGAATAGTGCTACATTTGCAGTGCCCTCCTTACTTAAAAATATATGCATGCAGTTACCACACACAGTGCTACATTCCTTGCACTTATATTTTTCTCTTGTACTTCAAATAATGTCACCTCCTTATTACCAGTTTCTGACAAAATATTGGCAACAGCTATTGCTGAACAAATTGGAATACCTTGCATGTATTTACCTGCATCTTGGATGCTGTCCACAGAAATATGGTATGATGTAAAATAACCTGGGATTGGAACATTCAGGGTAGTTTTCAAGGATACATACATTAATGTCCTGTGGGGGAGGAAAGAAAAAAAAAATACTGTATTTTCCTTTCTCTATTAACAACTGTTTTCTTTATCTCATACTTTTTATAGTCATCTTACAGTCAAAGAACTGTGCTGAGGCTATAACATATATCTTAAAAGTCATCTATTGGTCCATTTATCTACTTCTAAATATCATCAGGGAAAACAAAAAGTTATTTTGTCCTAGAATGCAGAAAGCACTTTTTTCCTCCTTGCTGCAAACCCCACAATTATTATATCAGTATTTCTGTATGATTCAAAGTGGGACACATTAATCTTTCACACTGAGTAATATTTAAAAAATACAGGATATTATTTTCAGGCTCTTCTTTCTTCTAAATACACCCTGGAGGAAACCTGAAGTAGCCAGAATAAATAAAATTGAGACAACAATTATTATATTTTCTCCCTCTTTTAAAAAAAATTCTGCTTCGTTCAATGACAGAAATGAAGCTGTAATTTGCACATCTTACTCAGTATTACAATATCCATCACTTTTGGTTACAATTCTGTAAACTTCTCAGATATTCAGAATTGAACCTACTGTGCAAAGCCCCACTGAGAAAAGGGGTTATTAGAAAATATTTATCATTTTCATGAAATATCGTTCATCTAATTAGAAGCTATTTATCATTTTTGAAAGACTAGGCATAGCTACTGAACCCTGAGGAACTGCATTCCATTTATAGCTTTACTTCAGCACAATAATAAACACGTGGGATTGAATTCCATTCTCCTTATCTAATCCAATAGCGCCTTACTCTGCAAGCAGACACACCTACTGCAGAGAAATACAGGGCAAAAATGTGTAAGACAACAAAACCAAGGATGGAAGGATCTTATCTTAGGGGAATCAATCTTCGCTGTTATTTAGAGGTGTGCTTTCACAAAGCAATAGGCACGATACGCATCGGTATCAAACCAATAACTAAACAAATCTGTATTTTACCAAGTAAATAAAATGTGATAGAGAGCACTCCACAAGACAGATGTACTTGGCAGCATGGAAGACATGGACAGCATCCCCTGCTCGCCCAGGGCAGTGCAGGACACAGGCCTCTGGCCATAGTATCCACATCTGAGACCTCATCAGAGAGAAGCTCTTCCCAGAACTTCAGCTCTCTCACCTAACTTTACCAGAGCCCCATTCGGGTCTGTAAGCCTTTTAAAGTACATTTCTGATTCCTTCTCTGTCTCACGCTTATGTGAATCCAATTTTATAAGCACATCAGAAGACCCTGGGCTAGGAAGTAAATCACATGGTGAGGAACCATTAAAGAAAACAACATAAAAATTGCCAGCTGGGATACAAACAATCCATTTCCCCTCCTCCCCACAGTATATTCAGGGCTTGCCTGAACATATATCTTCTGAACATACCAGAAGATTAATGGTCAAGACCTGAATTTTGACATTAAAGCTCTGAGCTGAAGCTAACCAGCCCTACATTCCCAATGCTACTATTACTAAGAAACCTTCGTGTGGATGTATAGATGGCACAGGCAATGTGTCTCTCCTATCATCCCAACAGGGTTTTTTTAACATGAATTACAAACTGCACTTTTTAAAGGCTTATTGTGCTTTTACTACAGACACCACCAGAGATGTTTTCAGGGATACATATTTTTTTGCTTTCATAAGGACCTAAAGACCTGCAATGAATAAAGAAATTGCCTGGATTAAAAAAAATTTGAAATACTATCCTGACAATATTTTAAATTATGTCCAAGCTGGCTTGCACTTGATTAACGGATTAGATGGAAGGTAGATAGAACACCCACGTAAGATTTAAAAATCATTAGCAACACCCAACTAAGAATAATATCTTTTTTATCTCTTTTCTCACTCTCAAACAAAGGTGAATGGACATTAGCTCCCACCAAAGAAACTTATAATTTCTTCGCAAGAATAATGTAGATGGTGAGTCAGAAAATATTCCCTGAGATGAGTATCGATACCCAACACAAAAGTGTAACCTGGACATTCTTGTAATTGTGAAAACAGTATTTGATTAACATGGCCAGAAAAACATCTGTACAATAAAAGCAACGTAAATTCACATGGAAAATCCTGCAGCTTTAACAAGTGAACAGCTGATATTAAGTCAAAAGGAGATTTTAGTAGTCCTTTGTGGGTGAACTGACGCAGGATCACTGACACAATTAGGCTGGCTCCAGTCTAATCCTCCCCACTCTTTGTTGATGACTCAGTTAAGATAAAGGCCAGGTGAGCTTTCATACAAACCTACAATCTTTTGCCACTCAAGGACATGCATTTGACCTTCCTGGCATCAGAAACGCCAGGTTTTCTCTGCAGTAGAAGCACTGCCCCTTCCCAGGCTTCATTTACCACCAGTGCTGTGATCTGTATTACAGCTGCTGAAGTGTCCTCATGCATTTGCAGCATCGCTCACTCCATGAGTTGTGAAATCAGTTTTTAACCAAAAAGTGGGTGAAAGAAAGGTTGGCCCGAGGTGTGCTAGTCATTGCAAAACTTAAACACACCTACAGGAAGATGCTTTTTGGTGCTAGTGGCACTCAGGAATTTCTGGGTTTTTCTGAGCATGGAAAACCAAGGTTAAATGACATTATTCTAGGCAGTGTTACTCTGCTATCCTAAGCAACATTAATTAAGCCACATTTCCCAGAAGAACACGCTTTTTCAGCAGAACACTGATCTTTCAGGGCAGAAATGTTTCTATGTGAGACAAAGATTTGCAAGGTGACAGATGACAGCCTTGCTCATTTAAATCACTGGAGGAACCTTGTAAAGAGATTATTTTAACACAGTCTAGAAAGATACGGAAGGAAACACACAGAGCTACTTTAATCATAACCCGTTATAATAAAGAAAGAGGTTTTTTACTTTTTTCCTCAGCTCCTGGCTACAATTCATATCACTCACATCCCACTGGGCTTCTGTCCTCAACAGGGCAGTGGGAGGCCTGGGAATCAGCCCCAGGGCTCCAAGTAACAACAGAAACTGTCATTCTTTTAAATAGTAGTATATTTTTCCACTCATGTAACAATTTTGTCTGATATTTTAAGCTGGTAATTTCTTCTTCCTTCTTCTATAAAATTGTCTTTGAAATAAAAATCACAACATGCCTTAATCCTTTAATTTGTCAATGAGACGGACTACTGATCTATCAGAAATATATCAAAGGTGTGTTATTAATATGTTTTTTTTTTGAGGTAAATAATAAACTATTTTATTTGCCATAATGAGCTCATATATGCTATAAGAAGAAGTCAGCACCTGATTAAAAGCATTTTATAGAATCAGTGAATCATCAGGTTTGGAAGACACCTTCAAGATCATCTAGTTCAACAGTTAACCCAGCACCAGCACAATCACCCCTAAACCATATCCCCAAGTGCCACACTCAGATGCCTCTTGAACACTTCCAGAATGGGTGACTCCATCCCCTCCCTGGGCTACTTATTCCAATGTCTAGCACCTCCTTTGTGATTTTTTTTCTAATATCTAGTCTGAACCTCCATGATGCAACTTAAGCATATTTCCTTTCATCCTTTCATTTCCCCCTCATTAAACCTCCTTTGAGATAGTTGTAGAGAATGAAGGGCTACAGAATTCCTTTAGAAATTTTTAATGCCATCACAAAAAGAGAAAACTTTGAGGTGTTCCTTTGTAGAGCAATAAGCAATTTACCAAAGTTAATGTCTTTAACTTACAACAAATACTGGACCATATACAAAAAGGTGTGACTTAAGATTTGAGGATTTGATTTTTTTTCCCTCCTAATACAAAATCCTAAGAATACTGACAGAAATAATTACTTTTTTCATCCAGTAGAAGGAACACCCAAATTTAAAAAAAAAAAAATTAAAAAATTCTTGGGCTTCAAGGCATTTCCTATTTTTGGATTCTCTGCATGTCAACCAAAAATTACAGAAAGACCATCTTCTGCCACAGATGCATTACAATTCCTATTAGCCCTGACAATTCAAAATAAGGAAGTATACACATGCCTTGCAAATAATTTCCATTCCATTTCCATCTGTTCATCTATGGAAAACCACAAAGATATCCTTTCTGTCACAATCAAAACGAAAAATACACATCCTCTTTCTATGCTCTGCCCCTGTGGGACACCACAGCTTCTGTGAAACCAGGAGACCTTGTTCACAGCCCAGGCACAGCGCACGCCCCTTACGTCAGTCCGAAGGGTGCGGATGTGGAGGTGTGTCAGCAGCAACCTAAATAAATACCTTTCAAGTTTTCATAAAAGGAAATGAAATAAAATTATGTGGAAAACCAGTGACTGAGCCCAGCCTACAGTGACCTCTCCTGCTTACAAGGCTGTTCTTCATACACCACTACAGGCAGCAGTGCAGTCTAGTCCTCACTGTTGTCAGCCAAAGAAAATTCTTCTGCTCTCCTGAGAGCCACCAAGAATCCTCTCACAGCTTGTAAACTGTTTTCTCACATACTTGGTGTTTGTAAAGAGGTCAAACTGACCATTACATCCTGAGGACAACGTTGCATCCTATGAACTAAACACAACCACGCTAAAAAAAGCCAAACATAATTCCCACCTTCTCTGGCCCTGCCAGGGAGCTCTGGGTGGCTGTAGAGCGATGGGGAAGAAAACGTAAACATGATGGATCAGAAAAGGGCTTGTGAGTGCAAATATGAAATGGAAGAAGGAAAAGCACAACTTCTTACTTTGGAAGGCTGCAGAAAGACACTGAAAAGTCAAGGTATAGTTGGCATGAAGGTTTTCAAATACAAATGCAACATGACTTACTAAATGTCACATAGGAGCACAAATTATTCACAAATTTTAATGAAAAATAAGATACAATGCAACACATTTTTAACCCTAATTAGAGAGAGTTTTACTTTACCAGGTAAAATTTAATGTTTTTATTCAATCTCAGTCAAGTATTTGGATAACTAGAGCCACACAGCAGCAGGACAACTTCTGTCTTTCAAATTCTGGAGCCATTTGGTATCTATTTGTGCATCTATGCCAACAGCACTGGCAGCAGATTGCTGTGGGGTGGGCAGGTGCTGGGCGTTGCTTCCCAAATCAACACGGCCAACACAAAGCCAAATGCTTCCCATCCTGCGCTGTTGTGGTACTGAGCCTTTCCAAGGTGGGCTGCTGGGTGGCATGGACTGTGCCAAGCTGTGGGGGATGATCGTCCTCTGCAGATGACAGTGAGATGGACGAGTTTATTGGGACACCAGTGGCAGGCTGCAGAGTGACCACTGGGCACCCTGGGGAGAAGCTCCACAAGATAGCAGAGCAGATTCAGCTAACCACAGAATGCAGGTTTTCTGTCCCCAGACGCCCCCCTGCACTAGCTGTGATTGCCCCTTCACTCCTGTGAGGCTCTGACAGCTCAAAAAGCAACAGAAATCCTTTTCTTTCTCTCCACTGCCTTCTGGTCTTCTACCAGAAGAGCAAAGAACATGGGGCTTGCTCACCTAAATGCCACAATACCACCACAGCACTTCAGCTGCACAGGGCAACACAGGCCACAGGGGATGACTTCAGTCGCTACCTTAATTTCTTTTACAGCCTCCCTTGGGCATCCACCCCCTCTTGTCTGGGGTTCTTCATGGGCTGCAGTGGATCTCTGCTTCACTGTGGACCTCCATGGGCTGCAGGGGGGCCTCTGTCTCACCACGGTCTGCACCATGGGCTGCAGGGGAAATCTGAGCTTTGGTGCCTGTAAGACCTCCTCCCCCTCCTTCTGCACTGACCTTGGTGTCTGCAGAGCTGTTCCTCTCACATATTCTCACTCCACTCTTCTCTGGCTGCAATTGCTCCTGTGCAATAATTTCTTTCCCTTCTTCGACGGATTATCCCAGAAGTGCTACCACCACCACTAATAGGCTCAGCCTTCGCCAGCAGCAGGTCCATCATGGAGCTGGCTGGCATTGGCTCCACTGGACATGGGGAAAGCTTCTGACAGCTTCTCACAGAAGCCATCCCTGTAGCCCTTCTGCCCCCAGCCCCCCACCACTGCTACCAAAACCTTGCCCCACAAACTCCATACATTTTTGTAGAGGATAATTCTGGGGTTTCTTTGAATTGACTTTCCAATTTCTTCTGGCAAAATACATATTTTTACTTTCCTTCCCCGTTACCACATAAGTAAATAGGCTGCCAAGTTTAACTCCCACTTTTCTTTTTTCAATGGACTCTTTTGCCTGAGCTAATTTGCCTGACTTTTCAGCCAACAATGTATTAAGCTCTCCTTTCTGGCATCTCAGCAAGTGAAGCAGCAGCTAACAAAACAGCATCTTCTGCTAACCATCTACATTTTCATTAAGTGCAGACAGAAATTATTCATTCATATACAGATTTTTGCTGGCATTGACATAGCAAAAGTTACAAACGATGCCCACAATGCTACTATTTACATGTGACAAACATTAAACACATCTGTATATCACGATTTTCTAACTTAAAATTATGTACAATATCAAGAAAATACATAGGCAGATATTTTTCTCTCTTTTCTGTTATCAGAAATCATGTTAGTAATATGTCAAAGATCAGTTTTACCAATAGAAATGGAATCACGTTGTAGTTGTAAGCAGACACCTTATCAAATCTTTGTTTTCCATTGCTTCTGTATGTTTCACTTCAAACCATCTTAGCACGGGAAATATGTTAAAAAAAAATAGAAAGAAATTATGCCAAGAAAAGGGCGAGTGGCTGCCAGCTGGAAGCAGTGTGTAAGCATTAAATAACCATCCTGTTACAGAGGGCACAGATCCAGGGAAGACCAAAAATGAAGACCATTATACTGTAATCAAGAATGAATCCCACTAGCAACTAACAGCAGGGAAACAGTACATCTGCTAATTCTGTTTACTAACACTTGTTCATAAAAGAACCTGGAAAATTTGTCTGCTTGGATGAAGAGCTTTAATAAAATCAATTAGGGATAGCATATATTCAATTCTGCAAATGTCAAGCAGGAAATGCCCACCACCTCAAGGACTTTTCAGCTGTCCCTAATGGAGAGCATGTGGACCCTAGCAAATCAATGGCTATGAGAAAAGCAGCAAGTCATGGAAGGTTTGGGCTGGAAAGGGACCTTAAGACCACCTCGTTCCAACCCCCTTGGCAAGGCAGGGACACCTTCCACTAGAATCAGGTGCATCAAAGCCCCATCCAGCCCAACACTTCCAGGGATGGGGTATCCACAACTTCTGTGGTAACCTGTTCCAACAACCCTCACAGTAAAGAATTTCTCCCTAATCTCTAAACCTGCCGTCTTTCATTTTAAGGCCATTGCCCCTTGTCCTGTCACTGTTACATGCTGTTTTTAAAAAATCCCTCTCCACATTTCATGTAGGCCCCCCTCAGGTACTGGAAGGCTCCTCCCTTTCCCTTCCCCAGGCTGAACAACCCCAATGCTCTCAGCCTGTTTTCATAGGAGAGGTGCTCCAGCCCTCTGATCATCTTCATGGACATCCTCTAGACTGGCTTCAACAGGTCCATGTCCTTCTTATGCTGAGGGCCCAAGAGTGGACTCAGCACTCCAGGTGGAAACATAAAAGAAAAAGTCACAGAAGGTGGAATCTCACTTGCTTCAACCTGCTGGCCACGCTGCTTTTGTTGCAGCCCAGGACACAATTGGCTTTCTGGGCTGTAGGTACACATTGCCGGGTCATGTCCAGCCTCTGATCTACCAGCACCCCCAAATCCTTCTCCCCAGGGCTGCTCTCCGTCTGTTCATTCCCGGCCTGATACAGAGGCGTTGCCTTGCCTCAGGTGCAGGACCTTGCACTTGGCCTTGTTGAACCTCATGAAGCTCACAGGGGCCACTTCTCAAGACTGTGCAGGTGCCTCTGGATAGCATCCCTTCCCCCCAGCATGTCACCCACACCACACAGACCGGTGTCATCAGCACACTTGCTCAATCCCACTACCGCTGTCACCAACAAAGATGTTAAACAGTGCCAGTCCCAAAACTGACCCCAAGGAATACCACTTGCCACTGGTCTCCACTTGGACATTGAGTCACTGACCACTGCTCTTTGAGTGTGACCATCCAGCCAATTCCTTAGGCACCAACTAATCCATCCATCAAATCCACATCTCTCCAGTTTAGAGACAAGAATGTTCTGCGGGACATTTGACAAGAATTTCAAATGCTTTGCACAAGGCCAGCAATTTATGCTCATAAAAGACAGTTCTAAAGCACAAATAAAGTTAATTTCTGACAGGTGGCAGTCTCAGCCTGGAGCTGACTGTGAGGCTGAAGTCAGTGGGCTCAAAGTGGACAGGGATGCCACTGGTGGGTGAGAGGTCTCCTGGCAGGGTGGTCTCACCATACCTGGCAATGCAGTGCAGCCTTGGCTGCTCCTGTCCCTGCAAGAAAGGCTCCTACAGAAGACTCAGGTTGTTGAGAAGTATTTTAGCCCAACCTTTGCTAAAGGAGAAGCAAGTTATACCAAGTTACCATTTGTCCAATCTGTTAAAAAAAATGTTCATATCCACTCTAATTTGTATCAACGTTTTACTGCTCCTATTGTCAGGAAACACTTACTAGAATCTGATACAAAACCACCTTAATGTAATTTCAGAAAAGCCTGCTTTGTCTTGAGCTCGATGAACACAAGGAATAGCTGCAGGACATCTGCTTCATAGCACATTTTTATTCACCTGAAAATTTATATTTCCCTACAGCAATTCCTTCTTAAGACCATCTTCTGGGCTCTCTTCAATTTCTCAGAAATCCTAAGCCAAAACAATTTTTAACTTCGGCTTTTTCAGTAAAACCAGAAAAGACCATGCCAGTGCCTCAGAAAGTTCTCATCTGAACAAGGTAGTGCTATGAAGGGACTTAATCGATTATTTCATGTCTCTGGCTCCTGGAATCCAGCACCTTTTGTTTACCTTGAAATCCTAGATCCCAGAAACCACTTGTGCTAAAACATTTTTAATAACAAATTGGAGGAGATACAGGGGAAATCATCATGTAACACTGTGGATCATCACCTCTCTAATACACCACTCTTTCAATGTTAAAAGCATCAATGTTCAGCCAAGTATATTGTAATACTAAGGCTCTGTGACCTGTATTAACAGCAAGTCCTGCTCACAAGTGGGCAGTAATATGCATTACCAGATTGCTCAGAATGAAAAATCAGGTAACGAGAGAAACCACAGGACATCACAGAATCATAGAATGGGTTGGACTGGAAGTGAAATCAAAGAGCATAGTTCCAACCACTCTGCCATGGGTAGGGGCACCTTCTGCTAGACCAAGATGCTCACATACAGAAAAGGGCTCTCTAGAAAGAGTGTAAGTCAGGAAAAAATAGTCTCAAACTGAAGTAAAAAAAAAAAAAATGGATAAAATAAACAGAAGATTGCCAGAACCTAGCTAGTATTAGCCAACACTACAACGAAGAACACAATCAGCAAGGGGAAGAACCAGCATCAGCAGAAAAGGCCTCTCTATCCTGCAACAGGTCTTTGATCCAGTGACTAAAGATGTGATAAACACAGTCCTTTGTTCCCAGTTTAAAAAAAAAAAAAAAAAGGAAAGAGGATAGGATGATTAAGGATAGAAAGCTAAAGACAGGAATAACATATCTGATTTTCTTAATGAAATGAGACACTGAGTAAGGTTGCACAGCATCTGTGCTGAGACAATCCTTGAGAATAACAAAGAACAGGAGCAAAGTAGCAAATTTTCCAGGGAATATTAATCAGAACAGATAAGAAATCTGACCTCAAGGAGACACATAAATACTCTATAATGCTGAAAGACATTCAGGGCTGGTAAAATTATGTAGATCCTTTCAACAGGGTACTCTGTATGACAAGGATGTAACTGGATTTAAAAAGAAAAACCCAAATCACCAAGAGACTAACAACAATAATAAAATAAAAACGATATATTCCCAGAAGAAAAGTCTATCAGGGGCTGTTAAACACAGATATGGCAGCAATGTCTGTTGGTAAGCTGAAGGATGTCAGAACATGGGAGGACCCTCAAGGGGAAGCAACCTTTTAGCCTGTCCCCAGTTTGTCCTGGCTCCCCCAGAGAGGCTGGATGGTGCTCACGTCTCAAGAAGGCCTAATGCAGAAAGTTCACGCCTCCACTTATGACTCAATATCATTTGCACAGATACCATGGAATTTAAATGTTTCAAAATACCACACTTCCTACAACACAGGAAAGCCCATTTTAATGATGACACATTTCTGTAGTTCACATTTTTTCTCCCATTTTTTTTCCCAGGTCAAATGTTCCCATTCCTTTAAAGCCTGACTGGATACACAGAAATTATACTCAGCAGATTTTGGGCCAAACCTCAAAAATGCTTATATTAACATAAAGACATTTAAGTTTATGAATGCCTCAATATCTTGAAGCTAGTATTACACATTGTTTTTAGCATAGGTCCACTAAAATAGTTTAAACCATTTAAAAGAGGATTATTAGAACAAATATTAGAGTTCTGAATACTAAATATAAAATTGTAGAAAAGAAATCCATGAGACAAAAGGAAATTAATTTCATTAACATAAGCATTAAATATTATTGCTTTTATACATCCCAACTGGACAGAGGCAAAACAAACACATGATTCCATTTGCTTTTTTTTTTTAATAGGACTTCATGTGACAAGAATTGGGGAGGAAAATGCTTACTTTCTACAATATAAATCTCCAAAATAAAAGAGAGAAGGGATGGAGAAGGAAAGATATGCCACATGAATCCAAAAAAATCATTGCAGGCATCAGAAAAAAAGTAGGGGTTTTATTAAATTATTAAGCTTCTCTAATCTGCAGATGTAGCAAAATCTTCACTTTGGAAAATGAAGACCCTCTAGCTGATGCATGTTTTATTTCAACATAGCTTAGACTACCTGCTGTCATGAATTCCAGCGATACAATTCCCTTTCGCTGATGTTAAAGGGAAAGAAGCTGTATCCAACAGCTCCTGATATGTCCCTGAAATAATCCAGTCACATCAAGTATACTGTCTAGCAAAAAGGCAAAGAAACCTGCTGCTGACCTCTCAATTAAAAAAGCGAAAATATATGATTCATCATACAGTACACATGATGAATTATTTTGGAGTCAACCATTTTTTCAGTTAGATGATAAAATCCACAGCATTGACTTTTAAGAAAAAAGTTCCTCATAGCACCAAGGTCTATGGTGCTTTCATGCCCCCTTGAACTACCACAATTGCGGTGGCACTTCAACACAAACCTGTTGAATGGTGAGAAAATAGCTAGAAGTTCAAGTTGTGGGCTAATTTTGCTTTCCTATCATTCTTTTATCTAGTGTTGACTGATTTGGAATCTCTCCATTCATCTCTCAGGGCTGAAATGCAAAAGGAGCTGCAGAGCAGAGAAGAAAATCATAGTGCTTCTGCATGTGGCTTCCCTGCTGCTGCAACTGGAGATGGTTTCTGCTCTGCTGCCCCTATCTAATTTCCCTAGTTAAAATCTTCCCCCTGGTGAACAGTTCTAATGCTTTTCTGGAAAATTACTAATACTTTGCATTATTCATAGCACTGCCATTCTGAATAGCAGACACAAAATGGAACATATTGATTCCACTTTTCAGTTTGACAAGACTATCACTGTACTGACAACACCAAGTATCAAAAACCTCCTAAAATTACAAGGTTCAGAGGCATAAATAATGTTCCTATTTGCATTTCTTTTTTTTTTAGCTTTTTAAATCTTCAGTCATCTGCTGAAGTTCTTTTCTACAACCATGAAAAACAAAACCATACCTCCCTCCCTACACAAAAGGCCAGAATGTCTCAATGTCTTCATCTCAGGTGCTACAGCTTCAAAAAGCTCAGCAAGTAACAAGTTCAAGTATAAAATAATGAAGGTTAATAAATATGCTAGGAAGAAAAGAAAAAGTATAAAATATGCTTTTTTCCCCCTTTCCTGTTTATCAGAGACATCATCTCTTTGGATTACATTCTGAAGAAATTTTGTTTAATTTTTTTCCTTCAGCCACTGATGAACACTGTAATTTGTTTTTTTTCCTTCCAAGGAGAACAGAAAATTAATTTTGAAAAAAACAATATTTAACAATCTATTTAACAATCTGTCTTCACCATGGAAATTTTCCTATTTGCCACCAGTTAGTGGATTTTTCCCTAAGAAAAAGGAAATTACCCTTGACAAGCTGAGTTATGAATAGTGGCTGGCTTTGCTTGGATCAGAGTTCATAGGAAAAAGTTGTGTTCAAGGTAACCTGACTAGACTGTGTTTCAATAATTCACTGAGCAGTAACCAGCTTTGCTGAAACAATGGCAGTCCATTTTCCAGGGTCTGGAACAACAAACAATCGGCTTAACACCCTTTGCTGGATCTTTTTGACAGTTTGGCTTTGATTTTATGTAAAGCAACTATATTTACACGGGATAGGGGAGCTTTGAAAATTCTAGCAAACAAGAGAAAAGAGAAAGCAATGTTCAGAATAATAGAAAAAATGAACACTGCTTTTACTTCAAAAGAGAATTTCACTACTGTGTTACACAGGGAATGTATTTTCTCACTGACGCAGCAGGTCTACTGCTTATCCTGAAAGATGGAGTTACCTTTTCATTCAAGACATGCACCCACCATCCTCATGACAGCTCACAACCATGTATTATCATCAGCAAACCGGTGAGGGATGTGTATTTTGAATAAGATAATTCGACTTCATATAGCCATCTTAAGGCAAAAACCAAAAGCACATGCACATTTGAAATAGCTGATGCCTATTTCTTGGGGCTTTTTTTTTTTCTTTCACATTTCTTTATTTAAATAATGTGGAATTAGAAGGAAGATAATAAAAATTATTTCCTGGCAGCAGTGCCCTTCTTACTTGACTGACTCTAAAGGAAAAAATGGCCAAATGCCCTGAACCCCAACTTAGTGACAACAAATACAGTTTTACAGTTTATCACACTCTGTTCCCTCACAAGACTCCTTACACTATGTGATTTGAATCCATCTTTGTTTCATGGAACAGAAGCCATTAGTCCTCCAATTACATAAGCAGTAAAACTTGTGACCTCTTTTGATTGCAATTGCTTATCTCTCTGGAAAAGAAGCCAATCTGTCACCTCATTGTCTGAAGTCCCTCATCCCTTCATATATCTTCAGGAAAAAAACGAGAAGTGAGGACACCTAAAACGAGTCTGGAGGCTCCATACTAAAACTGTTAATCTATTTGAAGCTACTAGAGTGCTGAGATCCTCTCAACACAATCCACACTCTTGCTCAAAAAGTCTTTAAGAAAAATAAAAGAAAAGCAACTGTAGTAATACCTTTACTGCCAAGAAGGAAAATCTAATTTCTGGAATATCTGACACCTGAAGAGCACTCCTGAGGGAAAGCACAGCAGCCACTTTCCAGGTAGGGCCAAGCAACCAGAGAGAACATTACAATCCATTTGCCAACACAAACCTATGGCATTTGTTTGTTTTTGGAGAAACATAAACACCCATCTCTACATCCTAGGAACATACTCAAGGAAACAAAGCAAGAATAGACAGACAGCACCTGATTTTCATGCAGACTGTTCCCCTGTTCAGATCTGTTCATTCTGTAGTCAGGCAGGAACAAAACCTGAATTTGCACCTCTGTCCTTCATCTTCACTGTTGTACTAAGGGTTCTTTCCCTGCTAGGTGGGTTGGCTGGGAAGAACCTCCCACCTACCCAGTGGGACAAGCAGCCCAGCTGTGTCCCACAAGATATTCAGGCACCCCACGTGTGTCCCAGCTCCAGGGATATGAGCCTTGGAGCTGACCAGAAAGCAAGACCAGCAGGCATGTGGTACCCGTGAGCTGGGACCAGGGTAAGGCACAGGATTTTACTCAGCAGTGTTTAATAAACCTTAAAACGTTCAGAATAACTAGGACAAACTAAGTCTTGGAGTATGTCTGGGCACTGATGTCCCTTTTTTCCACAAAATGCCATCTCCACTTCCATATGGTTTCAACATAAACTACTTCAGTCTTAAAAATACAGAATTCCTAAGTGTGACCCAGCCATCCTGCAGTCAACACAAGAGTCCGCACCACCACCAAAGAATTACACGATAGGAAAATATTTTGTTGTCAACAAACACCTAAGGCCCAGGACAGCCTTGGATGCTTGTACAAAAACACGTCTATCCCTCACCACGTCAGCCGCGCACCACGGGCAGGCAATTCTACTGCCCTGCGCTCTCCCTGCCATGCACCACCTCAAAGCCGCAGCTTTGCTTGAGCTAGGAAGTCTTAGAGATCAGGATCTCTGCTTATTTCACTTTGCTGGCAGCTCTGACAGCCAGCAAACTTAGGTATAAACCACAAAAAGGAAAGAGGAAGGAGAATGACAGACAAGGAATAAAACGGGCTAATAAATTCAGTTTTATTTTCATGGGTTGTCAGTTCCTGTGGGCTTTGACACCTACAGAGTGAAGTGAGTATCTGACTGTTTGAAATTACATTATCATGCCACAGCCTGAACACATTCAATATGCTGGCAGTAAGAGGAGGACTGTCTCTCTCTGCCCTTCCTCTGTCAGGAGGAGTAAAAGGTTCTGCAGTTTCCTTCCCCATCCTACTGCCAATAAAAGAGATTTCATTTAAGGTGGGTAAAGCATATCACAACAAGGAAAAGAAAACAGGTCTACTTCTAGAGAGGAGTGTACTTAGGAGGTTTTATAGTGTGGTTTTCTAGGCACAGCTACCAAGATTTCATTAGACAAGTCTTCAAAAACTAATTAAACATAATTTCAACAAGTCTGACTTCTGCTCCTAAATACACACACACAAACACACACATATACATTTATTACATCATATTTTTAAGACAGACTATTTGCTGTTCAATGCTTCATCTCTGTTATTTATGCCGTGTATAAACTGTAATTTTAAAAAGTATTAATTTAAAAATTTATACTAACAGAAATTGAAATTGAAGGCATCCTTTTTTCTCTGGATGTTAAAACATTCCAGTTCCAAAAATCATTGTATTCCAACTTAAGACAAACAAGATATCAATCAATAATTAGTTTTACTTGATGACTATCATATCACACACAGATCCTCTTGTTTTCGTTCACCTGCAATAGTTATTTGTCAGCTAATTACCATTGTTAAGTCATCACTTACTGGGAATCATGTGTTATCTCCTTAGAAGTGTCTTCCTGTTACTTTCACATGAGAAACTACATGAGAACTGAAAATGCAAATAGTTGAGGCTTACAAAAATAATCACACACCTGAAACTCACCCGTACCGAAACTATTGTAAATCAAAACAAAGAGGCTCTGCACTTCTGAAAGCATACACTGAAACAAATGTTTAAACCCACTATTTTAAGGATTTTTACATCTTCTGTTTGGGTATCTTTACTATTACAGTGCACAATGTAAAATTGTGCATGCATTTCATACTTTAAATGCGTTCATATCTCAGCTTTTAAAGATAAATTTGAGAGTGGTCATGACAGTGTTAACAATTAATAGCTTCAGCATCAGTTTGGAACTTACAAAAATTAATTTGATTGGCAGAGATGTAAGACAACAGATCCTTAGCCACTATGGCATATATCCAAGAACATTCAACTACTTTGAAGTCAAGAAACAACACATTCAGATGGAGATGTCTATAATTGTAACTATCTTATATAAATCACCTAGTAGTAGCATTCACTTGCAAACATGTAATTTTAAAGTTTGCTTTTGAGTCACCCAGAGCAGAAACCAATTTCAGAAAATTAGTACTGGCTATGAGGAACATTTACCATACATCCAGGACCTTTTTCTGGATACCCCTGAGGCTTTAGATATGTACTGATCAGTTATTTTCTGATGAAGAGGTAATTAACAACCCTTGAGGGATACACAGTTGCACTTTTAAAAACAGAGTAGAATATTTCAGTTGGAAGGGACCTACAAGGATCATCTAGTCCAACTGCCTGACCTGTTCAGGGCTGACAGAAAGTTAAAGTCAATTGTTAAGGGTGTTCGAATCACTCTTAAACATTGACATGCCTTGGGCATGGACCACCTTTCTAAGGAGCCTGTTCCAGCGTTTGACCACTCCCTCTGTAAAGAAATGCTTCCTAAAATATTTCCTTTCTTGAATACATATAAACTTATTCACAGCCATGATCAGCAAGGACTTCCACAGCTTCATTACGTGTTGTCCAAACCATCACATCTTTCTAATTTGCACTGGATCCAGCAACTACCCATTCCAGCTGTGACCCTCTCTGTCTTACACTGAAACAGCCCATAAGCAATCATCCTTTTTCCAAAGGCCACTTTTTCATGCCTCCTGAAAACCTGTCTTTCCGTATCCTTTCCCTTGTTTACTTCCTCCTCATTTGAAGAGCCCTAACCTTTGTCATTCCTCATATGGAAATTATTTTGTCATTGCTCTTACCCATTTCCAAGTATTTTTCAGGTCTTCCAGTCCCATTCTGGGAATGGGAGGCCACAAATGTCAAATAAAAGAAGTCAAGTGCAAGACACACTAGAGATTTATACACAATTAAGTTCTCTGTTTTGCTGTTTCGCTTTGTCTTTTTTGACTGCCACTGAGAACAAAGTGGATGCTATGGTAGAACCATTGAACACACACAGATCTCACTCCTACCCCAGGAATAGGCTTGTGAGAGTCCATCAGTTTCGATGTGAAATAAGGATTATCCCCCTCAAACTGCTTTCTTCCCTTCACTGAAGGCAAGGCTGACTTTTATCCCTGGGCTGCACAAGAATGATCTTTTCTGTTCTTGTTCAAATATCCAAAAATATATCTCCTGAAAATATAACACAGACATAACCCTCTTCTCTTGTAAAGTTTACATGGTCTTAGAAAGCTGGCACCACTGTATTGGAATCTTTGTTCTGTGGTTGGGACTTTCCACTCTCAAGACAGTATCTTCCTACAGAGAAGCTAGAGAAAACTAGTTCCTCAAGATACCACAACAAATAAACCCCAAAAAAGAACACAAGAGAGAACACCAAGAGCTGTCCTGTATTCATACTCAGAAAGGCACAAATAACAAACTTGGCAAAATCATCATAAAAATGAAGATTGATCATTCTAAATTTAATACAGCAAGGTCCTCTAATAAAAGATCATAAAATCTTATGTATACAAATGTCTTAATTAGCAATACCAAGACACAGTATATGGTAAGACCCTGTACTAATGTTAATTTAAATAAGATTATGGGTACTTAGTGCTTGGCCTCTACTACTACTTGGTTTCTGGTTTCCCGTGCAGTTCCTTAACATTTGCAACAGCCAGAAGTTTTCAGATCAGTACAGCACTGCAAGAAAAAAAATATTTTTTTACATTCTGAAGCAATATATTGTTGTTATCCTGTATCTTGTCTCCACAAAAAGGAATGCAATACCAAATGGTATCAATAAAATAAAAGCACGGTATTTATCTTATATTTGCTATTAATGTAAGAATGTGTTGTGAATTACATGGACGTTTTTAGTGTTACAATCTTAACCAATGCTATACTGCTTATTTGCTATGTGCAATTGACTCAGACTATTGAATGAAAACAGATTAGGAAGGCACATTTTCTTGCTCTTGTATAAGTGCATAATGCTGCAATGTTTGGAATGCAAACTCCACAGGGGAACATTAAAAAAATACTGGTTTGTAAATTCAAGTCACTGAAAAGTAAATGTCAGCCATGAAAATATTTCCTTTAATATTATGTTTTGTAAGTTGTTTAATCAGTCCCTCCTCCAGCCGAGGTCTGAATTACCATTAACTTTGTGGCTCAATAAATTATTAATACAAAATGGGAGAATCTAAGGAAAAAATGGTGCTTTAGAGCAAACACAATAGATGAAGAGCTACAAAAATGGGCCAGAAATTTTGCTGTGAAGAGGTAATGCAATAAAAGGGAACAGCTGGAGACTATTAAAAGCACTCATTAGAGGGAAGAAGCAGCAAACTGTTCTAATTGGGTCAGCTGACAGGTGGCTGTGCTTCAGCAGTGCCCTCCCTGCAGCCCCATCCCAGCCGCAGCGATTGCTGCTACTGTGTGATCCCCAAAGCACAGCCACAGCTGCAAGGCTGTGCTGCAGCCCAGGGCTCACTGCAGCACACCCAGGAACCAATTCCAGCCACCTCAGCACCAGGGCATCCACAGGGAGGAAAATGACTACTGTGTGTATGGGGATGTGATAGGGAAAACACTGCGAGGGCATAAAATGTTTAGCCTCTGAACTACAGCTCAGGACCCAGTAACTGAAAAATGTGCTTTTTAATTTATATGTTTAACTCCCTAATATCTGGTATGCACTGCACAGACAAAGGAAAATAATCTTAGCCTCTGTCTGCCTGAGATTTCCAATCCAAACAATGTTATCCAAGTTATCAGAGCCTCCCCAGAATTTCTCAGGTTCAATTAACAGACATTTGTAGCCTTGTGAAGCCCCCAACAGGAAAATGAGAGTCATGGACCCTCTACTCCCTCACTGCACCAAATTCGTGGGCAGGCAACTCTCTCCCTGCCTTTTTTTTATACAGAAACACACTCAGGAGAGTCAGTCAGAAGATGAAGGCATGGGCTCCACACCATGGTCTCTCCTGGAGGCCACGTCTCTGGCAACTGAAAAGCTTCAAGAAATTGATCTGAAGTCATGAAGGAGAAAGCTCAGTGATGACAGTTGATGACAACTACTGATGACAATTCACAATATAACTGCCCACAGTATTATGCAGATAAACAAAGGAAATAAGACAGCCAGTTGCTGTCCAAAAACCAATGCAATTAGTAAAAGAATATTTTTCATTGTAGATAGAAATTTGAGGATATAGATAATAAAACTGGCTAAATATATTTAGTGAATATTCTTATAGTAATGAAAACCATGATAGTCATTAAAGGAAATTCTCAAGATTCAGGATTTTTTTAAAAAATTGTTCTATGGAATTAAACCATTCAGCTTTTTCTATATATTTTTTTTAAATTTATGAAATAATCTAAACATTAATTTAAATATTTAGCCATAAAAGCTAATGATTACAACAGGGGAGTTCCCTGTTGTAAGAAACTTGATGTGTAAGTTCCCTGACATCACTTGAATTTTACTTCCCTCCTTTGCAGTAATCCTAATACACTTTTAAAAGACAAAAGGACAGATGCTCCTTTATTGGATCACTTGCATGAGCAATCTTTAACATAAATGAAGATGAATATTGTTACAATATTTTTAATTTTTGCTGAGAAAAGCATATTTATTTTCAGAGATGAAGTTGAAAGACTATGCAGAGCCACACAGAAATGCTGCGCAAATGTAAATGCTAATCATAAGGAAAATCTGAAACATCCTATAGAAAGGTGGCAAATTCTTACCTTACTGAATGATTTTTTAAATACAAAACTCATTTCTAATATATTAGCCCAGAGATCTTTCACTGGAGTGAGCTAGGAGCCATGGTATTCATGAGCCTAACAGAGATCACAATCCCACGTAATCAGATTTCCTGAGATTCAGGCAACAATGCACAGCCCATGCTGCTTCACACACTCATTCAGCCTTAGTAGTCATAGATCAAAGTTTTACCAAATATTAAGAAAAGATGAAAAACCTATACATGCCTTTCATATTTGATCTCTCACACTGAAGTTGCAATAAATACTAGATAATTACAAACATCCATCTTAATCAGCGGTGCTTCCTACCTTCTGCACTTCCAAGCCCTGAACTAAACCGCATCTCATGCATATTTTTCTTTTGCTTGGTACCTGGAGCACTCACAGCTGCACTGATAAGGGCTTGCTTGCTTTGTTGAAGCATACTTACTCTAAGAACTCTAGTTCAACCTGAAACACATTCACTACAATGAATTTAAATTAACTTCTGTGAATTTATCTCATCTTACAGGACCAAAATGTAGGGTTGGGTTGACTGTCACATCAGCATGCCTGAGACTTGACCCGAGGTATTCACCATTAATTACCTCTCTGCCATACTCTGCACTACCATGCTGCTGCTATTTATTCTGGGGAAGCTTGGAAGTGATTTCTTCAGGTGACTAACAGTAACTCACTCCACCAGAGAAAGTGCCAGGTCAGGGCAAGGGGCTGGCGAATCTGGGTAAAAAGTCTCACATTGCAGCAGCTGCCTCTGCTGTATCGGACTCATGAATAAAAGGATTGTTTTCTATCCTGACTTTCAATTAAATTTTGGTAAACACAGACATTTACCAAAACGTTTAGAACAATTTAGCTGACTCCTGAATGAATGGTTGTGTTCCCTGGAACAGAGTCAAAGCCTGAAGCTCTATTCAGAGAAAATTTCAAATGATCAGTGAACAGCGGAAACTTCTGTCTTCGTTTCTGACCTTTGTAATGTCAGCAGTTCAGATTTGAATGTTAAAAAACCAGCATGCAAGGTATTACAAGATTTCAAGATGGTTTGTTTCCTTTTCAACTCCCTTTTTTTCTTAAGGATCAGAACTGAGGGGAGGGAGCCTTCTAGAGGGGCTGAGCTCCCACACCTTCACACTTCAGTTTCTAAGGGAATATGCATGCTGCCCTCAGCTTTTCAAGGGAGAAGGCCAGTGTTGGCAGCTAGTGATGAAGATGTCGGGATGGCCTGTAAAGGCTCCCAGTTGCCCACACCACCTTCCAAGAGATAGGAAGCCATGAACATCATGGTTGATACAAGCAGCATTAGCCTCTAAGACCCAGATTCAAAAGATACACATCTTTTCCCTGCAAACCTGTCTCTTCAGGTAAACAGTTACATTTATAGCTTCTCTAGTCCATTTTGTAAGTCTCTAGGTGTTATCAACACAAGGCTTCTCAAATACTCCAGCAATTAAATCAGTATCATGGATCAATCAGCAATTTTTGTATTTTCCTAGCTGTTGGTATTAGGCACGATGGAAGAAGAAAAGTAAAAGCTCATATCCTCCCTTTGCTTTCACATATTTGCTCATGGTCAGGCACACTTCATCCCAAACAACATAGCTTTAATATTGTGATCCATAATGAAACTACTTCATATGCTAAATCTCAGCTTAGCCTTAAATAGTCCCCCCATTAAAATAATGTAATGTTTCATGGTGAGTTTTGCATTTAAAAAAATATTAGGAAAGAATTGCAAAAGTTATGAGACCTGCAATTAGGCCAGCCATCAGTCCTGTGCTAAAGTGTCATACTGGCTCATGCTCAGAGGTAAAACCAGCTGCTCACTTTCTTCACTGCTAGATCAGACAATTGATTTTGCAGATTTCTGAAGCTATGATTCCAAAAACTCCAATACCTGAATTTTAAGAAATGTGCCAGCATATTTTCTTGCACCACTGAGGAAAAGATTAAAATGCAGTCATGCAGTATACGATGTGGTTGGAATAGCACAAGCCTTAAAAATGCTGAAATTCAGAATCAGTGGCTTTCACAAAAATTAATTTCACTGGCAAGTGGCCTATATGTTACTGTGACTCTCTCTGAGTAGTGCAAGCAATCACCAAAGTCTGCTAAGGAGGGTTGCAAGACAGGCTCCAAACTCATTTCCAGGATTCTAACACTGACTTATCACCAGAGAAAATCAAAATGAAAATGCAAAAAACCCTTTTTAGTAAGGATGCTAATGGTGTCTCAGATCAACAAACTGCCTTTTGAACAAAATTATTACTGACCTCAGTCAGACACTCTTTATTTCTTTTTAATTATGGCTTTTATAGTGATCTGTGTACACATAGATATCTGCATATGCATATTAAAAATTCACTTCTTAAAGAATATACCAATGCCAATAAAAATGCAAGGTAATTTCTGTTAGTTTTTAAACCACTCAACATGAATTTGATCTATTTGTTTCAATTCTGCTTGAAGTAAAATTTCACTGGCTATACATATTGCGTCTTAAGCTGCACAGTCAGCACTGAAATAATACCAGGTTTTGAGAGTCAGTCATAAGAGGTGCCAATCTCTGCATTTTGAAAGAGAAGGCACTCACAGTAAAGCACAGCATCTACCACTCGCTTTTAACATTTCCAAAAAGGAAAATGTAATAGTGTTAAAAAATAAAGTTGTAGTAAAACCCCCCACCCCTCATTAATTTTCTCAACCCTCTTGTCCCATTCAGAGACAATGAAGCAGAAGTTCATGCACACACAACATGCAAAGCCTTCCAACTCTGCACACCAAGAGGTCAAGACCCACTTAGCTGACACAGGGACATCTTTGGGATCTCTAGGCACATAGCATTAAGAAACTCTTTGCAACACTACTGAAATAAGTTTATATCTGTATAGCAGATGTCATTAAATTTAAGGCTATTAGACAGTTACAGTGATACTGCCCCTTCAATTACTCATAATTTATAGGCTTGTCTGTTCACAGGGCTCTGCATGAAAACAACAGAAGACAAAAGAAATCAAAACAGCCCTAAAACATGGAAAAAACCCCAGCCCTCCTTGGATTCATATGACTTCAGCTAGGACTGAAAGGTGTTGTGTGGCTGTCATTCAGAGCTGTGCTCTCTTTGGCTTATCCACACATCTTGTACTCTACTGCCTCTTCAAAACATGACAAAAACATCCTCTCTTTCTCCTCCAAAAGCCACAGGCATCTCTTGTTTTGACATTATGTCTGGCCTGCAACATCTCGTAGCAGACCATCAAGCTGTCCTGCCACTGCTGTTTCAATGAACCCTCTGCAGGGTTCAAGTATGGCTGAAGGTTGAGTCCAATCAAACCGGATCTCCACTCGAGACAGGGCAAGAAGTAATTCCACCATTTTGCCTTTCTTGAGAGGTGTCTGTGTAGATGCAAAGAGATCAATATAAAACCAACCAACCACCTGCCTAGCATCTGTGTTTCTTATTTAGCATTCATTGAATACCTACTGCCATGGCACCTTGGTATGCAACAAAGCTGTCACGTGTTATGACAGTTCAGCAGTCGTACAAACTTAAAACTTATTATAAATAGCTTAGTCAGCATTATTGCCATCATCTTAACCCAAAAAAGGCAACAAAAGCAAACCCAGAGCTGAGATTAGAGCCCTAGTATAAAGAACATTACAAACAACGTAGTGGCAAGAACATTAGAGACTTGGGTTCACTGAATTGCTCTGGTTCTCAGTTTTCCTCTGAGGCTGCACAGTTACAGACATAGTTTGAACCTAAAAATCTGTCTGAATATTCACAACGATAAATATAGGCAGAATTATTATATTACTATGAAGTGCAAATCCAACTCAGTGAAAGGACCATAATTCAACGGTGGCAATCTGGAACTTGATGTCAGCTTATTCAAGGTCAAACTGAATTCATCGACAACACTCTACACAGTAAAGCTGATCAAACTAAGCACCAGGCAAGAAAAGACAGAGGAAAAACACAGGATGGAAGAAGATGCCTCAGCCTCCCACTTTTCAAGTATCCAGTTTGAATAATAGCATTACATAATGATGAAGGGAAATTGGTAATCAAACCCTTTTATTTAAACATACCAGGTATCTTTCCTCCTGCCTCATGCTGGGGGTACGGATCATGTGATTCTGTTCTCCTCTCCAGTCTCCGAAACGTCGAAAAAAATAATTGGATAGAAATCGGTTGACAGGATCTCTAATAATATTGATGTACACTGGCTGGTCTCCTCCAAACCTGGTGGGAATAAAAAATGGGTGAAACTCATCACAAGGTTCCACACAGACATATATGTATTATCTCTCATCTGAGTGCTTTCAAATTACTTCCTACAGAAATTCAGACGTTTTACGAGGTGAGGAGTGAAACTGAGAATCTTACAGCTAGTTTCTAAACCTTTGTAAATGCATGTAACATCTCTTTAGGATAAACAGTATGGAATCACATTAAGCTATATGTATACTACAAACGCTTTGGTCAAAACCTGTTTTTTGCACTGTATCTATCAACAGTTTTGCTTCTTGAGTTTTCTCCTTGCTCTTTTCAGATGAAAAACCTCTGCAGATGAATCAGAGAATAAGCACTTCTTCTCAACACATGTCCCATCTGGGCAGTCATGTCAGAGCAGGTGCCACCCACCAGTGACTGCTGTAAGCCAACCTTGGATCACCTTCGCCTGTACACTAAGTGTAGTAATGCGCAAAGGATTTTCAGCTTCCTTTGAAAGCTTTTTCCAACACCTTCCTCTGGATGAACGGACATAGATATGCATGGTATTTCCAACTTTATATTTGCTGGAACTTGTGCACATCCTCATCCCCTCACCCCCATCCTGCACCAGTGGCTGGATTTGAGGTTATTTCATGGTTATGCAATACCTTACCCCTGCACTACACTTCATGAACATTTTTTTAAAATTCAGTATGAAAATTCCGGCTTCAAAAAAGAAATTAAGTATTAATCTCAAGTACATGCTAGTTCAAGGAAAAGGAATGGGTAAAACCTCCTCTGACCAGTCTTGTACATAAGCAAAACACAGCATAGGTAGCTGCAACTTAGAGATGAGAAGATAAAACATAGCCACTTTAAAACCTTGACTTTAGCCTCTTCTATGTCTCCTTCTGGTACTTAATGACAAACATCTTCAGTTCAATAGGTGCGATACCAAAACAGGAAACAAGAAAAAAAAGAAAGTTGGAGAGTTTTGTGATTACACCGTATTTTCAGAATGTTAAAATATTGAGTGCATATTTTAGATGCAGTCAATATTTTACAAAGCATCAGGAGAGCAGGCCTAACTGGAAGAAAAAAGGGGAAGTTGCTTACACTGTTCCATGGTCAAAATTAAAAAACAGAAACTCACAGAACAGACTTATGGACTACAAATTCTGTGAGACAAAGAATAAAATAAAACCTTCCTGGACTGAGAAGTTCATATGAGAAATTCAGCTTGGAATTTTCCTCATCTAAGAACACAGATTATGCTTCTCCCCTTCTGTTTCCCCAATTTAGGTGAACAAATATCATTTAAGCACTAGCTTATGCTTTATTTTTGGGAGCTTGAGGACATAGCCATATTTAAGTATTTAAATGCTATTCTGATGATTTTCTGAGTCACAATTTATATAAATTTTTCTAAAATGTAAAATACTAGATTAAAAGAAAGGAAACCGAAGACACCCTTTAGATTAAAAAAACCCTCTCAGATCCTGCTCATCTTTTGAGTTGATGAATAATTTAATTTGTATAATAAAATATCAGGGTTTCTCATATATATTAAAGCAGCGGCAAAATGGTTTAAAACCATGAATTCTAGTAAAAGACAAGAGAAAAACCTCATGGTGTTTAAACCTGGTTTTTATTCTGCATGATTCCCCAGACCTCTAAACATAGTCTGCAAAGGCTTGTCTCATGAGAAACTACGCATATCAGTAATTTCATTGACCTCAATGTTGTAGGATCGCTGCCATAATTTGAAATTGCACAGACAGCATAAAACTTTAAAACAATCCAATTAAAAAGGCAGATGCTCCTTGCTGCCTGATTAGTGCACAGCCCAGTTTGGACAGGAATGTGCAAGTGCAGTATCCTGAATTTAGTATCCTGAATTCTTCTCTGAGTTTATCTTTACTGCTTTTTATCTTTATACAGAAATAAAACCTACATTAAAAAAAAAAAAAAAAAAAAAAAAAGTATTCCTTCAAAATGCCACAGGACAATGTGGGCATAAAGCTTTGAAAATATTTATTCAAACAGAAAGCTTTTGGTGGATGCCATGGCCTGGTAGAGCTTTGAAAACTAAACTTTTCAAGTGAAATTACTGGAAAGAATACATTGCATCTAAATTACCAAGCATATTATCTTCCTGCTGCTTGATGAAGATCAGTAATAATCTAAAGACCAAAGGGAGTGGAGGAGAGCAAAGAACAGGGGAAGCAATGGAGACAGTAAGAATGGATGACAGCAGCAAGTTGTCCTAGGACAGAGATAAAGAGATTACAAGACTCATAGAAGCAAGAGAACAGGGACAACCTGGCCTGGGTTTTGTAGAGGATGTTAAGCCTAAATGCTCATCAGAAGAGAAAAAAATCAAAACCAGATAGCTATTAGCTGTCTCAATAGAAATTTTCCATATGTATTGTCTTTTCTGAAGTAAAAGGAGGGGTGAGATTGCATAACCAATCCACCAAAGTCCCAGAACCCATCCCTTTGCTGGTAAGGTCATGTCTCTGAACACAAGAACAGTAAATTCAGTACCAAAAGCCCTGAGAAAAGAGGCACTCACATGCCCATTCATCTCAAGAGGACAGCTGAGATGGGAGGCCACTCTTTCACAAATGCTACAGAGGAACTTCCATTTCCAAAATGGAGATTGTGTGCGCTCCCCACCTCCCCAAACACAGGACAGCTCGAATTTCTGATTTTCTGCACAATGTAACCAGCTGCTATACACCCAGCTGTGGGCTGCTTCACCAGGCAACAAGCAAGGAATTATTAGAAAAATCAAGCCTGTTCTGGTTCTTATTCAAATATGCATTTTTTCTTAAACATAGTTTATAACACTTCAGATTCCAACCATTTGTTTCTATGGACTGTACTCAGAGTCTTTTATGGAAGCTAAGCAGCACTCACATAGCATAAAAAAATCCTACTGGTTAAAAAAAATCAATTACCTTAAGCTATTTAGAGAAGAAAAGGGCAAATCAATGCTCCATTTGCTCAAGTATGTTCTGCATATTTTTAGATACCTATCAATCACAATATATTAAATATTAATTTGCTCTCCCAGGTGAAACTTTTCAAATTAACAACACCCACATGAAAGTGCTCTTGCAAAAAAAAGATATGTGCACTCATTTTACATCACATCACCTTATTTGTACTCAAACACCTATTGTGAAGGATTCAAAATGGGACACAATCGTTTTTCCTAGGCCTGAGCAGCAGACTTACCTTCTCTGAGTGGGATCATGACTGGATCCCTCATGATGAAGTTGCATGACCATTCTCATCTCCAGCAGCACCTCAGTGCAACAGGGAAGAGTGGGTCCGGACACCACCACTCCAGTGGTGTATCCACCAAAAACGGATACACCAATCCCCACCAATGTTCTTCCTGTACTTCTCGTCTTCTGATTTATTTTAGTTTTAACTGCTTTGCTATGAAAGGCGTATTTTGGAGTCCTCATCAAAAAACTATTTGCAGGCTTCAACCAATGATGCTTAGCTTCATTAATAATATATTCCCCTATGCCTTTTTTAATAAAACCAAATTTTAAAAAATAAAGCCTGAGAAGTATGTGAGCTTGCCCCTTAGAAAAACATTTCTGATTAATTCCAATTTTATTATCTACATGAGCAAAATCTTTGTTTAAAACCATTTACAAACCCCTTATGAGTTAGGGGGAAAAAAAAAATCAATCAAAGTGATTTGCTTGGCTTTAAAGTGGAGGATCTCTTAGCTCCTACTATTTTTCATTTCACTTCAGGAGGCTGCTTCCTTTGCTTTTAGTGCAAAATTCCACACACAAGCCGAAGAAGGTTTCTTCATCCCTGCAGGCAAAGCTCAGCTCCTCAAGGAAAAGACCACTTGCAACCTATTCTCTGTAAGAACTTTGTCTGCTTCTTACTCTGTTAACATATGTTTCCCCTTAAACAAAAGAGCTGATTGCTAGAAATTCAATATAATGGAAGCAAATAAGAACCAACATCCACCAAATATTAATAGGGACAGGCATATTGCTTCCTTCTTATAAAGGAAGCACAATTACCTTTTACAGAGCCATACAACTGAGAATCACACGCTGAGAGCACAATTGCCCAGCAATGGTTACTCATCAATTATGTTACAGCTCCATTACCCGCCCTGCAGCACAGCTTCAAGGGGAGCTCATGTAAAAGCACTAACAGAACTTTCACCTATTTAGGACTTAAATAAGATGCAGTTCCTTCAATGTTTATCTTCTGCAAAAGGTATTTTGAAATGAAGTTTTCATAGCATCTTTCATTAGCATGAACTTGTGGCAAAGCAATCCTCTGTACACAAGGCACCAGGCACTTCTGGGATGCTCCAGGGACCTCCCTGCTGAGGATGAGCTTCTAAGAGGAGTAGGATGAGCTACTGCCTGCCTGGGACTAAATGGTATTGCCAGCCTCCACAATCAAGGAGTTTATCTTCTTCCTTCTGTCTGCAGTGCCTCCCTTTTGGCCTTCACCCTTATGCTGTGGCCATGTTTTCAACCTTTCCTTTAGAATAGAGTAAACAGGAGTTAATTGATTTAGGGCATTTCTATACTGATGCATCTATGTCACCTACATGGTTATTTCAGTGATAATAGTACAGGCACAGCTGAACTGGTACAAGGACTATGTAGAGCAGACTTCAGTTAAAAACTTCAGTTTCATGAAGCCTTTTTCCTTTCTTGCAGCGTACTAACTAGGCTGCCTCTCCCCAGCAAGCTGAACTAAAAGTTATGCCAGTCTGCTTTTTTGTTATTGTTTTCTAGTTTATTCCAGACACAAAACAAGCAACGTAGAGAGGTGATATAATTATTGGCCCTGGAAGTGTTCAAAAAACATGTGGATGCAGTGCTTAGGGTCATGGTTTAGTGGTGGACTTGGCAATGTAGGTTAACAGTTGGACTTGATGACCTTAGCAGTCTTTTCTAACCTGAACAGATCAATAATTCTATGAAATAACTGTTTTCATTTCAAAACTGCACCTTTGGCTGGGCTGGCCTTCAATGGGAGGTGTGTGCAGGGATACAAAATGCCCAGTGGCTCAAGGTTAACCATAAAACAGTGCACACTGTCAACACCCCTCATTAATTGCCCTTTGTGGAGCTGTGATTTCAATAGCAGAAATTTTAGCTTCTGATGTGATGTGTCTGGGTCATGTCATGGCAAAATTACAACTGAGTCCTCTAGGAATTGTTCAGTAAGCTGCCTCAGAACAGTGAATGGCTTAAAGACAACACTGTAAAGCCTTCTATTTCCCTATTTCATTATCCTGTAAATCTACCAGAATATTTTAGGCTGTATTTCTGCCAGTCATTCATGCATGCTAAACAATGAGGGTCTTTTTTCCCCCTATACTCTTCATTCTCCTAAGGATATCAAAGTAGCTTAATATATAAATTCACAATTAACAGCACCAGCAAGGATAAATATCCTGTTTGGGTCTCAAGTAAAGGAAATGCTAATTATGTTTTCATTTCTGTAATGCAAAGATACAGCTGGAAACAAGTAAGAGAGTAAAACTAACTCTCCACAAAACAGCGGCTAAACTCTGCATTAATTAAAATAATCTAATTCCAGATACCCTGTATTTAAGACTTTCTTCCAAAAGTCTGGCTCAAGATCTCTCTGGACCTCTGATTAATGTTTCACTGTAATTCAGGGATGCAAATGTTGTGCATTATATAGAGGAATAGGAAAATTAATTACAAAATACTACAATAAATTTCATGCAAATAGTAGAATAGCTGATACAGCTCTTTGGAAAGTATTAAATCAACAAACATGATGGGTAGAAGAGATATATCTTCTAAATTGAATGGGACCACAGATTTGGCTGATGCAGTTACATTTGCATAAAATCTTGGGGCTTGACTTCTTAGAAAGGTTATTATGCAAAGGATGTGGCAATGCACTCAGCACTGCATATTCAGCTTCTTGTATGAATACATTTATCAAGGACAGTATGGGTGACTCCAGCTGTCCCCTGGAAATGGCTGACCAACTCAAGATAATGTTCAGAGTGTCCATATGGAAAGTGAAATACAGTAAACCATGTATAACAAAAAATAAACCATTGCAACTTGGCAGTATATATAATGTATACAATCTATAGAATACAAAAATCAACAAAAGTGGAACTTATAACATGACTTCCCTGTCCCAGATGTGAAATTCTACTGTTAAAGAGGGACTGTGGACATCATTCTGCTTGAGGCTTTGAATCCACACAGCTTAACAGGATAATCTGTGATTCAGAAGATATGTGCAAACTGGTAATATTTGCAGAAAACGAAGCTGCAAAAGGAGAGAATAATGAAGGGAGTGGTTTGCGGTAAAGAGCCACCAGGCAAGAAAGACATAAGCAAATATTTTGCACTGTGGTATGGCAAATCAAACCCAAAGCATCTAGAACGTGAAGCAGAGGATATTCACAGGGAAGAAGCAGTTCTGGCAGGGACATGCATACTTCCACAAATTATCAGCAGTGTGGGAAACCTTACAGGCCAGAATAATTCTAGTTTCCCTTTTCCTGAGAAGCAGGAGAGACCTGACACAGCACTTATGTGACCATGTGCAGAGTCCATTTGCAGCAAAACAAGAACAAAGTTCAATGCAGCATCACAAGAAGGATGAAAAAAATAAAAAGCCCTCAGCTTGAAAACAGAACAAGAAGGAAAAAATACAGAGAAGGCTGAGAGCTTACTGTACAAGAGTGTGTAAGAAACTACACATGAAAGTTTACATGAGGTAAACATTTGATGAGTCTTTACATAGTTGACAAATGTACTCTGAGATCCAAGGAAAAGGAGTCAATTGGACTTCTCAGAAAAATTAAGAGGAAAGATAACTCATAATTTACTATCTGAGAGAACAATTCAGTATTGGAAGGTTTTAACAAGTGCAGCAGATTCTCCATTACTGGTGATTTAGCATCAAGACTTCAATTTCCTTCCTGAAAGATGGAAGTTTTAGGTTTAAACCTATTTATCATGCATACCAGAAGGGTAAAAAAGACTCAAAATTTGAGTCAAAAAATGAAATGTCACAGTCCATTTTTTTGCCTGAAGGCAGGATTAGCTATGCAATTGCCACTACCAGCTGCAAAATCCTGAAGTACAACCTATTCTGCTGCATGGCTGTCCTTTTCCTAAATGTCTTATCAAGAACTTGATACAATTCAAGTCCACCACTTGTGTTAGCATTACTCATGAAGAACTGCAGAGTCCCTTTATCTCTGCAGAGCCTTTAAAATAAAAAACTCCAAAGTGTTATGACAGTCCCCTCTTTCGCTGTCTTCTCTATTTGTTTTTCTTTTCATGTGACTTTAGGTAAATTTTTAAAATCTCTGATCATTCTCCTTAACCTCTTTTGGACCCCTCTGGAGTAATCATCGTCCCTCTTAAATTATTCCCAAAGTGTTAATCTGCAGTGTGAATATGAACATGGAAACTGAACAATGGTAAAAACAGGAGAACTGAGGAGTTATGCCTGATACCACATTCAGTAACTAAATTTCAAGCAACAATCTCTATTCTGAGAATATCATGTCTTACCAGCTGAACTAAAGATAAAAAATCCATCATGCAAAAACCAGAAGAAAACTAGGGAAATAAATTTTAAATTAAATAATCTTGAAATATGTGGGAATATTCACCATAAAGCAATGCTTCTTAAAAAAATAACCCCCCAAAAACCCCTGCTTAGATATACAAAGGTCAAACTGCACATTAGATTTGTGCTTAGCCTTCCATCAAGTCACAGTTAAAAACCATCATTACACACTCACATAATTAAAAAAATGTAGTATAAAAAGGGAAAAAAAGATGTAGGAGGGATTACAGCACCATGTGGCCATTCATGAAATGCGTACTTTACAAGGCAGACCTCACATGATGGTAGAAAGTGTTTCATGATGTGTTAGCAAAAAGTACAGATTGTAATGAACACACATAAAGACACAGTGTTAAGGCCATGCACATAAGTTTAGTTGACATTTCCCTACTTTTAAGAGCTTACCCAGAGGGTAATTTCTTTTTTTGTTACCATATTTTTAATGACATTTCCCTAAGCCTGTATGTTTTTGGTGGTTTGTTTTTTTTTAAAAGGAGAAAAAAATCCCACAACATAAAACTACTTTAGTAGATAATCTTAGGCTGCAACCATTGCTTCAAGATGTTGATTCAAGAAGGCATGCAAAGAGCCCAATCCCTCCCACAGCTGAGCTGCACAGAGTCAGTGCAAACTGACTCAAGTACTGCTCTTTGTATAAAGCATACCTGAGTTTGCATTCAAAGGGTCAAGGACATTCAGTATCTTGTTATGCCAGCTCCACGCATTTGCCCAAAACACTGGTTCCAAATGCTGGTGGAGCATGGTTAACACACATAATAGGCATGCTCTGTGAAACATGAACACGTTGTGTGGCATTGCTTGTTCCAGAGAAAAGAAAAAACAATAATCCTCAAATTACTAAAAAATTTGAGTGTTTGACAAAAGTCTCATTTCTCTGTCTTAAGACAATGAAAATGGCATCACAGAATCACCCTGGTTTTATTGCCCTCCAGTCAGTCTATAAAAAAAAGTGAAATTCTATTGCCGAATCAATGGACTAAAGACATATATAGGTTAAGTCATTGCAAAGAAAGATACTTATTTGCCAAAAAAAAAAAAAAAAAAAAAAAAGTAAATTTATCATCCAACCCTTCCAAATGATAAAAAAGCTAACATGCAAGGCTTCCAAAGCAAACATGCTGCCAGCACAGACTGTGCTTCGGCTTTCAAAAACACAGCTTATTCACATGACAAAATTAGTTCATCAAGATTTACCTCCTTTTTGTTTGTTAGCTATAGACACATTTTGCAAGAACAAGGGAATGGTGTAACATCAAAGTATTGTGTTAAAATGCAATTTTTAGAGCTGCTTCTGCATCGGAAAAAACACAGAACCAATGACTAACACAAAAATCCCAGCAACATTCAGAAATCAGGTTTAGTTTTGGGCTTATCCGGACGGAATTTCTTTGTCCATCCCTGCCTTCATATAGGCATGTGATTTATTGCTAACTTTAAGTCAGAATTCAGGGCAGAGTTGAAGGAGAATGGCCGAGCTGACCAGCACTACAGCATGTGACAGTGTCTGCTGCTACAGCAGCTCAATTTATTCATTTTTATTAGTTAGTGTTGGCCATTGTATCTGTGTAAAATGTAATTTAAAAAAAGGTCAGTAATACTGATACAGACTTTTTCAAGAAAAACAAGAACTTTATACATGAACTCTGCTAATGAAAAACAGAAAAATGGAAATATTTCTTATGTTGATTCTAGGGACTAAAGGCAAGCTCCTTCCCAATCAGGAGACCAAACACATCTTTTCCTCCTCTCCAAAACCTGTCCCCCACTCACTGAGCAAGAAGGACACAACAGAGCTGGGGCTGACATCCAAGCAGGGCACAGGAGGTTCTTCTGTGGCCCAGCAGAAAGTCCACCAGCTCTGTTTGCCACGGCTTTCCCTTCAACAGATGTACCTGCAGCAGTCTGATTGTCTCAGTCTTCTGCTGAACTCAGTATGGTTTGAGAGTGGTCAATGTGTTCAGAAATTATTTAGGAATTGGGGAGGGGAGGGGATGGAAAGACAGGCAGAACACCTGGAACTGCTGCATGGCTCTTATTTCTCTAGAAACTTGTGCCAAGGGTGAAGTGTGGTCCCCTCCCCTCAAGCACATGCACACGCATGCTAAATACACACCTAAAATATTAAACTGCAGCTGAAAGGAAGAAGAGAGCAGCAGCCTGACAGCACAGAAAGGATGATTCCTGACACAGTAGTGCTGGGTGATAATTCATACTGGCTCTGAAAAAATAAGACATGCTGAAGTGAACTATAAAGGCTAATTAAACTATAAAATTAAATAGAATCAGTGCTTTATCTCTGCATCCCCTTAGCACATCATAGGAAATTTTAAAGGAGATAAATCCTCAGTGGCCTATAGCTACTGCAGAAAGTAAAGAATTCACGGCTCCAGTGAGACATGAAAAAGCCTGTTTCACTTTTTGGGTGGTGGTTTTAATGCTTCTCCCTCCTCCGACTTCATCCTGACCTGATCAGCCAGCCTTTAAAAAGCAAAACTCACCAGTCACTGACAGAGGCATGTCATTAGGTTTTTACACATTCCCCTGCAACATTCACTTACCCCAAGACAGGAAGGAATAGCCAAGCTTCCTGCTCTGCTGGAACTGGAGTGCCTAAGGGCACTCTCGGAAGGTAAGAGTTTGATGATGGAGAGAGATGTGCTGCCTTCCCGTGACCAAAACAGGAGTTGTGCAATTCTCCAGATCCCTGACTCATCCTTACCCAAAACCATGGCCTTGTCACCCCCCTCTGCATTCCTGCCAATGTTCTTCCCTCTTCTCTGAAATCTGTGACACTTGGAGCACACTCCAAGTGTCTTGAGTCACTGCCCAATGACTGCTGCAGTTCATTCAGCAGAAGATTACTGAGAAATTGAGTGCAGCTCTTCCGCAGACTTGAAACTTCTTCCTGCTTCATTTTTCTCTGACTAAAGGGATGACAAGCAGCATTTATGATAAAGCACAGTGAACGAACAGCAGCTATTCTGAAATAGCTTTTTATCTCTCTGCAGGTTATTCCACTTCTTCACAGCTTGCTTTTGCACTCCAACACTGTACTGCATGGATCTACCAACAACACCTGGAATAATCTTAGCAAATATATCAACATATGAATCTTTACCTGCTTAGAGATGTTATTTACTATTTGGTCCTGATTAACACTTTGGATGTTTTTCCCAGCAACATTAGTATATAAACTTCAAATCAGAGAAAGATAAGAAAAAACCCCCAAAACCCAAAAACTCAGCATCACCTTCTACAAAAGAAAGTCTTGAAATGGACTGGCTGGAGTAGCCACCCTCCAGAAGCATGGGGTCATCTCCTAAAGCCAGCCCTAACCGCACTGGAGAGACTGGGAACAAAAGCTGCAAAACACTTGGAATAAGAGCTTTTTCTATGACAAGTGCTATGTAGAAATTCACCAACATCAAAGAAGAACAAGAACATTTTTTATCTTCTCTCTGAAGCTGGAATTAATTAAATTTATGTCTATAAAAATTCACATAGAGTTTGCTTTCATGTGTTCTTTTAAGATTTGTCTTTTTGTCTGCCTCTTTGCACTACTTCGGATTGAGAAAAGATAGTACTGAATTAGAAGATGCAGGAGAGTTTACTTAGCTGAACCAACAGGCACTCCTAAAACTGCTCAAAACTGAGAGAAAAATGGCCCTGGCAAGCATTCATGTCAGGACGAGATTTTCAGTTTTTTAGAACTTTGTTCAGCAAAACTAACGGTACCCCAAAAATATGCATGTGCTCAAACTCACCACTGAAGGCTTAACTCACTTCCACTGGAGATTTATTCTGACAAGATATAACCATTTTTTTTTGTTTTCAGTTGGAAACAATCATAAGTAAACTCTGTGATTCTTTTCTGAATAATCAGTGAGCTTTAAGTGCTGACAGGTTTACAAGCTGGTACATGGTACAAAGGTGGAAAATTCAACTGATTTGTCATTGCTGCTATTCACATCAGCAATGTTAAACAAAAATCAAGTTTATTGTTTCACTACTGTTTGGGAAGCTGAGAAGCACCAACAAGGACAAGGAAAAGGCTGAGGTATTTAATGCCTTCTTTGCCTCAGGATTTAATAAAAGTCTAGTAATTTCTGGGGTACCCTGCCCCCTGAGTTGGAAAACAGAGACAGGAATCAGAATGAAGTCCCCTTAATTCAAGGGGAAATGGTCAGTGAGCAGCTACACCAGTTAGATACACACAAGTCTATCAGGCAGACGGGATCCACCCAAGGGTACAGAAAGAGACAGCAGAAGTGCTCATGGACACCTTCCATCACTTACCAGCAGTACTGGATAACCAGAGAGGTCCCTGTTGTTGGAAGTTAGCGAACGCGAGGCCCATCTACAAGAAGGGCTGGAAGGAGATTCCAGGGAAGCACAGGCCTGTCAGCCTGCTTGACATCGGGGCCAGGGAAGGCTGTAGAGCAGATGATCCTGAGTGCCAGCACGTGGCACATCTATGACAACCAGGGGATCAGACCCAGCCAGCTTGGCTTTGCGAAAGGCAGGTCCTGCTCAGCCAACCTGATCTTCTCCTATGGCAAGATGATCTGCTGATGATGAGGGCAAGGCTGTGGGTGTTGTCTGCCTGGACTTCAGTAAAGCCTTTGACAGTTTCCCACAGCATCCTCCCAGACAAACTGGCTGCTCATGGCTTGGAAGGGTGCACTGTTTGCTGGGTGAGAATCTGTCCGGATGGCTGCTACATCCAGCTGGCAGCCAGACACAGGTGGTGTTCCCCAGGGCTCAGTATGGGGCTGGTCTGTTTTACAGCTTCAATAATGAGCTGGATGAGGGGATCAAATTCACCCTCAGACAGCACCAAGTTGGGCAGCAGAGTTGGTCTGCCGGAAAAATTCACAAATTTCAGTAATGGCTCTGCTGCAATGGCATGTAGAAAACCTCATGCCTTTTCCTGGGAAGGAGCATGAGGTTTCACGAAAATAGGGTTCTTTAATCACCAAGCCGATCTTTTGGCCTTTCATGGATCTAAAGCTGCCCTAAACCTGCAGTCTGGAGTCAACTGTTGTCTCTCACCCATCCCTGTGCATCTGTCCTGCTCTCCACTGTGCTGGCTGCTCCTGGCAAGCTGTTGTCTAAGGTCTTCAGCTGTCAGCCAGAGAATATCACATCAATACTCTGACCCTCATAGTCTGTGGAGTTTTGCATGACTTTTATGTTGAGCTGGCAGAAAAGCTGGGGCAAACTGGAAGAACAGCATCCCATGAACAATCTGAGTCCAGCTATCCACTAGGGGTAGGAAGGATTCTACAAAGGACTTGTTTAAAGAAATCAAGCAAAACTAGAAAACTTTCACAATATTGTAATATTTATAATGTGTATTTAAATTACATCCCAAAATTTCTGTAAAGGCAATACTTGACAATCCATTTCCTGATGAAATCAGTTTAAAAAAAAATCACCCTAGAATTAAGTAACCGAGAAAATATACAGCATACTACTTCACTGTTAGGTATAACACTGGCAATAAATTTTGAAACTAGGGACTGAAACATTGAAAAATGTTTAATTTATCAGAAAACAGTAAGAAATGCTAAATCATTAGTAAGCAATGTTGATGCAATTCAATGCTGTCTGATTTAAAAGACTCATCAGCCTTTTCACTACTCTACACCCACTAGTTAAACCAAGCCTACTCTCAATAAAACAAAAGATATGTTTTTCAGGTTTGCATATGGAAGAACAAAAACAGAAGCTAAAAATAATTTTATACATCTTATGTAACTGTTTCATATTTTCACAGATTTGTGTTGTAAGAACAATGTAGATACATTGTAGATACATCATGCACACACTTCAGAAGAAATATGATGCCTATGTGGCATGGATGTACCATAGGTATAGAAAATGGGATCTATAGGGAGGAGCAAGAGGTAAAACTATTGATCTTTTTTTCATGTACCTAATGTTGAGTACCATCTCTGAAAAATCAGTCTAATCAGGAAACATCCCTTTGGCCCCCACATGTGGCCACTTGTTTGATCTTGCAGTTTGGAAAAGAGATCATTTACCAAAGGTGTGAAGTCCTAATGATTTTTATTCTTTAAAGGTAATATATTAGAAATAAAACTCTTAATGGAATCAGAGGAGAGAACACAGAAGATCAAAATTTCATTTAACTCTTCTTGTTTCAAGTAAAAAAAATCATGCCCATAGTTAAGTTCTATATCAAGTGAATTTCCAATTGCTCAAAATATTTTATTTTCTAGGAAAACAAAACTAAACACATCCCTCCTCCAATTTTATAATTTCTTACTATACTGTCTACCGAATCCTGAAGCCATGCACTCACATCACCAGGTAAACAAAATGCTGAGTAGTTAGGCAAGCTCTTGCAAAGATCTGCAGTATATTCATAATTCTACAGAATTTTTCAAACTCTAAATGCAAGGAATCCAATCTAGTGGCACAGATAGCATGGTTCCTGAATACCATTTCCAGATTAAATTCACAGCCTGGGCAATAACCATCTGCAGCCAGCTTTAACCTCTGTATCCTGGCTAAATGCTAACTGGTATCACTCATTCAAGTCCTTCCAAAAATCCCTTAGAAGTTTCATCCAAATTCAATTTTCTTCACATTCCGTGCTATAAAAGTCTCTAGAGTCTTGCTGCATACTTTTAAATATCTGCCAGAAGAAACTGTACTCCCATGATACAGAGCATAATCTGTTTGCATGGTTTAAAAATACTTCCACAGCCTGTGGAATGGGGACTATTTTGTCAGAACAAAATTAAATCGGTTAAATTGGTGAAGAGTCATTCCAGGCACAAAATTAATGAACTCAGTGCAGTTTTCAATCTCCTGGAAGTATCTAGCTATACAGGGATGAAATATTAACAGAACTGTTCTGCCACTTTAAAAACACTTTAAAGGCCTAAGTTACCATCTTTTGCATGCTGACTGGAAAAATGGTAAATCACAACCATCTTGGAGGCAAAAGCATACAATATATAGCATCCTGGCTTTTCACAAAACACACTGCACAGAATTATGCTATAGCAAAGTGAGTGTGGAGAAAAAACTCAACAACTTCTGAATGTGAATTCTAGGGCCAGAAAGAAGGGGAAAAATGTGCAATGTATTGTTTATGCATGAAAGAGGGAAAACTTCCTATGTATTGCAATTAATAGAAATCAATGAAAAAGATTTTTGAACAAAAAAATGCCTTACCTTGAAAAGTTGAGGAAATGAACATGTCTAGTGAATAAATAGGGCTGCTCAGCAGTGCTTATGTTTTTAATCAATTCCATCTAAAAAGAATTAACAAATCAAATTTTCCATGTTACATCAACACACATTTTGAGACAAACAGAAAACTTTCAAACAACAAATGATGATATAATTTTTAAGTCTGAGTTACTCAGGACCTCCTTCCCCACTATCCCTCCCAACCACTGTCATCAAGATAGCATGATGAATGTTTTATGTCTAAGCAAGAAAGGTTGAGCTGCAGACACCATTCTGCTACCATGGAACTTACGTACTTCCAAAAGTGGGTATCAGTTATGGGAAAGGCATAAACTAAAGGAAAAATCTAAACTCTTTCTAAATCTGCAAGAGCTTTCCAAGTGGCAGCTGCCCTCTGAAGACACTGGCTCTATTCATCCCAATGCCAAAAATGTAAAATGTCTGAAACTGTAACAGAAAGTGGGAGCTGAGCCAATGGCCATTTTCATGTAACAATAAACGCTGCCAAGACAGCCAGGACACCGACTGATCTGATTGCTTAAATATAGAAATCAGCACTTGCCATTCCTTTTCCTATTACAGCAAATTAGGAGGACAAATTAAATGGGCACTTTTAGAAAGATGCTAAATTCTATTTCAGACACATTCACAAAATGTTAATTTTTTAAAAATATAAATGGTTCAAATCTTCAGATCATTAAAACAGAAAAATGTAAACAACATTATGGATATAATCAACTATTTTGTGTAAGCTGAGCTCTAGCTATGATTTACAGGAAACTGAAAGTGTCTAGTGAAGCATTATGCTAGAGAGTCAACATTTCAATTAATTTTGCTTCCTTCTTATTAATTTCCTAAGATTTATTTTCCAATTTTCTGTGTTCAAATGCAGGCTATGTTATGGACACTGAACACAAATGCACTTGAAATGACAGGTTTATTGATTTTACAAACTGGTAGTAGAAAGCAATTCATACACTGGGAAAGAAAAGAGGTAAGTCTGTGAACCACGGATTCCAGTTTGAATAATATTAATTTACATACTAAACTTAGACACCACTAAGGAGACGTCAATTAAAAAAATTATTTCTTAAAACTTGAATGCTATAGTTGACATAGCTAAAATAAGCAAAAAGATGGAGTCCAGCCTGTTGTGTGGTCAGAATAAAGTGATTGGCAAGTGTGGAGTTATCAGCAGCAAAAAGAGCATGGTAAAAAATTCTGCCCATGCCATATCAAATACCAAACCACATTTAAGAGACAGCAATTGCCAAATTTTGTCCCCTTCTATTGTTGAGTTTCAATATACTGATATTTTGCCATAATTTTTATATCGTGTGTCACATCTTACTGCTTCTTACCCATCTTTCACTTTCCACTTTCCCCCAGAGCACATACCCTGCCTTCTTCTTTCAGCCAACACAGGCTATAGCCAACTTCCAGGAATGAATAAAGAAGTGCACACACTAATATATTTTCTTTACTTTCCCTCTGTCTTTAACAATTTTATACACATACACGAATGATGACCACTGAGGCAAACAGTTCACCTTGTGCATCTTCTCCGGATGGACCTTTTCCTGTCAAACTTGTTTGAGCACATCAAGGTGTACTAGGTACAGACCTTATACATCAAGACATATTAGGTCTGAGAAAGTATAGCAAGGTATATTATATCTGAAAAAGGCTGTATACTCAAAGAAGTGGAACATAAGATGAGATCGCCAAAAGAAAGACAATATAAAGGGAAAATAGAAACATGAGAATATGGAGAGTAGATGTGCAATTTAAGAAAAATTCAATAAGAGAGGGAGGAAGGGAATAGCGCTCCTGTTTCGGTTTGTCATATATGGACTCTGGACTGATTCAACCACAAACAGGTCTTTATACAGCTTCTTCAGCACAATATAAATGCACTGGGCAAGAAATTTATAAACCTGAAGAGCAAAGCTTGTCCAGATCAGAATTAGAAAACCCAGGAAACATTGCAATACTTGGCACAAAGGAATCGAATATTGTTTGTTCATGCTCTGAAAAGACAAAGGCTTTCCTAGCAAACCCACCATGTCAATGTTTCTTTAGAACTGGTAACTCTCTTTTTATGACCAAAAGATGATATTGATTCACCCTCCAGAATCAAACAAGAGAAGACCGCAGAGGCTGTGTATCAGATGTCTCAACTGGATCTTTTTCTTGTTTGGTTTTTTTTGCGTTTTATTTTTTGTTTTTTTAAACTCAGACAAGTTACAGGAGAAGCAAAATTCTCAGAACTGTATGATGTTATATTTTGCATTTTAGCTGTGTACTCAATCTGCATGAAGTAAGGAAGGAAGATGGTAGAAGGAAGTTACTGATATGGGATAAAAACTCCATGGTCATCACTGTAATTCCATCTTGGAATAAATGAAAAAAACATTATTAGAGTATAAATATAGAGATATAAAGATACTGTATCCATACAAAGTAATCCCACTAAATTTTAAACCACAGGCAGCTCTAGTAGAATAGCGCTAGATAAACTTAGCTGGGGTTATATGTGAATGTTACAAAGCACCACACGAGCTTCCCTTAGCTCCCAGCTGTCCCCAGGGCTGGCACCAATTTGCTATCAGGAAGCAGATTCACATCACAGCACTGTCGCGTTCCTCACTCCATTTCACCTGATGTCAGTGTCAGGATCATATGAACCTGCTGCTGGACAAGCACAGGCACTCCAGCCTCAGGAGCAAAGGACAGCTGCAAAGATGCACACAGAGCAGGACAGCATCTGGCTCCTGGCTTTTTTTTAATCTCTTGCTACCAAACTCAGTATCTTGAGCTAAGACAACAGCTCGCTCCAAAACAGAAACAGAATTTTGTTTTGACTTAGAGTACCTTCATATTTAGACATTTAATGATCAACTGGACTTGTAAGCAGATGTGGATAAAGCTACAACGTGCAGAAGAACAAACAAGCAAAATCCATTCTTTTAAAGACCCTGCCAAAAGGGTAAGTAAGGCTCAACTGAAACAACACACAGATGTCAGGAGGGAAAAATAAATAACTCTAATGGCTCATGGCCACATGCAAATTGTGGTCACATTTCCCATGGGCCCCTCTCTCTCTCTGATCATGCTGTCCTGAACTGATTTCAGTCTAACAAACCAGCGCATTGCTCAGAAAGACAGTGATCCCTCCCTCCTTCTAAGATGATAAAGAAAAAAAACCCAAACCAACCACCAAAAAAAAAACCCCAAAAAACCCCCAAAAAACAAAATCTGCAAGTGTCTCCCAGAACAGTAAGTTTGGTTGGTTGGTTTTGGTTGTTAGATTTTGTTGGTTTGTATGTTTGTTTCCAGAAGATGAAACAAGAAAGAAAGAAAGTAAGAAAGATGTAGAGGACCCACAGAAAGGAACAGTGAGCAGAGGATGTGGGCTGAAGAAAAGTTACTTTTGGATGGCATGAGTGATGAAGGAGAATGACATACAAGCACAGATGATCATGTCATCCTAAGTTTGAAAAGAAATACAAAGATACAATCTACGGAAGATAAACAGCCCTGGCAAACTCTGTTAGGGGAGAGATGAATCAGAAAACATCCGTGGCTGGAGAGAGAAGCTGTAGAAATATCTGGAGAAGTCTGAAAGGAACATGTACCTGCTAGGACTAGGGCCCATAAAAAGCCATTTCTCTCTCTCATGGCTGCCCAGAGCTTTCTTGCAGGAGTTAGGCAGCTTCAGTGAAACACTGCTGAAAAATACACTAGTTTGCTCTTGAAATGAACTAAATTGCACCATAGAGTTAATGGTGCTAACGAAGGATCCAGAGAGAGGGAAATGCCAAAACATGAAGAGAGTGGGGAGGCAAACCACAGCAGTGGGTGTGCTGTGCTCCCCAAAGGAAGGGAAGCATGCACACTGCATGGCTGGAGTCTGCAGAGATGCTAAGCCACAGCAAGCAGATGCCAAGACCTCTGTGGTGTGATCAGCACATTTGCTATCATTCCACTCATTCCCCTCAAACACCGATTAATTTTAAGGAACAGTGTCTTTTCTAGAATAACATCTTTCTACCACTGTGACTCCTTGATTAATATTTTAATCTATATTTTTCTCCTTAATTCATTTTCTGCACTGATTTTTAATTGTGCCCTTTAAAGAAAACCAGATCCACAGAGGCAATCCTATAAATCACAAGCTATTTTTGAAACTTAAAGCCCACCTGAAAAGGAACACCAAGAGGCGATACTCGAGGATGAAATGTTTTCCCTTCATCTACCATGCTACACTACCGCTGTAGGATCTCACGTGGCCATAGGGAAAAAAATCAAACTGTGATTGCCCAGCATCATCTGCATATTGCCACGGGCTGGTGCTGCATTGCAAATAACACCCCAGCAGATGGCACCGTGAAGTGACTCCAAGAGGGATGGATGGGGCCCTCCCTGAGAGGGGAGAAATGTGGGGGATGGATTTTCTCCAGCCGCAGCATTGCCCCTGCACAAAAACTCAATTCTGGCCTTCAGAGAGGGCACCTTTCCCTCTTCTGGAGATGGCTAATCCAGTCCCTGCGCTGACTGCTCAGAACAGCCCCGCTTTCTTTGAGATTCGCAGTAAGGAAATTCTACTGGGAACAAAAGGAAATAATCAGATAACAATCCCACCCAGACAACAGCCAAAATGTTATTTTTTTTTTAAAGATGTTGTATTTCACTCTGAGAATTTGACATCAAAATGTATAAAAATGGTGAGGCAACAGGAATTTTCCATGTGTGGTCTGCCAGATCACACTGTGGTCTCCGCTAATATTGACATAAAAAGGACAAAAAAAAATTTCTGTATCTATCTTTCTTGTGAGCTCTTTATCTTCTTCCACTGCTTTCAGTCTCTACTGAAGGCATGTAGGGCTCAGGAGGCACAAGTACCTACAAGAATTTTGGTATATCACTTTCATCTCAATACTCATTTCCATAAACAACTCACAACTCCCAGGAATGAGACTAGATCTTCATTTTCACCCCTCAAAAGCTTGGAATGATTTCAAGAATTTCTTCACCTCCCCAAGCTGGTATGACCAACTTTTTGTCTTTAAAAGCATTTAAGAAAAATTAGTGATGGAGTTTTAGTGCATTGAACTGGAATTACACATAAAGTTGGCTGCATGGCTGTAAATGATGGGTGGTAGAAGGAAACAATTTGAGGATAAACTACCAATTACTCCCGTATGTAACTGGTATTTGAATATCTATAAGCACACTCAGTCTTACTTCCCTGAATGCAATAAAATGGGAGAGGGGGACAAAGTCAGGGCAGGGGAAGATTTCATTTTTCAGCAATTCGTGTAGCATTTAAGCCACATCTATTAGATTAGTATTAACATTACATGTTCTTTTCTGTATTTAATTTACTTGAAAATACTATAGCAAATGGCAAGGCACATATTAATACATCTGTTTCCAGATGCTCCCTTATGCCCACAGATGTGCAAAGGCTGCCCTTTTAATTGCTGGCAGACACACATAATTTGGGAAAATTTCTTAGTAGGAAGGAGATTGGAAAAGCCAGTGAGAATATGGATTCCAGTTATGTGCAATCCCCACAGTCATTAAGAACACCTACATGCTTAACTTCATTTAACAACAGCAGACTGCATAAGCTAAATATTTACAGAAGAGTCTTGGCTGGATCAGGGCTTTAACCAAACACAGGACAGACAAATGACAGAAAGAAGAGAGACATATCATCTCAAGTGAGAAGCCCATGCTCATGCTGGAAGCCTCCAGCCCAGCCCAGCTCTCTTTTTTCTTGTTCCAATGCCTGGAGCTTGAGATCATTCATTCCCTTAACTTCCTCTTGTGTACACCACATTAAAGGTGGAAAAAATAATTTATTTTTTCATATTATGCTCTTAGAACTTGAGAAGACAACTAAAAATGCCCTGGACAACAGAATAGTTTCTGTCTCCAAGCACATTTCCCAGTGATCAAAGGCAATTTTCAGCAAAAATACTCATTAAATTATGAACCTATTGTAACTATGGAAATAAACCATAAATGAAAATAAAGAGACTCAAATCATAGCAGGGCAAGCTACAGAATAAATAATCAGCTCTGTAGCAATGCTTCCAGCACATTTGTTGTCTAGTAACTTAACAGCTAAGGGAGTACAAAAGGTAATGCAGATAGCTATCTGTCTGTATTGGTTGCACCAAAAGTAAGTCTGGGCCTCTCTGGCATCTCCACATGCTGGACTAAAGCACAGAAGACTGTGAAGAAGTGATCTTGTATCATATTTTAACAAAGGAAAGTCGACCTACCAGAGAAAGACAGAACAGAACTGAACAGAATAAGCTGATGAGGGTGAAAGCCAATGATTATTAACACCTGAAAGATTTTTGGGTTTTATGACATGTCTCCCAATCAGCAATGAAAACTGATAAAAGATACAAACAAAACCCAAACAACCCAAAACACAAAGGCAGCCATACCCACAGAAATCCCCTATCCCAGCAGAAAAACTAACCAGGGAGGCTCTGTAGCATACTGCAACCTACCCGGGCTGTGCACTGCTGCTGGTGGGATACACACAGGGATGCTATGGCAGGTGCAGAGCAGGGGCAGTGAGGGGACACTGCATCCCTCCACAGCCTGTCACTGGTGTGTGACACCCAATCACGCACAGCAGCTGCCTTTGGGCTGGTGTGGCAGCCCTGGCCAGCTGGTCCCCACCTCTGGCTGAACCTGTCTCTTACGCAGTGTTAGGTGAGCTGGCTGCCGGTGGGACCCCAGTGGACACCTTAAAGGGGAGGAAGGTGAGACCTGCAGGAGCATTATCAGCTCCTAAGTTTTCATTTGGAATGAACTGCTGCACCTAAAGTAACAAACTTGTGCTCATGAAAAGGCTGCAAGTAAATGACCCCCAATCACAGCACAACGTCACTGGCAGGCCCACATCCATATTTTGATACTGCACACATCCTTCTGTGGTTTGCAGGCTGCTATTCCTAGAAGTGACACAGGCAGCGATTGCAGCCTTCACCTGGATCAGCAGCCCAAAATAGCAGCAGTGGGCAATGTGCGCAGCACCCGACTGCAGACGTATTCATTGAGTCTGAGGTTTTCCTGCACTATGTGTATCTATCTAGTAACAGAAGTGATACTTACAGTAGGTACATGAAGAAGATCTAAATAACTGGATCTTTTATAGAAACCAAGTTTTAAAAATAATCCTTCTACAGCTTTAAGGGAACATAAAAAAGGATGTCTGGGTATAGAGGTTTCATGTGGTATTTTCACTTCCTTTAGTAAGTGTTGTGCAATGAACATGAAAAAGATAAGCAAGAAGCTGAGATAGGATCAAGAACATGTCACATTATAGCAATATGGGTTAGCATAGCCCTGAGAAACAACTTTTTGAAGCAACTGATTACAAGGAGTGAATTAAGAAAGTAATCAAAAAAGACACTTTTGGCTGTTATTTACACCTGCTCTACTTAAAGAGGCCCAAGCTAGGCCTGAATAAGCTGTCCTGGTTATACGAAAAATGGCTGTGCCCTGCAGGTATATTAATACATGCCCCAGATGCTGCTAGCACTTGACTTCACTGTACTAACCTTTCTTTCCTTGCTGGTAGTCTAACTGCTGACTAAATTCAAGGGCTGTCTCACCAGAAGTTAGTTTTTCTGGTTAGCTTCCACATCATGCTGGTCTTGGCTCTGCCACCCATTTCTCTTATTAACTGAAGTCACTCAGAGAATGATGAATTCTGTATGATTACTCAGGACAAAGTAGACACAAGACACATCTTTTCAATAGGATTTCTGCTAGCACACGCCTTTGTTTTTCAGTTTCATACATAACAAGAAAACATGATCTAAGAGGAGCAGGAGTAACTTACCTGCTCATTTTTGGTTAGTCTTGTTTTGTTATGTATGTCAGACGTAACCAGGTTGAATCCATGTTTCTCTGATAAAATTCTCAAAAGCAAAACCACAGTTCGACTCCCGCACTTTCCAACTCTGTTGTAGACCACCTGACTGGGGAAAGGAAGTACCTAAATAAAGATTGAAAAAAAACTGAGTCAGTATATTGATATTTTTGTTTCTGTGTACTGCTGAATCACATGTTTTGACCTTAAGCCAACTGACACATAGAGGAGAATTTCTAGGGCTCTAGAATTTCTAGGCCCAGGTCAGAAGCACTCACTTCCTCTAGAAAGCTAGAAGCTCTTCAGAAGAGAAACAACATGGCTCTGGGAGTGGCAAGGTGAGATTTCCCCCTTGAAAAGCAGTTAAATGTTTGTTAAACATTTAATAGTTGAAAGATTGGCAGCTACTCCAGAAATACTGTGTGACTGCTGATAATGAGCTGAAGCTTACTGCTTGTAATCTCAATGCAAATAGTCAGCTTTAGTTGACTATCTCCCATAAAAAGAATTAAAAGGACTGAATTTGCACTGCAGTTTGGCAACTCAAAGTCAAGCTGACATAATGCAAGAAGAATGCTTGAATTGCAAAACTTTAGCTTAAAAAGAAACAAAATACCCAAACAACAACCAGTTGCACAAAGCTAAAATTAATAAATCTTTTAATTTCAAATATAAACATGAATATTTCTAAGAGAGTCAGAGAACAAATCATGCCACTGACCAAGGATCTACTTGCAGAACTAAGAACACAGGGCCACAGGTGGCCTGAGGCCAACAGGCACAGTCTGATCACCTCCGTACAGGTAACGTTCATTAAACCTCAAAACAGAACAGCCACATCCTACCTGGCCACTGGGAATGGTATCCAGCCCACACTAACTCTTGCACTTTGCACTCCTCCCCAGGAGACCAGAACAAGTGAGAACTAATGCAGTGTCTCACAGTATGACAGATGCAGCTTTATTTTGTTCCCGGATGATGTCCGTGGGCTGTTGTTTCAGCAAGAGGCATTCTGAAGTCACACTCTTACAACAGACAAGTATTTGCTGTATAGCACACAGCAGCAGCACACGGTAATAGTTCCCAGAGGAAACTGTTTCCAAGCCTTTCAATTGGCGAACAGAGTCAGGAGCTCACAGTTTCACCCACAGTGGTGCATATATGGCACTTAAGGAAAGATCATTTTTCTATTAAGACAGTGGCACAAAGTGTTTCCTGACATAGGGCCTGTACCTGGGTTCCAGGCAACCTGTGTTCAGCACAAGGAATAGCCAGAGTGATGGTGTGCCTCAACATAGAGTTACTTCTGCTGTTGATGCACTCATGTTCTCCTAGCAGAAAGATTTCTAACACAAAAGCAGCCAGATGAGGAACATGGCACTTTTCAGTGCAGAGTACTTCTTCACTGCATTTGAACAGCTAATAGATCTTCATCAGGGAAGAAAAATTACTCTTCAGGCAACCCTTTAGGCTACTTTCAAAGAGAACTGCCAATTAGAAAAAAAGGAAAAATTCTGTATTCCCTTATATTTAATGGAAACTCACTGGCACTTTGCTCTCAGTGTTACATTTCATGTCCAAATGAACATTGCTACTGTTACTGGTTGCAATGTTTAGGATATCCTGCACTGCAACATAAAAGTGGAGGCCATTGTTCCCCAAATTACCTTGGGAAGGAGTAGGTATTGGGTGATCATGGCCTCAGTTAAGCTTTCCAAGTTGCAGGACATCACATCTACTGATTTAGCAAAGAAGGGCTTCCCAAGGTCCATACAAACCCCACAAAATGCACCAAGTTTTACTATTTTGTAACATTTTTATAGGGTTTTCTATGAGAAACACAGCCTCCATATTTCTTTATCAATCTTGCCTTCAAAAGCCTTGCTTCCTATGAAATCCAAAATCTGAGCCTCAGTTATTAGAGAACTCCAAAGGTGATGAATTTAACATCTCTCTGCTACAGCTATAGCTAACCTTTTCCAAAACCACTGTTAATGATGTCTGAAAGGTTAACATTTGAACACATTTTATTATGTTGATTATCACACCATAATGAAAAAGAACACAAGCCCTGTTCTGGATTCTCCCCTTTTTGGTTCATTTATTCGCATAACAAACGCTAGGATCACTACTCATCACAGCCCTGCAGCACCATGCACACTGCACTGTAACTTGTGGAAGGGGAATTAGTCCTCTGCTCAGACATACACTTTTGGAATACTTTGCTGTGTAAGTAAGTCAAAGCCTTCAAGAGAAATGATAAGCAGATGCTGACAAGTGGCAGTGAAGGAGCAAGAGCACACACATTATATGCTTGCACAGCATCCCAGAAATTAGATGAATGATGAGAGTTTGTAGGGTAATTGAAATATTTAAAAATGTTTCATAATTATTAACTGCTTTGATTTTCCTAGCAGTTTCAACAGTATAGTGAACAAATTTTTTTCTTTATTGATACTTCAGTCAAGTACAATTTTGCTGCATACAGATTACACTCAAGTTCTAATTAAATCCTTGACTGGATTATCCAGTAACTTTGGGTGAATCTTACAAATATAATTCTTTAAAAACTAGATAAAATTAAAGCAGGTATTTGTAAATTCTCTATTCTAAGTGCAAACAACTTCATCAGCTTGAGAAACTGACAGTAGTTACCAAGTTACCAAGTTACTCAGTAGAACTGAGTAGTTCTCATTTGTTTCTGAGACTCGCCTTCCTAGGTAAAACAATTCAGTTCTGCACATAAGCAATAACCATGCTAACCCCCAAGAGAATTCACAGCGAATAGTCACTGCAGATAAAGGAACCTGAAATAAAGGGCTATTATTTTCAGATATTTGTTTGGCTTAAAGGAGGCCAGTGTATCAATGCCTTGGTTCAGTGAACAGCTGAATGCACTTAGGTCCAAACGGACAAGATTCAAGATAAACACTACTGCTCAAAGCTCACTTCAGAAGAACAATCATGAGTGGTAATCAAAACTTCCCCCGCAACACTGCTGAGTGTGGTTGGCTTTAGGGGTGCACTCCTGAAGCTCTGCTCATGTTTCATCCCTTTACGTCACCAGTGCACTTAACACACTCAAACACTGCAAAGGGTGTGCCCAGTGCACAAAGCCATGCAGTACACAGGCTTCTGGCGTGTAAGCAAGTATTTGCTTAATGCGACCAGTTCCCTTAGGATGCTGAAAATCTGCTTTCTGCATTTAGAAAATGTCTAAGTTATTTCTCAGGAGAAGAAATACCTCTTCCAGAAACATGAGTTTGTATCATGCAGAACGAAAAATGCAAGAAACAGAAAACTTCTCCAGAGAGGAACTTTCTTTTCTCTGTCATGATAACTCACAAGGGACTCAGACAATACAGGAGATGGTGGCAGAGAAGGCACTTGGAAAGGAGGCTCCAATTGTACTGGCAGAAACAAGGTGGAAAACAGCAGCTGAAAGTTTACAAAATGCTAAATGGATTACATTTTATTATAACAAGAGTATCATGTAGACTTACTAACAGTTGAGGTGACAATATACAGAACTTCAAAATAATTGCAGAGCGACTTTATTGAGCACAGCATCAAAGCCCAGAGGTAATATAAACTATTCAAACGTAATTCACTTTGGAGTTGTATGAATTAGCACTTACAACCATAAAAAAGTAAAACCCACAGTATAATTACAACAGCTCTCTCCAAGGGTTTGGAAAGTTATATGACAATTTACTTGTCAGTTCAAACAGTTTTTTTTTGTTTGTTTTGTTCCACAGTTAAGGAAGATGTCAAGAACCGCTGTGAATGAAACCAAGAAGATAAAGCAAGTTTAACCCCGAATGAACTTGTATTACAGAAAATGACTGTCAAATAGCACTGCAGAGAGGTCTGCCAGTCTCAGAAAGAGAGCCAGTCAACAGATAACCTGACAAAAGCCCAGGCTTTCATTTTCAGTGGGGGCTTGGTCTCCAGATAAATCTTTGCACCAACAAAAAATTAAGCTGGATAATTACGTGCAGTGTCAATGATGTACAGATTCACCCATAGGCCTAAATTATTCCACTTTTACTGATACAAATCCAGTACAATTTTGCCCATTTGCCAAAAATTTCCCAATCCAGGTAGAAGTTGCCCAGATGAATAACTCATGTCAGAGAGATGTGCTCTCAGAAAGCAATTCATTATATTCACAACTTCTGTAAGTAACCCCTGTCCTTACACACAAGTAGGGCCAGAAGTGGATGCCAGAAGTGGCTTTTCCTTTCTGAGCAGACACTAACCTGTGGTCAGACAGTGCTCCACATTTATCAGGTGAGTAAGGCCAACCAACACAGACAGTACTGGTAAGATTGTGCAAACAATCAAACATTTGCTAACACATCTTTACACAGCATCACACTTTCCCAGTCCAACCTCTTCATTTTCTTTTCCTGCCCAACTAAGACAGAATTATAAGAATTTAAAAAATGGCTTAATTGGTCAAAGGAATGGCGCATTTGAGTGGAAGATAATACTCATTAGGTAACTACAAACCTGAGAGCTGCCAGCAGTCCGTTTCCCTTCAGTGTCTCTCTTCCTCCTCCAGTGCCCCAAAGACTACACATAGCAGAAGGCATATCCTTGCCTGCCACCTGAAGAATTTCTTACACAACTTGTTCCAGAACTTTATTACCCATCATGCATTTAATTTTTATTCATCTTCTACCATTTTCAGAGAATGCATGTTCTCACATTGTGGGTTTCATGAAGACAGATCAGATAATACAGTCATCAGTTTTGAGGTCTTCTTAGATACATTGGATGCCTCTTTTTAACTGAGGTTTTTCACAAGCCTGCCGTGGTCTTTAAAGCCAAACTCTAAGGCCACTAAGAGATAACCTTCCAAACTTAAGTTAGGAATTATTGCTCAAAAGCTCATTCCAAACAAGCATCAACTTGCTCATTTTTGAAGTAATCACAATGAAAAGCTGCTAACACAAAGTTATGTCAGCAGAAAACATGACTGAACAATGAACAAGGGAGAAAACAAAATTAATTACTAGCTAGCATCCTCCTTCCCCATCTAAACCACACAGCTCCAGTTATATCAATATTCAACTGTACAGTGTAGTGGTGCTAGACAGACAAGCTTTTTGAATTAACCAACTCTAAAGCAGACCAGACTACATGGTCTTCTCTATGGGTCACTGAAAATACACTAGAAACCACAAGAAAAGGTAAGGACGAAATTTGTTTGTTTTCAAAGTTTAAATGCCATATAGCTGCAGCAGAGCATTGAAAATAAGGCAGAAGAAGAAACAGAATATTCTTCTGTTGCATTTTCATTAAGAAAGTAATTTAATTGAAAAAAGATGACTTCCCACCCCACCACAAACAATGCACTTCATCTGTTAGACAGATGACATATTTGAAAGACTAAGTTAAAATGTGTTTTCTAATGGTTCAACATCCCAAAGTACCAGGACAAATTGAAAACATAAGCATGGAGCACAAACAGCAAAAGGAAATTTGGTTGTAGACAGTCCTTGAATTTATTAAGACTAAAGAAAAGCATTACTATGAAGTGTCTGCCAAAGCCTATGGTCCCTGATGGGTCCCACAAGACAGATTTGTATAGCCAAAATTAAAACTTTCAGTAATTTTTCTGTGAAGAAGCACTGCACACTCACAAATCTAAAAAGATCTCAGTTCAAAGCATAGTCATAGTTCAAAGCATAGTAAAGTCTCCACATTAAGTCTCAGATCAGGTCCTATTACAAGATACTATGGCTATAGAAACAACAATAGTATCAATAGTAACCTGTGAAATTACAGAGAAAAGGTCAAAAATCCAGTTTTTAATGTTCAAAGTTTTGGCTGCATCCTGTCAACCCATTTGGGTATGCTCCTCTTATACCTTACACCTGATTCACCTGTCTACAACAGCAGGTTGCAGCAGGGAAAAACCTCTGTGCCTCCAATCCTCTGCGCAACACTCCCCACCACAGAGAGTGCAGAAGCAGGTTTATCTCAGAAATGTGAAGTTACAGCAACATAGCAACATTCAAACTCGTCATATGCATAAAAACAGTCAAACAGGTTGGTAGATAGCAGATGCTCTGTTCACTCGGCAGTTTCAGGTACTCACCGATGTTAGGCAGCCTCTGGAGGTGTGAGTGGCACTCCTGGCTTCCATCACTCGGCAACACTCACTTGTACTTAAATGACGGCAGCTCAGTTCCAGCTCCTCTCAGGGATAAAGTACCCTACCAAATGGATAATTGCTTGGGGAGAGGGTACAACCTCCGCCTCTGGATTAACCAAATCTTTCCCTTTTCGCCTTCCTTAACATCGCATGCTTTTCAATCTCTTATTCTCCTTGCTTTCCTCTGCAGTTTGCAACTTGTTCACCTCTTTTGGAACCAAAATCAGACATAGTGCTGTATCTTGCCTCCCTGGTGATGAGGAGAACTGAACACTTATTGTTCATGCCTTGCAGACATCTCTTTTTAATAAATCTTGGGATAGAATTTAGAAGAATCAAAGCATATGGTACTGTCACTACTATAGAGAAGGGTGCAGAACAAACCTATTGCTCTTTTTCTTCTTTACCCTACATGGGAGCATGCAGAATACAACAGAAAAAGAACTGGAAGACTCTCATTAGCTTTCTTAAGAAAAGTGGCATATTTATCTCTTACTTTTTAAGTTAATCACCTTGGGGAAGTTATCTTTCTGCTATGCACCTACCTCATAAGACAATAAAGGAGATCAATTATCTAAGAACATGGTTCACTGATACTTTTATTTGTTGAGAGAACTAGTGTGAGTTCAGGTAGACGAAGAACTTTAGTATCACTTTAATTACCTATTTTCCACTGGAAGGTTTACCATGTAATATCAAAAACCCCTTAAGCTGCAGAATTTGTGAAGACTGATTTTAACTCCAGAGCAGCATCATGTTATATGTACCTTGGAACAGTAAAGTTTAAAACTGCTGTTTATCCTTCTGAGCCCAGGGTTTTGTACATTCTGTGATGTGCTCAGAACACGCTGGCACAGTTATTCTCTGTTTAAGTAGTAAATCCTACCACATCCAACCCACATGTTTATATTGGATACTTGCAAAACGAGAGATACTAAGAAACTAAGCCTGGTTTTAAAACTTTTTATAATACTTCACATCACTGGCATTCCCTTAAGTAACCTCACTACCTTATGGTTTTTTCTATCCTTTCAATGCAATATTCACGAATTCACCCTGTGAGCCAGTAATATTGAATTTGAACGTGGTGAGTGGTAGACTGAATAATTTATTCTTCTGTATGCACTTGTCTTTCTTCACATTAAGGTTTAACTCTTTGGTACCTATTGTGGTTGACTATCGATTAGGCTGCAGCTAGAGCAGCAACTCATGGTTTCACCACTGCCAAGGATATGTCATGTTGCATTTCACTTTGCCCTTTACTTTAGGCTCCCTTTCAGTAACGCCACATTCTATTTTAAAGTCTCTAGCATGCTTGTCTTTTCCACTGTACTTTGCACAGACACTTTATAAGTCAATCACAGTAGGAAATAAAGGTCATTTATAGCCATAACTGGATTTTAATTTTGTAAAACAGGCCAATTCTGCTGGACTGTAGCCCACACTCTTGTTACCAATGAGCTGGCTCTGAGGTGCTCTTGCTCTGCATGCTTGCAGGAACTCAAAGGGAGTTCCATCACAGCTCCTGCAGGTAAAACATTCAAATCTAGTTCATTGTATGGTCTCTTTACCTGGAAGGAACAACACCAAGAAATACCTGCAGGAAGGACAACATGCTGCTAGCAAACTCTTCCAGAAGAACCAGAGCTCAGCAGAAATCACCACGTCATCTAAAATGACTCAAAGACCCAAAATACTTTCCCTGACAGACGACAATCCATTTCTTGAGTCACAAATGGATCTTGTGGTGTTGACAATGTCAGAGACAGTAACAGAGGAGGCCCAGCATCAAGTGCTCTTATTTCACTCTTCCACACTTGGAAATTATTAATGTGACTTGCTCAGAGGCAAACCAAACCTCCTTCCTGCTGACCTAGGCGTGACTGCTTTCCATTTCAATGGAGGGAGCTTCTCCTTGCACCTACTGAAAATCCCCAGGCTAGTGCCAGCCACGAAAGCCTCCAAACTCCCCAAGACGTTGGGATGCTGTGGGTGATGTCCTGGGAGTTACCTTTTCATAAGCACACTTGCCCAAACTCCTCCTTCACCTGAATCACCATGATACCACCACTCTCACACAGACTTCTTCAGCAGTCACGAATCTCTGTCCTCTTTACCTGATGTTTTGACTCTGCTTTTGACCACGTGTAGGCATGTTCAGAATCTCATTTCTGATTAAAGCTCATGGCCCTTATCAGAGTACTTCACTGCTACTTCCGTTTACTGTTTCCTGAACTAAACTTTATACTTTTGTAAAGACTGAGTAGAAGACTGCCAGAACCTACCAGCTCATCTTCAAAATCATGAGGCTTTCAAAATTGTACTAGAATTCTTATTTGGTGGTTGTTCTTTTTTCAGTTTTGCAGGACTCTCCAGCATCCCAAGTTCCAGATTTTTTTTTTCCTTCAAACATCAGAGCTAAAAAAATCCTTTCAGTTCAGGATTTAAAAATACCATCAACAAATGTAAGACTTGTGGTAGAAACAGGAGTGTTACTCAACTGAGACTCAAGGCTCAGCAAGATTAACCAAATCAATTTGTCACTTTCAAAAGATACTCCATCATGTTATCCCTAAGCAAAATGGCAGATTTTTGTTTTTCTGCTGAAGGTTTAGGTCATCCAGACCCAGCTGCAATTGGACTCTGGTATTATAATCCAGCACTTCCTAATAAGAATATAATGAAGGTGTCCATGATGGAGTAGCCAGGACCTTCTCCTGCACTATGCTCATTTATGAACATCTTCCTATCATGGAAAGAAAAGAGAGGAATGTACTAGACAGCTGGGAATCTAAAACCGTAATGTCTAAGGGATATTCATATGCTGTGAAATGATCTGCACAGATTACTTGCAGGTGAACAAAGATCAATTCAGAATGAATTATGTTCTAAATTTCAGTGAAAGCACAGAGCTTTACTAGCTTCAGAAATGGTGACGAATATGCCGTGTGCAGCTTTTTAGTTATGGTATGTGACATAGAACAAAACCTAGAGGTTGCAAAATAGGTAATTTTAGAATTTTTCTATTTTGGGTAACAGTGGGTAGGCTGCTGTGTTAATACCAGAGGCAGGCAAAATTCACCTTTAACCACGCACCCAGTGTGACAACTGAAGTACCAAGAGACAAAATGTTTTCCAAGCATCTTTGAAATCAGATGAATACTACAGACTACTGTCACTCACAAAACCTGCATACCTGCTGTCTAAGTCTTCCAAAATTTAAAGGCTGCAGATGTCAGGCTTAGTAAAAACCCAGTTCGCTACTCTAAATTTTTGCAGGAGATCAGCATGCACAGTATCCCTTGCATATTTATCTTCCTGTGACAGGCAATCTAGCTTTGATTTCCCAAGTCTCTGTACTTCCATTTATGATCAGTCAGCCTCCCGATATCAACACCTTTCTGATATACTATAAACTGAAGAAGTATTAAAAAGTAAGTAATCATCCTCTCTATTTTGGAAAAACATGGAATCAAGTGATTGTTTTGTACTTAAAATTCTTGAGCAATAAATTAATATGAACAAAACAAATAAATTAGTGCTCCAGTACCATTCAAATATTTTTATGATCCAATTCACACTCAACAGTACAGATTCAATTTTAGCTTTTGGATATATCCCCATAGTACTATTGTGCTATATCATTCACCACCTGCACCTTCAGCAGGATTGCAAACAATTATGAATAATAGACAATGGGAAAATCCTCTGCAAAAACATGAATGAAACAAATCTTGCTTACTTTTAAGTGCTATGAGTTTTTTTTAAATTGGGTTTTCTTTTTGGTTGGTTGCTTTTAAATCAAGCACTTCGTCCCCAACAAATCAATCACTTAATACTGTAGAGGGTTAAAACCATGTTCTCCTAGGGGATGGCTAAAATTAAAACACTAGTTCAAATGAAACAGGAAGTGCCCACTAAAAAATAAATAATCAAAACTAAAAAATAAATAATCAAAAAAGAAAAATACACAGCTCTTGGCCTTTATCTTAATACTGCTATCAAAATACTAGGAAAAAAATAAAATTGACATAAATTCAATTAATTTCTCCAAGTCAGATCTGTTTTGCCCATGATTATAATAGGTGAGTGATCTCTTCTTGTCCTTATCTCAACTCATGAGCCTTTTGTCATATTTTCTCTCTCCTGTCTATTTGAGGATGGGAGAGATAGAGAGGCTTTGGTGGGTGCCTGGCCCCCAGCCAGGGTCAAACCACCACACCTAGACACCTTCATGTCACAGTGTGACCACTGCTAATCTTCACAGTTGGGTAAACTTTACTGGGGGGACACCTGAAAAGCTGGCTTAACTGGTCTTCAAGAAAGAACCAAAACCACACCAGCAATGCTCAGGTACAGAAGTGAGCCAGGTTTTTGTTCTTTCCTTGCATTGAGAAAATGGCTCCTGCCACCTTTATTTGAAAAAAAGAGATCAGTACCCTGATCTCCTGAAACATGATGATGCTAATTCCTTATTCAGAGAACAAGTGCTATTTTCAGTTCTTCCACCAGGAAAAAAAAAAACCCACATAGGTATTTAAAAAAATCCAAATCTTTGGCACCTAGCCATGATGGAGAGCCAAAACTAATACGATTTCCAACAAACACTGGAATGTACTCTGCAAAACAGCTATGGTCCAGTGCATATCAACTGCTGGTGGTCTTGCACTAGAGCTAACTACACACTGCCCATAGTAGCCATCAGTCATTTCAACCCCAGGTAATGAATTGCTTTTTATTATCTCCATTTCTAGTTTTTAAGCATTTTGTAATGAAGTATTTTTAATGTTGGAGTTGGGATTAATTTCTTCTGACATGTTTTTATATGTTGAATTAAAGCACGCGTAGACCTTAACCATCTGTTAGTTTAAATGAAGGCAGCTATCTAGTCATGTGCATAGAAGCTACTTAAAAGATAATGACAATTACAGTGACTTTCACTCACACCCGCAGAGTTCACAGTTCAGACCTGAAGCTGTAAGAAGGTAAATAACTGCACTTAGCCAAAAACGCAATGCACAAGATTCAAAAAGCAAGAGCATCTTAGTTCAAAACATGACCCCAAGCAAATATCAGGAATTATCTGGGGATCTACCAATCCCCACCTGTGTTTGGACTACAGGAATAGAAAACAAAACCAAAAGCCCCAAACCACTCAGGAATAAGTAGGCTTGCCCAAAGGATGATAAAAATGATCCATATTTTATCAATGTATTTGAAACATGGGCAAATGCTAAATACTTCAAAAAGCAAAATACTTTTAACTTATACAAGGCTATATATATAGCCTGTTACCACTGAGCTTTTCACCAAGCTTTCAGGAGGGAGGATGATTACAGATGAAGCCCACAAACTTTATTGACTGTAAGTAGCTAATCATACAGTACCTACCCAACCAACCAATCATGTAGATATATATTCAGCTGGCCTTTCTACAGACAACTGAGCTGCAGCTGGATGAGGCTGTGTGAACATAGCCCAAAATTACATGTTTAGACAGGCAAAAGATATTTTCACAATGTAAACAGAAAAGTGTCTGGGTTGGATAAATCTGTCCAATTGCTACTGCCCATTGGAGTATGGATCCCATCCACAGCACCATTGATTTGTAAAGCAAAATTCCTCAAGTAAAAGGACCAAAATCTGAATAAAGTTTTCAAGGTTAAAACTCTTATCTAGATGACAGCCTTTTCTTTACTGGAACAGCTTGGCATTTCTGAATGCTAATGCAAGCATGAGAAATACAGGTTTGGAATAAACATTACTTTATCCTTCCAAGCATGGTGCTCACTGTGGAGACATGACAAACATAATGCTTTACTTCATGAAGGCTGCTGTACTCCTGGACAAGAGAAGCAGCTGCTACTAAAAAAAAAATTTAAAAGTAAAAAAAAAAAATAAAAAATATGGTATTTCAAAGAAACCAGAGAGTACTAAATAGATTTTAAGTGTGAAACGTGTTTAGCCTTAGAATACCCATGTCCCATCTCAGTCTGCAATGATAAACACAACAGGTTGATTTTGTCACTTTTGTCCACATCCATTTGTTTTTGTAATTGAGTACACAAAAAAATGAGTAATTTTTGTGGACAGGAAGAAAATCAAATGTATATCATTCCTTCAAGTGAGCTGCCTGAACTTTAACAGTGTACAAATACCCATATACCAGCTGAAAACTGCAGATTTTGTTGCACAGCAAAAAGGTGAAGAAACCCAGATTCCTGTCTGTTTTCACTGATAACTAAGCTAAGTGGAATTGCTTTCCACATTACCCTCCTTCTGCTGACCAAAAGCCAACGGTTTCACCACACTGGTTCACACATGTGGTTGGTAATTTCATCTCAAGTCCTGCTGGCTCAGGATGGGACTTCAGGGTCAGCCGAACAGAGATGAGGGAGGGCTATCACCAGAGGTAGTGGCTACTCACATCCACCCCATCTCTAACTAGCAGCATCCATGGTGGGCCACATCAGTGAAATAATCTGTCCTTTTGTATTGTAAAAGTCTGTACTATGTCTGTACTATACAAAAGGAGCTGTAACGGGCTGGAAAGACAGGCACAGTGTAGCATCAGGTCGTGTTTTAAAGAACAAACCAACACAGTGTAAAACAAAGGAGAACAAAACAGGAAACCCTAAATGCCTGCTTCCACTTTTTTCCTCTATCACGATGCCCTTCCTAACCTGAAATGCGTGAGATGCCATGACGATGTGAAAGAAAAGCATATGCAGCACAGTCACATATGATATCTTCAGGCCATATGATATGATCAGGCCATCTTCACCTGACGGATTAGCTCCAACTGCAGTGTCTTGGTTTTTTGCATGGAAGCGCTGACAGACAAAACCACTAAAATCCTGCCTCCCCTTGACTCAATGACAAAAATTCCATTAGCTTCATCACAATGAGTTTTAACCCAAGTTACTTAGAAACATCTGAAAACACTTGCAGGGAAAAAAGTCATAAAGGCCACGTGCTGTTGATGTAAACTCAGCAGAGTTGCTTGGCACACATGTAAACATACAATGAGTTAAAAACAAAAGCCAAAAAAGTAAGGATAAAGCAAACACGAAATAACAGCAGCTTACCTTTTGAGGGGGTGGTCCGTGGTCATCCAGATAAGTGGAATTTCCTACAAAAAAAAGAAGGATGGAGATAAAGAAAAGCCATCCAATGCAACTTTTCAAGTCATGGAACCAGTGCATTTCTATCCCACTGGTTTTGTGGTGTCAAATAACTCAAGGAAAATAAATTCCCGCTGCTTTAATTTTTGATGAACAAGTAATTTATTTTGACTACATTTGTAATACAGGATTAGATGCACATTGTCATTTCAGCAAAAAAATTACATGGCCCAAGGCAGCTTTAATTAATCAATCAGTATTCAATGATTTGTATGACAAAAAATTGCCAGCTGCATCTTGTACATTTTAAGCATGTGAGCACAGTTAACCTCAAAAAGTTTTCTTAAATAATCAAGTATCAACGGCCTGTATCAGACTTTAGTCCGATGGAGCTGACAAGCATTCACTTATCTCTTCTAACTGTATTTTTCCCAACCTCCAAGCTACTTCTTTGTGCCCAAACATTACTGTTTGAATGGGAGTTGTATTCTGATGTAATTACACTGGCCATTTCAAGATGTTCTTTTAATTCAGACAAAAAGCTTCAGAAAAAAAAAAGCTTCTAAACAAGCACACCCTTCTTAGTCAGCTACAATGAAAAAGGCAACAATTTCAGACTTTTTACCCATTCCTTACAAACACACAGGCATAGGCTGTCTTCTCTGTAACTGTGTTTCCTGAACCCTTCTCCTAAAGTATTAATCACGTGCTTTCCCAGCATGTTCCAGCAGATGATGAAACTTTGCAGCAAGTCTAAAAGCTCCCCTTAGGCCACACATGCCTCTCCTCTCAGTCATCCTCCTACCAAAGACAGCAAAAATGCCTCTGTTCTAACCTTACCTCAGTATGAGGTATGAGAATAATTTCTACAGGTGCCTACTAGACAGCCAAAAGTCACATGGAAGAGGATTTTAAAAAGCCTGTCCTACGCATGAGCATCTCTGTTCCTGGCATGCTAAATAGGCAACAGAAACTGTCTCTGAGGCAATCCAGGCTAGTGGAATAAAGTATAATACAGAACCAAAGAGCTCTTCTCCTGTCAATCTGGTCAAAACCTTCATTTTTCAGAATACCAAAAAAACTCCCCAGAGGTTTCTGGGTCCAGGAGGCAGGAAGGATATATTTGTGTGTGAATGGTATGGTTACAGAACAAGGAGGTGGAGTTTTAGTGTGGAATACTCAGTACCACCCACATCAGTTCGGGGGGTTGGTTTCAGCAGGAAAAGCAGGGGGCTGGAAGTGGAAGGGCCACCATTCCCTTGCCTGACTCTTGGGAGAGGTAGCTGCCACCTGGACCACACCATCTCAGGGAGAGAGAGCCTGCTGGCCACCACTGCTGCTGCAGCATGATGAATTTCTATGTACAACAAAAAGTTGGGATTACTTCTCTGAAGTATCTTGCTTTCTATTTATCCTCTGGTTTTCCAGCATATGTTATAAAGCCATAAAAAGTTCAGTCAAAAGGCTTCCAGCTCATCAAAGGGTAAGTCCCAATACCCCAAACACGTTCTTTTGTAGATGTCTGTGCCTTGATCTTGGAAGAGTTTGCGTAAACACAAAAGCCTGATGGTCATCTGAAATCATTAATCATCTTCTGAAGTATACCAGAAACGCATCTCTATACACTTGACACAAATACACATCCTTTGAACAATCCAGTTGCTTAATTTAATGCCATAGATAATATGGCTGATGCCCTACATTCAGCATAATTTCTTTATTCATCCCTTTGATATGATTCTAATTGCCAGGGGAGTAATTCAGCTCCCAGACTGCTAAAAGAGTTGGCAGTCTGGCTTTCTGCTAGAGTAGCTACTCCACACACAGTAAGATGGACTTGAAAATAAGCACTTCTTCTCCCAGTTAATCTGAGAAGAGAGCAAGGAAAACTTCTCATTCAGGATTTACCTTTCCTGTAGTATCAGGCTGTTACTAGTTCACAGCAGCTTTCTCCTCTTTGCAATTAGGCAAGCAGAAACACTGACACTGTTGTTGATAAAAACACTTTTTGTAGTTTTCTCATTGTGTCAGAAAAATAGTTTCATTTTGATACATAACAAAAACAGTGATGTTTATTGTCTAAACAAGTTAACACAGTAGAAATGTCATAAACATTAGATGAGAACTACTAATTTTTTAAAAGATTAGCAAAACTGCAAGTTTCATAACTGGTATTAAGGCGGTTACAGGAGTAACAGTATTTTTCTTCTCGTCTCCCCAAAACACATGCAACTTATGCTTACCTAAATAAAAACGAATATTAACTACATATGTATTAACTACCTTTAGCAATCTCCTATCACAGCCAATTTTGCTGTAGAGAGGGATTTGAATTACCAGTCAAGAGTTTACACAGCACCTTACAGAGCAGCATGAGGAGTGTCAGAGTTATACTGGAGAAACATTTTTGAGATATTCCTTAAAATTGGAGAGCTTATAACTAATTTCACCTTTATGTATCAGTAATCTACGTTCTTAGTACATAGACTGTATTTTCCTTCCTTGGAAATTTTTTAATGAGCAAACCTACATGAAAATATCTCTAACTTTGAACATATGTCCTATAGGTTTAATTTCTGTAATCAAAATGTTGTTTTTTCTCACCGCACAGTCTAGTTACTACTGTATCCACTTAAAAGACGATAGTACAGTGATGGGCCCTTTTATAAAGGTTGTTTTCATGGCACTTGCTTGCTCAAATTTGGAAGCTACAAACTGATAGAAACTAATTGCCAGGCAAACACAGGTGATGAAGGAAACCGAGAGCATTGATTTGAAACCTGGTCAGAATAACTCACAAAGAGCAGAGGATGGAAAGCTGCAGACAGCCCCCACACCCTTACATTGCCACAAATTCCATGTGCAGAGCTAGCTCCTGTCTCATGCCACAGCTCCTCCTTCTGCTCTTCAGGCACACGAACCAGAGTCAATCTCAGCGTCCACAGCTTGCCACATCAATTTAACAGTCTGAATTCTTTTGGGTCCAAGTTTTAAATGAGAATTTGTTTTCAGTAATAAAAGCAAAACCTTTTTCTGCATGATTCATACCATACCCTAAGTAAAAATACACTAAAACAACTTCAAAAATCCAGCTGCAATGGAGTGCAGCAGCAGCCTGTGAGGTACCCCAGCCAACTCCTTAACCCCATGAAGCCCAGCACATGCCCTCACTGATCATCACATTGTGGAATTGTGAATTACTCTGCAAAACAGGGGCCACACCACAGAAGCCTTAATGCATGCAGAAATATAATGAAAAATGTGCACCTATGGGAGCATCTGAGATCTCCAAAAGGCCTGAAGATGATGACTTTCTAACACCTGAGGCCATGAAAATCTTATCAAGCATTGACCCCCAAGCTGGGTATTTGTAAGTTTTATGAACTTAAGACAGGGTGCCACTTTAACTCACAGGGATACTTTTCAAACAATACATATCAGACTAGGTTAGATAAAAACAAAAGAACAATTCAGCATTATAAAAATTGCAACAATGGAAAAGTACTGAGGGAAAGCCAACCCTGAACTACCAGCTACTAACAGTTGACGTAGTAGGAGAGTTGCAGGGATTCAGGAATGGATATCATAAGCAGCAAAGGCACTGCACATAAGGTCCACTGTTTGCATTGCAACTGCATTAACAAGCTTATCTAAGATGGAGAACATTATCATGAAGCTTTTACATGCTATGGGAACAGACAGCGTGTTTGACATCACTATGCACCAGAAGAAGAGGCTTTCCATGGTGGAAACGATAAAGTGATAGAAGAGACAGTCATCTTTCCTCAACAGGAATCTTGTCCATTGCCCCAAAGCAACCTACAGCATTAAATTATTAGGATTACTTTTCTCAAGTCCTTTAATAAAGCTTTAATAAAGACATCATTGCTCTTGTCTGCCAAGCAACAAGATTATTCTAGATTTATTTTCTTTTCCTGGAGAGGAGTATTTACTCTTCAAAAAGGAAATTTTCTGCCTTCTTGTAATAGCATGAAAGTCTAAGCCATTAGAAACAAGTCAGACAAAATAATCAAGTCTCAAAACAAGTGGTATTATGCATTCCACAAACATGCTCAACAGCACACTTGGGCTGGCTGAACACGTCTCCTCCAGACTCCGCCAGAGATAAAAAAAAAAAACAAGTCAGCTTTATTACAGAAAATGGTGAATACACGGAAGCAGTCCAAATTTTTCTGTAATTTATTATCTTTGAGGTTAAGTGAATCAGCTGTATGCAAAATCTTTGGGGAAACCTTGTGGTTGTGTTCCTTTTTTCTTGGAATCACTGAAGTGTGGGGGCTTTGCTTGAAGCAAGCCAAGTTTAAACAGAGAAAAAGATGGCCAGTTAACCAGGATTAAAGACAAATAATTAAGGACAAATAATAATAAATTATTTAAGGACAAATGACTGTATCTGTGTACAGTTCAGAACCACAGATAACAAAAGTAACTGCACTTCTGGAAAAAAAAAATCCAAAAAATGACTGAGTAGTACAGGAACAGGAAGTAAACTGACATGTATGAACTGAAGACCCTTTGATAGCAACTGAAACAGCGTAACTCCACTTGAACAATTCAGATATTCCATGGAAAAACTGCATAAAGATAAGGAGAGAAAGCCAACATTGAAAATATGGAGTCTGGACTATTTTTCTGGAGCAGGGTTTTCCCTTAGTAGGGAATGACAGGCAGTAGTCTAAGGGAGCTGGGTCTTTTGAAAATCCTTTGTTTTTTTCACTTGGTCACCAATCTTAAACTTCCAGGCACCAATACAACCTTTACTGGCAAGCAATCCCTTAGACCTTTTAATGTCTAAAGGAAAGGAACAGTTTAATAGCTGTCTGAGGAGTCTTCTGGCCTGGAAATCAGACTTTGAAGAACAACTTCCCCACCAAGCACCTCAAACCATGAAGAGCTGCACCTTCAAAATAAACTCAAGTGCCAGTGAGTTATCAGAAGATAAATTCTGCTCTGCTTCCTGCTTTATTTTTTTTCCCCTCCCAATTAAGCAGTGGACATCCTTAGAAATGTCATAGATTTTTACACATCTGAAATAATACAATGTTCTTAGTCATCATGTCTTGGAGCCCTTTGTGGTCCAAAGGCAGGAAGGGGGTTAGGAACTACAGCTTGAAAATTACCAAATTAGCAGAATGATGTTGCCCACAGCTCGAACCTAACCTAAAAGGGAAAGCCCCGCTATTGCTGAGGTCAGCACAGCCATAGCAGCTTTCACAGAGGAAAGTTTTTCCAGAGACGTACAGAGAACCTTAACGTAGCAAAACTGCACTGACCAGTCTGCACTGGGATACAAAGTGACTTATTGACATTTCTTCCATCATACATAAAAAGCTGTGTGCCTAGAATTGGTTTCTTCTGTACAAGACTAACATCCTATCAAAATTTTCATTTTCAATCAAGAAAAAAATGTAAAGCAAACATAATTTTTAAAAAACCATTCCATGACGAACTTTTTTCTTCCTTTCTTGCATTTAAAAACATTTTGGTTATTCTTAATTTTTAAAATCTTAAAAATAATTTTTAGGTTTTTAAAAAGAAATACAATAAAACCGCCACCAAAAATTCAATTTAAAAACAAAAACCAAAAAACCCACAGCCAAAACACAGAACCAAACCCATATATTCAATTCACTGCATACAAAGAAAGGAAAAAAGCTGAAACATTACAAAAATACCTATTTTGCTTTATTACCCAGTGAACTGAACCCTCGATGATATCATTCAGATTTGTTTACCTACAAGTTTCATACTTCTAACACAATTAGGAGAGAAACTGGCACATTTAAGTAGATTTTTTGAAAACGTACCGGCAATTCTGCATATGCATTAGATATGAAAGTACCACTGGAATACAGATACAAAAGGTTTGAGTAACAGGAGGTTCTAAAACAATGTAGAATGTAATATAAATCAGATGGCCCTCTTGAAAAGAGAGGAGACTCCAAAAGGCAAAGCTATTACAAAATCACAAATCCTCTCTGAATTGTGGACATTTGAAAATGTACAGGCAGGTGTTTAATTAATTGTTTTGTCAATAAACTGCTTTATTAATACTGGGGGAAAAGAGAGGAGAAAAAAATTAACATTAAATCAAGAAATAAAACCAGCTCCACCAGGTACTTTCCTGCACACAAAGGAAAAGCACATATACAGCTCTATTGAGACACTTCAAAGAAAACCTAATGACAAAAAAACCAGTGCCAGTAAGTCATACTATTGCAATTTTATTTTAATTCATTTTGCTATGAAAACAGAGACTGTGATCTCTGTGGCCAGGCAGCTCTTTACGAAATGCACTTCGAAGACCCATTAGCCTGTTGTTAACTTCACTCTACTATTCAGACGGTTTTCAAATTCAGCATTCAGGTATCACATAGCAAGTAGACACAGATTAAATATGGTGTCCTTTTTTTTTTTTTTCCTCCTCAAAGATTTTTATCTTACCTTCTGTCTAAAAGCATGCCAAATATTTTGTAATTACTTATTTTCTTGATTTCCTCAGCAAGACTTACTTAACAAAATGCAGAGTCAGTTCTATAAATACACACAGGTGTTCCTGAGGGAAAAAAAAATCTCTCAAGATGTGTGGTCAAGTAATACTTACAGCTAGGCAGCTACCAATAAAGCTGTTCAAAACTTAAAGGGGCAAGTTGGGAAAAGCTCACAGTTCAACAGCTGAACTGCTACCCACTGAAATAACACAGATGAAGACTGGTCTCTGACTTAATTTCTTAACTGGGTAACATGAGAATAATAGTGGACACTATGAAATTACTATGGCTGAATACAAAAATGATCAGAGTAGCACAGAAACTAGCAAGTTAGAGAGTAGTTAGAAACATGTGACTTTTGGAAATGAGCTTGACTCAGTGACATCCAGGTAGTATACACTTGGGAATCAATCTCCCTGTGGCAGGCAGGGAAACAATACAGAAACAACTGTATTGGAGAATTAACACGGAGTGAACAAGTGAAAACATGACTGAAAGAAAATCCTCTGAAAGTAGCTATCAAAACCCAGCACTATTAAACTGCAAACATAAAAGTGTTGCAATGATCAGGAGATGAGGACTGGACAGCACTGGAGATATCCAAGAGGAAATTAGTCAGGCATCTGCCAGGAACGACCGAGGTATTATCATGCTGCTTTGCAACTGACACGCAAATTAAACCAGGTCCTATTCCAGCAATATTTCTTTTTAACAATTATCTCTTTTTTTGTTTTTAATCAGGCAAACTTCCCTTGAGTGTTGTTCTGGATCCTATCACTCAATAATCTCATTCTCATTACTTGAAAGATACATTAAAGAGCACTGGTATCAAGTTTGAAAATAGCAAACAAAGGGATTTGAAATCTGCTGAAACTTTCTGGAGAACAGAAAGATACCGATCAGTTAAAGAAATGGTCTGAAAATACAAAATGCAATCCAGTGAAAACAAGCATACAAATTTTAACTTGGATAAGGGCAACATCTTCATAAAAGCAGAATGGAAACAAAGTCGAAACTGCAGAAAAAAATGATGATGGGAGGTGAATACCAATTCCCTTCCTTTGGATCTCTTTGAGCATTTTCTGAAAGGTTTTCAGGAAGATCATTTCACTCCAGCTGAATGCACAGAGATAGTTTCACTAGCTTGGCAAGAAGTTTGTTTTAATTGACTGTCATATGAAAAAACGTTTTAAGACTTAAGATTACTCCATTTTCCCCTTTTCCTCCTAAGTCAGAGGTAAGTGCCAGAATTTTTTGCAAGCCATTTGCCTTCTTCAGAGAAAACTTTTTTCCCCTCTACCCTGAAGAATACATGATGCAGAGGAAGAAACTCTGGTGGCGTGACTGTGACAGGGCCATGATACTTTCCCTTTCAACACACACACTCTCGCACACAGGGAACAGCACAGCCAACACAGGACACCTTCCTCCCTCTGCACAGGACTGCGATTCCACAGATAAACCTCCTCTTGACAGGGCTGCCTTACCACAGTGATGACAGTGAGGCTGAGGGATGCACAAAGGACATAATCATGAGGCTTCAATGAAGGTCTTGTCAAGTGCAAGGTCTCTTAAGTCTCACTTCACTCTGCCATTGAGGCTACAAACTCCAGGGAATCTGTATCTGACCAGACACCTTCTCGGATGATACCAGTCTCAAGAGTTTCCTGTTACATCAATGCCAGACATCAGCTCTGCTCTTTTCACATGACGTTTTTCCAGAGACAAGGGTTTTATTATTTAAACTTAACCCAACTTTCAAGCTTTATTCCTGTCCACTGCATTTATGCAGATATACTTCTCTCTTTTCCCCCTGCACAGGCAATCTTGGCAAACAGCAAGCCAATAAATTTTGGAAAACACCCAGCTGGCAAGTCACCAGTTATTCAAGGAAGATTTTTATTACTATTATTAGTATTATTAAGTACTACACTGCAAATACTATCCAGAAGGAGTTGTTTGTTGGGCGTTAGGGTTTGAAGTTCCTGTCCCTGGAGGCACATTTCCGAGAAGCTGCCTAGGTCTGTGGTCTGACCCCAGCGGCACCTTCCTAGCAGAGAAAAAATGAACACACTTCACAGAAAATTGGTCACATACAGCTCTAAAGAATTATTCATATTTTTACTGTGCCCAGGCCAAATGAGTTTTCCTTGCATGTGCTTTTCACAACATCTGAGTCATATGGTTGCTATGACTTTGTTGCACTCCTTTACAGAGGCAGCTACACTTAGGATAATGGAGCCCCCCATACGAGGTAACCTGCAGGATCGAGCTGTATGTCTGTTTTTCACTTTCTTCATAGTTCAGGTTCTCTTAGTGTCTGACCTCAAAAAGTACAAATGAAAATTTAAAAATGAGTCTATTTACAACTCTGTCTCCCTTTACCAGTTTTTTGTGCCACAGGAGAACCACTGTAAAGCTCTTCCCTATACTTACCTGAAAAGCAAGTGGACTCTGTGTAAGAAGCAGCTATCTTTGTATTGCCTTCTTCTCTGAATATAGAATTTTTAAAAAGAACTACAAATTGTTTAACCATTATTAGCTCCCTATCCTCCAAGGGCTTAACAGACACAAAATTGGAAGTAGCATTTCTTGCCAAGTCTGTTAGAAGCCTATAACTGCAAAATGGAGCATATAAGTAGGTCAGATAAGGAACATACTGTACCTAAATGAGCTATTTCTTCTTTATGACACATTAGCATAACATTTTACTAATCTCTACTACAAAAAATACTACAGCTTCAGATGGCTTTCGAGACTTCAACATGATTTAATAGAAATATTTTCCATCACTATAAATGCTTTGGCCAAACTGCTCCTTTTTCAAACTACCCAGCTTCTATTCGCGAAGACATTTTAACTCCTTTCCACCCCAGTCTCGAACAGATGCATTTGAGTGACACAAAGACTTCTCACTACAAGAGTTTTGTATTTTAAGAACTTCTATATGAAACTGTACGTTCCAAAACAAGAGGCAAGATTTAGCAAAGACAGAGCATTGCATTAGACTTTCTAATTTCAGCACCCTTTCATCTCCTGCAACTATGAAAGTACAGGATTAACCCCATTCCTGTCATTCCAAGCCCTTGCAATACATACCTTCTTACTTCAGATTTCAGCCTTTATTGAGAAAAGTGTTATTTTGGTACATGGAATAGATAACCTAAAATGCAGTGCTTCTGAAAGAATTTTCTTCCTCTACAAAGCACTGCAAGTGCCCAGCACAAACCTTACGTTTTCTAGAAAGATTGCTTTTTCTGCTTTTTGCCTCACTTCTCATGATCTTAAAAAAGATTCGTACCCATTTTTGCATGAGTGCATTTGTTAGATTGATTTGTAAACATTCTGTAGGATGCCCTAGAAAAAAAGAATGGATCATATTGTTATAAAAACTTTGCTCTTCAAAATTTAGTGCTGTCCTCATTACTGAAGCCTAAGACCCACAATGCATACACCAGGCTTACCTGTGCGAAAGACAACACAGCCCTCATGAGTTTCATCTCCTCAAACAAGCCACCAGTAAATATAAACATGTACTGATTGTTTTTCCCAGATTTCAAACAGAAAAAAAATTGGCTATCAACCACCAAGAGTTTTGTATGCTTTCAATTTTCGGAAGTTTGAGTGAAAACATTTGGAAGTCAAGTTTTCAGATGTATTGATTAATTCTTCCTGCCTTAAGTTCTCCAATGACTAAGAGAGTGTCCCAAAAGTGTTAGCAATGGCAGGTTCTGCATTAACATCTTTATGTGAAGAAAGTAACTACACTGTAGCGGTGCCATACAACTACAGGAGCAGACCAAGTGTCATCAGCCTCAGCAGAAGTCTTCAAACTGGCATTATTTCTCTCATTCTCTCTACCTGTCCCAAAAGATTTGCACTTCATATACCTACTACTAACCTAACCAGCAAGAAGCTCAACTTGACAAAGGCACCAAGAGGGTCCAAAATGCATTTTGACTCACTGGGATAACTGTTTACTTAGGACTGCTCTTGGACGCTTTGACCGCACTCATGAGCTCCGAGTTGCAAACATTCACTACTGGTAACAATTACCTAGGCGTGCTCTTTCTTTTTATATCATTTTCCTGTGTTTTATTTAGCTTAGAGAACCACATCAGGATGTCAACACTAAGATGGGGTAGTTTAATAGATCTCTAACTGCCACTCACCAGCCCTCCTGCAGACAATGTTTCTTACAAGAGACATCTTAAAATATATGAAAAACATCTGTGCCATGTAGACTATGACAATATAGTAGCCATTATCTAAATTCCACTTCTCAATGTACACATGGATTAAGTTAATTTTTTTACTTCATCTACATATAACTAACTAACTATATATATATAAGCAATAGCTTCTGCTGTGCTTCAGTGGTTGGGAGATTTCTAAACAACATTAAATTAGCTGTTTCAAAAGTTATAACAAAGGTATTCACACTGTCACATACTACAGACCAGTATAAATTAGATATACTATTGTACTATGTTGTGTATGGTGGTGTAAGATTTTTAGGACCTGCTTGTCAACCTTCTGTTTAAGAGTAACAATGATTTTTTAGTGCCAGAGCTTTATGACAATGCTTTTAAGGTTTTGCTGAAAGGTGAGAATAGGCTTCTTGTTCTAATCATACAGCAGGCAGAGTGGTATAATTCTATATTTCACAGGGTCATTTCAGCAACAGTATTTCATTTCTACAAATTTCCATTGAGTTTAGCTGAGATAGAGAGTAAAGAAATTGAAGCATACTGAAATCAACATTCAGATACATGAAAAATGTAATTCTTTCTCCTTTACTTTGCATTAGATTCTACATCTCTCAGAAAGATTACATTATCAAAAACCACAGTGAAATCTACCGACAGAAATTTATTGTTTTACATTAAAAAAAAACCAACTTGAAGACCCTCCAGAGCTAAGCCAGGCTACTGTTTAATGCTATCTGTCAACAGCAACCAGGGTACTAGGAAAAGGTCATTATTAACTATTATGTATATAGGATGTATTTATAATATTAACTATTAAATGTGTGTTATTTTCTTTTTTTATGCCCAAGAATGCAAGAAGAATACAAAAAAAAAAATCTAAGACAAATGTAACACATAAGAAGTATCCTCTCCCCTATTACAAAGTTAGAGTTGTGATTTTCTGTGCATTAGGAGCTCAAATATTAACTTACATACAATTACAGCTCAGTTTACTCTTGCAAGTTATGTATTTCCTTAAGAAAAAACATTCTTACATGGCAAGAACATCCAGATCTCACTCACTGATTTTCTTATGGCCTTGTCTTTCTTCACATGGGATTTCTGTCCTTTTACAGATGAGGATCTCCAAGTACAGTAGTTCTGAAGTTAAATTATTGAGCTCCCCAGGACACGAGAGATTGCAAAACTCACTTCTCCTAAGTAAGCCTCATCTAGGATGGCCTGCAGTCTTCACTCAGGAAATGTGTTCACAGAAGCACTACAGAAACAAAACCAAATCTCATTCCATGTATTCAAGAGTTCACTGCTCACACAGGTTTTGTTTGGCAGGGTTTTTTTTACTGTTTACTGGGTTCTTTGCTGGTTTGGGGGTTTTTAATGCTTTGTTTTAAAGCCAGGCACTTAAAATTAAGGAACCTAGCACCTCCAGACATATAAACAATGGTCTGCAGTGTAAAAATCATCAGGACAGCTATGAGGATGGTGCCTGCAGTACTGATATTAGTTAGTCATGAAGAATTTAACACTTCTGTAAATTGTCCTGACCTCTGATCCAGAGACGGAGGGTACTTTCTGAAGAATACTGAAATCTCCCCTTTGAATGGACTCTCGTGGGAAAGAGATTCTTTTCCAAAAAACCATTCAAAAATCAGTATAATGCCAACACCAAATTTGTTTCAATCTGATCACAACCTACACACTCGAAAGGAGCACATTCAGTGGGCTGCACTGCCACGGCAATTTGCTACCCTGATATGAACGTGAAATAACCTTTCAGCAAAGTTGCAGCAGTTTGCTCTGGGCTTCAGTGTCTTGGCCTGACAACGCTCTAGGCTTTAGGACACATGTCAGGACTTTTGAGGCACTATTTTCCTCTTTAGACCTCAAAAACTCATCTCAGACTTCCTACCGCAAGCCTTTTTGTTCCAAGTCTTGACATCCTTATGGATCCGCTATCGGCAGCTCTCATGCTATGGTCAGCCAGTGTCAGCTCCTCAGCTCCCCTAACTCCAAACAAAATACAGCTGTGAAAATATCTCCTCTCTGCTGCCGCTGCAGCTTCACACAAGCTGTTTAAGAGGTCTCCACTGTTTTCTTCTCGTTTCCCACAGCAGTTTCCACTGTATTACATTATTTAACAATCAAGAGCCCTCCAGAACTTATTTTTGTCAAACTTTAAGAAATGGTGTAATTCCCCACCTGCCCTCTCAAAAATAGTACATTATTCTTTAATCAACTTAAAACAAACAGGTAAGAAAAAAGAAAACCTAGGCCTAGATATTTCTGATATTGAAAATATACCAGCCCAAACTATTGAAAATTAGGGAGCTGAAAATGGGATCATAAGGAGGTAAAACTGAGGTAGAAGACTTGACAAAATGCCATGGCACTGGGATTACCAATACTTGTATTTCAGAAGACACCAGTGCATTTACTCAGGCTGAGATGTGAGTTCACAGCCAAGGCACATGTAATGAAGTGCTTGAAATGACTTGACTGGGCCCAGAGTTCCTACTCCCATGCCAGGCAGCTTTCCTCCCCCTTCTTTGCAATCCTATTTCTTAAATAATACAAAACAGTGTCATCACCTCAAACATCTCTAACAGCAATTTTGTCTTCAGAGTCATCCTTAAACACAAATCATTTTTTGGCATATTTTGTAAGAGTCTAATAAAAGTGAACCATATAAAAGTGATGGGTTACTTTAATAGAACAACTTTAGTTTCTGGAAAGCCATGAGAGGAACTGATATTTTAAAATAAAGTCTACACCAGCAATGCTTGCAGGACTGAGCCTTAAGATTAGCACCTCTTTGGAAAGAGGACACAGCCTTCTGACAGGCTCGTGTAGGGCCCAGCACTCACTAACTTCACTAGAAACTAAAACACATCAAGTTTCCAACATCCCTAAAAGTTTACTATTCATTTATTTAAGCCCAGGACTTACACTTTTGACTCTTTAGTTGGCATGTAAACAAGCAATGCATTTAGCTCCTAAGAAACCCTGTAATATACTGCCATTTTAGATCATGGAAACTTAAAGAAAGAGGCATAAATACAGTGCCATCAGCTGGAATGTGCACTGAGTGAGCACAAACAGGATTTTGCACAGGCAGCTATACGAGGGGTATATAAAATGACACAATTTTACAGCAAGACAGAGAACCCTACATACCACCCCAAGTGGAAATCAGGGTGGTTGTGTTGCTTTTGTTTTCTTTTTAAAACAAATGACCTGGTGCATGAATCACAGCATGAAACCAGTGCACACATACCATCACCCCACCCCCCTCAATAAACCCAAAAAGTCTAAAGCTCGACAGCAGAACAGGAAGACCAGTTTTGTGCTCATATATCCTTTCTGGTTTTGATTTGTTCATTATTTCTCTCCTATCTCACCCACTATTTTAGAAAGGTGTCTTTATTGTAATGGAGTAATATTCTACATATAATCTTGATGGGAAGAAAAGCAACTTTGCGCTTGATTCATCATGTTGTATTAAGCTACTACATTTCTGCTTGGCCTGGGAAGAATGCCAGCAGGGTATGCATACTCCTGCCACCTTCAGTTAAGGAAAAAAATTCAGGGCCTTATGTTTCTTTCCACATTCAACAAACCATAGCTTTGATAATAGTCTCCGTTTTTATAATGCAGCTGAATGACAGGATCCATTTTCACCATGTATTCTCATGGCACTTGCTGAATGCTTAATCACATTTTAAGCACCACGCCTGAAAGCTATTAACTAACAGAAGTTATCCCTCATGAATTCCCCAAGAGAAGAAAAAAACAAAGCAGAAACATAGCTATCAGCACCTTGTCATTGACATTGCAAAGTCTCAGTCCTATGCCACATCCTTCTGGGCTACAGTGGCAGCTGGGCTGCTGCAGGTACACAGACACCACGAAAAGCCCAGACCCCATGCAAATTGCCAGCCTTGTTCAAGGGACTGGGCCATGTCCTCAACCTTTTCCACCATCTCTGCTGAACCTGGGAGTGTCACCAGCAACAGTGGGACAACTTCCTTTATGTTAAAACATCTACAGAGTCTGAGACAGTGTTCACAACTGCCAAGGCCCACAGCCCCCAGGAGTTGCAAGTCTTGGTTTAGACTGCAGAATCACTGAATCATTTAGGCTGGAAAAGACCTCTAAGATCATCAGGTCTAGCCATTAACTCAGTAGTGCCAAGTAGACCACTAAACCATGTCCCCAGACATCACATTTACACATCTTCCAAATGATGTGTAAATCATCTAGGGATGGTGACTCAATCACTCCCCTGGGCAGCCTGTCCTAATGCTCCCATTTCAATAGAGAAATTTTTTCTAATATCCAATCTCAACCTCCCCTGGCAAAATTCGAGACCATTTTCTCTTGTCCTATTGTTTGTTATTTAGAAGAGATGTATCCTCAGCTTGCTACAACCTCCTTTCAGGTAGCTGAAGAGTGGTAAGGATGCTTCTGAGCCTCCTTTTCTCCAGGCTAAACAATGCCAGTTCCCACAGATGCTCCTCATAGGACTTTTTCTCTAGACCTTTCACCAGGTTTGTTGATCTTCTCTGGATGTGTAATTTGGACACATTTAAATGTAAACACATTCAAAGTTACCGCAAGAGCCAATATAGAAAAAGGGTAGTGCACATCAGTGCCAAGAAAGGTGGAGTGAAACATTATAGCATCACGTGGATCCCTTTCCTCTTTTAGCATGAATAAACTAGAAAACAAATATTAAGATGAACAGTCACTAAAAAGTTCTTGGACTTCCACAGTTGTTTCTCCAACTTGTGGATTTAACAGAGCCTATGCTATTCATTGGCCAACATTGGTACTATTGCTGGGGCTAAGGCAGATGATACAGTAGAAGCAAAAAGGTCATATATCATCTTATTAGATAATGGTGCTCTAGCCACTAACCACAAAAAAACCCAAAAAAACAACACCCACAAGCCAGAAAGAGAAAACAAATGAAAACCACCATTGACCTAGGTAATTATTAATGTCAATTTCTCAGCTGTTCGACAGAACAGATACTCCAATCAGCAGAACCCAAATGAACATTCAAAATAATTCCTGCTGGAAGCCAGCACTGAAATCATTGGAAACTTTCAGCTACTTAAGTTTTAGTTACACAGAATAGTTTCTCCTTTGAAGGAAGGAGGGATTTCCTGCACAGACCTGAGCTGTTAAAAGGTGGAGTTTTCTGACACTTTACTTTTCGTGCAATATTCTCACAATATTAACACAAAAATACCAGGCAGTCAAGGCACCCTTTCCAAGGCATGCATGCATCTGTAAGTGTACAACACAAATAAGAAACAACTCTGAAGCATCAGAAACGTTAATGTGTTTGTATTACGTTATACAACTTTGCTAGTCAGCAATGACTTCACCTAGACAGAATATATTGGACAGTAATGTATGTCAGTAGTAGTTAGGGAAGACTGGGAAATGTGATTTCATTGAACAACTAAAATTTAGGAATAATTTAGTCACTCCAAGATCACAAAGGGGAGAGCAGTTTTACTCCACCCAGCTGCTGAGCAATATCCTGGAGGAACTACGGTTTCTGTTAAAATGATCACAGAGAAACTGGCATTTTACAGTTTAAAAAATTGTTTTCAGTACAGAAGTAAGTGAAGGCAGTTCACACTTTTCAGGAAACTCATAAAGCCAGTACAGAAATATCAGAAACCCCGTTATGACGTCTCCAGTGATTAGAAGTTTTTTTGCCATTACAAATGGAACAGTATCTTCACATTTAACGTAACATTGTTTTCACACAGTTAAAATTATAGTCCTTTTTACTTCCTTGCAATCTGGCATGCAATCTGTTTTTTTACTTCCATTCTTTGTGTGCCATTTAGGACTCTGTACATTATGCAGTTTTGGCATTTAAACTATTTTTCTGCAATTATGTCAGTTCCATATTTTTTCCACAACTGACCTGTTATTTATTGTCAACCTATTATTTTTACATTATTCTGAAATGTGTCTCTGCTCTTACTGGCATCCTTAACGTATCTTTACTTCAGAATCATCTGCAAATATAGTCAAAATGTTACATCTCCCCTTTCTAAGCATTAAAGCAGATACTGCACAAAACCAGAGTACTGATCCTTAATAGACACCTTCCTTAATATGTACGTATGTCATAATACCTGTAGCACCACCATATATGAAAAATATAGTACTCATTACTAGTATTCTCATCAATACAGAATATCTCCTAATGGAGACTGAGGGTTAAACAAAGTAATGAAAACCTACTTCTATAAAACACTAGCAGGTTTCTGATTAACGGCAGTATTGCACTCTAGCGCACCTCGAATGACACAAAACCACATTCAGCACCCAACCCAGACTCTATTCCAAACAACCATCACCCTCAGCACCCCAAGAGACCATCGCAAACCTGCCCTGAGCTGTACCTGGGTGCAAACGTGGCACCTGCATCACTGAGCTGCCAGTGCCACTCTGCAGTGCTTGGGACACCCTGGCAGCAGCCTCCAGCCACAGCCACCACACGAGAGAGGCACCTCAGCGGTGCCACTTTCCATTCTTGAGCAGTGTCTGGAAGTGCCACATCGCACACTCCACAAGCAGCTTTCGCCACGACCTCTGAGTGCGGAACAGTTACATCAAGACCGTTCCCAGCACGCAGCATTTGCCCTCTGGCTTCTCCACACATTGTGTAAAGCACTTAAACAGTAAAGTTTTATGGCTGATAGCAAATTGTGGGACACTACAAACAATGGCGTTTTTAAACTTAGATTAAAATTAATGACTGAATGAGCAAATGCAGCTTTGGATAGTCCAAAATTACAATGTGCCTTATATGAAATCATTCACTGACTATTTTAATTTCTAGCAGCCCTGAATTGAAACAACGCATTTTGAAAGTAGGAATCCCAACAAGCTGGTTACTTCAGAGACTTCTGTTTAAGTCTCAAAGTGTAAAGGAGACACAGGGATTACAAGCTGCTTTGAGATTTTCTTTTTTTCCTTCTTTGCTTCCACACAAATTGAAACCTGTTTGCTTTCTCATCCTACTGCTGCTTTTAGAAAAACTCATATTCGCACTTTTATTTAAACTCCTGCCTTTACTTCAGCAGAAATCCCTACTCTGCAAAATACTCCAAGAAATAATACCTCTTGACTGGTAAGAGCATCCTGTGCCATACAGTGGGAGAGCTGTGCTACTGCTGCTGCTGTACTTCTTCCCAAAGACCTCTTGATTCATTCATCTGATCAGTGACAACAGGGGAAATCAGTACAGGGAGAGAAAACATTCAAAGCCAAAGCTGAATAACCCAAAGTTGAATAACCCACTACCACTCAATGGCATTTGAGATTTTGCCAAATTAAACAGAAGGCTTGCTAAATTGATCTCTCAGTGTACTCCATCATATGGTTACATTTCCAGTGAACACTTTCACTGTGACAATTTTGCACCTTCTTCAACTGTTAGGAACACTGTTTTAAAGAAATAACAATAAAGAAAAACCCCAAACCACAACTTCAACCATGCAATATCTAAGACTGACAGCTTTTGGTCAAGCGCTACTGACACACTGCTCTCAGTGACCTTCCCTGTTGGGAGCAGAACAACTAAATACAAAGAGTGACTACTTTCAGGAAAATGGTGAGGGAAACAATCACCAGTATTTTAACTATCATGTATCTGCAGTTTCACATGGCACTATTACAACTAAACACTCATTTTTACTCACCTCCAGCTAAACCATTACTTTTGTAATGCAAATACCATTTCTGGCATCAAGTAATGTTAAAAAAAAGGTCAAAGTGAATTTTTATATACGACATTTTCTGCAATCTAAAGACTGCAACAATTGAGCATTTTCCATCTAAAATCTCGTAATTTATGAAGATTTGTAAAAACAAAAGACAGCTCTTTCGAAACTGACTCTTAAAGCTAGACATATACTTTTGAAGCTAGACACATAAACTAGCTGGAAAGATAACCTGGTTTTTTGACTGAGCAGAAAAAGAAAAGTGAGACAATACAAACAAAACCTTGATACTGTACTACCCTGACAGTTTTAGTACACATAAGAAACACAATTATACAACAAGAAATAAATAAATTAAAACTAAAAACATCACCTTTTTGCTGAACTAAGAATTATCCTATTTTTGTGCTTAACTGAATGTTCTCCAGACAAGACATCTGAATTCAATTAACAGAAGTTTTGGTTTGGGGGTTGCATTCTTTTTTTTTTTTTTATTTTAGTGGTTTTGTTTTGTTATTTTAAGTACTGAAAATTTAACTATGTGAACTCATCATTGTTGAATGTCAGAATCATGGGATGTTAAGAGCATAATCCAAGTTTGAATACGTCCTGAGGAAAAGTTGTGTGGAAAATAAGAGTGGAATGTGATCACATGGATATACTGCAGTGAGATGTAAGAGTCATACTGTTACTATTTCATATATTCTGAATTTAGGTAATTGTTTATCCTCAGAGTCTTGAGCATACAGATGATGTACTAATTTGTTCCCAACTTAGTGATGTTACCTCAGAAGACAGATTAAGGTTCTTTCTGTTCCTGGTAATATAAAGGCCACTCAAGTAAATCTATAAGCTTGAAAAATGCTTGTACTTAAGAGTTCCTTTTTTGCCTACGTTTTCCAGAAATTGCTTTGTACCTGACACAAGGATATTGACATACAGAAAGTTCTGGTGCAACAACACAGAAATAGTCTGAAGTTCCTTTCTGACATCACTCATGATAATTTGGGTTTCTCTGTAAGCACAGCTCTCGTGTCAACTTTCCAATTTTTATTTGAAGTATGTCTCACAGGCAACTTACAGGCTGGAGGTCACCTACAGGAGGCTTCCTTTAAGAGGTGTGGATTTTAGCTACTGGTGCAGTCAAGTTATTTAATAGAGACTTCAGAGCCACCAAGGTTGGAAGAGACCTTCATGATCAGCTAGGCCAACTGTGATAAAATATCCACTTCCGATATTTTCTACACTGATTACTTTATTACCAGATCATAACAGACTTTTTAGGGGTGCTACCCTTGCTGACACTTGCTATGTAATATTCTGCATCTTTATATCCTTCCTCTTCCAGAGGCTGTCCTTCCACAGATGTCTCAGGTTGTTGTGCCTTGCACAGAAGCATAGGAGCCATGTCTATTTTTTCTTCGAAAAAAAATAACTACAATTCTCCTTTCTAATGTCTGACAGATATATACCAAAAGATTTTTTCACACCAGAGACTCATTCTTTCCCAGAAGTATTTGTTCAAAAACAAGAGCTGCGACAAAAGTACAGATCTCATCAAGAAGAGGGTAAAAGCAAGAAGCGTTCCAGCACTGTCCACGTAAATACTTTCCTTTGCACAGCCTGAGCTCATTAGCTTCTTTTGTTGTCTCTACACTGTCCAACAAAAGTAACTACATCCAGCCTCATTTGTGGTATCCCATTATTTAAATGCAGGCATTTATGCCTTTCTTTCCTCCAGCTTTTTCTTGCAAATTTTCTTGGGCTGATAAACTGGCCACCCTATTAGATTCCAGGTTTCTGGAAATCAAAGTCTGGTTTATGACAAGAGTGGGTATTTGCATCTTTTAACCTGTGAGTGCTCTGTAAATACATCACAATGGGCACAACAAAATACTCAGACACAAAAACATCACAATACCTAACAGCTTTAGTAAACCCAACCCTAATTTTAAGGGATTATTTTTTCTCCAAAGTTGCAAATGTCAGTTTCAAAACGAATAGATTCAAAATTTGAGAAACTAGTTCATGCTCACTCTAACCAGAGCACACATATTCAAACGAGATTATCAAGCACTAGAGAACAACATTAACTTCCATGTAAAGCTGGGAAGAAACACTGTACCATTTCTTTTGGGGTGTTTTTGTGAGAAACAACTATCATCTTTAAGTTTGGGAAAATAATTTCCCTGCCTTGGGAGACCCAGTTTCAAATGGTAAAACATTTCTTTCCAAATTGTTGCCTCTCACATTTGACTTAACAGTACTTTCACATGAACAAGTAAGTTTGTTTTTCTAAAACTACCTTATATATAGAAAATTAGCTTGTTTGGCGACCCCAAGCTAAAGCAATACAGTCTATCTCCAGGCAGACTACCAGCTAACACTGGTAATGCTAGGCACACACGTTATTCCTGAAACATGAAAGCCTAGAATTAACTGCAAGAGTGAGGAACAGAAGCTAGGATTATTCAGTTGTGAAAGAAGGCTACTTTGCTACTTCTCTTGATACCTTAGGCTAAGGAATATAGAAGGAAAGAATCATCACTCAGGAATTTTAGTCCTGTTGTTCAAAACACTAAGAACAGAAGCATAAAAGACTCAGCTACCATTACACGAGAGGACTGACTGCCATCCATCTGAAGAGAGCCCAAGTATTGTAAGGCCAATTCTGAAAAAGGGCACTGACATTGGTATCTGGCACTGGCTTAGATTTGTATGGAAATATATAGTGCTTTGTGGAGATATATAATATAAAAAACTGGACATCTGCTCTTAAACCACAAGAATTCACATGCTTCGCTTTTGGATTTTGAACTGCCCTTTTTCAGGAGGTCAAACTCCCAATTCAATGTGATGCTAACTCTCTTGCTGTTTTCTATGAGAAGCTCAAGACAGAGATCCAAGAAAAGCAGAAGCCAGGCTTGGCCCTGGCATGTACAAGAATTTCCCAGGAGCAGCTGTGATTGTTTCAGTGCTCACTTGGCTCCACTTCTGGGACAGTCCCGCTCCACTGCTGCCATCAGCTACAAGACCTGGCTGGCTGGTGTGACCAAAGGCAACCCTCACTGGCTGGTTGTGCTCTGCAGCACCTCTGCCAGCCTCCCTGACTCTTGCTGCCTCTTCCCCAGCCCTCTTGCTCTCTCTGCCCTTGTCTGCAAAACGCGACTCCGCTCCAGCGGGTTCAGGCTCAGTGAAGCACCATCCCTTGCCCCCATTTCTCCCAAGACATGTTGTGCCTGTAATATTTCTTCCTCCCTTGCTGTCAAAATGGATGAATCTTGCCAAAGAAAAACCAGATTAGAAACCATTCTCATTAAAAAACTTGCTCAGTGAAAACTTACACAGCTTTTTCAAAGCCCTCTTGAGGAACTCTTCCATGACATCCCTGTAGATCTTATGGTAACAATGTCTGCCAGAGCCCAGGAGCTCTGCCCTGACTTCCACACAAGCTACTTCTTCAAGATGAAAGCCATCACCCAACAATCGTTTATAATCCCAAACCCCACAGCACCCTTATTTTTGCAGAGGGACGAGTATCCAGCTCAAGCACAGGGAATATAAATAACCCTTGGGCAAAATACATAGAGTGAACAAACAAGGCCAAAAATATTGCATAAAGTTCAGATTCTTCCCAGAAATCAGACTTTTCTCCCCTCCCAAAGCCAGAAAAAGTTATTCCCATATCACAGTTGTGTACAAGAGGTTAGGAAACTTTACCTGCAAATTACTGCCCAAATCTCCCACCTGTAGTGTATTTCAAAGCATTTACAAAATACACCTTCTTTCACAAGAGCTGCAATTTTTGAAGGTAGAAGCAAAGCAATTGATCCTTCTCAAACAGCTTAAGACTATTTTGACACAGATTGTTACAGTCAGATTTATTTCAAAACTAAAGTGCCACAATGACATTGTAATAAAATGACTGATTTTTGGAGTGCTAAGTATTATAACTCCAGCATTTGCCAGAAAGTTTGCATTTTATTTTTTAGAAAATATGTATTTTTGAGTCCTTGCCATAAGAAATGTTTTTGTCCTGCATTTTTGATAACCTCCCAGAACATTTTCTCCTCCCTTAATTAAGAAATGTGGGTTTTTTTCCATAGCTTCTACACAAACAGGATATGAAAGCCAAAAATGTTTCTTGTAACTTTTTGCAAAGAACATGCTACTGATAATGACCTTGTTACAGACAGATTCTCCACAACAGATTTTTCTCTTCACATGTCGTATGATTGTCCCCAGTTCCCCATATAATCGCATTATCATCGCTATTTCCAATTCATATTTATCTGACTGCAGCTTCCAGCTATTGCTTCCTGTTATTACTTTCTCACATACTGTAATTTCCTTGGAATTTTCTCCCTGCAAAGGTACTTGAACACTGTGATCCAGTTATGTACCAGTCTTCTTTATATGAAATCAATACCAAGTTTCATATTGCAAAGTATTTTTTCCAACCTTCAAATAATTTTTATGCTTTTTTTCCCTTCCCACCACTCTTTCCAATTTGTTTTACCCTCCGAAAAATGTAGCTTTCAAAACTGCACTATGGACAGAGAGAAGTTGAGAGGCATATGTATTAGGAGAAAAGCATTCCTCTATTACCACAGCATCAGTCTGAGGGGCATGGTGATATATAGGAAAAAGACAGTTATACATAACAGAAACTTAAATTTGAATATTGACCCACCCAGTTGTGTAATATTATGTATTTAAATTTTTGCAAGTATTCTAAATCTGAATGGCACACACATACTAGTGTGCTTAGGCCAAAATGTTTGAACAGGTATTTAAATATACAAAATACCAATCTATCTCTGCTAGACTGAGATGATTCTTCAGATTTAAACAACTGAATCAAGTTGTTCTCCTGAAGTGCCTATACTTGATACCAGCAACACTATCCAAGTAGCAGCCAGGAAAACTCAACAGGGCCATGCTGTTTATTAGAGTCTACAAGTATTACCTGTCCAGCTAATTTTCAGGATTAGTCTTTAAATATTCTGCCTTTGACTTACAGATTGGGACTAATTTCCAGTTAGTTACAGACACAATACTTAATATCAAATATTTTAGTGAAATACATAGCAGGTACTGACTGATTCCAACTAGACACCTCTCTATGGCAAGTTAATAATAGCTGTAATTTAAAACTGCTATTTTTTCCAGTAGCCATATTGACGTGCCAGGCACAGTATTTTTGAAGTGAAACAGCACACCTACATTCAAAACATTACGTCTAGAGCAGTAAAAGTCAAAGCATAACTTTTAATGAAAGCTTATTATCTTTGGTCATCATACAGGCATCATCTTTTGTATGAATAAAACCGTTTCACAGAAGAACTGCATGTCTTCCTCATACACAGATATATGTATTTCCGCAGAACTTATCTCCATGATTTATGAAAAGTCTTCCTTTCTTATGGAGGAAATATCTGACCGGACATAGCCAAAAAGGCTACATTGTCTTAAACACCAAATAACTTTATTTGTTGTATCTTATTATTTTACCATTCTGCAGATTTATTTCCCCTCCTCTTCCTTCCTTCCCATATTTACATTGCAGTCATCATCCTCATTAAAAAGAAACTAAAAGTCCTTGACTTATTCTAAGCACTACTTAGCAACAACTGAAAGATCAGTGTGTTATCAACATTATTATCATACTAAATCCAAAACCATGGCACTATACCAACTACAAGGAAGAAAATTAACTCTGACCCAGACAAAAACAGGACATTCTCCAATGGCAATAGCCATGAGACAACCACCATCACAGTCCTCAAAGTAAGTCTGTCACTGTGAGCAAAATGACTCGTGTAGACAAAGAATGCATGCACGGCATGTGGGAAGGGAAAGAAAGCATTAGACCTCCTGAGAGGACCTGCCACAAGGGCAGGCATCATATTCTCTGCAGCTTGGTCTCCTAGCATCTCTTGCATCTGTGTGAGCTCTCTCCTGCAACAGCCAATTCAATCACCTCTTCCCCCCCACCTCCCGAGTACAAGAGTTTGACAGCATTTTTATTGAAATAGGTATTCCCTAAAGAAAGGATTCAATTTTTTTTCATGCTGGGAAACATTAACTGAAGTAGTATCTTTCATTATTATACAGTCCCCATGTTGTAGGCAAATTATTTGCATCTACAGTAAGACCTTTAGGCACACGCATGAAATCCCACAGCCTATGAATTCCAGCAAGCGGCACAGTTTATTGCCTCTTTGTTGCTATTGTAACTCTTACCTAATCCCCTAACTATGAAAAACCCAACATGTGTCTCATATTTTTGTGTATCTTCAGACCCCTCTGACCTACTTCATAAGCAAGCTGCAACCAACACACTAACAGCAGAAAAGCTTTCTGCTGGCTTCACACAGTAATAGTTTTCCAGAGAACCAGCAGTAAAAGTAACTGCACGCAAAAGTCCCCCCATTTTCTGCTACACAAAACAAGAAAAGCTAATTACAAAGAAATAGTAACTTGCAAAGGGTAAAAATCTTGTTTCAGGAGAGGAGGCCTTCAACTGCTTGACAGAAGCGTCACCTCTGATGCAGATTCACTGCTGTTTAAATCTTTCTCAATGCATGCAAGTAAGCAAGAGAAGAACATCAGTACGCAAAAACCAAAGTTGCATGTGCTCAAACACTTTAAGGATTGTTACAACAAGGACTGGATCTCTACTATTCTCTCCACCTACTGGAGTGCAAAATTCTCTACACCAGGTAAGACACAGCCAGCTGGTCTAACCCCCTGTTCAGAACAAAAGCAAGAGCACCTGATGGGAAAAACCTGCAGCTCAGTTTCAGCAGCATGGAGCCAGATTGCTTAAGTCCTTCAAAACACTTAATGCACTCCCCAGCATTTTAGAAAGTTTTCTAACAGCAGATGTTACTTTCCAAGCAGCCAATTGCGATGTTATCATTGCTAAATTCAACAGGCCGAACAAGAGCTGATAGAGCCAGTCCAGGGCTACATCCCAATTAGGATGAATTAGGCCAATCTTGCATAAAACGTATTTGCAAGTCTCTTTAGCACGGCTTTCTTGCCCCAGAATGAAACTCATACTACTTCTCCCTCTACCTCCAAATTCAGGGACAAATGCTTCCTATCTCCAGCACAAGAATGCAAAGGAAAGCTTTCATTTGCAACAAAGCATTCTGATACTTTGGCAACCTTGGAAAACTCCAAGAGGGAAAACATACCACCCACAGGTTAAAGCTCTACACGAGGTTTCTCTTGCAGATGTGCAGTCCTTTTCCATAACAGATCAGATCTCATGGGTTTTATGAGGTAGAAACATCGATCCTCATTGTGCACAGTTCATTTGATTCAGGAGACATCCAAAAATGGGAGACAGAGGTCAGTGGTTAGAAGTATGTCACATTTTTAAATGATAAAAAGAAAGATACTTTGATATCTCACATAAATGACTCCACATGTTTCTCTGAAAGTCTTCTGAAAGCAACCAATAATATGCAGAGTCAGAAGCATTATATTTGGTAAAGAGAAAGATGAACAATTTACACCTAACACACTAAGATTTTACTTGTGGTATTTATTCATAAAGGAAATCAATAAATTCAGAGATCTTATAGCAACTGTTGAAATTACTTCATATCACCAAGAAGACTTTTCAGCACACTAAGGTACATAACATTTCAATCCTAAGTCCAAACAACATACATAGAAACTGCCATGCCAGAAAAGTATTGCCCACATTTAGTTCAGGTATTTTACCCTTTACCATGATCTTCTAAGCTCGTGGATTACAAAACTAATCTGCCTTTAAGGAGATTTTTCAAAAACATCACTTTAATACTTTTAAAGTAATTAGAAAAAAAAATTAAACACTTGTAGTTCAGTGATGTACTAGGTTTTTCCAATTAAAAAATATAACAGCATTGGGAATTACCAAGTATTTCATGCTTCTGCTTGAGAAATAAGTAACTAATGGCTTGACAAATCTTTCAAGATCCAGTCAGAGCAATCACCCATGCACGAATGCCATCCCTTTTAGCTCGAATTTGGTCTCCTGTGAGCTCTGCCAGGTTTGTGGAAGGAATGCACAGGACACAAAAGCTGCTACAGAGCATATTCAGTACAGGTCAGAAAACACACACGAAACAGAGGGAAAAAGCAATGGCAGCACTTAGCTAGTTCAAATTAATAATCTTAAGAATATTCCCTGCTGTCATCCATCTCAGACTTACACAATTTCCATTTGTGTGTTCATATATTACAAATCCATTTGCAGTTATAAATAACGGAAATAGCAAATCCGGAGAGAAGGACTTGTTTGATCTTAGTCTGACACTTGAAGGAATACAAAATTGTTACAGTTTCACATATTTACTGTAAGTCAATATCAAACCAAAACACAACACAATTTGGCCCCCTGCTCTGAACTTAATCATTTCCACCCGAGAAAGAGAGAAAAGAAGTTTGTAATTGTGTAAGAAATAAAAGTTGCACCACCTTAGTTTAGACATGCTGCAGTCTATAATCAAAATGGCATAATTTTGGTAATTACTCTGGAACAAAGGTTAGGACAGCTATAATGATGCTCCCTGGTGACACAAAGCTGGAAGGAACTGTCAGCAGAGGTGGATTACAACTTGATCTATGGAGAACTGTGGTAATGTTGAGGATTAGAAAAACAGAAATGAGATGAAACTAACTACAAAACTCACACTGAGAGACCCTAATAGGACATGAGCTTTCCACCTGGAAACAATGGATCGATTAACACGTCCATATCTAGATGATAATGAATGTTAAAAAACGCAGGAACATAGTGTGCTTCAGGAAAGTTATGTCCAATGGAAGAACGAAGTAATACCACTGAACAAAGTTTTGCATGAGGTTATATATAAAGTACTGTGCAACATTATTGCCCATTTTTCCAGAAAGCAATTCACCCTGTAAAAGGTGCACGAAGTGTTACCAGAACCATCAGAGGAAGGGAGGAAGTCCTGCCAGAAACGAAAAGTGTTGTTTTGGGTTTGTTGGGGTTTTTTTTGTTTTTGTTTTTTTGTTGTTTTTTTTTTTTTTTTTTTTGTTACGAGAAAGGGTGACATTAACTTTTACAGGCTCAGAGAAACCAGATCTATTTAGACTATAAAAAGACTGGCACAAAACCAAAGATAAATAAAGATGCCAATGCAAAAAGTTTCAGTTGGAAATGAAAGGATTTTCTAAACATCAGAGCAATGTTATTTGGTGACAAGTTTTCAGTAGGAATGCAGAAGTAAACAAACCTACCTAATTTTGAAGTAGTTATTAAATTGATTACAGGAGATAATTGTTTCCAGTAGTAGGGGATCGGACTGTAAGATCCTGCGCTCCTGTATTCCTAGCTTTGATTTCTGTATTACATCCCTCATATCTCTAGCTCTACTCAAGAGAAAGACTAAGATAGCATTCTACAATTTTGTCCTTGAAGTTTGGCAGCTGGACAACCTACCTGGTATTAGTTACTTTTTTCCCTGGTAAGGCGGTCTCCATAAAAGCATCCTCGAACACAGCATTTGGGAAGAAACCTGTAATCTTTATTTCACAGAATATGCTGAAATGGAAGGGACCCATCAGGGTCATCAAGTCCAACTCCTGGCCCTGCACAGCACCATCCCCAAGAGTCACACGCCAAGTGCCTGAGAGCACTGTCTGAACACTTCATGGACTCTGCCAGCCTTGGTGCTGTGACCGCAGCCCTGGGGAGCCTGTTCCAGTGACCAATCACCCTCTGGGTGAAGAACCTTTTCCTGATACTCAACCTAAACCCCCCTGACTCAGCTTCAGGCCATTCCCCCAGGGCACCACAGAGAACAGATCAGTGTCTGCACCTCCTCTTCCCCTCACAAGGAAGTCACAGACTTCGATGAGGTTTCTCCTCAGTCTCCTCCAGGCTGAAGAGACCAAGTGACCTCAGCCACTCCTCATATGACTTCTCAAGGCCCTTGGCTCTCTGCATTGCCCTGGTCTGGATGCTCTCTAATAGCTTAATATCTTTCTTATATAGTGGCGATAAGTTCATGGATTCATGCGGATTCTTAGAAGAAAACACAAGTGCAGAGATTTCAGCTGCTGGGCTACACCCACTGCACCCAACTCCCTCCATAATCTCACGCTGCTGCTCAGCTAACACCAGGAGTTAAAAGATCTGCCACCAAAATTTCACCACTATTACTGTTGCCACTAGTGTTCACAGCTTACTGCTCCACCTACCCCTAAACATACAGAGCAGGGATTCAGCACAAGACCATCTCACACGCAAATGCAGTCCTTCACCTTACAGCTCAATCAACATCAATTGGTACAAAATGCACCAGAGACACAGCTGCTTCAGTTACAGACATTAATCTTCATTTCAATAAAACCTACGTCAGATACTTTCAAAACATTTAACACCAAGTTCTTCTCTTTAACTTGTGCTCTCTCCTTCCTTTTTTTCAATCTGCAAATAATGTATGGTGATCAGCAAGAAAAAAAAAAAAGGGAAAAAAGACACTTGTAACAAGAAAACATTACAAGCTTGCAGATGCGTGACAAACAGCAGCTTCCACACTTGCTGATGGCCACCATCCCCACAAGAGGGGTTGAATGTCTCTTCAAACACAGCAACTCACTTATGCCATTGAAAATACCATTCAAATTTGGTATTGGTTCAGCATCAGATTTTTTTTTAACTTATTTGTAACTTTCTATCCTTGACAAGAACTAACAAACAGAAAAAACCCCAACCCTCATGTTTCCATCAAATTATGCCACATCATCTTGAAGCTTAAAATTCAAGTGTAAGAAGACACAGTCAACAACTCCTGAACAGGCAGGTTTGCTGATATGTGCCATTAGAAGCTGCTTATTTCAGTCCAATTCAGGCAACACCAAAAGAGTAGGTTTGATTATGTTCAGAGTCCTTCCAGTAATTACAGATCTGGAACCACCACAGTGTGGTTTACTATTCAAAAACAAACAGCTTAGCCCATATGCTTATCGAAAGGGAAAATAAAGGTAAGTTATTTTCAACAGCGTACCAAATATATCCAGCAGTAGAGGCATATATAGAACGTGGGTTGTCTCCCCCATCCCAAGCCTCTAATCATGTTTTCCTTCACTGAACTGCTGCCACAAAAATTCCTAAAATGTCAACAGCTCTAACATACAGGAAAAAAATTGAAACAAAACATCTTAACCACAGTATTGCAAAGGTTTTTGGTGTCTGGGGCAGATGCACATGACAGAACAACATTTTCACTCTTAGCATTATGCTACAAATTCTCCCATAAAACTACCGTTTGATGCACATATTTTCAATTCTTCCATATAATGCACTAAAAAAACATCTGACATCTGCAAAGTTTAAGACAAAGACAGCATTTTAAAGGAACTTGCCAGTACTCAAATCAAGAAGTTTGCTGCAATCAGGTTTCGACGACCTAAAAAAGCATTTCCAAAATTCAAATTCATTTTATCATCCCCAGCTTTTGTAAATGCCATACTCAAGTTTTGCAAAATGGGCTCTGTCATTCAATGTAACAAATTTCTTGAATTTTAAAGTTCCAGTTTTATTATCATCACCAAAAAAAAAAAAAAAAAAAAAGACCCTAGTAAACGTTTACTTTTGCATTCGGATGTTAACACAATTTGAAGCAGCATGATGAAGCCAGCTAGGACACACAGGATCTGCTATCATAATCAAGGCCAGAGAGCCTCTTTTGACAGGAATGAGATGAATCTTTTAGAAAATTCACTAGTGAAGGCTCCCAGCATTTGCATCTAAATCCAAAGTTAAAGACAAACCTAAGTAAATCTAGTTTACCTATTCTGCATTTAGCCAGCACAGGGTTTATTCCACATCTCACAAAGTGACCCAGCGGATCTGCTCAGTTAGCTTGTTAGCTTGCCCCTGGTAACTCCATGAGGTAGGATAGGAAGAAAGAGCACATGCCTGGTGAGTTTCAGGACCAGTGCAGGCATCCAGGTGGATGACACAGCATCCTCTTCAGCCTCCACACCCCAATGACCTTGGCTACAGCTTCTAAATTCATCGCAATATACGACAACTTACTGCCACACATCCTGAAAAAAGCTAATGCAGAGCTCCAGGGTACTGAACCAAACGTAGTCGGTGCCATTGTGAGAGGCAGTGTCTGGCCATCCAGCCTCTCCTCAGTCAGAGCCCAGAACACACTAGGAACCTCGCAGAAGAGGCACGTGCTGGTTTGGAGGGAGGTTAGGATTTTGGATGTAGCTTAGGTCTACTGTTGGCAAGACTGAACAAACACCTTCTGGTCAATACCCCACTGGCTGTGTGTTTCCTCCCACTGCCTTCAAGACATTTTCAATGCTCATGGCAGCATTCAACAGTGGAAGAATTACACACAGCCTACAATGGCATCACTTGTCATTCTGCAATAGTCAGCAAAAATCATTCAGCATCTATGCAACTAGTATTACTCAGCTAACAGAACTCAGTATTTTAACAGATAATACTGATTATACTATTCCTAAGTAAGTCATTGGCACCACCAGAAAAATCACAGCCCTGACAGGCAACCTCAGTTCAACACTCACCACTGGTATAGTCCAAGGGAAGTTGGCTTTCCTTTGCACCCATCACACTGCTTCCAGTTCTACAGGAAATGTTCACCAGACACCATGACCAGAACATGGCCCACAGTTACCAGAAGACATGGCATGGCACGTCCAAAACAATATTCTGCTCTGTTTATTCTCGTTTTAAAACATTCATAATTTTTTCCAGCTGTTCAGTATTACTAGAAGCTTCACTACAAAAATCTGTCTTGCATTATTGATATCACTTCACAAAACTAAAAAGCTTTCTAATTTGTCAAAGATGTGCCTGCCTCAGGAGCCATCTGACTTCCAGAATGTCACAAGAAAACAATAACTGAGTGAATTCTAAAACCCAAGTACATACAAAATGCACAAGTCACTACAGTTCCAGAACACTGAAGTAACAGGAAAAAAACAAACAACTGAACTAAAGTATGAATAAAGCTAAAATGCTGTAATTTCTGAAAAGCCTTCAAAGTTTTATCTTGTTACTGCCAACCTTCTTTTTCTTTTCTTCAACTTTGCTTCAGTGTAACTTTTACCACTGCACCTGCCATAATAATATTTTTAAATACTTTTCACAGAAAACTAGAAGTAGACAGTAAGAGTCAGGTGCTTTTTTCCCCCCCGTGACTAGAATAAAAAGAAAAAAACTTTCTTTCTTCAGAGAAGCACCTTCTGTATTTATGTAATAAATGAAAACTTAATTTGAGCTATAATACTAAAAACAAATTACTAGCTTTGACTCTTTTGTAATTGGGTATTTTCCTCTCTTCCTATACTGTCAAATGTTCCAAAACCAATGTTATTGCAACCACAAAAGATGGTGCTAATTAAAAATAAGTTTACCTTAAGTATTCATTTTGTCCCAAACTACTATAATTGTGACCTCAGAAGAGTAATTTAGGACAATATCAATTGAAATACACTTTCTATTAAGTTTACCTAATACATCATAATGTTAACAGAAGTCATTACTAAACCCAGATGCCGACTTTTTACATATCCTTTCAAAGATTTTTTACTGAAGACCATGTTAACACTGCTTGTCTGTCTATTGGAGAACTTTGATGTTTTAGGTCAGACAAACTGTCCTTAAAACTACACCCAGTGTAGTTGAAGGACCCAGTGCAGCAGGGCTGGGGACAGACTTTGCCTGCCACCTTCCCAGCAAAGTAAGACTTTCCAGGAGTAAGATGTCAGTGAGGGAGCAGACAGACAGATTCTGGCTCCATGTTAGTGCTCCTGTCAAAAACCAATGTACAACATTACTTTGTATGCTTGGCAACAGCCACACCGAAGTTTCTAAAAACAGCAAACAAATTGCAATTGTCTTGCCCTTGAAAATTACCAGGTTTTATGCAGAAAACAACACACCATATGCTCCTTAGGAAGAGTAAAGCCTACTCCCTCAGTAAACCAGAACTTTGTAACATGAACCCAAAAACAAGTTACCTCTTAGGAAATCAAGACAATACACATTTTTTTTCCTGCGTGAAAAATTATCTTCATACTACCTAGAAAATACCAGTGTTACACCCTTTCTAAAATACAGTCCATTTTCTGAAACATAACAAACAGGAAATAAAGGCTCATTTGGTTGAAGCAAACAAAGCACTAAGCTTATTTTTGTGGAGTTCAAAAATAAGATATTCTATCCTGTGTCATCTGGAGCACAACACACAATAGCAATAGAGACAAAATGTTCAGTTCTCAGTACTACTGTCAGTAGTAACCTAAGGGCATAGTACTATACAAAAACCTAGAGCCACTTAAAGAGTCATTGGAGTTAGATTTTATGGCAATATTGAATTTACACTAGGACATAGTTTGTCAAAAGTTTCAAGTGCGTAACAAATTTCCTTCCCTATAACAAGCTCTACATGTGTTTCAGTGAGATACAGAATATTTGGCACACCACAACACACACAAAAAGCTGCATGAATGTACACCTTCATATTTATCACTCTTCATACTCACCACTTTGGTTTTTTTTCCTGTTAGTGTAATTTATCTAGTTTTAGCCACCACTTGCTGTCTCATTTTATGACTGCCACATGCAGATTCAGCTCCAGTCCCACCTGAATCATGACACACCCTATTTCTCTCTAATGAGGAGGTCCCACTTCCCATATGTAGAAGCCTACCAAGTAGAAATACTTATTATTTATTAGGTAATTGCCACCTATTTCTAGATGGTATTCCTCAAAATCCAGGTGAACCAGACATAGGACTTTTTTGGCCAGCATGCACTCACCAAGTAGGTTCAGAGATGCTGTCTGCAGAATACTGGACCTACAAATCTTATTCAACAAACACTCACTGCCACAGAAATTTGTAAGAAATGTTAAAAGCACAAAGGTAAGAAAAACAGGATGAAGTTACTCTTAAAAATCAACATACTGTTACTTTTTTGTTTTCCTTCTTGAGAAATCCTTAATCCTACAGATCACCTAGAAAAGCTTCCTTACATATATAAAAGTACCTGAAAATGGATAATTCTAGCCTGAAACCAAACACCAGAGGAGCTGAGGTGGGTGCTGCTGCCTTTGAGCTATGCTGTTTTCCAGAGCGCAGCTGTTCCCTCTCTCGGTTCTGTTTGTACATTAGCTGGCAGCTAGTCAGCTGCATTTTTGAGAGAGAGAGCAGGATTTTGATGCGAGTCCAACAGTAAGCAGTAGTTATTTGTTCTCTTTATATCATGGGGTTTTCTTAACTATTAGTAGTCCCTGTCAACTACGTGATGACAATTTCAATATATTTCAAAATTAATAGACCATGTCGGTATTTACATTCGGAAAAATGGATTCAAATGAAGACAGAAGATCCAAATTGTTTCTTTAACAGAACAGCAAAAGAGATATTCAAAAATTCCTGCAATTTCAAACATTCCTCCTTGGAGTTTAAACATTGCTAACTTTTTGGAAAACCATTTGAGTCATAGTTGTTTCTCTAGATACTTGTTCATGTGGTGCAGAGAATAGCACACTGACAGAAATAAGCTTAAAACTCAAGTAAGTTCTCATTCTTCCCTACAGCTATAAAAGGTAGCTTCTTTGTAAATTCTTGGCTATCTAAAACTAAAGTTCACATTTCATGAAGTTTACTTTGTATTTAATGATGATGAATATCATCCCAGACCCCTTCCTCTTTCTGGTTTCAAACATTCTTTTTAGGATATTTGTGCTAGGTTTTTAGTGTTAGTTCTGATAAGCACTGTTTCTACAACATTGCTCTGATTCTTTAGATTTTTAAGTTCAAACTTCTCCCTTCAGTTTGTAAGGAAATTACAATCCAACTGTGGCATAATTCATAAAAAAAAAATCTCCTACATGTAAGAACAAGAAGTCCCATCAGCATTTTTCAAAACAATAAAACTAAGTCACAGTGTAAGGTACTGTATGTATATTAAGTGGACAAATTTTAATTTCCAGTGCAACTTCAGAAGAAAATCTTCATGCTGTCGCTAACGCTCCTGCCTTCCCAAGAAAGTGTAGAATAGAAAAGCAAACACAGTGGATAAGGGAATGCTCACTGCCAGCATATCAAAGTTGCAATCTCAAAGTGCTGAGAAACTACTCTTACCCAAAGGTTACCTGAGGAAAATGTCCTATTCCTTGCAACAGTCTGTACAGTTCCACAGAACAACAAAGCACAGCCTTGTAAAAATGTCATGCAAGTCTACAATATAAAGCAGGATTTAATATTCACTTTACAGTATCAATGTTTATTCATATTTCCAACTCTCTTTATTGTCACTGTTTACTTCTCAGAGCAGAGAACCATCAGCTTTAAACAGCTGCTGGGCAGAGGTGCAGTACCACAGCTCCCCCTCCTTCTCAAGAAGGCTCTCTTGGGCTGGCTTGTGCTTGCAGTGTAGATGCTAACATCCACTCATGTAACTGAGGTTTGCATCAAAGGGAGTGAAAAAAGCAGAAAATTCTAATTTCATTCTAAAGTAGGACAATGCACCCCACTAAAGGAAATGTACCTTTTGCATGGCCTGAAACTAAGCAGGGGTGTCCCCCTTCCTGGGAGAGACAAAAATGTTTTAAGGGAAAATTACACAGGCCCATTATCTGAAAATTGCTACCCTCTTGTTTAATTTACTTGATTAAAATTTTACCAGACAGGTACCCTTCCACTAAGGTCACAAGACATCTTTGAAGTATTCAATCCTTTTTACTTTCCTTTGTTTCCTAGTTTTGGGCTGGTGATTTTGTACAGAATTCCTTCACCTCTCATCCAATGGTGATTCAGCAACAGACTCCATGTTAAAAGGTGAGAAGTCACTATTAGCTGGTTTGTCCTTTTCCTGCAACTCAGTTTTTTCAGAGGTTTAGGCAATCAGTAGACAACCCAGTGGGGAGAGGTACAGTGAACAGAAAGCTAGATCTTTACCTTTTTTAAGTATTTGGTATCTGTTTACATGGAGACTGTCACAAGTAAGACTTTTATAATCTATTTAGATACTTGAGGAAAAGAAAGTGAGCAAAATTAAGAAAAATCAATTAAGTGCAATTATATGCCTCAATTCTATATCTTACATTATTCAAATGAATTCTTTGTCAACTTGCAACATCACTGCATCCATTAAAGTTCTGCAAAGATATCAGAGCCTGCCCTGATACTTTCAGTCTTGACACTTTAAAGGTTTCCTTTAAAATTTCCTCAGAATCTTTGTCACTTACCAAGATTTAGTTAAGACACAGAGTTAGAGGGGGACTATAGGAAAAGGAATGCACAAGTACTCAAATTACTGTTCCTTCACTCCAGCGAACAGAAGTGCTGCAAAAACCAAGAAAATTTCCTTCAGATAGGAATGCCTACCAGTGCCAAATATGAATGTAATTTGTGTGAAGGAAAATCTCAGAATGTCACTGCTCATCTTAGTTAATAAATTAACACAACAGCTCTCAATCCACATGTAATTTTAAGCTCAGTTTCCTCTATTTGTTTTAAAGTTAAGCTCTTAGTGAAAAAATGCTTTGTTTTCTTTTGTCTCCTTAAGCTTCAGGACTTCCATCCTTGGCACAGCCATCTGAATTAGATCCAACTTGCCAGAGGAATCAATTTCATTGAAACAAATCTGCTTCAACATTTTTCCCTTGAAAGAATTAGACCGTGCCATTGCAAGATAAAATCACGTTGCAGTCAGAGGAAAAGAAACCCAACAAACAAGCAGGCTAAATTCTGACTTTCACTAGGAGACTGAAGCATCATATCTTTTGAAGTTAATACATCCTAGAGGCACAATGGATTTACTGTACTACTTCCCTGTTCTAAGAAGCTGCTCTCCTACTGACCCAAGAGGGAAAACATAACAAGAAGGGGGAAAAAGCAATTGTGCTAAAAGTGGTAAAAGATAACCAGCATTGCTAAGAAGCATTCCCTTCCCAACACAACCATATACATTCTCTCTTGGATTACCTATCCATTCTTTTTTTCCCCTCACACTCAGACATTATCCAAGACTCTTTTTGGAAAAACTTCTTTCTGTAGAATACATACAGAAGCTAATAAAACAGTATTGCTAAATGTTTTCAGCTACAGTATGTTACAGGCATAAATTATTCTGATTCCTAGGCTCAAGTTCAACAGGATATTTAATTGTGTGTAAAGCAAACTCATGTTTTTTTACCAAAGTCACTACTTACTTCTCTCTTTAGCCACTCGCTATCCTTCCTTGAGAATGACATAACGCAAGACAACAGATTTCACACAGCCACTGAAAGAAACCTATACGAGGAACACCATGATCAAGAAAAGTTTGCACTAGCATATTTCACCTTCTAGCTAATTACTTAGCAAGTAAGATTCATAGAGTATAAAGTTTATAAACACTTAGCAGTCAGGTAGCCTTGTCTTTCCTTTTGCAGCAAAAAAAATTATGTTCTTGCTTGTTAATTAATAAGTTCCTAGAAAGTAATTTTCCAGAGTCCTGGAAAAAAATTCAAGTCACATTCACAAATGTGACACACAGTTTTGACATATCAGTCTCCTTTACACTGAGACTGATACTAGGACCCAACCTCTGTTCCTAGATCTGCCACTAATTAGCAACACATTATTATGTCAATTGCATTTTTTCCACGCTTCACCCTAGAGCTGACTTTTCACTCATACTCCTAACCAAGTTTCTAAAAAGACAGCACATGCCATGAGATCCCAGGAGCACAGCCCCACTGCACAGTGGGGCAGAAAGGCACCTCAGCAGAGACTCTCATCCACTCCAATCCCCTGCTCAGAGTGGGGCCTGCTGGACCAAAGTGCTCAGGAATTGTTGTATCTTGGGGAAACCTATGCCAGTTTTCAATCACCCTTACATGAAAAGGGTTTTCTGATGTTTCAGTGGAATTTCCTGTATTTCAATCTGTGACTGGGTATTACCAGGAACAGTCTGGCCCTGGTGATGGGTCTTCCTTGCCTGGGATTTCTGAAGGCAAATCTCACCAGTAAAGACTGAAGTGAAGGGTAGCTTTAAGTACCTCAGTCTTTTCTGCACCTTTTCAGCAGCAGGCCCTCATTCTCCTTGCTCTTGCTTTTGCTGCTGATAGGGTTGTAGGAGCCCTCCTGGTTCTCCTTCGCATCCTTTGCTGGATTCAGCTGCCGGTGGGCTTTGGCTGTCCTAACCCCATCCTTGCATGTTCCAACAATGTCTCTATACTCCTCCTGGGGAGAATTAAACACAGATCTTACCAGAAAGTCATCAGTGAGTTCACAGGCAGTAACTTATGAAAATATTTAGGCAGTTGGAAGCATAAAGCACATTCATTGCTGCCTGAGCTCCCAAATTCCAAGAGCAGAGCACCCAGAGAAACAAGGTGCTTTCAACAGCACCTCATACCAATTTCTTCATAGGCACATTGATGTCTACATTCATATGCAACCTGGCCATTTCCGCCTTGAGAAAAACTTGTATGAAACACATAGAAAGTATTTGGGATCAATTCACTGGATTATTTAAATCTTCTTATCCACAGAACTTATTAACTACTTCAATCCTTGCTCAATACTAGCTCTCTATTGTCACCGATATAGGGGAAACATCATCAAAACTTTCTCATCTGAACCTCATGGATAAAAGAGATCCAGTGGTGTTTTAATTCTTTATATCCATTCCTTATTTTTAGTTTAGAGGGAGGACACAAATTCTCACAAGCAAGGTAAAGAAGAAAGCTGAAAAGGTTTAAACAATTTATTACACATGCTTCAGCTTTATGTCATGCATGAAAAGTGGCATCCTTATCATGTTGATAAAACTATGTGTAACCTGGAATATGATTTCCATTTTCATAGGTATATTCACACACATGTATTACTGATCTCGTTCTCTTCAGAAGGAGACTGTCTTATTTCTCCTACAGAAAAGGTTCTGTAACACAGCATCTAAGCTCTGCACTACCTCTACACTAAAACACATGCAGGAAAAGTACTACTATTCATGAAAAAAATCTAGCATGCCTTCCTCCTAAAAAAGAAACACAGCACTACAGACTGATCTCCAAATAAAACAAACGGAAGATAGAGTTGCACAAATAAAATAATATTAAATAATGAAATGCAAATTCTAAGAAATTTCAAGATATGCTTGCATAATAACCCTACTTCAGCCACGCACTCTGTTATTTCTAGTTAAAGAAAATAAATATCAAGCTCTATTGAACCATAATTCTTAGCAGGAACCTAATTTTTGTGTCACAGAGAGACTGAAGTTGGTAAGACTAGCATAAGAACCATCAATGCAAACTCTGACTTTCATGGCCAACTACAAACCTTCCCAGTTCTAAACTATTTTTCTTTCCAAGATTTTTAAGGCAGTAAAGCAGTTCTTTTTTCTCAAAGAAATTGTGATGCATGCAAGAGAACACAAAAGAACATTCCACAAGTTTTTACTTTCTATAAACTGTTTTCTGTGGTTTGCTAATAAGTATATCTTCAGGAGTCTGAGCACATTAAATGTCACATTAGTGCTACCATCACTCTGTTCTAAGTGTCCATAAAGACAGTGATGGAAGGAAAGTGAAAGAATGCTTATCCTCCTTTTCCTTGTTCTTGCCTCCCACCTCCCCTCCTAGCTGAGCAGGAGCATTTGCCAAGCTATAGCTATGACTGGCAGAGCATTACAAGGCTCTGTGCAACAGGACCAAATGCAACATACAGCTTAGCACGAAGAAATCCTGCTGCTCATGCGGCATCAGGAACTGAAAGTTCTTGGTTCTGCAATCCATGAACCATTCATTGGCCACTCAAGCAAATAAAAGAGATTTATTGAAAACAGGAGAGACGCCCTGCCAGCGAGCAGACCCAGTGCAATCGGAGATGAGGAGTGCCAACAGTCTAGCACAGAAGTGAAGAATGGGTGTTTGGAGAAGGTATAAACCATGCTTGTGATGTTATTTATAGAGCATGAGTAAGGTAATATTTTTAACTAGGGCCATATTACATATTATATTTAGCTGAATAGCTAAACCTGCCATTTTTATCTCAGACTTAAATATATATTTAATCACTGGGGGTTTCTTTTTGTCTTTGATATTGACCATCTTATTTCATAATTATTTTATGCTCATGGCATGGTAATGATTCTATTAGAGTGCAAGAACAACTTCTCTGGTCATTCCTCTCATATGATGCAACCATTACCACTGAATTAAGGAAAAATGTGGATGTAAACTTTCAGCCAAAAATAACCAGAGTGCTTAACAGATGGATAAAATTTGCCTGAGCAAATCAACTCCCTTGCATTATGAGCTCCTTTGTATTAAAAATATTTCCGTCTTGAGACTAAGTTAAGGAAACATTTCTGAGGCTGACTATACAGCTTTTAAGCTGTGTTGGGTATATAAGGCAGCTGTTTTAACATCTACTTGTGCCACAAATACAACTCTTTCCACTCACAGTAGAGGCTTTGGTGAGCAAATCCCACAGAGGTGTTGAAGACAGATGCAGAAAGCAGCAAGAAATACTTCTCTGTAGGAATAGGTTCCTTAACATGCCACTTATCACTTATCTGCTCCCCCAGTACTATTCCTGTCTCTCACAAGCTCATTTTAAGCAGAATACATTAAAAGGTATGCTGTTCTATCTTAAATCAGGAAAGTTTTGCCCAGCAACCTGTGCTTCTCTCACCCCACTTTTTCTTGTCCCAGCTATCACTCCCTCCCACACACTTCCCTGTCATTTTGAGAGTCTCAAGCCCAACACACAGTTTTGCAGTAGCAGGCTTCCCTACCAAGGGGAAAAGGGGAGGAAAGACTCTAAAAAGCTGCTGCTCAAAGATGGGAAAATACGAGTTTCTATGCCTGGATGGAGGCTCTTCCAGGCTAAAGCTGCCCAGAGTTTGGTAGATCTGTTTTCACACTTCTCTGAACCACCTTGTGCTTCAGAAGTCCCATTAGAAAAACAACTTCATTACTTTTCAGGAATACTGTGCAGATATAAAGCTCACAGACTGAACAAACTCAAACCACCCCAGCCAGGAGGGGCAGGCACGTGCTAAAGTAAGAGCAAGTAGAAGAGTTTCCATGCTGCTGAACATCAGTGTTTTATCAGACATGATGCACAGGTTTCTGGGAAAATCCCTGACCTTCTAAGAGTGCAGAGAATCATCACCCTATTCCTTACACTGCTACTAATCAGGCAAATGACACCAAAGGCTCATTACCCCTCTGTGCCCTTTAAAAAAAAAAAAATTACCTTCCTCTTTGACACACTAGACAAAAACTGCCGGCATGAGGATAAAAACCAGAGTTCTACTCTCCAGTCAGTAGTGATTGAGTGAAGAGGAAGTAAGAAGGACATTTAGCAGCTTCTTTTACAGAAAATGGAAAGATTTCTTTGTTTATGACGCTTGAGCAAAGAATTTCAAGCTTACTTTTTTTTTTAATAAGGAATAAATTTATCATTGATACAATACTCCAAACAAACACCTCTAACTATGCAGCAGGGTAGTACAAAGAAATTCAGCACACAGGCAGAGCTTTTATCCTGGGGACAGCTGGGTCCTTCCCCCACTGCTCCCCCCAGCTTTGTAACCCTCATTAACATCTTTCTGAATCTCAAGTCCCTCTTGCACTAAGCGTGAGCAGCACATATACCATCACTGGAACCACAGCACATTTAGAAAGAGATAGAAAAATGCATCAGCCCACTGAGACCCCTTCCAGAGAACAGCCATTGGCCCCTCCACTTGAGCCAGCGGAGCAAAGAGGGGAGTGGCAGTATCTCAGCCACCTAAATGAACTTCCTGCACACAGCTAACCGAACACCTCAGCACAGCAATAATAAGAACCAGTTACTGCCAGCCTCAGCTGTATTTGAACTGGGGTCAGAAGGTGAAAGATACTACATGCTATTTAAAAGTCTTTCAGCTTCTAAAATTCATAACCAAAGAGTTCCAGAGGAGAAAGAACTGAAGCTGTCAGCTGTTTCCATGTAGCACAGTGCAAAAAACAGACAACTGCTGAGCTATAAAGAACCCCAGAGCTTCACCAAAATTTGCTTCATTGATTAGATGAGACAAGTATCAGATTCAAAACTAGACAGGGGAAAATGCAACAGGCCTAATGAAGTAAGGCTGTTCCTCAGAAGATTAAATAACTCATGCTGAATTTGACTGACTCCCCAGAAAAATATTATTGAATGGATGATATTAAGTGATAGGTTTTGCTCATTAATAGTGAGACAAGGTAGAGAGCTCGCAGTAAGAGAATGAAACATTTCCTATTTCAGCTTTCATTTTATCATACTATTGAGACTCTCTACTTCACAAAAACAATTCTCCCCCACCCCCCCAGAAAAATACCCCAAACTGAATCCTCCCCCACAAAAAACCCCCCAACAAAACTTCAAATAAACAGGTGGTAGGGTTTAGGCTCTGCTATTTTCTTATTCACCCTAATTTACTTATTGTGCTATATCCCAATGGGCAACACAAAAGAAATCTGCACATTTGTATGGGGAGTTCTGCTAGGAAAAGAACAATCAGCTGCAGACATGAAAGGAACTGAGAAGTCAGCAATTTCACAGCCTTTGCCTCACAATATCTGCTGCAACATTCAGATCATATCAAAGCTGTTATCACACACCATTTTCATGGAACTGCAAGACTTAGGGAGAAACAAACATGGCACCAAATCCTGCCATCAAGCAGGGACAGGTACCCTCTGCAGTGCTATTTTCCCAGTGCCTTATGTAGTCATTATTTTTATGCATCCTAAGCACTCAGGTTTCAATGACCTGCTGACATGAAGTGATGACCTCTCTATTTAAAAATCTTGCTAGTGTAACTTCCCAGCTCTTCTCTCCCCTCCCCATCCTACTCCCCCTCCTCTTTGGAAGCCTACCACTGGTCATCAGCCAGAGTTTCCGAGAATAAGTACCAAGACAACTCAGATTCTTCCCACCAAACTTCAAGCATTTCTCTGTGCTTAAGTCTGGGGCTCTGCCATCATAGACACCTAAGAAACCTGAGTTAGTCTTAGGAGACAGCGCTGTCTCTCCCTGCTGACTTCAGAGGGAACCTCTGAAATAAAGAGTAAAGGTCTTACAGACAAGCCATGCACAGTCTTAATCTTGTGCAACTTTTTCTGATCTAGAAACCTGTCTGTCCTCTCTTTGCCTTACAGTTCTCTCTTATATAAAAACCTCTCCTTGGCACTGTATTGCCCAGTCTGAATGTAACTCCTGCATGTAATCTCCTCAAAGTCATACAGAAGAAGTCTATCAACATTGCACCTCCAAGATCTTTATGTATATTTCACAGTACCTCAGTAGCCTTTTTCCCTTACCTTTTAAGAATGCAAAGGCATGGGCTGCTTATGGGACACTTCTCCTAAGATCCCATTTTTTTTCTGATTTTCAATTCAGAGGTTCAGGTGGTTCTTCTCTAGATGTAGGCCAACAAAAGAGGCAAGAGTAGTAGCTCTACAATGCAAGACACTGAAGAAAGAAAACCTGTTTGAAGGAAATAGGACCACCAGCAATTCGTGATTGGAAAATCACCATCTGCTAAATATGGTTTGCTATTATAGACAAACAAATTAACTAAAGGACTGGGCAACTACCTGTAAATACAAGGGGAGGAGAAGGAATAAAGAGATTTTTGGAAGGTAGTAAGAGACAATAAAAAAATAAGACTGAATAAAAAGTCAATACTGGCCATACTTAATGCTATCTCTTCCTAATTCCTATGAGATAAACACAGGTATAAAAATATTAATTACTGTAAACATTCACAAAGTTACTGCATCATCTGAAATCTAACCCAAAACTTGTATATCGTGAGATAATTCTCAAATACTTTCTGAAACATCAGCTTGGTTTCTCCTCACACATTCCCATGCCCCAACCCCTTCAGGACTCAAATCCACTTCAACCCAAGACACAGCCTTGAAGCAAAAGCGTAAAACTTCATAATCTGAATAGATTAAAAAAACCCCCAAAACATTTAGAGAAACAATGCAAGCTCTAGTCTGCACAAGAACTCCTGAAGTTTAGGGTATTTTGCAAGGTAAAAAGACACATAGCAGGAATTTAGACTTCAAAAGCAAGCTTTGAAATCTGGGCTGAAACACCATGTAAAGATGTTTGAGAAAATCAAAGTTTCCTCCAAAGAAATCTGCCATTCTATTCAAAGGCCAAGCAATGACAGAAGCCTCACAATAGTCTCTAGCAGTAATTAAGCAAAAGCTAAGAAACTTTCACTTATTCTAACTTTTTTGTATGTATTTCAGAAACATCTATCATTAAACTACAAGAAGAGCTGTAAGGAGCAACTCATCTCCCAGAAACGTCCAGCACATTCCACATTAGGAAAAAAAAAAAGAAAGAAACAAGTGGAAATAATATATCGAATATGCTTGACTAGCAACTGTTAATCCAGACACCAGCAGCTCATCTCACAGAACTATCACTTGGTAGCAGTTAGCAACCCTGTAAGAGTAAAATGTTACGTTAGCATCCTCTCTCTGGGGCAGCTACATTAAACTGAACCAACCATCCACTTGATCAGCAGAGGTTTTTAAAATAAACACTCTCTGGGGTGCTAAAATATGCTATTTACTCATTGCAGAGATGTACTGCTTCTTCATTCAAATAGACACAGGCATTCTGATCTCCATCCCAGCCTCCTGATGACTTCTACTCTGAATCATTAAGTATGATAAGTAGCAAGCCTTGGCAAGCATCCAAATGTCTATTTCTAAAGCATTAGTACTCAGAAACCGTAACACAAACCTAATCATTGTGCTTCCATGCTTACAAACAAAGCCAAACATCTATTTTCAACACAAAAGGGTCTGCTTCCCTCAGTGCAGCTCTAAAGAGCATGAGAGCAAAATAAATTTCAGTCAAATAATTGCTCTCCACTTCCTATCCACCCCTCCAGTCTCCAAACATCCTCTAACACAGATTCTAAAACAATAAAAAAAACCAGAAACAAATGCCTCATTACATAAACACAAGTTATGTTTGAAAATCTACTTGCCTGGTCACCAATAACGATGAGAAAACATTCCTTGGTGGGGAAAAAAAAAAATCATCTGTCATCACTTTCCACAGCTTTCACTTGAAAGTTTAAAAAAAAAAAAAAAAATAATAATAATAATAATAATAATAATAATAATAAAAGCATAAGTTAAAAGCCTGTGGAGCCACTGCTCCACAGTCTAGTCAGACTAGATCTTGCAGGCAAGCACCTCTGCTGCCCAGGGAAAGGAAGCAGTGGCTACGGCAGTGGCAGCCTAACCCAGCTCGGTGTTCCCTTCCAAGTTAATGTCAACAGGCTACAGACAACTGATGTCTCCAAAGGGCTGATCCTATTTGTATCATATGTCTATAATAAACTGTAAGGGCCTGGAAATGGCTCTCTCCCCTTGATGAGATAGGAAAAGCAGACAAGTAGCTGAGAGGACTATGAATCTCATAGCAAGAACCAAAGAGCAACATAATTCTCAGCAATTTCAAAAGGATTCTTGTCTTTCCTGCCCTCATGCTATGAATGAGCAGCACCTAGGCCCTTGCAAGTCCTAGCTACAAAACTTACTAGTCAAAAAAATAATAATTAAAAAAAAAACCAAAACAAACAAACAAACAAAAAAACCAAAAAACCAGCACAGAAGTGGGACAGGAGGACGAGGACCTCCCCCAAACCCCCAGTTCTTCAGGAGAGACAATCCAAAGAGAAACATCCTCAAAAGTTATCTGCCCTGAATAACAACACAGTAGCTTATTTTTGTAAGTGTGTTCATACACACTCACATGAGCACACAGAGTGGCTATTGACCCCCTTGGCTCTACTTGTAACAGAGGAAACACAGGGCTTGCTTTCACATCACTGCAATTTAAAACAGCACTCACAGGGGGTCAGCAGCAGGTGCAGAGTCACAACTTCCAAACAAACCTTACAACAGACTTGTTTGTCCAGTCCAAGATGAAAACAAACTCTTGCATCTTACCTGAAAAACCTCTCTTTGCAGAGAGGGGCAGCCATGAAAACAAAATAACCAGCTCTTCTTGAATACATTACAGGAGCCAGAAGCTAACAATAAGCAAGTACTTGCACACGAAGCTAAGAAAACAACCCAGCGAGAAGGGCTTCCTTCAGTGCTCAAAATTCATGTCCAAAAAAAATGTGGTGGTTATCATACAAAATACATGCAAGCAATTTCAGTAATCCCAGATTTTTGCTAGATACAAGAGACAACAGACACACTCTCTTGTTAATTATATGAATTAATATATGAATTTAAATGATGGGAGAGAAAGGATCAATTGCCATCTGGAAACAGGGAGAAAGAAAAGGGTACCTGTTCAACCATTTTACAGTGTTCCCACCAAAAAATCATGTAAAACCCAATTCGCTCTGTTATACTTCATCATATGTTCTACAGATTTAGATAAAAGAGCCCTGTACTTAACAAATTAAGAGCTTCCACTTACCGTCACTGGTGATTTGGACATGCGCTACTGATTTCAAAACAGTTTTTACCAGGAATCAGCGAGTAGAGCTAACACAGATGTTAATTAATCTCAGATCCTTTACTAGAGGTAAGGAGGGGAAAAATTAGACAGCCTTTATTTTCCCCACAGAGCATGAAGTGTTGTACTTTCTGTAGGAGTTACATTTGCTACAGAGTCTCTCATTCTAGCAGCCTTCAATGTTTATCATTCCTTATAAGAGCCCAAGCAAAAGCAACCTTCATTCTCCCTAATTTTGTATGAAAATATGAGAACCTCTACAACAACCACCTTTTTCCTCATAACAGTCACAATTCCTTTTGGCTGAGCACTCTGATGGAGAACGGAGTGCTTGCCATTCACTTAGGGTGAACAAGGCTTCAAGAAACTGCATATTCACAAATCCAGTCTAAGAAGCACCACGAGAAACAAGCAATTTGGTTACCTTCTGGACATGAAGGGTTCTAGATGAGGACACATCTAAAAATTGAAGCCTTTTGATGAGACTCTGGAACCCAAACATAACAATAACTCCTGAAGTAAAACTGCACAGAGACTGTGATAGTCAACAATGGTGACGACCCTTGAAAGAAAAGCAGCTGGACCGCTGACTTTGCCTCAATATGCACAGGAGCTCCCTTCTAACACTATCTGCCTTATCTCTTCCACACAGCCAAAACCCCTCCACAACAAAAGGATTTATCAAAAGCATCTTTTTTCCTCTCAGTACTTCTGTGGCTATGACCGCTACAATATCTCAGACTATCATATTCTCTCACACATTTATCTTCAAAGTGTCGTTTGGACAAAAGGGGATTAAACACAGAGAGAATTAACATACAATTTGTTCAATGTCACATGAAGTCTGTCAGGGCAGGGAGCTCAAGCTTCTCTCAACTCCTCAGGCCCAATGGGACATCCCATTTAACCAGCAGACTTGTTCTCTCACAGGTGTATGCACCACACCGCTATATAACCTGAAAGTAAATCAAATAAATGAATCTTTTTAAAAGCTGTAGTAATTCTCCCTCTCATCAGGGACTGAATTAACCCTTTAAATCCCTTGACAAATGACAAAGTTGACAATATGAAAAAGAAGCATGTACACAAATGCGTATATGCAATTCCTGATTCCCAGACTTTGAAAGCAGAAAATACATTCCTGAATAAACAGCATCCAATTTCCCAAATACATTTAGAATATTCTCACAACATATTCACACAATCTTAAGCATTTTTTGCTATGACTTCACTGTACGGAGTGGTTTGGCCAGCCAGCATAACGTAGTCTAGAGGCCACTTAATCTTTTTGAAAAGAAAAGGCTTGAGTTTTATGCCCTCAATTATAAAACGAGGTGCATTCTGGTTCTCCACAGAGTATTTCTTGATAGCGCCATGTGTTAGGCAAAGCTTTGTTAATCTCACCATCAGATGAGCTGTGAGTGAGAAGCAGTCTTTTAACAAAAGCTACTTGGGAAATGAGGCACCTCTTTTGTCTTCCAAAAAAGCTCACTTATACCTTGAGAATTTAGCAACCTAAATCAAAGTCCAAACATATCTTATCTAAAAGAAAATATGTATGGCTTTCACAATAGCAAAATGAGGAAGTCCAAAGACAACAGAAAAGCTAATTAAGAAAGATACAGCTACAGACTTGTAATTTAGGTTCAGACCATCTCTTCTCAAGGCTTTTAGGAAGCAGCTTTTAAACTGACCTTTCAGTTCCCTACAATGTTAATGAATTTGAAAACATAATTAATTCCAACTGCAATGCAACTAAACAATCTGCTGAGAAATCAGACCAAAATCAAAATGCTTTAGAGTACAGAAGAGCTCTCTCTTTTGAGAACAATAAGAAAAAAATCTGTCAATAAGAATGTAACCTGGGCCTTGTAAAAAGCATAGGCATCTCAGAAATGGGTATTGTGTCACCACACAATCAATCTCACCTACGGACCTGACTCTCTTTCCTTGAGTGTGTTTCTCCTACTCACACACCTGAAAGGCCTTCAAAACAGTAAAGAATTCATGATCCATGCACTTACAAAACAAAACTGCATGATAACCCTTTTTGGCCACAAAAAGGCAGCATGATGTCTACCTGCAAAAATAAAGCATGCTAGGTGCTTCTATTTTTTAGAAAAGCTTGCCCTGAAGAATTCTGTCCTCTACATCATTCTAGATATAAAAGAACTGTTAACAGAATTAAAAACCCAACCAATCCCCCTCAAAAAACTCAAAAACCCTACTGTTGTTCCTCCCTTCTACAGCTACAAAACACTGACAGTCACTTTTAATGTTTTCTTTGGATAGTCAGGTTTTCTTTTCTGTCCTTCTCTTAATAGGTTAACAGGAAAAAAAATCAGACAGGCCAGGAAAAAAACAAAACCAAAACACACAAACAACAACAAAAAAAAAAATCCAACCACAACACCCTACTGAAATAAAGCCAATTCATACTACCTTGATTTAAATAAAAAGTTTCCCTTGCTGTTCAGTTTTAAATACTTTGAAGATTTTTGTAACAGCCTCCCCAAATACTCAGATTTCTTTCTGCTTCTATTATGGTCATATTCTCTGATGTGCCCAAAATAAACATACTTGTTGTTGTGACAACTTTAAGGCTACCAAGCCCATCTGGCCAAACTACCTGAGAACTTGAACTTGAACATGAGCAGTGTCATGAAGATTGAGAGCAACATAGCAATTGTTGGAGGAACACAAGTGGACACTTAAGACTTTTGTCTTGCATAGGAAACCACAACACAGGCAACTTTCACATGCAATCAAAGCAGTGTACTTGTTGGCAGGCTCCTGGCAATTTCAACAGGGGAAATGCTTTAATTGACATGGACAAGTTTGCACAGCAAGTACTGAAGATCCAAAGGTTTTATTTCTTTATTGGCTGTTAGAGGGCTGCTACCAGCCCTTGGAAATTCTTATTTCTGTAATTTGAAGCACATATATATCACAAGTGAAAGCAGGGAAGAATAAAGCAATGCAAAACCTCTGCAGTTGCAGGGGAATGGAGTCCCTAGTGCATTCCCCAAAAGCCACCAGGCTGTCCAAGATTTACGATTTGTGTCTTACTCATCTATGGGAAGACTCTTCTCACTTCCTCCCACTGCTGGAGTTGGTTTTCGATTAGTGAGCCAGGATTACCTTGGCAGAACCAACAAGCAAGACCTCATTTGTGCAAATCCTAATACCACAGCTCATTACTGGAAAGCCTGGCAGTGTTTAAACCTTCCTGTTTTTCGGAGCTCATAGATGATCCAGGAGTGGTATGCACCCTCATATAGCAAATTCAAGCCTACGGGTAAGAGATGTGCTTTTCAGTATCTTCCACAGATTCTTTAGAAATAACCCACCAATGTCTACGCCCTCCTCAATAATTTCATGCTGAAAAACAGGGCTCTAGATCCCTTCCTGATGGGATGACTACAGTGTGAAACTTGAGCCTTGTCATTGTGAGCCACAGCCAGAACAGACAGCAGAAACCATTAGCTTTCCACAGACCTTTCTGTACTCTGAATTATTATAAACTTGAAGTCAGAACAGGACAAATAACGAAACACAGCCTCATATCTACTACTTTACTCTCACTTGCTCTGGATGACTCTGGTTTAAAGGAGAAGAGCTGCTGACGCAAAGTGGAAATACTGAATACAGCTATTGTCTACCCTACAAACTGACATAATATTTTTCCAAGATTCTCTCCAATCAGTATGGCAACCAAACAAAAAGGGAGGTATGTATGGACAAGACACCAGAGAGGCTGGCCTGGGAGAGAACAAAAAAATTACTAATACTCTGAATATTCTGAAAACACACTCATCCTCCCCACCTCCAAAGGGAAGTTAATAGAACTAGTAAACTTTCACACTTCATTCCTTTGAAAATAAATGTACACCTCTTCCACAGCATATGATGCAGGCCTAAGGAAAAAAAAGAAAGTTTTTCAATCCCAGTGTTTTCACACTGTCTTGATTTTCTTTTATGCACACACCTGCCTGACGCAGGTGTGATTTCTATCCTGACTACTATTGAAGTTTTGTGTTGTTAATCAGGAACTTCCTTTCAAGTTCTGAGGTAAAAAAATTCAAGCATTTCCTCCACAGTAACATAACTAAACATGAGCAATGCACTGAAACTTGCAAACGCAAATAAAAACCCTGAAGTCAGATAAGATGACCCCTCCCCACACTATGGGGGGAACAAAACAGTTGAACACAGAAATCAATACTCCCTTTAGGCTACTCCTGCTTGGTTTTTTTAGATTTAAATACGAGGGCAACTACAAAATTCACACAATGCAAACATGGTTTACAAACCAACTGCTCATTTTTGTTTGGAGATATAAATTTTAACACCATAAATTGTGGGTTGGAAGGACCACAGGGAAGGAGTTGCTTGTACACTGGATCTGTGGCTCCAGGGGGAAAAAAGTTTAATTTTTTTTTAACGTCATGAAACTTCAACTGCTATATAAAACACACATTTACATGTAGGGCTTTGGTAGTTAGCAGGACTGGATGTCCAATACCTATTGCTCCAAGCAGTTCTGTTAGCTCCCTGGAAGACAAAAAGCCTTTTAGTTACAAAAAAAAAGAAAAAAAAAATTCCTAATTTGCAAGCCTTCCCAGCTGGATACCTCAAGGAGTATGCACCACTCTTGTAAAACTTACACGCAGTTAAAACAATTTAAAAATAAAATGTTTAGCAGTGACACCCACATGGATCAAGTTTGACAACCCAAATGAAACTGTAGACCAAGGAAGTATAAAGTAACTTTATAAAGTTGCATGTGAACAGACACCTTAGTATCCAAAGCATATTCCACTTGTCCACTGAGGCAGCAGCACAGCTTGCTGTTGGGTACTAGGACTCCAGCCACAGGGACCCTCCTTCCCTCTCAGCCACTGGCCTGGTGCAGGATGTTAGGCAAGTCTGTATCTCCTTAACATCCCTGGTCACTCAGGCATAGAAAGGAAATTCCCACACTAATTCATGTAACAAGTGCTGAAGTTCATTAACAGAGATTAATAGATCTGTCTTCTTTCTCCTGCGAGAATCCTACACTTCAAAAGGACCCCAAAACATTTTCAGTAAGACTGCACCACATCCCCAGAGGCTCATCCCATTCAGGCACACACAACAAAGGCTTTTCTGCACTTGCTGAACACCTCAGAAAAATTATCATGACCTAGTCTCCTAGATGCAGTGGTTTCCAAGCCTTTTATCTGCAGGCCTCAGAAGATTTTCCAGCAGACATGCAACTACTGGCTAGAGTGGTTAGGGTAGTAAATCCTAGTTTTATTTCCCCCATCCCTCAAAAGCAGACAAAAGGCCACAAAGGGAGAAGCTGAGTAACCCTGTGTTTCTTGCAGTCTATTCCTACCCAAGCTAAGCAACGTTTATCCTTGATGAAGATTAAAATTTTTAAAATTGAATAAAACTTTCCTCTGGAAACCAGAGATTGTGTTTAATTCCATTAAGATACCAACCAAATGTAAAAAAAATCTTCTACCAGAGTGAGCTGGGCCTGTTTAGTCTAGAGACGTGAAGACTGAGAGGGGATCTCATTAATGCATAGAAATATCTCAAAGGTGGCTGCCAAGAGGATGGGGCCAGACTCTTATCAGTGGTGCCCAGTGACAGAACAAGGAGCAGTGGCCATAAACTAAAACACAAGAAGTTCCACCTCACCATGAGGAAAAACTTCTTTAGGTTGAGAGTGGCAGAGCACTGGAACAGGCTGCCCAGGAAGGGTGTAGAGTCTCCCTGTCTGGAGACATTCAAAACCCACCTGGATACATTCCTGTGTTGACCTGCTCAGGGTGACCCTGCCTTGGAAGTGGAGGTGGACTAGATGATCTCCAGAGGTGCCTTCCAACCCTAGTAATTCTGTGATTCTCTGGTGGAAAATTTGTCAGTTTCCTCTCCAGTGGAGGAATTTCTTCCTAATTGTTAATAATAAAGGAAAAGACAAAAGTCATTAAAACTCAAGCCAGAACTGCTGTTGTGTTTGCAAAGTAATATCCAAAGCATTTCTTCTTCTCCTGTTTTCACTTGAATTTTCACTGACTTTTTACAGGAGAATCACAGAATAACATTATCTGGAAGCGACTTCTGTTCTCCTGGTCCTATTTCCCCAACGAAACAGGGACAAATTGACTTGGGTTGCTCGGGGGAGCAACCTGACTCCATCTAACTTCTGGATATCGGCAAGGACATCCCAATCTCCCTGGGTAGCCTGTTCCAACATCTGACTCCTCTCACATTGAATTTTTTTTCCTGGTATCTCATTGGAATTTCCCTTGTTGCAACTTGTGTTTGCTGTCCCTTGTCCTACTGCTTCTCCATACTCTCTCACCAGTTAATTGAAGATGTGGGATAGTTTTCCTATAAAGAAAAGCAACACACACACACACACAGAGCTGTATTCTCAAGATGTTCATAAAATATGTACACACAGAAAAGGATTTGCAGCTTATTTTTTGGAAATACATGAACTGTATTTTTGTTTGACACCTAACATTGTCTCTTATGGCTCGTCCTTCTGCAGCATGTACCACGAAAGACTTACCTTCACAGACAAGTAAAGCAGAGCAGCTAGCGTGATAAAAACTTGCACTGCAAATTATTCTGTAGTAATCCTCCTATATTGAGAAACACTTGGTTTTTGTTCTCTATTTCATATCATAGAATCACTGAATGGAACTCAATGGTCTTTAAATTCCTTCCAATCTAAACCAATCTCCCTGCCATGGGCAGGGAACACTTTCCACTAGACCAGGTTGCTCAAAGCCCCATCCAGCCTGGCCTTGAACAATACCAGGGATGGGGCATCTACAGCTTCTCTTGGTAACTTGTTACAGTGCCTCACCACTTTCACAGAGGAGAATTTCTTCCTAATAGCTAAACTAAATCCATCTTCTTTCAGTTCAAAGTCATTCCCCCTTGTCCTGCCAACACCTGAGCTAGTCCTGCCAGTCTAAGGTACTACCCGACCTCATGATAAACTTTTGCACACAACTTCTCAATTAAGCAGGGAAGCAACATTCAGCAACGTGGAAACTGGCTACAAAGAAAAACCACGTGAAAACTTGTGGTCAGCATGAGGATAAGAACTGCAGGCCACAGCGTGGGGCTTGTACCCACTCCACCGGGGCACCTCCTTCGGGGCTGAGCAGGCAACCAGGCTGGCAAAACACCAGAGCGAGCTCGAGTGTTTGAGCGCTGCTGCACTGAGCCTGCCTAGCACACCCTTCTCTCCAGACGCAAACCTGCTGCACAAGGACGGATGCTTGGTTAACAAAGTGCACCTGGGGTTTTTGGATTGGTTTGTTCCGTTGTGGTTTTTGTTGGTTTTTTTTTTTTTTCCCTACAACAGCATCTTCTGCTGCGGGCCATCCGTACCCCGCTCCTCTCCCCGGGGCACAGCACGGGGCCGGGAGGCGCTGACAGCTCAGGGCGGCAGCGCCAGAGCTCCCCCGGTGCGCGACCCGCGGGCAGCGAGCGCTGCCCTCCGCTCCGCTCCGCTCCGCCTCGGACCGACCCGGCGGCCAGAGGAGCCGGCACACCGCGCTCTGCCACGGTCACCGGGCACACAAAGAGCCGCCCCGAGGTGCAGAGTGGTCTCGGGTCTGAGAAAGTCTCGAAGGGACTCTGCTTTCGCCAGCATGAGCTTGTGGCGAGGCGCGCCCCCACGCTCGGCTCTCGGGGCCGGTCCCACTCCGGTGTCAGCGCTCACAGCCCCGCGTCCCGACCGCCCTTCCCCGCCCGGCAGCCCCGGCCTCGGGCCGCCCCAGCCCCGCTGCCCCGCGGCCGTGTCCCCGGCGCGGGGGGAGGCCCCAGCCTGGCCGCCACGGGGGGTGAAGGAGAGCCGCAACAAGTCCCCGCCACCGCCGGCCGCCCTTACCCAGATAGTGCCGCAGGTCCAGCAGAAAGTGCGGGGGGCCCCCGTTGAGCTGGTAGAAGAGGGAGCCCAAACAGAAGAGCAGCAGGGCGGCCATGCAGAAGCCGTAGTCGCGCAGCGAGAGGAAAGGCAGCAGCGAGAGGGGCCGCCGCCTCTTCAAGCCCCCGCCCTGGCCCGGGCCCCCTCCCGCCGCCGCCGCCGCGGGGGGCCGGGGCGCCGGGCATTCCCCGCCGCCGTGCTGCTGCTTCTTCTTCATCCTCCCCTTCGCCGCCGCCGGCTCACGCAGCCCGCCGGGCGAAGCGCATCCTCCATCCGCCTGCCCGGCTCCGGCTGCCCGCGGCGGGGAAAGTTCCCGGGCGCTCAGACGATCCGTCCCGTCCCCATCGCCGGCTGTCCCCGGCTCCGCGGCAGGCGAGAGTCCCCGGCGCTCCTGCGGCGGCGGCTGCTGCTGCTGCTACGGAGCGCCGCTAAGGGGAGGGGAAGGAGGTGGTCACCATCCCGCTCCCTGGGGCTCCTCTCCTCCTCCGCCGTTCTCCTTCCCTCTCTCCGCTCGGCCTCTCGCCCCGGTGTCAAGTTACAGCCAGCGCTCCGCCGCCGGCCGCCTGCAACTCGCGGCCGACTTGTGCGCGCCGCCCGGCCCCGCCGCCCCCGGCCCGGCCCAGGGGCCCACCCCGGCCCGCCCCGGCCCGCCCCGGCCTCCGGTCCCGCCATGCGCCCGCCGCCTCAGCGCCAGCGACCCCTGCGGGCGCCGCCGGCCAGGCCCCGCCGGCACGGCACAGCACAGTACAGTAAAGCACAGCACAGCACAGCACAGCACACCTGCCCCGGCCCGGCCCGGCCCGGTCCGGCCCCGCCCCGCCGGCACAGCACACCTGCCCCGGCCCGGCCCGGCCCCTCCGGCACAGCACACCTGCCCCGGCCCGGCCCGGCCCCTCCGGCACAGCACACCTGCCCCGGCCCGGCCTGGCTCGGCCCCTCCGGCACAGCACACCTGCCCCGGCCCGGCCCGGCCCCTCCGGCACAGCACACCTGCCCCGGCCCGGCCCGGCCCCTCCGGCACAGCACACCTGCCCCGGCCCGGCCCGGCCCGGCCCCTCCGGCACAGCACACCTGCCCCGGCCCGGCCCGGCCCCGCCCCGCCGGCACAGCACAGCACAGCACACCTGTCCCGGCCCGGCGCGCTCGGGCATCGCGGGGTGCGCAGGGAGGCTAAAGCGGCGTGGCGGGCCGCTGCCTTTATAGCTGTGTAACGCCGTTCGTGGGGGAAGAGAGGGACCGCTCTTCCCCCTGCATTTCTGCTGGTGTGATTAAAGCAGAGCTGCTGTCTGCTGGGGACAAGGCTTTAGACGAGGACGGAAATTACAAAATTAAAATTGCACACGCAACCTTAATTTGACCCCCCGTACATATGTCTTATGATACAGCCTCTAATTACTCGATCATGCTGTTTTTCCTAGACAGCCGCTTCCAGCCATGTGACTGGCGGGTGAACGGCATTCGCTCGGCACTGAGCTGTGTAATAACTTCATCCTCTTTGTATAACATATGTCCCCAATGTGTCCTGATGGCTTATTTGGAGCTATTCTTGTTCTTGGGCATTGTCTGATTTAGAAATATATTTCATTCCCCCGCACAGCTGCGTTGCCAGCTCAGCAGTGGAGGGAGGAGAGCTTGGGGTGGTAATGCTGCTTCACCATTTTATTTTATGGACTGGGCTGGAAGCGGGGGGATTTCCCAAGATCCTGCTCATGGCGTCACAAGAGACTCTTCATTTCTAAGAAACAGAAAAATTCTGTTCACTGTGGTTTGTAAGAAAAATCGGTGATCGTGACCCAAGTGCAATTCTCCATGTCAGAAATTAAAAAGCAATCACACTTTTCCTTTTTAGGATTAAAAAGAAAGTATTCCAGTTTAGGGGACCTGACTCATAATCTTTGCACACTCGCAGCTGGAAATTTTGCTCAGGAGACTGCATTCAGATGTTTTTGCTGTTTACCCTGAAAGGCTTGCGTAAATGCTACCTACACTACTGGCTTGGGGTTTTTTGTTGGCAACCAGCAGCAAAGAGTAAGATATGGAAATTAATCTTGCTGGTATGGATAAGAGCCCAAAGACAGAGTCTAACAATAAAGAACCATTCCCATTGCATTCCTTGATAAAAATACTCACATACTGCCTGAAAAAACAGACCTTCTTAGTTTAGAGAGGAATCTCCTGGTTTTAGTTACACAGTTCTACTATATCAATGCACAGATCCTCTGCAATCTTATATGAAACCTGTAGCAAAGGCAAAGTTAGGTATGACATATCATTTCTGAAAAAGAGAAAGTAACAGGATACAAAAAATAAGTCAACTTCAGGCTAAACCTTTAGGGCTCCAGTTCACTTAAAACAGAAATAGCCAAAACCTTTCACCAGATAAACTTGTAATTCTAATTGCATGGCTAAGCTAGCACTTCTTAATTCTCGTGGATGTTGATTTGAAACACTTAGGAAGTACTGGGGGATTACTTACCATGCTCTGATTCCATGAATGTTTTAATGTTTTCTATTCTTTTGAATACTTCAATATCTACTGTCTTGTTTGGATGACGACAAGATTTGGATTTGGTTAATAGTGCTAGTTGCTGTTGCAGATGAAAAACAGATAAGGACTTACACTGACTGTTTGAGAAAAATGGATGCTTTGATGAGAAGACAGACAACACCTGTAAGGTGAATCAATAAATCCTTATTTTTCTGGTTGCGAAGAATGTCTTTGATCTCTAGGCAGAGATTTAAAGAAAAAAAAGGAAAAACAGACCAAATCAATGGAGCAAAAATTAAGTGGGAAGGCTGTACTGTGGACAGTTCTTACCATATTTCTAAGCATCAACAGGTTAAAAGAAATCTCTTGGAAGGAAGAAGAAATAGAAATCTTTGTTGTTGAAACATATGCATAAATGCATAAATTAGCTGTAAAATTATTTACTTTCATATATATGAATGATCACACCTATTATTACGATGCCTAACTAGGTCACTGTGCAGGAAAATAAATGCAATTTACTTTGCGCTGTAGCTTGATACAATGCAAATGTTTTCCTATTTTTAGTTCCCGTTACTCATCTGCTTTAACAAAACCATGATTTTGCATGCACAGCATAAAGCAGTTAAAATATGTATATATCTCCTTAAATTATTACGTTCCGTTCACACAAAACCCCCCAAAGAATCCAAAACACAAGCTCAATATTAAAGGAACATTATGGTTTAAAGCCAAGTGTTGACTCTTTAGGATAAGGCAAAGGTAAGAGTTTTCAGACAAATTTGTTTTGACTTGTAGAGGGTATGACTTACAATTTAGTCTTTAATTGTGTGATGATATTGTTTTGCTCAGAGGACCACTGCCTTCTACAGTGCATGGGACAGACACCGTTCGCTGAATGTGCAGCCTTTCAGTTTACGTTTAATCTCTTTGTTCAGCATATGTCCTCGGGCTTTGTTTAAAGCTGTTTAATCCTGCTTGTAATGTGGAATTACTGACATTGTAGCAGGCTTTTCTACAGCATTCATTGTTACAGTACCTTCAAAATATAATGAATGCTTATGAATTACGTCCATGAGATGTAGGGAACATCAACCTTTTTCTTATTGGGAATTGAGACAGAGAGATTAAGGTTAAATTTGCCTATTAATTTTGGTTGCCAGCCTTGAGATGACTGGGGTTTGCCTTGGTGAAATAGTTAGCATGACACAGTGCTTTGTATGTTTGAAGCAGAGCACCCTTTGACTTCAGATGCAGCTGTGAATGCTAACTACTTCTACAAATCAGACCCCAGGCTCTCAAACCAAACACCAAGCATAAAAAGAGCACTCGGTGGCCACCTGTAGTTCAAGTAATGCGCCTGACATCATGTAGGAGTGCTCTGGTGCGAGCAGACACAGAATCAATCATTTTCAGACTGGTATTCACTGCAGCAGTCCTCATCCTCTGCTTGCCCTGACCTTGTGTCGCTATTTTTCCTCCTCTTCTAGATCTAGTCTCAGCTCCAAGATCTTTGTGCAAATCTGTTTTCTTCCATGACCTCATCCAGACTAGGTCCAGCTTTTGCTCAGACTGAATCCCCCTCCTGGCTGCAATAGTTCCAGCAAGAAGGACATTGAGCACAGAGGCACTTTCTCCAGGGCTGCAAGAGGATGCTTCTCAGTACAGAGGAACAGAAAATATAGCTGCCTAAAACTTCCAATTGAGTCCACAATGGTACTGTGCTAGATTTTCCTGCACTGAATCATAATTCCAACTGCATGGATTCAGAAACAAGTTCAACGAGCAAGATAAAGACCACAAGGAGGTTGTGTGTCTGGCAATTCTTGGCAAAGAGACTCATTTGGCCAGATCAGCATGGGTTACTTACCAGCTGGTCAGTTCTGCTAGGCAAAACGTATTTTTCTCACTCCTAGGAACATCTGAACACCATTTTTCTTTCCTAAGTAAATTCTTGAAATAAATTCTCATTAAGCCAGATTTCTCAGCTGTTATATTTCAGAGCTGACAGTTTGCAAAGGTATAAATAGCTAGAAGGGGATAAGATACATACTGGGCCCTAGTTTCCACAAGACAGGAAGGACAGAAGAAATCTAGGTACAAGGTTTCACTGAGTAAAGGTACACTGGTATAACAGAATGACGTAATGTAATGTCACGGGAAGCACCCACGACAGATCTCAGCTTTCAATTCCTCCAGCACTCTCTGCAACTCAGAATGGGTTCAGAGTATAACAGAGTAATTGATGGCAACTATGCAGGCCTTATTTTGCTTTATTCAGCAACAGTGGATAATTTGATGAAGAGAAATAAGGATGCACCATACTCTTTCATTTCATACATATAGAATTCATTCAAGTTTCATCTGCCTTGGCTGAACTGGAATTGCAGCTCCGTGTTGGTGGTATTCATTTCTGTCCTTTGTGGAAGGTTCAGGAATATATATGCCTGTGAAAAATATGATAGTAAATATCTGAAGACAGGGAAATGAGCTTGTGTGCCAGATGGATACAACTTAGTGACACTCTGATGGAGCAGGTTCCCTGTGGAAGAGAAATTTATAATTTGTAATTGAAATGGTACTTGGAATTACCTTAGCACGTTCTATCAATATTACTTGGAGTGTGATGGATTTATCAAAAGAAATTTATATTAATCCCTTGGTATGGCTGCCTATCTCCATCCAGCAAAGTGCTACTTGCAGGGCCATCTTAACTCCTGCTACCATTGTTTTTTATTTGTTTGGCCAATTTTCTCAGAAAATGGGTAACAAGAGAATTCAGCCAGATTACTTTCCTTTTTAGTCAGCATGCATATCATTCAGAAGGGGCAATTGAAGCTAGATATAAAAGAGGATGTTGTATAATACATAGTCTTGATGATCAATCCTTTCCTCTTATAAATATCCACTCAAAACGACCCAACTGTGTTCCCTTTGTCTTTGTGTCCTCTTTGTATTGATTTTTGAGTAGCAGTCTAATTCCTGCATTTGTCTGCAGAAACGAGTAATAGAAAGGCAGAGGCTTCAATGTGTAAACATGACTTTTCACACAACAGACCCATTAAAAGCCACAATTGTTTAGACAGTTAACAGAGTAACAACATATGATGGACTGGACAGATTTAGACACATAAAGATGGAGACAGTCACATGGGGAAAACACAATACTGGTGCCAATTAGGCACCAATTAAAGAAGATAGTTAGGCACTAATGTCTAAATCCAGGAGATACAAAATATGTCAGAAACACACATCTACCTCCAAAATAGTTGGTGCATGCATGCAACCCCATGCAGTGTTACAGCACTGCAACACCTGAGAGCAGCAGCACCAACAGGTTATCCCAGGGCTCTCAGCAGGATTACCCAAAGTGGGCAGGGAGCCTTCCTGGCACTGATATACCTCAGCCAATTTGAGAGACATTTTATGGCTTCCCGTAGAGCACCACATTCTGTAGTGCTTTTTCATAGGAAAAAGCTTCAGGGAGAAGTAAGCTAATACACCAAGAAGATGGAAGTGTTGGTGTTGGAGCTGGGAGCACTATGGGAGGATGAAGCAGCTACCTAGTCTAGTCTGTATGGAACCCCAATCCAGGTGTCTAAAACTACTCCTAAAATTAATATTCTAACTCCTAATATTATACTAAGAGTTGTATCACCACTGCTGTCTTATAAAATAAGGCAGACCCAAAACCAAAGTCTCTCTTTCTCACAATGTAGGGCTCCAACCAGTGTGAGATGACTCTCCAACTTCTTTGGTTTTCGGGTTTTGGGGTTAGGGGCAGGGAGTGAAAGGAGAAGGAAAGTGAAAAGGCAAAGTGAAGTTAAAAAAAGAAGCGGGAAGCAAGTTCATATGAGGGACTGGAAAAGAGAGGTTCACCAAAGGTGAAGAGAGAGATCCTACACCTAGTGTGGTGTGCAAGGTGAAGGGGTGATTTGTACTTACAGAGAAGAAGAAGGAAATTCTTTCCTAGTGGGATGGGAAAACAGCAGCTGATGTGGCGCCTTTAATGCTTAGCAGTCTCGGACTCCAGATAGGATTTTTAAAGGCAGCTGTCTGAACAACGGGGGTAAATCCCTCAGTAAATTTGGTCCTATGTTTTTTCAGCTCATCTCAGACCTTATACGTGAAAAAAGTCACAAGCTGAGAGTTATTTTACTGAATTATTCATAGACAGATTGGATGTAATCAAAGTATTTCAGAAAAACTGTTTGTTCACATATCAAGAAGTCATCAAATGTCAAGCTCTGTAGCACGGATCCCTTGCTTGGGAAAGTGGTATTAACCAAAAATAGAGTTATGCGTGGGCTGCTTTTGTATAATCTGCCACAGGGATGTCATTACATATGTCATGTCAAATTTTGGAAAAAAACAGTCTACAAAAAAGACTTACACAGAAGACAGAGTTTACTCTAAAGCCTGTGAATTAGGCTTATTCATCTTCTAACCTCCCACAAGAGTGGTGGCCGAACAGTGCCTGTGTTGCATGAAACTGTCTTTGCTCCTCCTTCAGTTGCCAATCTCCTGCTGCCCCCAGCCCCAAACCAGAAGTACCCCATGTTTCAGTGGGTACAAGCTTTCCTCAGGAGCCACAGTGAAGGGGATGTCCCTCAGCGCTGTTTGCATTTGCTGCATAGGTGACTTGGTCTTCCAGGCACTCAGTGCTATCAGCAAGCTTTTGACTGCAGAGTGGTGAGACCTGGCTGAGAACTGAAATGGAAGGTCAAAATTTAAAAACACCAGGCCAACAGAGTATCATACCAATTGCTAGGACAATATTTGATAATCCTCCCCTCAAATGAGGGACTGCTAAACAATGGTGAAGACACTGTCCTGTACGCAAGCACGCACACACATATATGAGGTACCTATAGGTGCGAAATGCTGACTTAGACTAGTTCAGGCAGCTTATTGCAACAGCTCAGAGAGATCTTTTTCTTACTTAGTTTTTTGACTCATTTCACAAACAGTTGCATATAGAATCTTGGGTTCCCATCCCTTCCTTGACACATGCACAGATAAACCTGAAATTTTTAAGTTGTATGTAAAGTTTCATTTTGATTCTATACAGTCAGATTAAGAGTTTTATTTGGTATCAGCTTGTAGAATAACTGTGGGAAATATGGAGCTTACTAATTTTTTAATTCAGTAAGAATAGCTCTCAAGTAATTCATTCTTGTTACTCTTGCAGTTTCGTGTTGTCATTAAAATGTGAAATATGCAAAGCAGCAAGATCTGCATATCATAAAATATTTCCTTCCACTTTTAAATTAGATTCTTTGGCAACAGTACTTCTGGAATGCAGTATGCATTTCTTTTAAAACTATACGAAGTACATCTGGAAGATAACGCTTATGAAAATGCCTGTTGAAAAAGTATACTATATAAATAAAATATTTAGGCCCTCTAAAGTAGAGCAATAAAATCTATAAAGTGAATATAAAAAGATACAATGCAATTAACATAGTCATGAATGTTTACACAGAAATAGCAGCCAAGCATTTGCAAGAGGAGAAAGAATGTAATTCATTTATAATGAATCAAGGCAAATAAATCAAAGTCTCTTTGCTCAATTTATTGAGTCCTATTCAACATCAGAACTTCCTCTGAACGAATTTGATTTTTGTTCAGTCTTTGTCCAGAGCCATATGACTGGAGCAAAACTACGAATTGCTTTAAGCACTCCCAGATGCTGGAGTTGTCAGTCTTAGATCATACCGCTTCCAATTCTTGTGGAAAAAGAAAGCATATATTCTCATTTTATTGGGCCTTCATCTGACTGATTTCCTGATTTAGAGACTTGAGTTTAAAAAAACAGAGTAACAATTATGAACAACTGGTCTGATTTCTGTTGCTTGATGAAATAAAAAAAGTCACTCTGTTGTTGCTGCGGGTATTTTGTTGGCACTGTGTTTTACTTCCCTGTCTCATGCTGCAGCAGTCTTAGTTTCAGTGGGACTGCACGTGTGCTGCTGATTGAGCTAAGCCAGACTCCAACATCACACCTTGTAAAGGCAGCTCCGATTGCCCTAATGGGAGGCTCTTTCAAAAGATGTCACTTTTTTTTCCCTTTCTTTTTATCTCCAATTAACACAAGCAGGCTCACCCATATGTCATTTGCATTTACAGGAACAGTACACTGTGTCTCTTGAAGATCTGCTTAAAGTGTCGCTTTTTCATATTCACAGCATAAATCAAAAAGGCTATATATGTTTGTAACTTTATGAAAAATGCTAAGTCACTGTAAAAGAAAGATCATATTGCCTTCTCCTTGGCCTTGCCTTTTTATTTCATGGCATTTATCCATGGACAGCAGGCTGTTTCAAGGACTGTGTGTGACAGTCCCTGCTTGCACCCTCAGATGAATTACAGACCTCTTACATTTGTAGTCTTATGTTGGCTGAAGGATGGGAGATGACAGATGTGCATCTGGGTAGGAAATCTCACCCTGAATTGCATAATGGAATCTCCCAAATACATATGGAGATTATATGGTATGTAAATCCCCCTTTCCTTCAGGTCAGATAACCAGAAAAGGGTGGCAGGACAAGGATGTTACTCCAAAATCTGCATATTGCACCAGCTGCATCTCCACTCTTCTGGATTTCAGCCTGTGTTCCTTGTGCCAAGCACAACGTGATGAAGAATTATTCTTGCTGCAATCATCTGTGTCTGATCCCAGGTCAGGAAAAAACTACAGCACTGTGCTACACGTGTATGAAATGCAAGTGCTGTGGAAGAAATTATGATACGGGGTCAAAAGTGTGATTCTCCCACCGAATTCAAAGATTTGATTTGCTTATTTCTGTAAGAGTAAAATTTTTCTTCAAAATTATATTTTAATAGTTACTTTAATTGTTACTGGCTTGAGTGTTCTATCATAAGCATCCATACAGTTATGGATCCTATGGCAGTCAGAGGATAAATTGCACCTTTTATCTTCATTCGAGCTCCCTTTCCAAATGACAGCCTTGTACCTCTAACTGTTCTCAAGGGGGAAAGCTAAAATTTTCCCACTTTGCATAACTGCATGTACTGCTCACACAAGTGACCAAAATGTCTCTGTCTTCTCTAACATACAAATGTGGTATGTTTGTTCAAGCCGGGGGAAATAGGTGCAAAGCTGAACACTGATGTCTTGAAAATTCTTCTCCTTTTAACCAGAAATATAAATATTAGGTGGAAATGGATCATGATTAGACCAAGCTCTCAGACAAAACCAAAGGAGAATGCTTGTTGCAAGGATGAGATACTGTTTTGTAAAAATAGGGCAGTCAAAAGCTGGGTTGGTTTTGTTTTGTTTTTTAAATTCCTGATGCTTTAAATCTAAGCTTCAGAAATGTAGAAATGGCTTCATTTTTAGCCTTTGGACTTCCCCCAGACATGATCCCTCACAAGGACAAGTGACTGTGTATTGTATATGTATACAATGGACTAACTGTTAGACTAATGGGGGGCTGCAGGAGGTTTCTGTGGCCCCTTCATTAAACTAATGACAAACATTCATCTTTTATTACAGAGGATACATTCTCTTCTATATCCCTTTTGCAACTCACTGTATTTTCTCTTTTTTGCAAAGGCTTTTCAGTTGTTTTCTCTGAATTCTTAAGGGATTATATGATGAAGACTCTTATTACTTATTAATTACTAATCAAATTTTCTGATACTAATAAGCAGCTGAAGTTCATGCAACTGCACCTCATCCTATGCTATAGCTGAGGCATTTCAGCTTCTCTAAGCTTGTGAACATGGAAGTCTAAATCTATTTATATATGATTTACTGTTGGGCCAGAGCCACAACTCACCTGAAGACAGTCCCACATATTTACTCTATCTCAACTGGATGGATGTTCCTTCCAGTGGGATGCCTCTACTACTCACCCTGGCTCTGTTTTAAAGGTATTTTCCATTGAATAGATGGAATATAAATAAGAAACTGAAACTAGAAGGGGGTGATGATAGTAATTTTACGTAAGTTTCACAGCTGGGAAAATTCTGAGAAGCCAAAAAATCAATATAATTTCAGAAGACTTGGGATAACAGTGCTTAATGGTGGGAGTTATTAAATGGGGAATGGTGAAGGCACATGAGTATCCCACGTGCTGTTTTTCTGCATAGCTCAAGACTTTTGTGTATTAAAGCAGGGCTTGAAGATCCCAAAGAAGTTTGGCAAGGCGACTGTGAAACATTTTATAACATTTACATCATTGTCTTATGTTTTTCAAGGGAAATTACTCATAGTGTGATTTCTACAGTGAGTAGAAATCTACTCCCTCCTGCAGCACTGCACGCTAACCTAGAGAGAGGAAAGATTAGCTGATGATAGCAAGGTGAGAATTCTCAAAGGTTGTCCTGTGTCTCCAAATTTAAACTCTAACTGTCCTTTACTGAGTGAATATGAAAACATGTTAATGCTTTGGGGATGTCTGTGGTGAAAAGTTGAGATGAAATGCTAAACTTACTGTGTACAACTCAGTTCTTTGCTCCAGAGAGGCTGACAGATGTTTGCACCCTGAGCATGCTTTGTAGTGTAGGATATGCAAATGACTGAGGATAGGAGAGTATTTTAAGAAATTACAAATGTGTCACGTAGAAAACGCGTGCAATTTTTGCAAAAGCCAGCCACAGAAAATCTGACACTGTCCCCAACACTTACACGTTGAAAGGAGTAATCACATACCTGCTTTGGCAGTGCATCCAGCTAGAAGGAGTTTTAAAAGAAGTTGCTTCAGGGACTGCAGGGCTTCAAAGAAAAGTTTTTGAGAAAGTTAAGACTCAAAAAACATCAGAAGTCTTGAAGTGTGCAGAACATAGCTGTAATAACAACAGAATGGGATGAGCTGTATTCTTGCAAACAGATATAGTGCTAGCTGAATGAAAGCAAAAGGAAGGAGATGCTAAACAGGAAAAGAATGAAAAAAAGTTACGGTAGGAAGATTTCCAAATTCAGAGCCCCAAAAACTTTCCATTGCCACTGTTTTCCAACAGTCTACATTTGGTAAATATGAAATACACATAATGTCACTTTATCTTTTAAAGAAGGTATTGACTATCAACCAAACCTAAACTGCCACTACAAAATTCACTTCTGAACTGTCATCACTGGGTGATGCAACACATTCCTTGCACACTTGAAAATAGTAATACAAGACTTACCAGGAAGAAAAGACTGGATCTTATATTGAAAGCAAGTGGTACATTAAGAGGGAAAGTAAAGCCTACAGGAATTCTGCAGTGGTTTATGTTATGCCATAGAAAGTGAGAAGAAACTGCTGTCATCGAAACTGTCAAGTCCTATTGGGATTTGGCTGGCTGGTAATTGAAGAATGCAAATAACTGAGAATAAGAGAGTATTTTAAGAAATTGCAAATACATCATGTTCAGAACGTGTGCAATTTTTGCAAAAGCCAGACACAGAAAATCTGACGCTGTCCCCAAACACAGGTTCTCTGGCTGGCAGGGTGGTAAATGTTCTGCAAAGGCAGCTGCAGAGTGTGTACTGATTAAAAAAAGGGCTGCCTGTGGAGACCACCTTCCTGTAACTTAGTGCTTCATTTTGAATTTTCAGATTAAATCACTCTTTAAAATAATTTGAAATTTGTATTTTTCATCGTGGACTTTCCAAGCATGTAATTAATACATTCTGTTATTAGAGTGGTAGAATCTGCAGCAGTTCCTCATGCTGACATTTTAATCACTAGTACCTATTCTTGCAAAACTTCTCACAGGCAGAACTAATTTGTAAAATCAAATCTTACATCCTTTATGGGGTTTGACATCTTACATAATTAACTAATATACTATACACCATAGTTCATTGACATTGCCATGGAAAAAACTGGAAGTTAGACTGAAATTCGCATCTATTATCCTATTCCAATGGATCATTCTGCCCACTATAAATGTTCTTTTTTTTTTTGTCATTTTCCTGAAAGAAATTTTATTACTGAGATAAATGTGTCATGGTCATGCTGTCTGGTTATTGATATATTTTTCTTTTTAGAAGTTCAGTTTCTGGTTCTGAATGTGGTTGAAGTAGTTAGCCCCCAAAACCTATCTCAAAAAAGGATGCTTTATATCTTCTCATTTCAGCCTTTTCATAAAAATCAATATTGGCTTTCTATATGAATTATGACTATCTTACTGAATAACTTACCTTGCATAACATGTTTTTCTTACTTCTTACTATTATTATTAATAGAAACAAAAAGAGAAGGGAAAAGAAATTATGTCATCTATGTATCATACTAAAGTAGCTGAACGACTGGATGGATTTTTCTAACTCAGGTTGCAGGGTTAGTGTTTTGGAAGCAAAACAGTTTTATACATTATGGACATATAAATACTATGTATTGCATTTTAATTCCCTTTCCGCTTCAAAAAGTTAGGTTGTTTATCACCTTTTAGTATATCAATTTTCTAAGATAATGCATATTTGTCTGAATATAATCTAGCTGATTAAATAAATAACAGTTTACAGGACTACAATTCCTTTGATGTTACAGATATACATATCATGGAAGTGGTTTCTGAACATAGAAAGCATGAATAAATTAGTAGGTGATAAGCAAAATTTGTCTTGTACGTTAGGGATGCAGATCAAACTGTAATACTCAGCTTTGACACAGGGCCTTTCCTGTGGGGGTTAGAAGTGATTTAGAAGTACTAAATGTTCCTTTAAAAGTTTAGAAAGCCTAGGTTCTTGCTTACAGAGCAGGCAAGCTGCTGTTGTCAAGGTTTCAGGTGCCCATTTCCTTCATCCGATGCTGGGTGCAGAACCAGTGACCAGCCTGGTGCTGCGGACACTGCTGGCTCTGCCTGAAGCCAGGCACTCTCCAGGTTTCACTGGGGAAATCGGCTTTCGTTCCTTCCTCTCCCTCCTGCTCTGTCCTCTGAAGGAGCCTTGCTGTCCTCCCCAGCGTCCTCTGAACACTGTCTCTGTTTCCTGCCTCCATTCCTCATTCTGGGTGGTGTGAGCTATGATCACAGGTGGAATTACTGTGGGTTTGTCGTCTTGCAGATTCACTTCAGATCAGTCTCTCATCCAAGCTAATGTTGCAGCCTGGTCTCCTTTGCTCTTCATAGATCTTCAGCTGTTAATACAGTAGAAAAATTAGTCAATTGTCCTCTGTGTGTTCTTCTCCTATTTTCTCCTTCATGCATTTAGCCATCCTGCCAGTGTCTCAGTTCTAATATCTGGTGTTATCTCTGAGTTGCACCTCTTCTACATTCTACAGCATAGGCTGTTCCTAAACATTACCGATTCACTGTAAGCTGCACTGCCTAGCCATTCATTCAGCTTTAACAGCTCCTGGCACTTATTTGTTTATCTCAGTTTTGGTAATTTTTATTTCTCTGTCCTTTGATCACAGATTAAGCAGAACTTGGGAGGAGTCATTAACTGATAGAGAGGACATTGAAAAGCTTTGATCTTAACCTAAGGTGATCTGAAATGAGAAGGAATCATAGAACAAAAGAGAACAATCAAGGACACTGAAATTAGGAAGGGAACAGCGCGGCAGAGGCGATGATGTGCAGAATGGTGAACTGAAAGTCAACAGTGGTTAGCAGCAGATCTTTCTAATGTGAATGACTGAGTCAGCTGGGCCAGACAGTCTGCGATAGGCGTGGCCATAAAAACAGTGCAGACTGGAGGCATGTAAGTAGATTGGAAGAACATGAAGCTCGTGTGCGCTGTACCAAACATTTTCACAGTTTTTTCTACACTTAGGAGGTATTCACGTTTTGCCAGGCAGCACTGTGCTTCCCAGCACCATAACTATGAACCAGCAAAGTCCAACAACATTGCAGTTGTGATCCAGCAAGGCTCACACTTCGGTATGTTCAGGTATCAAGAACTAAATGGATTGCAAAAGAAGTGTACACATTTTGCTGAATAGATAACCATTTCATTACCCAAAAAAATTATCTCCTATAGACTTTAACATGAAAGGCCAAGAGGCTTTAATTACAGAGTTAGAACAAGTTTTCACCACTTTGAATAAACGTCAAGGTGTATGGACTGACTCCAGGAATAAGCCCAACCAATTATGGAATCTGGAGGGCATAATAGAAAAGGACTCTCCTGTAATTGTGGCTTCCGCCATTACCTTCAGTGAAAAGAATGCCTATATGCAATGGGTACAGCTATATATCACTAATTCTTGGTTTCTGCAGCTGACCATATACATAGAAACACTTTCCAAAAAAGGACATGGTTTTGACCATGCAAAACACCTCAAGTTACTGTGGTGAGGGTGGAGCATCAAGCAATTTTTTCTTTCTCCTAAAACGTAAACCAATTTTCTATTACTCTGTAGAGGATGGAAAGGTGAAACAGACATGATTTTAAATTACAATATATGTTTACATTCTTTTTAATGTATGTTTACATTATTTTGAATATGTTTACATATTTTAATACATGTTTGCCTCTTAATCCTTTTGTGTGTGTCCTGTTCTTCTCTTAATTTTTGTTTCTATTCATTGATTATTTTTTAGAGACAGTTATTCACCAGATGTATTCCTCCTGACCATTAAAGCCTTAGTAAAGGTATGTGCTTTTTAAAAATTGCAAATCATGTCTATTTCTCTTTTCCCAAGCCATTAGCATCCTACAGCTCAAATAAGCAGCCCTTAATGTAAGCTGGGGGAAAAAAAATCCTTCTTCAGTCTGTTTTCCCTCATTGCAGTCTTCCTTTGCAGCAGTAGAAATACTGAGATTTCTCCCCTAAAGTTACCTGCTGCCTCCTAAGGCCTGAGTGAAGCAGACCCCGAGGAGGTGCAGGGCAGAACCCAGTGCAGAACATTCTGCTCAGAGGGAATCTGGGCACCAGGAGAACCAGGACAGGATTCATCTTGCATTGCTTCCTGCCACAGTTATTCAGCAGTACAGACATACCCAGTGAGGCTTGCTCAGAAGCAGCTCAGAAGATTTATTTAACAGTAAACACAATTCCACACACATAATCCTCTCAGTACTTCTCGGGGAAAAGTATGTCCCAGTATGCACAGTTTGTGGGTGTAGTTTCAATTGTAATAAATTCCCAATTTCTTGCCACAAAAGTGGACCGAGAATAACTTCCTCAGAGCTCTCGAGCACCAGACAGAGACGCAGAGAGGTTTTGTTTCCCCTGATGATTCCTATCAGGTTGTTCAGTGCACAAAGAGAACGGGACATAGGGCACAGCTGCCTCTCACCCACAGTGCCATTCCCACCCTTCCCATTCCCACCTCTTCAGAGGTGCTCCACTTTGCACAAAGACTCGAAGATCCCAGGGTCAGGGACCAGCAGGCTCCGAATCGGGGAGCTTTGCAGGAAAGTGGCAGATCCAAGTCTAAATTGTTTGAGGCAAGAGGAAGCCTCAACACTCATCTCCCACACCTTGCACGGGGGGCTGTGCTTACCTCTAAAATCAAAATCTCTGAATCAGTACTCTAAATCAAGCACTGCACTGTTAAGACCAGTGCATACTTCTGTAATTGTAACAAGTGACAAGTTGTTTGTCAGCAACTTTAAGGACAGGCAAACAGATTTTAATCTGGCAAAGCTTCTGCCAAGTGAGTTACTGGTATCTACGCAAAGGTACGAAATTGTGGATCACAATTCTGAAAAATGCAATAGAAAGACACAAAACACATTTATTACTGCAGGGAAATAAACTGCTTGTCTGGGTAAATAGTCCCAAAATGACACATTCACTCTCTCTATGTATTGTAAAACACTTTCTGTTCTACCAGAAACGCAGACCTTTGCTTACAAAACACCAGCAGCTGTAATTAACACCTGAGAAGCCCAAGCAGGAGCATGCCTGTAAGGCTTGTGCAAACACATCCTGCTACTTAATTCTGTTAAGGTGTAAACAAAAGCCATACCCCTCAGGATATAAAAATATAAGAAACAGCAATAACTATTTCACAGAGATGGAAATAAACAGGCAGGAGGGTTTGAGAGATGATAGCTGGAGCTAGCTTACTGCATAAACAAATACCAACCTGAATTTAAGTGTGACAGGGAGAAAACAAGAAGGTGGAAGGAAGAAGGGCATGTTCAGTTGAATTCTTATATTTCTTGAGCTGCATTCACACAGTATTTTATGTCATTATTAGATTTGGTATCAAGACAATGCTCTGAATTCTCACATCCCATTTAAAATAAAATTGTGTTCCTCAGAGTCATGGCTGTGAAGAAATCCTTGAAGACATGAATCAAACAGGACTGATGTAGTCTTATGTTCAAGAGACCAAAGATAATCAAAAGAATAATTTTCAATTGGTATGACCTGTTCATCCCGTTACAATACTGACTCTGAAATCTGAAGATGACAGACAGAATGTGAACACTGTTAACTGTTCAACTGCTGATCATTTTAGTCAAAAGTTAGCTAATACAGAAAATGTACCTAAAACCAAGAATATTTATATGTTCCAGTTAGAGCACTGAATCAGCCTGATTGTACTATCAAACTGATTTTACTTGGTATTCCTGAACAAAAATAAATTTAAAAAAAATATGTTCATAATTATTCCTTTCTGTATGTTTGCGATGAGCACAGCAATTTTTCAAGGCCATCTAGAAAAATATTCTAGAGATGGGAGCTGGAAATTGGTTCACTTATACTGAAAGGAAAGGTGATTTCTTTTTGAAGGTTTATTAATATTTAGCTAGTGTTCTCATGTGAATCTCATGGTCCATGGGTTTTAATACAGTTAGTATCTGTCAAAATAACTCCAAACCCACCTGTCTCCCTCAGCTGGGCTGGGCATCTCCTTCCCAAATTACTGTGGCATGAACAGGAGACAGGAAGTGGAATTTGCCAATGAAAACAGCAGCAAAACCCCACCAAACCAAAACCCACACCCAGAGTACTTTAGTCTTCCCATCAATAGTCTAGGCAGATGAGTTTCATTCACTCAGAATTACAAATGTGGAATGCTAGGTAAATGCTTAGGATTTATATGAAAAAAACATTGGTAGGAGAGAGGAGCAGATGGGAGATTTAGGAAAGAGTGCAGAAGGGAAAAGTTTCCACCAGGAATTTTAAACCAGCAGCCACACCTGGAGCAGTCAAAACCAGAACCTAAAGATCCAGTAATGCAGGCAAAAAAGCTCTACTTAGATCTTTACTTTTTAAGGTAGGAAATCTTTAAATATCTGGAGCTTTTGAGGCCAGCAATCCCTCCTCCTTGACTGGTGGTCGGGGGCTCCTAACACTTCATCCTGCAGCAGTGACAGAACCACCTGTGGTTTACTCCAGAGGGCATCCAGAGCCTGACAGAGTTAGAGCCAGAACTTCTGAACTAGCTCTGTTTTCCTCTTCAGCTCAGAGGTTGCGGTGCCAACATTTACACCTGCACTATTGTTTTTGAAATTTCTAAGATATTCTGTCCTGCTGGAAATGTAAGAGTTTAAAAAAAAAAAAAAAAAAAAAAAAAAAGAAAGGAAGGAAAAGGAAAAAAAAAAGAAAGAAAGGAAAAGGAAAAAAAAAAAAAAAGGCTGAGTGGCAATCACTACTTTTAGTTAAGCAAAACTGGCAGTGATCTCTCCTGAATGGATGTGTAGGTCAGCAGCTCACTTTTAGTGTTTCACTCTGAAAACAGCACCTTTCAGCACTGAGACAGTGGGAAATGACATCTACTGGGTAACTGGGGAAAATGTGGTGCTTCCATGTTTTTCTGATGCCTCCTACCCAGTTCTGCAGATCCTTGGCTGATGAGGCTTGACATTACCACTTTTAAAAAGGCTGGCAATCTCCACCTGCTGAAGACAGTTTTTCACTGTGTGATTTTGACCATCTGGATACAGCATCCTTATTTACTTTCTTTTTTTTTGAAATATCTCTTTTCATGAATTCCCAGGAAATTGGGTTTTACTCCTCTCCTTGATTCAAGCTGACAAAATCATCTGTTGTTTTCTTCCAACTGGTTAAGCTTTTCCCTTCAAAATCTTTTGGCTTTGGGACAGACCATTCATCCCAGATTTTACTGTGTCTCTCCTCAATAATCTATAACCTGCCTTTGAAATAGGCTTCCAACAGTTTCTCTGCAGGCTGCCTCCTTCCTATATAGGTTTGATAAAAATGAGTGCAAAAGTGTTTTTTCTTTACCTAAGTTGTCACGTACTTTCTGAAGAGAATGCACAGCCCTAGTTTTTACTATGCCAAAAGTAACCGTAAATGAGTTTAGCATTACCACTTGAGCCTTAAACCCCCAATTTTATCCCTAAAAACATCACGAGGAACATTATTTCTCTTGGCAATGGTTGTTTTAGTGTGCACTGTGAGCTTCAATGATGAAGAAAATGTAAAGACATACGAAGAAGCAGTGAGGCATACATGGGAGGTGGAGCTTAGAAAAGTTGCTTAGGTCATGATTGGAAAATTATCCAAACTTAACTGCCAAACTACAAGTGGGAATGTATGTGTACAGTATGCATATGGTAAATATGTATTCTATATTGGACTATGCTGCCTCCTTTCTAATGAAAAAGTTGCTAGTTACAAATATGTGCTGGACTCCTCTATCACCTTTTTTTTTGCATGTCATTGATCGTTTTTTAATTTTTTTTTTAAGGGTCTGTCTCAAGTTTTAAATGGGGATAGAAGAAACACTCAGGCATAATAAAAATATTATTTTGAGAAAGAGATCTCAACATAAGCCAGGCCAAGAGGTAGTACTCACAGCAACTCTGTTTATCATTGCACTTCAAGGTTTTCCTGTGTTATTTTCCTTAAAGCTAGCATGCTGCTAGCTATCCTGAACCCTTATCTGCTTTTCCACTGTGAGAAAAAGAAATCCAACAATCCAGCTTTGTGTTGGTTTTGCTGAATGCCTCCTTACCCTGGCTTTGAATCTGGCTTTACTCCTGTACTGTGCACAAAACTCTGCAACATCTGTAGTATTCAGCTTGATTTGATACAAATGAAACATACTTTGCAGGTTTTCCCAGAGCACATTTAATAAAAAAATTAACTGAGTAGGTTCGTGCAGGACCTTTCAGGGGATCCTAATATGCTTTTCCCTGAGCTTGGAGTCCATCTCTGCATCTCTCACGTTTACTTACGTAAGGGGAAGAGAGGAGTGGCCACCAGCCACTCGACCATGTGGGAACCCTTGGGGAATTCTTGCAGCATTTACGATATAGAACAAGTAGTCAAGAAAGGTAAAGATGGACACTTGCAAACATCTATCTGAAAATATCACGGTTAGCATTTCAGTCTCTGCATGTAGACTCCAGAGCTCGGGGACACCACAGGTACAGGCCGTGGATTAAATCTCTTGTTCAGTTTGCTACACTGTGTGGTATCTTGCATTTATCATTTACTTGTGAATAAGGATCCTCAAACTCTCCTATAGCCAGCACACAACTATGAGCATTTCAGAAAGTGGGTCATGACAAGACCATTGAGCCTATATGTATGTCAATATATACATTCAAAAATTGATAAATTCCCAGAGGGCTTGAGTCTGGTATCAAGAAGAAAAGTTGATATGATCATAACAGACAGCTCAGTACTTCTAGAAGTGTAGCAGTCAACACCATTACGACCCAGTCCCTGTGGTTTTGTGTATCTAACTTATGGCTGGGGTCATTCCCTGCAGCTGCCCCACTAACACAGCACTGCTCAGCTTTGGGGAGGCTCAGGGCAAGAGTCCTGGGCAAAAAAAGTCACCAGCACAAGGGAGACTGGGGAGCTCAGCACAGAGACAGCCCAGCAGCTCAGGTCAGGACTCAGCCAGGAGCTCTAATGCCCAGTGCAGAGCCAGACCAGAGCCAAAAAGCTGCCCAGTGCTCCGTCCCTGGACACCTTTGACGTGCTTTGCTCAGCTCTGCGGCTCAGGGGAGGCTCCTGCTGTGGTGCAGGGCATGGTGCGGCTCTCTGGAGCCTGTCTCAGGGGAGGATGCTGAGTGCTGCAGCAGGAGAGCCTTCGGGGGATGTCAGAGCAGTGAGGCACAGAGCAGCCTGAGCAGCGTGGGGTGGGCACCAGCATGCACATCCTCACTCACATTTTAGTGCCAGCCCTCTTCCAAACTGAGACTCCTGCACTCCTGCCTGTGCAAAGTGCTTTCACTATGTTCCCTGCTTTTTCATCACGCCGGGCTTTCTTCAGCTAGGGTGGAGGTGGCTGCGCTCAGAAATCACAGACGGAGCACACATAGCACAATGGTGCACAAACACAGCCTCCTGCATTCTTCTGGCAGGCCCTGGCTGAAGGGGAAGGCCAGGAATTGCACTAGAAATACCTAGTTATTCACGTGGATACCCACCAGTTCCCAGATATTACCAGTCTGTCCTCCCTGCTGTTAGGCCCTTTGTTACTAATGTTTCCACTTTAAAAAAAAAACAAGAACAGAAAAACCCCAACCCCAAAACACTGCCAAGTATGAATCCTGTGGTAAAATTCAACAAACTCCAAGCCAAGATATGCATGTTTTGTATCTTAATACTAGAAGAATGTTGCATACCTTCTGTATTCCAATGAAAGCAGTTTTTTTCCACAGTAAAGAAAATTAATAAAATACTCTTTCATAGAAATTATTAACAAAAGCTGTTGTTTGTTGGCTTACTGTAGGTGTGTCTGAAATCTTCAGTGAGCGGTACAGAAAACTCACATGTCTGTTCTGCATTCCATAAAAAGAGGTGCTTGAAATGTCCTTAAGTGCATGAAGCATGATGATAAGCAACAGATGAATGATCTTGTTGCTTGCCAGTAGAAGATTGCACTTTTGTGAGGTGGGAAGGAAACCTTTGCTACTTCTAGCTTTTTTTGACCAGACTGAATTCTAAAGATGTCTGTTAGAGTTGAAAGCAAGGGGGGAAGAGAGCATCATTTTTACAGTTCTTTACTCAACATGCTCATTTAGGAGAGAGACTTTCGGAAAAAAAAGTAAAGACACCTGTTTTCTTTCTATTTTTAAAGAACTCTCTCCTTATAACATGTGGAGCATGTTCTCCACACTCAAGCTGTCAAGCACATCCCGAAGAAGGCTGGCGAGGGTGCTCTGTGAGGGGGTGTCGGTGGAGCAGCTGAGGTGTTGTCTAGCCAGGTGGCTGGCAGCACAAGCAGGGATTGTCTGTTGCTGGGGAGAGCATCTGTGAGTGCTGGCAGAAGTTGAAACTGGATGCAGCTCCATCCCCAAAAACCTGTACCCATCTCCAGAGAGCTTTTCTGGCTCTACCAGCCTGATCCTTTGATATCCTAGCCTGGGTCTTGACAAGCAGCACATTCTGGTTTTAATCAGACCTTGACTGATATTTTTGTGAAATGGTAAATGCAAATAGCATTGGAGGAGTGGATTTGCTGGAGAGCTTTGGAGATACAGCCAGCCTTGCAGAAGAGAACAGAGCGAGTGTGCAGTACTGGTATCTCTATGTAGGAGAAAGCTTCAGTTGTCCCCCTTCTCCTTCTTCCATCCCAGCCTCTTGTTTCAGCAAATGTTGTTTAAACATATCACTGTCTGGCCAATGCAAACAGCATGTTTTCTATACTAGCCCCAAAGCTGTCCACCAAAAGTCGAGCTGTTGCAGAGCATGAACAGCGGAATGAAGGTTCGTTTTCTGAGTCCCTCTGCTCTCACTGGATTTCTGCAGCCACCTGCTACCTGGCAGATATTACTCTCCAAAGCACTACATGGAGGAAAAATAATTCCCACAGGTAATTCATCATCATCTGTTTACAAGTGCTGCCACTTCTGTGCAATGACTTAGAGAAATGACGCTCTGGTAAATCTTCCTAAAATAAGGGATGGTAGAAATTATGGCCACCAATAGCTCGGGTCAGGCTGAAGTCAATGGTCTTGTGCTCCCTGGCGCTACGACAGTAATAAAACAAAACCAACAAGGAGCACAATCTTCATACATCTTGTGGCATTCATTTCCTCCCATCTTTTGAAAAACCCTCCCTCTAATTTCCACAGCACATAGTGCCAGAACCAGCTGGCAGGCACTAAACCTCTCCTCCTTTGTGCCATTGGTGAGGTTAAATAACAGGCTGTCCCATACTCCACATAGCCACATACTTTATCCTAATTAGAAAGCATTAAGTTTTCCTCAGTGGTGTGCACTTGCCTTCTGCTATAGCTTCTAAAATTATTTTTAGTGTTGTAAGCATAACCCTGTTTACTGAAATTTAAGTGAATTGGAAACAAAATACACGTATGTGTTTTCCTAGGACCCATGATAAAGGTTCAGGTGCCTCTTAACCTCAAAATAAAATTGGGATAACTTCTTCCTGGTTCAGCATTGTGCAAAAAGTGTGCTTACATCACCAGAAATCATCCTGAACTCTTACAAGCTGAAGATGTAGTGGTCGATATATGAGACCTTCCATTCTAAAGGATTCCATTAATCACGTAGCGATTCTTTACAGTGGTTTTGACACTTAAAAGCAATTTGTGATGAGACTCTGATAGCCTATACCAGGCAGATTTGGCCCCGTCCAATAAAAGGCCTCACCCATTTAAAGGCATAATTGCACTGACATTGATTTAATAAATGAAACAGCTGCTAAATTTTTTCCTCTTTAAAGTGGGCTGCCTGACAATACGTGGGCAGTTATTCAGCAAAATAGTTTCTTATCAGCCTGCTGAGTGAGAGCACAGATCAACGCAGTTCAAAAGAGGGCATTTATGAATGTTTGTAATGCAAGGAAAATCCCCTTGTGTTGCAAAGCACTGAACCCTATAAGTAGTTAGGGGTAGAGTCACACATACATAGGTGAGAGAGGAACACTGCCACTTTCCTGAAGGGGGAAAGCAGATCTGGAAGCAAAACCTTGTAGGAGGGAGCACAGACAAGAGAAGAAATCATTCAAAGAATAACAAAAGGGGAATATAACAAATTGAAAAGAAAAACAGGCTAAGAGACCTTCCCCACTGCTTGGGCAGACAGAAGGAGTAAAACTGAAATGAAAGCTTACAACTAAAGCTAAAAGACCTTAAAACCTGCTCATCCTGCCCCCGAACAGAGACCCCACTGCCCAGTCCCTGCACTGGCCTGAGCCATGGGCTCGAGTATCAGCACAGCTCTTACCTCGGCAAAACCAATTCTGTGCTGCCGCCTGCTTGTGCCCGAGCCTCCAAACTCCCTGCAAACAGCAGATAATTAGCAGCTATCACATGAGCCATCCCCGCCCTTTTTTTTTTCTTCCCCCCCCCCCCCCTCCTTTTTTTTTTCTATTTTTAATTGAGCCCAGCCCAGCCCAGGGGCAGGTGCTGCCGTGCTCGCGGTCCCGCTTGGCTCCTGGAGCCTGCACCCCCTTGTCCCTGCTGCTCCCTCTGCCTCCCGCATGGGCTCGGCATTCCCCACGCGTGCTTTGGCCTCTCCAGCAGCAGGGCCGAGCATTTCCTGCAGATAGGGCTGGGGCTCGGTGGCATTCGGGTTGGGCTGGTGGCTCCCTCCATAGCACATCCTCCCCACGGCTGCGGCTGCAGGCTCAGCTCCTTCCCTCCTCGCCTCTCCCTGGCGCACGGGAAAGCTGTGAGGGATTTGTCTTCTGAGATGACTTCCCATGATAAGTTTATGAAACCACATGTAACAAAAGTAAATAATGTCACTTAAATTACCCATGGAGAGGCATTTCTGCCTCCCAGTAGGACCTCGTGGTTCCTGTACGGTAACTGCGCTGTCTGTGCTGAGAGGAGCATTGGAGAGAAAGCCTGAGGAGGTGTGAGGGAGGTGGCCCAGCTCATTAAAGGGACAATAGTGACCTTTTCCATCAGCGCCCTGATGAACGTGTACCACCACTCACCTCTGCTTTTGGGGGATTTGGCACAACCTCAGGTGAATTCCGGAATGTTTCAGCTGACCAAGGGATTAAATGCATTCAGCTCATGGCTAAAAAAAGCTGTTTTACAAGGCAGCCAGCCCTGCAGACCCTCTCAGGGCTGTGAAAGACAGGCTCTGTTCCTCCTGGCCCTGCCTGCCCCATCCATAATCCCGTCCCACTGAGATGCCTCACAGGCGCAGCTAAGGTGCAGCCGAAGCCTGCGAGAGATGATTTGTGAGCCAGGTGCAGTTTAAGCACCGGCAGCTAGAAAAAACTTTTTTTTTTTTTTTTTTTTAAATGAGCAGATCTGAGGTTTGAGTGACTTAGAACCAATAAATATGGATGTGTTTTATTTTTACAGAGTAACTTTTCAGAGTGGAGCTGGAGCTTGAGCTCTTAACCTCAGAAGCTGGGACAGAGCCATACCATATATTTTTATGTAGCAGTACAGGAAAAAAGGTTATCATGTTTTAGTCAGCTAAAAGAAGTTTAGTCTGAAAAGTTACCTTTCTGCTAAAACCTAACCTCGGGTCCTTCCCCTCCCCTTAGATTGTAAAGCAATTTCACACCATAAAAATGTGAATTTTGAAAACACAGCTGCTTGCCCTGACTCCCTGGTTAGAGTAAAACCGAGTGAAAACAAATCAGGAGCAATTTAAATGTTATCTTTCTTCCTATTAAAATTTTTGCTGGGTAGTTTACCGGAGGGCTACCTGACCTCCAGAGCTGGGGTTTGCATGTGACCGTCTGTTTGTGCCTCTACTCCCTGTGTGACTGGAGGCATCATTTTCACAGTCCTCTCCTTTGGTCCATGGGGATCCCTCAGTGATGCTGCTCTGGGAACTGCACGTCTCCGACAGCAAATCCACAAATGTCTTTTATCTGAACACAGATGTTTTCCTCCGCAGCTATTTACAGAATCCCAAGAAGTGTTAATCAGGAAGTTTCAAATAGTAAAGTATTTCCAGCTAAGAGCAGCCTTAACCCAAAGGGTAACTATTTCTACTTTGGAAGCATCAGCCTGCGAGCTCATTGTTGGAGTGAGAACAAATATCCCACCAGCACATTTAAGTCATCATAGTCATCCACAAAACTCAGTCCTGTGGGATCTTTAAAAAATAATAAATTGTCAAAGTTTACCAAGATATTGTGAGGAAAAGATTATTTAAACAGAGAGCTGATTCTTGTAGTAGCTTGTTACAATTCAGCTGTTTTGGACTATCAGATTTATAGGTTTTCTGGTAGTGTTTCAAACGCCATAGGGTACGGAGTTGCATAATATCAGGTATCATACAATAAATTTTATCTATTTTGCCCTTACTTCTATATGACTTTTGTGTTAGTATCACAGTTTTACAGATCATTTGGTGTGTATTCCTTCTATATTTCTCTCCTTTTTGAACCTGCCATGTGGCAGTAATCCACTTGATGAGAGGAGTAATGGTAAAGCTTCCCAAATTAAGGCAAGGTGTGCTATGGCTCCTTATGTACAAATTCTTGTGTCAGCTCAGCTCTGACAAGTGCTCTCCTGAAAGCTGAGGAGCACAGGAGCCCAGGACGAGTGTGCTGTTCAGACAGCAATGAATGAGATATCACTGCTACGCAGCTAAGTTTGTCTGGCATCTGTCCTGACATTGGCAGTTTGAGCAATAATTTCCTCCCCAGATGCTGTGCAGTTTGAGAGAGTTTGGCTCAAGAGGTTAAAAAAATAATGGTCTGGCAGTAAACAGCTTTTCAGAAGTATTATTTGGAGGCTTAAACTTGTGCAATGCATTGTCTACAGTGTTAGGAACCATAGTGAGTAACAGTATTAGATACATAACATGTATCTTTGAATGATCTACCTGAAAGAGAGAGCCCTGCTGGAGTTTCAAAACTTTCTCCCAGGACATAACTTTTTGAGCTTCTTTCTTTATATCCTGCTTGAATCAGTAGATAACATGAGTTGAAAACTCACAAACTTTGGGAAAACTTGAATCTGACTCTAAATGTCAGGTTTTGGTTCTGTTCTTCAGATCTGTGAATTTATTTGCCTATAAAGTAATCTCATGGCTAATAAATAAAATAAAGAAGTGTTTAATGATCCTCAGAGCAATAAACATTAGCTGGCTCCATTTCTTTCTTTCCTATCAAATTCAATCTCTATTTCAAAACTGGTTTCTTTAAAGTCAGTTAGTAAGAGGCAAATTTTCCCCTCGTGAAGATGAACCATTACTCAGCCTGTGCATCCTGATATTTAGCCTAACACTTGGCCCCGGCTGCCTGCGTTTCAGAGGCAACAGCGGGGGCTGAAGCATTCTTCAGCTCCTCGAGGGGTCTGGACCACTGGAAAGGTCAAACAAACAAAGTTAAAATAGCCATGAGGCTCGCTGGCCAGCCAGCACTCTGGGTCCAAGATCAGCAGTCCTGCTGGTGGTGACTAATGCAATTCAATCAGCTCTCGGTCCTGTCCTGCAGGAACAAATCTTGGAGCGGTGGTGCTGCTGCCAAATGGATTGCTCAAGCCTGGAAAACTCCCTCGTGCACACACACTAAGCACGACAGGCTCTATTCGCAGCAAAACGTGGCACTAACAGAGGGGTTCCTAGCCACTTTCCTGTAGAAAACAAAGGCAGGGAGTAGACTCCGATGGGCAGGCTGTGGGTGGTGAGCGTGGGCTCCGTGGGTTGCAAAGAGCTGTTTGTTTGTCGGGAATGGTGGCGAAGCAGAGCCTGGAGGAGCTGCTGGAGAAGGGGCCAGCGAGCACTGTGGGCTGGCTGCCAGTGCCGAGGATGCTCCACCAGGCCTCCCCCTCCAAGCTGTGGCAGCTCCCAGCCTCTCCCAGAGAGGTGTTGGATGTCTGGCTGTGTCTGCTGTGGCTGTTTCTCAGTCACTTCGACCCTGAAAAATCAGTAATTGGAGTAACAGTGAGAAAGTAGGTATCTGGAATTTGTCTGGACTAAATGGCATGGATAGTTTCTCTGTTTCCCACTTCATGAGGCATTAGTGGAAAGCTGGAAGAGAAGGGTGGGAGGTCAAACACAGCATCTGAGCCCCATTTATATCACCCACTGTGCAGGAGCTTAATTCACCAAAGTTTCCCCGTAGTGAGGGGACTCTTACAATGAAAACACTTCTGCTTCCTTTCCTTCTCATCAGGTACTCCTGGCTTTGTCACAATCTTCATTATCACATGTGAGGAGAAAAGCAGCATCTGTTTATGGCCATATATTAACACTAAACTCCATAAATTGGGTATGAAAATGAAGTGTCAGCCAGGAGAGATCATTCTTCAGCTGCTGCTGTTGGCAACTGTTGAAGTTAGTGACATCCTACAGGGTAACACAGTAGTGAGTTGCTCAGTTTTTAATGGAAAGGCCCTTTCCTATTTAATTTCAATTCTTACAGGATTCTGGACTATTAAACTGGGATTTGAGGTACTGCAGATTGCTCTTAGGCAAAAGAAAAGTGACCTCATATTTGACCACTGTGGCTAAATCCATGTTGTTACCACTAGTCCCAACAATGGAAAAAATGAGATTCAAGGAAGGAAGCACAAGCTGCAACATCCAGTCTTCCAGTAAGTCTCCCAAATTCATCAACATCAGTACAGTTGTGTTAGGTCAGACTAAGGTTTTTTCATTTCAGTATCTTTCCTTCAGATGCATCTTAACTATGTTTGTGGAAAGAATCTGAAATCTTTTCCCCTGTAGACTCTTCCAGCTCTCTGTGGTTTAAGTATGACCCAATGTAAAGCCTGCACTCACACCATAATCTCTTTAGCAGCCATAAACAAAGCTGTATTCCACAATCTCCTCAATTCATTAATTCTTGTGGCCTCTGGAGCAGCTTGCTGTAAACACCACCACAGTATAACTACACAGTCATGAACCATTATTTCCTTTTGTTAAGTTAATATCAGTTGTTCACTGCACTGTGAAGACCCTGAGCAAACTGTGCTCCATTCCCATTTTCCCTGGCCATCATCACCTCACTGGTCTTCATCCCATCCTGCATCATTCACACCTCAGGGCTATTTCGATTCTCTTCATAGGAAAGCTGTGTTGCACTGACCATCCCTGTCCTCATCCTGTGCTGTATCCAATTCTGACACACCATTTTCTGGGACAGCAGTGACCTCGATGACATTCAGTAGGTAAGGTATAGATAAACATGCAGACTCCACAGCTTTTAACTTAGGAAGGAAGTTATTCAATTTAATATTATTAAGTCAGAAACTGAAAGAACAGTGTCCTCACTGCTTTGCTGGGACTCACATTTGCCTTACAGAAAGCCCAGAAATGTCCTCTTGGACTCTTCCAGTTGTGCCAAGGCACTCCTGGATTTGCCCTAGCACAGAGCAAGGTTTGCCCAAAGCACATCCCCCTGGAAAGAGGCAGTCCTCCAGAGGCATGAGGAAGGCAGGGGCAGCCTGCACTGCAGTGCTATGGATGGGGAAGAAAAGGGGCAGATGTCAGAGGCAGGAACTTCATGGGGTTAATTTTTAAGACAGTTGAGGCTAAAATAGGGTTAATATTTTGAAGGGAAAGTACTGAGTGCAGGGGTAATGAGAACAGCCATAGTAGCCAAAAAGAAAGCGGATAGGGTCATTGGAGCCCCTGGAGGAACTAGAGTAGGATAGCTACAGAGAAGTACTATTTGTGCATAAGGAAGGCTGAATATGCATATTTTAGGTGGGAAATGTCTGTCTTCTTGTCCTCAGGACATACCTCTGAAGGCAAAGGATGCATGGAATAAATAAACGAACAAACAAACAAATAAATACACAAACCCACACTCTGGTAATTATATCAAGCTATATGCTGGGCTTCATTATGACACCAGGGCCAGCAATAGGTTGGTTTATCATTTTTGTGGGTCAGGATGGGAGAAATAAATGGCTTAGTTCAAGGCAGCCCATGGAAGTATATTGAAGAATATCAGTTTGTTTTGTTGCTGTAAAGAGAAAGTAACAAAACTTACAGGAATGAGAAGTAGGCCTGGCTGCAGTCTCTGAAAAAGGCAATTAAAAGGCTTTACAAAAAGTAGTTCACAGACTTCTCCCTCTCGTGCCCCTTCTGCAAGGTGCTTCATTGTCTGCAAGGCACAGCTGGCTCTCCAGGTGAATTGCTTTCCCATCTCTGCCACAGAGGGAGGGATGAGCTGACTCAGGATGAGCCAAGGACAACATAAACACTCATTTTCAGACAAATATAAAGTGGCCCCTGCAGCAAGACACAAAATCAAGACAGTGATAATTTGCTGTCAAGCCCAGATTCTAGATCTGAGGGCAGGGAAGTGCTCCAGCAGACATGGCACTTCCCCATTTTGCACCTTCCCATCAAACCTGGTGGCTAATGGGGCTCTGACTGAGCTGCCAGCTGTGCCAGCCTGGCCTGCACAGCTGGGCTGCATGGCTGGCTAACGTGTGTTCCTGGCTCTTGTAGGAGCCCCAGGAAGCAAATAAAAGTTCTTGGCACAGAGCTGTGTGAAATGTTATTGAATGACAGGACAGTGAATTACAGACCTTTTTGTGCTTTCTTTTTTGATGCCACTCAGAAATTTTACTGGAAAAAAGAATTATACTATTATTTATGGCATTTCTGTCTCTTCCATGCTGTTTCTCAGAGCTTCTTGGAAACCTCCCCAGCTCCCCACCCTGTTTGGCTTTTTGTCTCTGTTTTCGAGAAATACAGTCTCATCAAAATGGAAAAATATCCAAACTGCTGCACAGAAAATTGAGCCAATAGATGGATCACCTGACTTGGAGCTTGGAGGATAACTGCACTAATAGCAAACTGATTTGGGTTTTTTTCCTTTCAGTCATACATTGCTCAACACTGAGATTTGCCCCTGTCTTAACATTTGCTGCAAAAGTCACATGATATTATAGATTTTCTTCAGAGAGGCGCAGCACACCAGTATGAGATGCAGAGAATAAAATGTGCTTTGTTTTCAAGGAAAGGAGATTAGGAGAGACATACTTACTCCTGAAAGAAATACCCAAATTAATGGGATAAACACTATTCTAGTGTTAGTGTCCAGTCCTGGGAGGCTGTACTTCCATGATTAAGCTGAAGACTGATCTGTTTTCTCCTGAAAGAAAACTCATTGAAGAAAACTCATTGAAGAAAATTTTAAGGGAAATTATATAATAGCAACAGCAACAATAATCCCTCAACTGTACTAACTCGTGTTTTGTCACTGAGCACTCGCTACCTCATTGCTTTAGGATCACAGCTTTTGGCAAAGCCTGGGTCTCATCCTTTCTGTTTGCTTACTTGCTAAACTGTAACAGTGAAATGATGAGAAGATTTTATTTATTTTGCACTGAAAATGGCCCAGCTCAAAGCGAGCCTTCATGCTGGCTGCAGCCACTGTGCACCATATGAGTCTGTTCAACAGATTTGCCATAACGCTGCAGGATCTGAATGGGATGTTCCCCAAAATGCGTTTCTCCCACTGCACCAGCTGAGCCTCAGCAGCAGTGAGGGAAGAAGTTGTCCTGAGTGAAATACTCATGGCTGTGGTATTCAACAGAGAGGAACATTCTGGAACAAGTGCCTCAACAGAAGAGTCCACAGTCCTGTAGATTTATTTTCCCCCCATTCTTTTAAATCTGCCCCCGGGCAGTGCCTTAATGCAGGGTCAGGTTCTGCAGTGAATGAGAGGAGCATCCCATGGGAAGCACATTCGGCTCAGCAAGGCAGCTGTAGTGCACTTGGTAGGGTGAGTTGAGGCTGTGCCACCTATTGTAATTGTTCTTTTCTCTATCTTCTGAGAGCATTTGGCTTTATATTCTTTAAAAAAAAGTAAATGGAAGGAAGGCAGCAAGAGATTACTATATATTAACAGGCTTAAATACACAGATTCATTTCACAGACAAAAGGAGATAGAGGGAGAAAGCTTTCAATATTTCACTTTAATTCGCCTTTGGCATAAATTCTGCCAACAGTAGTTTCATCTCTCAGTAGTAATACTATTTATCTATCCAGTAGCCATTCTTACAACTGTAAGAACATAAAGGTCACACAAATACAGTAGATCAGAATTAAGAAAACTTTAATCTTTAGCAACATTTTTACTTGCTGCTTATCCAGTAATTCCAGCTTTAAATGGACCATATATGCTGATTTTGAAGAAATCTTTTAAAAAACTTTTAAAGTGCCTCGTTCTAAAAGCAATATTTATGCAGTCTAACTTTGAAAATACAGAAGACTAGAAGCTGCTTACCATAACAGAGAAACAATTTTATAGGCCATCACAGACTTGTATTAATTGTACAGCAGCAGGGAAAGTTAAAGCCAAAAATGCGGACTACATATGAAATAGCTTTCATTCCCTCACTATGAAATAGCTGTTTATTGGATTTTATTTCTTTACTCTCCAGTAGATGGCAATCCAGCACTTGGCCAATAAACAGTCATGCGGAGACACTTCTCTGTGTACAAGTCTGTGGGGGCTTTAGTTATATATTCTAAGTCCAGCTTTGGGCTGCAAACTTTATCCAAGTAAATCGTTCAAGTAGTGTTTTATTATACTGCTGGTCAGCATGAGACAACACCAGAACAAATAAGACTTGAGAAGTGAATGTGGAAAAGGCACTGACTTTCAGAGCAGGGCAAGATTTTAATCTCTTTAATTGCTTCTTGCTGTTTTTAGTTATACACCTTATGTGGATTTTTACAACACTTGGGAGGTAGAAATGTAAATTTTGGTATCTTCTCATTTGGAAGTCTACTTGCTCTTGAAGAGTTGTATTTCTTGCGTTCAAGAAAAACTCGCACAGAACCCCCTGAATCTCTCCCTTCTGTTTGACCCTCTCTCAGAGGGTGGCTGTGTGTCACAGAGCATCTGTGCCATGTCTGTTCATTTGCTTGCCCCAGGGCCATTTCTGGGATTGTCACCGTAAGATCAAACCCACAGAATATGTCAGATTTGGCACAGAGCCTGCCCCAGCTGCCAGCCTGGCTACTCACCTGTCCCCCATGGCCAGGTCACCTGAGCCTTCCGTAGGGCCTGGGGTGGGGGCAAGTGGTGGTGTTTCCCCTCAGAGCAGGGAGCTGGCGGAGCTATGGATTTAGGGGCACCACAAGGGAGATCGGGGGGCTGGCAGCAGCTGTGCATTGCATGACACAGGGAAGGCTGAAGGGCTCCTCACCATCCCTGGCTGTGTCCCAGCTCAGGACTGCACAGGCAGGGAGAGCCACGGTCCAGCGAGGTGACCTGGAGAGAGGTAGGACACAGCCTTCTGTGGGAAAGAGTGACAAGTCAGTAAGCAACAGAGTGAAGGCAGCGAATCAATAGAGATTCAAGTGTATTTTGCTCCTATCTCTGAGCCTCACAGGCTTTTTTCATTGCTTCATTTATGCATTTGTTTTGAAGCTTTGTGATTTCTAAAAGCATAGATTGATAGTGGCAAAAATGGCTTTTTGTCAAATGTTTGACCCTTTTGTAACAGAGATGAAAGCAGCAGCCCTGAAGAACAGTTTACACTTCCAGAGCCTTGTACCAGCCATCAATCACTACTTGTGTTCCACCTTGGATCAAATTGGAGCTTGAAGGAAACCGCGGGTTTGCATGGGATGGAGATAATGGCAGCAAGTGGCAGAATTCCTGTGCAAATGTGGCTCAGAGAGGCTCACCCTGGTTTTTTTGCTAATTGGCTCACTAGCAACAAGTGTGGGGCTGCTTATTTGGTTTGCTGTCAGCATTTGGGTTCGGTTTTTAAAAAGCCCTTGGGTTTTAGAGGCAGTTGATGCAAAGGTGGTGACAAACCTTGTAGGGGCCGCTTCCTTTGTAGGTTAAGCCAGGGAGCAGAAACCGTATGTCTGGGAAAACTAACAATCCATTTTATGTTCCCACTGCTATGTGTGAGGAAGGATGAGTTGGATGTTGCGATTCAGAGTTAGCCTCAGCCTGCTCAGAACATCAGAGAAACACAGAACAGCAGCCCACAGTGACAGCCTGATGTCTCCCCTTGTCCAGCGGGAATTGTCCTGAGCCACGAGGTGCCTCTTCTGGGGGAAAACAGCATGTAGTTCCCACAAGTGGAAATAAATGAGAACTTTCTTCTTGTCCTTAAATGCTTCATATATTTTTAAGGAGTTCCTCCTTTAAAAATATATGCTTTAACTAACTTATGAAAAACACGAAAAGGCAAGGCACAACCATGCCTGATTCACACCAAATATACTCCTGAGAGTGTGAGACCTCTGTGTTCCCAGAAGGTTAGAAATGCTGCTCTTATTTTTATGACATTCATCAGCTTTCCACTAATTTCTTCAACCAGCCCTTCCTTCTTTCCCTCCTGTCTCTTCTAGTAAGTCTCACTACCACCTCAGCTGTTCCATGAGCTGGCTGATCCTTTTTCCTTCCTCCTGTGCCCTTAATGCAGCCAGTGCAAACACATGCCAGGAACACTAGAGACGGATTTTCACTTTGGCTGCTTGGAGGGACTGCCATGCTTGGGTGGCTCAGGCACACCTTGGGAGGCCATGAAGGAAGAAGGGAGGCACAGCCTGTAAATGTTATTCCCACAGCACATGCAGGATTTAACAGAGGTTAAGATCCCTATTGGGGCTGATATTGGAAATCACAGAAAACAAATAAGAGAAATCAAATGTTTCCTACTCCAGTACTGTGAAAACCTTGCACAAGTTTCAGGGTGCAACCTGACAGATCTTTGCAGTTTGCTCTAAACAGGATTTACCTAGATTTACTTTGCTTACATTAAGAAGACAGCATCTGTAGGGTTTCTCTGTTAGCCCCTAAAACTTCCTGTTTTCCTGGGCCTTTCATTGCTCGTGCCTCAGGACCCAATGCTCCCAGTAAAGCAGTATTTCTCAGAACTAGAGAGTGCATTTGGCATGGATGTTCTCTCAATTACCTGATTGAATTGAGTTTCTCTTCTCCAAACAGCATCTTGAATTCACAGAACTTTAAAGAAGTTCTCAGCAAAGTAGATATACCCGGAAAAGCAAGCAGAGATAGTCACCAGCATGGAGGGTCTCCAGGTCGCTGGTTTGTTTTCCTGCCTCCCTTTGCCAGTGGATTAGGGGATCTTTGTGAGACCCTGAGGGGGTATTCAGATCAGTGTCATGTTAACTGTATTTTCCCCAGGCCACTTACACCTCTTGGGCTGCTTGCACAAGGCATCACAAACCACTTTTGTTTCTGCACACACCTAAGTGAGCACCACACAATGACCAGAACTTGACAAAACCTTGGCTTTGGCCTTCTCACAGGCCAAATGAATAACATGACAGCAGGCAGTAGGGTGCAGCTCACAAGGATGCAAGGAGTGAGGCTGGATCTTGCTTGGCTGTGTGTGCAGACAGGCACAGACAAATTTGTTTATGTGTTCCTGGGCGTGAAACATCTACGGCTCTGAAGCTTTGCCTTCGAGGTTAAACACTGAGCTGCAGACACCTGTCAGCTCCAGGGGAGACAGATCTCCACATGGGCAGGCATTGCGTGGGTGCTCGGGCCATTGCTTTTGATGTGAATTTGCATGAATCCTCACAGACACAGGTAGAAGCCTCCCATATTCCTGAAGCAAGACACAACAGACAAAATTGCTAAAACAGACACAAAAGAAAAAAGAAAACAAACAAGTTTTTGAATGCCTTCCAGAGGTTTTCCTATGTGCCAAAAAGCAAATTTTTGACTTGCACTCATGTGTATTAGAAAGCAGCCTGAAACCCTTCCCTACTTTGTCATCAGGCTGAGCAGAAGAAAACTGAGAAGGTAGCAGTTGGTCCCAAGGCATGTTCTAAATCCAAAAGTAAGTATTTTTCAAAGGGAAGTGGTTAAATGAATTGAGAGAGCATCTCATCTCTTATTTCATTAGATGACTTTATTAAGCATATAAGCGCTTATTTGTGTAATTGAATTGATCTAAGCCATTCTTCTTTTTTTAGTCAACATGGAACTTGCCAGAGAGACAATTCAGTTTCACTCTTCAAGGCAGAGAAATGGTGCTGGGGTTTTTTGTTTGGCTAAGTGCAAACGAGCCACTTAAATCAGAACTTGAAAAGTGAATGTTACTATTAGGTAACAGCTTAGTCATGCTTCAGCAAAACATAAAAACAAAAAAAATTGTAAATTCCATTTTTAGTGAGTATATATTCATTACCATAGGAGTCAGTGGAGCCAAAGAGCGAAAAAAAACCCCAAGACAGCAGATTGATAGTCTAATTCACAAAGGTGTCCCCTTAAGGCAGGATTTGTGGACACAAACACCGGTCTTGTTTTCACAAACTTGCACAGCTGTGTATGCATTTTGTGGCTAAATGAAGAAATGCAACTTGTGGGAATTTCAGAGCAGCATATGCCAATACAAGGAATGTAGAACTTGTCAGGGATATGAAGGGCTCTGCCTACCTGGGATGGAATCCACCTTGGAAGAGCCAAGTCCAGAACCTCCAAGGCGAAGCAGGACTCGTCTCAGAGATGGTGAACTTAAGCAGATTCAATAAAAACCAAAGCTGTTTGAAGTGCAGAATTGTAATCCCAACTCACCTTTCTCTTCTTCTCAAACCTGTCTAGTCTTGGAAGCAGCTAATCCCACCAGGCATCTTTCTGTTTGACCGTGGGCACCTATATTGTCCATGAACTTCAACTGCAGCAGGCCAAGCAACAATATTCTTTTGAAATAAGTCCTGTAGCTTTGTTCTAGTCTGGCTCTGTTTGAAGAATACCAATTCTATAAATGTCCTAAGAAGTTTTTAAAGAGCGCTTGCGGTCTTTTTGGCGTAGAATATTAATAAGTTCATTTGTATGTGCAAAAGTTCTTCTGCTTGGAGACAGGCCCAAACCCACTGGAAATGACAGAATCTTGGTAATATCAGAGCTTTGGGGTCCGGGCTTGAACATTATCAGTACACGTAAGACATGTAAGCACAGTCATGCAGGCGCAAGCTCAAGCATAGACTACTTGTGCTGCAGAACTGAAGGAAACAAGTAATGATGTCCATTCATGCAGTGAAAGATTGAAGTGCCTGCAAGAGGCAAGGCTAAGAACTAATAAGAATCACAGAATCACTGAGTATGCTCAGTTGGAAGGGACCCATAAGGATCCTCGAGTCAAACTCCCAGCCCTGCACAGCACCAAGCCCAAGAGTCACCCCATTTGTTTGGTACTGCTTCCTGAATGTTAAAGGATTAACCTTTAGGGGACTCCTGAGGTAGCTCTGGTGGCACATGTAACATTGCCTTCGTAGCTTTGCAATCTCTGTGGGCTTACACATGAACCCTCGGCTCAGGCATAAAGTTTCTTTTTCTAAGTGTTAGCAGCAAGAATTTTAGCACGTTTCTCCCACATCTCTTTTTCTGGTGCGAACACATGTGGAAAGAGAGCTTTTAGAATAAGGGTAGGTATGCATGTGTCGGGGGGTGGTGGTGTTTGGTTTTGGCAGCAGCCACTGCGGTTAGCACACATTTGGATCAAACACAGCAGCGAAATGCTGAGAGCAATAGATGGGGGCTTTGTGTTTCAGCTGCTCCCAACGCAATCCTGGACCACAGCAAGCTTGGAAGGGAAGCAATGCTCCTTCCAGCTGCAGAAATGGCAAGCGCCCTGGCTTTTCATGTCGAGCAGTGTTTGTTTTGTTTTTATTTCTGTTTTGTTTCTTGAGAGACCCTTGGAAACAGCGCGTCCCGGAGCCAGGCGCTCCCGCTGCCAGCGGCGCGGCTCCCTGTGCCGCCCGAGCGCCCGCGGAGCTCCCCCTCCCATTCCCGCCGAACGCTCGCCACGGCCCGCGGCGCCCATGGGAGCGCTGCCCGAGGGGAGACCAGGATTCAGCTGTCTGGAGCCAAGCCAAAAGGTTTTTTTGTCTCCCTCTTTATGTCGTTTCCTGAGTTCAGCTTCCGGTTAATGACAAGGAATGCAGACACAGCTCCCCCCCTCGTTCCTTAGGGCTGAATCCACAAAGGATTAACTTCAAGCTGTTGCCATGAGGAGCTGGCAGCGCGCTGTTGGGCAGCTAAGCATACCCATTAATTACACAGCAAATTTAACCAGACCGACAAATGCAAAGCAGTAAGCAAGAAGTTACTCAAGTGAGCTGAAAGGAAGCGCCAAGAGTCATGTGCCATCCTTTGTCCCAAACCCTGGACACTGGCACCTTATTCCAGACTGTAACCATTACCTGACTGCTCCGGAGTTACAGCTTCAGGAGTTACAGTACCTCTCCAGCCAAACGAAGTAGAGCTGCATTTGAAAACCGGGTTTGAAATCCCTTCTTGCAGGCAAGAGCTGTAACTACAACTCCAGAGCATTGCACACATGGATCCTTTCTCTGGGTCCACCAATTATTAATTATTCTATTACAAAGTGGCAAAGCTCCCAAGGGGAGACCTGGGAGACCTCTCACACATATCTCGCTGAGCCCGGCAGCTGGACGATATTCACATGATATAACAGACAAACTGTGGACAGTGATGCTTCACATCATACCGTAATTTAACAGCTGCTTCTAGTCCAGGATTATCAGGGCTTTTAATATTTTAAATTTTTTAAACTTTTTTATCCTGCTGTAGAGGTGTTGAGAGTGCTTACAAGGAGAGAAAAGAGAGGCTTGGTAAGTTAGAGGGTGAGGGCCCAAGATATAAGCAAAAAAATTAAATTGCTGGACACCGCTACCAGAGCACTAAATGGAGGATCTGTTAGCAAAATTAAAAACAACCAAAAAAAGAGAGAGACCATGGAAATTTATTTACTTTTTATCTATGAACAGTATGACATATAATTATAGACAAGTTTTGATACACAGGAAAACCCTTTTGTCAACCATTTTGTTTGCTAAATGAAACAGCACAATAATCTTTACACATTCATATTTTGTTTTTGTTTTTTTTTCTTTACAATACACAGCTTTCTTGGGTCGAAGCAAACTGCAGGACATATTGAGTACTGGTATATTACAGCTACTTACATCATTTAAGAACAGCAAATGGAGAAAAATAAGTTATTTAAATATTGATTTCATATACAGAAAGTGCAACTTTGTTAGTTGTTACATAACTTGCTTGACAGTTTTGATTCCCCAAAGGGTGTCAATTAATGATAAAAGTATCTTGGACCAAAAGTATTATTTATTCTAAAAATAATACAGTACAACTGCACAGCTGTGACTTGGTGAATCGACCACTATTGCTGCTCTTAGAGATGATGGCCTGTTTGAATAATGCAGTGTTTAATGTTTCTGATCATGCTCCCAGTCTGCATCCACAGCCAGGCTCACATAGGAGCACAGGGAATTGCCACCTGGGTAGCAACAGCAGTTACTGATCAAAGCCTATGATTACGATGGCATTTGGTAATATTTTGGGCTTGCTGCTTCTATTGTTAAATAGCTGTTTGAGTTACTAAGATACAATGGATAGATACTTAATATGGTGAGCCTGAGCAGAGCAGATGAGGATTCCAGCAGCAGGTTTCTTCTGTGCTTCCCAAGAGTTAATGAGTAAACTTTTGCTTAGAGCACTGAAGGGTTGCAAGAAGATGCAAGAGGTTATGGCTCTCATAATGCACCACCTCACCTGCTTGGGGAACGTCACAGGTCATGGAAACCACAGCAGGGAAGCTCAAACACTGAGAAGCTTAAGGCTTTTTTTAGATTAAAATATTAACTAAAATTGTAATTCAAGTAAGACCACAAAGCACAGTCTTTAAAAGAAAACAAAACAAATATTAGAACTCATAAATCTCAGACTGCTCACTGCAGTCCTGATGGGTGTGATTTGGTTTCCCTGGATCACACAATCATTTAAAAAGTATGGATTTACAAAGAGAGTTTGGCAAACAGGTTCAGCTTATTCCCATGATTTCCTTCTGCTATTAAGAGAGGGGAAAGTAATTAATATGGGAGAGCTTTATTATATGACTTGTCTTCCCTGCAACAAGAGGAAATTTGTTTCCATTTTTATTGCTATAGTCAGCTTGGACTTTTCCCTTGCTCCAGTATAACTGCTGTCCACTTACTCCTACTCTGTTCTGGTCCCTGCCAGCAATCCCAGGAAGTCTCAGCACTCTTTCCATCTCCTGCTTACTGATAGGCACCATGTAAGCCTCAGAGAGGAACAACAGAAAAAAAATCATTACTTAAAAAAATACTTTTCTTTCTTTTTCTTTTAGAATTATAGAATATACTATGCCACAAGGGGACACATCAAGTCCAATTCCTGGCCCTGCACAGCACCATGCCCAAGAGTCACACCCTGTGCCTGAGTGCGCTGTCCAAACATCTCTTGAATTCAGACAGGCTTGGAGCAGTGACCACTTCCCTGGGGAGCCTGTTCCAGTGCCCAACCTCCCTCTGGGTGAAGAACCTTTTCCTGATACCCAACCTAAAACTCCCCTGACTCAGTTTCATGCTGTGTCCTTGGGTTCTGTCACGAGAGTGAAGAGATCAGTGTCTGCCCCTCTGCTTTGCCTCAGGAGGATGAGACTGCAATGAGGTCTCCCCTCAGTCTCCTCCAGGCTGAACAGACCAAGTGACCTCAGCCACTCCTCATAAAGCTCCTTCAGAAAGCTTCCCCTCCAGACCATTCGTGGCCCTCCTTTGGATGCTCCCCAATAACTTCATGTTCGTTTTAGATTGTGGTGCCCAAAACTGCATGCAGGATTTGAGGTGAGACTGCACCGGATTTTCACCAGCTGCACAAAACATGTCTGCTCTGTGTCCCTGATTCTGCCATATCAGCACATGCTGATTATCCACACACCAAGGAGAACATTGCAGAGCTTGACAACGATTTCAAGTTGCATCAAGTTGCCTTCATATGACAGTGTGCAGTCGACAGTGGTGAAATACAAAATGAGGGAAGGAAACCTAACAGCTATCAATTCTACCAGGAGGCAATTTAGTTATCATCTGTAATAAAATGCATATTCATCTACTTAAAACATGACCATGGAAGGACCAGATATAGTAAGGAATCATGGAGAAACCACAATTTTTCATTCATCAGTCAGAGAGCATTGTATCAGGAGAAGTCATTAGCTGAATATGAGTCTGGGATAATTGGGGCACCAGATAGTGAAGTGCCTTGTCTGGTTTCACACAGTAAATTGATGTCAGAACTGACAGTGGAAATAGCCACACATCCTGGCCTGTGCCCAGGTTTCTACACTATCTCCCTTTACCTGCCAGGTTAAGCTTGCTCTGTCTTCCATGGAGCATTTGCACTACAAGAAGCTGAAGGAGACACCGTATATAGACCCCAAAGAAAGAGCTAGTTATGTGCTATTCATGATAATCTGTATTTGGTATATAAAATGTGTACCCAATATAGAAAAATAAAATCTGTCATTAGTCACATATGTGACTGGAACGTTTCACATGGAATTAGGCAGAAAAATACCATTACATCATGAAAAATGGTTCATCACATTTGCCAGAACAATGCTCTTTTCCAGTGAGAGGTAACATTAATGAAGTGGTGAGGGATATCAAGTGTTCTAAAAATCACAGTGTTATTTATAAGACTATATGAGAATTTTCTTGTCCATGCAATGGAATTACTGGGTCTAATGATTTCTATGGGACACAATTTGCTTTATCAATGCAAGTGAATTTTCATTTGCAGAAACCCACTGTTTGGAATCAATATGGTCAGGATACCAAGTCAAAGCTGCAGCATAATGATTGACAATATAACACAGTACACAGAATATGATTAAAACGAAAAGCAGTTACATATATACAAGGCAGTATATCTTGGAACAGTTTAGTAACAAACAGTAAATGCAGACTGTAGTGAACAAGGAGTTAACCTGACAACCGAAACCTAGCATAACCCTGCATTTGTAAAACCACCTCTACAACACTGGAGATGTTATGATGAGGCTTTTTATAGAAGCTACTTCAGCTGGAAATCACTCTAAATGCAACTTAAGTGTGACAGGTTGAAACAAGGCTTGGGAAATGTGAATACAGGTAAGTGAACACTAGGTAACTGCTTAAAAGCTTATTTTAAGGCAAATAAAAAGCTGATTGCTAGAAAGCAGTTATAAAAATGACCTCAGCTCTGTACAAATAAAAAGAAGCTTTCTGTCTCTTTCTGGATTAGTTACATGGAAGTGACAGAGATGGACCACACTGAAAACTAATTTCAGTCCATCAACTTCGGCCTAGCTAAAGGCTTTGTGGCAATTGAGACCTATACCAAGCAACAGCAAGGATGGCTAGGGAGGGCTTTGTGTTTAGCTCTAGAATGCTAAAATAAACAAAAGGCATTTGCCAAACAGCTTCTACTGGAATTTGCACCTTGATTTGTACCTGAACTGATTTCAGGTACCTGGAACCTAAATGTACAAAAGACCTATTACTAGTATCACTATCACAAACTTGAAGAAAATGTGCAAGGGTTCCTTAATTCTGTGAAGCTGTCTGATTCTCAGGCCAACCCTGTGCAGTTTATGAAATAAGAATACTTTAGATGGGAGTGAGGGGGGAGGGAAGTACCACATCCATGTTACCTGGTGGTTGCTTCTCTTCTCCTTCAGTCGCCAAAGACTTTCATATTCTTTGAAGAAGATATCTGCCTGTCCTGGGGAGCCACTTCCTTGATCCCTTTAGCTATGTGAAGTAATTAGAGTGATACTGGTGCAGGAAGAAGCAGTGGATTCTCAACCAGGCAATGTCACACTATGGAGCATGTTAAATTGCCTCTGGATCAAGAGGTTTGAAGAGTCTTGCTGCTGCCAGGAGCTTGCTTATGTGCCTTTCCTCTGTGATGCCAGCTTTTTGAAGGCCAGTTTGTGACAGAGAAGGCACTTTGCTCAGTGTGTTAAATCCTGCTTCTGTGAGCAGGCTGGAATACATAGGCAGACCAATGGAAATGAGCCAGTCAGATACAGAGGTGATGAGTCCGGGGGATACAGGTTTACGGCAAATTTCTGTGAGTCCTCCACTTGGAATCTGGGTGATAAAAAGAGAAAGAAAAGAGAACTCTTAATGTTAAACATATCTGCTTGTTTTACAACAAGTTTCTCTTCCAAACTGGTGTAACTTCATAGCAGATGTTTTAACTTCTCTCATGTCAGTATGAGAGTGGTGTGGGCTGAAAGGCTCAGATCCCTTGGCACAGAAGCAATTACAACAATTTTGGCAATATAGACAGAGTGGGCAGTATCCAGCTGCTTGGCTGACTGTCATGTACCATTCTGAATTAGTTTGAGGTCAGTAAAGAATACCCAGTAACAAGACTTTTCAGAGTGATCTGTTTAATTCCTCAGTAAGTTAAGAGAATACCAGTTTTGCCTGTTACCTTCTCAGACAGACCAAATTCTCTTAGAAAAAGCCACCAAATTTTTTTATGGTTTCTCCCTTCTGCTTTTGCTAAGGAGGAGTGGACACTAGTTTAAGAAATGAAAAAGGAGTGTAAAACCTTTCAAATTTTAATACAGAAGCATTTAACACATGCTGCCCTTAGCAAGCAAGTCTCTGTTACCACTGCTTGCAGGCTGCTTAGACTTTTAAGACCATTATTGGGTCAAGAGAGGGCTATCCACTCTCCTTTCAACTACTGACTGTCCTCCTTTGGGACTGGGGGAGGTACCTCCTGCCCTTGCAGTACCTCTACCTATATTGTAACTGCTGGGTGAACAGAAGGAGCACTTCTGTACCAGGACTTCTCAAGTCTCCCTTTACTACGAGTCAGCCCTTTTAAAAGTCTGCTCATAAATAAGAAAATCTGCTTTATGGAAATACTCACTGCCATGCGATGCTGCTTCCTCAGCTGCTTTACCCGGATTTGGTCCATGTTTGTTGCAACATCCTTTTCAGGCTGCTCTAAGTCTTCAGAGTACCTCTGTACCAAAGCCTCAGGAATGCCACAGCGACCATGCTGAATGTTCCCAGCCAGACACAAAGGAGAGAGGACAGATTTGTGTATCTACACAGACCAACCAATGCAACATAAAGAGAAGTGCAGGACGGGAACAAGAAGGAGCTCTCCTTGAGGTTCCATGAAAATTGAAAAAGCAGTCCCTAAAGAAGGACTCCTTCCTTCCCCCGCAAAAAGATGTCCTAACTGATGCAATCAATTCAGAGTTTCTTGGAAACATAAAATCTAATCGCTACTTCCTTTTTCAGCTCTATTTCCTCACATTCGGAGAGAAAGAGACATTTCCATGCCCAGTGCCACCAAGGCACCAGTGGTCTGAAAAGATGAAGGCTCAGTGTGAGTCTGGGATTTCTGAGTCCTCCACAACAAAAGAATTACTTTAGGCATAAAGTCTGATAACGAAGACAGAGTTATAGAATGTCTAACATCCCAATGATTGTTGGTTTATCTTGGCCCATCACCCACAGAAAAAATGATAGATACGAGTGACAGACTATCCCTCGGAATGCTAGAAGAAGAAAACCGTTGAAGTGATTACCACTTACCTTGTCTGAGTATGGTTCTTCAGTAAGATCAATATCTTCAGATTGCAACTTGTTTTCTATCACCATTTCCAGATCCATTCCCCTGCTACAAGAGACTTTCCTTGCTGATGCAGGGCCGAGCTTTACCACATGCTGCTGAACACTAGCAGTCTCTGGGAGCTCTGACAGCCAGGGTGGCAGCGGGCTAGGAGGGCTACTGGGCTCCTGTTCAGAAGATGTCCTGTGCACAGGTGCTCCATGGCAATCAATGGGACTGGATGAGCTGGTCTTTTTTACTGGCAAACATGGTGCTTCTAAACTTGAGTGGTTTCCACTTGTGGTCGTGGGAGGATGATATAATCCATTAGAAAGGCGTTCTCGGCATTTTTTGGCAGGGACAGGTGGCGGCTGAGAAGGATTTTTTGGTTGCATTCTTGCCTCATTTGTGCCTTTTTGCTCAGCTTCTAGACCTCCCTTGAGGACTGGAGCATAATCAGCCCGTGCAAGGTCATGAAAACCTTTACTCTGTATTTCCAGAGGTGTCCTTGTTGCATGATGCATCGCTAAGGCAGGCTGAGCGTCACAGTTTTTCAGGGGGAACGGAGCAGGCTTTCCACCTGCAGTCTCCATTACAGAGCAGTTCAATTCCTTAGCTCTTCCTTTCTGAGAATTAGCAGCTCCTTTGCCCTGCTTAGCCATGAATTCATCTACCTTACAGCTACCTCCATGAGACTGAGGTGGCAAGGCAGAGCCAGTTGCCTTTTTAGCTATATCCAGTGAATCCTGAGGAAAAGAACCTACTTTCTTGTTAGTGTCCTGTAAGTTAGCATTGGGTTCTCCCTGGAGATCATCCAGCGAGTGAGATCTTGGCCACGTATCCACACCCTGGGGGCCATCCAGAGTTTCGTAGCTTCGGCAGACAGCAACTGGTAAACTTCTGCGGTTCTTCTTCAGACCCATGACGGCCGGAGGCTTGACAGAGCTCTTGAGAGCACGATGTGCACAGCTCAGCCGGCCTTCTTTTTCACCTGGCTGCAGAGTTTCTATTGACTTGGTCAGTGGAAGTGTGGGATAATTTGATAGCTGGTTTCTGCTGAAATCCCTAAAGCCATGCTCACTTGCTGATTTTGAGGGCGGAAGACAGGTCCTTCGAGTTTTACCTATAAACAAATAAATCCACCATTAAAAAAAAAATCTGCAGCATAAATAACAGATCACTTCTAAATGCTTTTGAAACAAAATTATTTATTCCCTTTTTGTTAATTTTAAATGTAGAAAAACTCACTGCCATTTGAAGCATAAAGCTCTGTGAATTTCAGCTTTATTAATAAATGTTATAATTTTAAGTAAAATGCATCCAAAATACTTAATATCCTTCCTACTTTCCAAATTGCAGAGACTTGAGGTTTACATAAACCCTTTGCAGTGTAGGAATACTGTATCCTACAGTTAGAACTGATACCCTATATTCATTGAATGAACTGGCTTGACAGCACCCCTCAAAATAACTCAAAAGTCCTACTTTTTTTATATTCTAATTCTTTTCATATATAAATAATAATGTTCATCTTTTAATAAAGTTTACTAGTTTGCATAGGATTTTTTTGAGACCCTGTTTTTATTTTTTTAATTATGGGCCAAAAGTATTATTTCATCTTTTAAATGAGCAGCAGCAAAACGATATGCAATAGCAAAATAGAGAGCAAGAAAGTGCACAAAGACTGGATTTGCATCAGCCTCTTTGGAAAGCTGTTTTCAGGGATGGCAGAGTTTTATAGCAAAAGATCTTATGAGATGGAGAAGTGTTGCAAAAGGGAGTTTCAAGTGTGACTAATCTTAGTGTTAGTCTCAAGTCATAGTGTGTTATCAAAGTGTAAGGTCTTAGAGACGTGGTGTTCTATTATAAACACTTCAGACAACAATATGAACCACATGCTCTTTGTAAGCTTTATTTTATATTTTTATGAGATATGAACCACTGATTTTAAACAATGAAATCCATCAACTCTGCTTGACTGAAAAATTCTGATCAAAGGGACTGAGCCTAGTATTCAATATCTGAAAGAGGTAATTTCTCAAATACAATATAGATTTTAAAAAATATATTCTTTTTAACAAGACAGAAGTAAATTCTACTCAAAGCCAATGACCTTTCAGAATGACAGCACATCCTGAAACCTACTGTTTTCAGGGTGGCAGTGGTATTTCCCCCATGCACAGCAAGCTTTCTAGAATCGGGATGGATGGATGGATGAATAGATAGATGAAGAGAACTTGAAATTTCCTTTTCCTATGGAAAAGAAAAAGACCCAAACAGCCAAAACCTCAAACCAAAAGAATTTGACTAAATGTTATCGAAATTCTGCAATCAATAGCTGTCAATTAAAGGATCTGGTACTTTTAGAGGTCTGAGAAATTTTGCTAACTATATCAGAACTAAAGTAATCTGGCGTACTTTTAAGCAATAGATGCTTTCTTCAGATACCATTTGCCTTCAGAGTGTTATCTTGAAAGAAGTTCAGTGCTTAGCTTTTGAATAATATACACTGTTCACCTTGCATATGAATGAAAGAACCTGTTTAACCTTAGAAAAAAAATTAGCTTGCTTTCTCTTGCCTCTTACTCTACTCAAGGAGTTTAAAAAATAAAGTATGCAGAAAAGTAGCAAAGAAAATGGAGGTTACATTTAAGAAGATATAAGGAAAACACTCCCATCAAAGAAAGTTACTGTATCTAAAATCAAGGTGTGCCCATAATGATGAATGGGAGCCCACAGCAACTCCTTTCTCTGAAGCTGTAGGGTGCACAGTTCAACTCAAGGTAAATATCACCATTTCCCCAAAATGCTAATGGAGACACATCCCACACTGAAGTTGCCTCCACTGCTACTACCTTGAGTTCAGGTAACTCAGAGAAGTAGCAGAAAGAAGCCCTCTGTCTGCGCCTTTCCATGGAGCCACGCCACTGCCTTCTGAAAATAACTTGCAATCACATTCAAAGATGTGTAAGAAGTGTTACATTCATTTTTCAGTGTCTCCAGGCACTAATGTCAATATGTAACGAGCATGGAAAGGAGTGTTCCCTTTCCATTATTCATATTTGCTAGCACATGCCTGACTTGTGCAGTAATTCACCCTATTGTCTGGGGCTTGCTGTCACAGCTCATGCAACAAAATCCACGTGCCTTCATTTCAATCTGAAATATTCATCGGGGTTACACCAGTTTTAGGAAAGCTCACTCAGAAACCTCAGTACTAAAAGAAAACCACTGCGCCATATAAGTTTTTAATGAAGCCATAAGGGTATCTAGTAAGCTGCATTTAATTTCTTTAGAAATAGGGTATGTCTGTGTAAAGCCAGTAGCCTGGGAATGAGAAAAAGAAGAAATGGGGAATGGGAAAAGGAAGAAGAAAAAAAGAAGTGTATATTATTCAAGAAAAGCACAATTTTGTGAAAGTAAAATCAAATCTCTAGTTCATTCCAGCCCTGTTAGGCATGCATATACAAATGAGATGAGAATGAAAGTTCAAAATATTTTGTCTGTAACAAATAACCAAACATGCAATCTTTAAGGTCTCTGCTTCAAAATGGTTTAAAAGATACTGCTGGGTTCAATGCTATTTCTTTGTACAAAGGACAGTAGTTGAGAATGTAATTTCTTTTAATGTGATTTAAGTGAAGAGCAATATCAGAAGGGCAGCTATGATTTATTTCTCTTTTTTCATCTATTCCTTCCCCCTCCTGACTGTCAGGTATAATTTCATTATGCTTCTGAGACATTAAAAAAAGGAAGGAAATGTTTCCTGAAAATAGATTTTTAAATATATGTAATATATGTGTCTCATGTTACTTCTTGTTATTACCATACAGGGAAGAAACTTCTCAATTCCTTGTCATCATCTGCCTCAGAAGAAAGGAGACTATCCTGGGGGTCTTTCTAGATGTACCATAGCTACAGCAAAAAAAATTTCAGTCTTTCTCGTAGTATTTTTTTTCCATATGGAAGATGGTCCTCAGAAATTAAAGTATATAAAACCAGACACAGAATGCAGTGTCCAAATCCCAGATTTTATTAACTTCATTTTGGCATTGCTTTCTGTGGCTATATTTTGGGTGCAGTTCAAACTGCTCTGTTGACACAACAAAGATGATGGCACCTTAGACAATACTGGCCTCATTGCCTTTTCTACTGATTACAAACTAGTAGAAATGCACACTAGATTAGGCAATGTGGCCACCTGTTCTATTGCTTCCTTTTCTGACTAATCAGGACAGAATGCTTAAGTGCTTAGGATGCCTGCCCATACTATGGGAATCTGGGCTTCAGTTTCTGGGCAAATCAGAGAACAGCCTTATCTCAACCTGATAAAAGCCTGGTTTGTCAGCTCATTCAAGTCTGCACATTGCACGTCCAATTCTTATCTCTTCACATCCCCTTGAGAAAGCTGTACAACATAACAAGTAAAGGTTCAAAGAAGCCAGGCAAGAACACGGATGTGAATGTCCTCTAGGGAATAATTAATAGGCCTTCTCAGACTAGAAAAGAGATGACTTGGGAAGGAGTATGACAGAGGTCTACATACAGATACTGTTAGGTATGGAAGTTCAAAGGAAGATCAGGGACATTCATAAAGAGTTTCAGGAAAATTAATGAATGCCAGGAAACAGCACCCAAATTTTGAAGTCCTTAAATGATTCATTCCCCCAAGAGTGTCCTGGGAAGCATCAAATATGTGTGCTCTGTTCCTGTACCGTTCTGTAGTTTATCTGCTTCTGGCCAGTCCTGTGAGAACCAGATTTTTGATATGGTTTCCAAATGCACCTCAGACTGTCAACACCTGCACACAAAACAAGCCCAGTAACTGCACCACTGTCACAAGTCTAAGGGACAGCTTGCTCTCTTTGCCCTGTTTCTGTATGGACTTAGTTGTGTGATCACGGATGGTTACTTCCTGCTCTGAGGTTTTTCCTAACACTGGATAGATCCTTGCTCTCTGGAACTGAAATAAAACCACAATGCTGCTGTAAGTACACTGTGGATACCTAAGAGAATATCCAAATATTTCTGCAGGGGGACCCAGAAAAGAACTTCAAAAAGATACTCTGCCATAGTACATAGCAAACCATTTTCTAGCCAAAATGTAAGACCAGCTCTGAAATCTTGAATTGATGTCAAAAGGTCCAATATCAGCCCCAAAATGGAGACTATAATAGTCATAAAGATATTATGTACAAACATTCCCCAGAAAATTTGAAGCCTGGTTTCTTCTCAGAATGTACTTCCCCTTTATGAAGTGCTGATCTGCATGTTATGATATTTGTACCAGATAAATGACCATCCTAAATGAGAACAGAATATATTTTGAAAACAATATGCAGATAAACAACTATGGACCATGAACTTTCCAAAGGAGGTGGAGCACATTTCAGATTAAATAGCCTTGACAAAATCTCTGAATGAATCAAATGTTCTTTTCATAATGGTTTTCAAAACAAGCACTAAATGCATTTGTGAGCAAAAACGATGCAGAAATGCAGCAAGTCATACATAAAAACAATATAAAAATCACCAACATTTCACATTCTGGAAAACTCAGACAGAAATATTAGTTTAAATGTAAGTATCCAAGCAGAGAAGCAATGCAAATTGCTTTCTAAGGGTTTTATTATATTGTTAAAATAAGGAAAACGTACAGGCAGCACTTTAACTTCAGTGTTACAGCTACCATTATGATTGTACTTAGAGATAAAAAGAAAAGAAAATTGTCACATATGCCATATATTTAGCTATGATTCCATTCCAGCATGCCTAGTGGATGTGCATTCATATTCAAGAAAAAAGCCTTCCCACTTTCAGGAATTTAGTATAGTGTCAATTTCAAGCATTTAGCTTCAAAGCAAATTGCCATTTTCTTCAACAAATGGTTATTTTTCAGTGGCAGACTAACAGAAAATGCACAGACTAAGAGAAGGACCTTCAGCTCTTATTTTAAATTGGAAAAAATGGCCACTATAAGGGGTGTCCAGAATCTATTTATTCTGGTTTTGTTTTCCTATTTATGATGAATGTTAGCCATGAATCCAAGCAGTCTGAGGCCAAGACATGGCTCAAATGCTTTGAGTGAGAATGCCAATTTCAGCTCTTTTAATATTTCCTCCCTAATGACAAGTTTAGACCATCTCTCAAGTAAAGCATGCTCAATTATCACAATAACCTGTTTCTTCAGATCAGAGACAGCAATCTCTATTATCATCATCATCTGCCTTGGTAATTTTTCAGTGCATCACCTTTCACTAATGCAGGATAAGGCAAAAGGAACTGATATAATTAGCGGTTTTTTCATAGTTTATTTCCTTGCCAACTTCTCAATTAATTTAACTTTTTAGTGTTCATATGCTAAAAAGTCCTAAATCTCTGCAGCTGGGTTCTGATCAGAGGACAACACTACAGGCAACCCAATGCAAACAGAAAAATATTGCCTAAAACAAAGAATATTTTCTCTTAACAGTTTTTGTGTGGGTTCAAAAGAAATCCTTCTAATCTCAGTAGAGTTCAGAGACTTCTCCACTGGTGGTCCCTTAGACTTGGGATGTCAGTGTGCAAGCAGTGTGCCTCGTGAGGCACGGTGGCATGAGAACATGATTGGGAGTGGAGAAGACAGGGGAATGGCAGGGAGAAAGACTTGCTTTAGGATCACAAAAGAAAGACTATTTCTGAGATGTGACCTGTTTCCTACTAATGCAAACAAATAAATTAGAAACAGTAGTAATGAAAACCAATGGCTCAAGCCAAGAGGGAAAGAGGTAGTCAGAGCAAAGGACAAAGTCAAGTATGAAGTAGCTTGTGTTAGCTAGGAACAGGAGCAAAAGTATACGAAGTTATCTACTGATAAAAAAAGACTGAGGAACTGTAAGGCTCATTGCTGTCACCATTACCATTCTCCAGGTTTTCACTGCTTTCATAGCAGCCAGAATCCCGAGGAGAGCATCCGGTTAGGCCTTGGCCTTCAATGAGAAGTTTCTCCTGAGATCCTGACTGGTCGCTGTTACCTAGAGGATGTGAGAATACAGTGAAAAACAGGCAAATAGAAAATGTGGCTGAACTTCTCAACCTTTCATTTCAAACACCATTATCTCGTGTGTCCAGAAAAGGGCAACACAGCTGGTGAAGGCTCTGGAGCACAAGTCTTATAAGGAATGGCGGTGGGAGCTGGGGGTGCTCAGCCGGGAGAAAAGGAGGTGCAGGGGAGACCTTAATGCCCTCTACAACTGCACTGCTGTAGCCAGGTGGGGGTCAGCCTCTTCTGCCAAGTAACAAACAATGGGACTAAAGGAAAAGGCCTCAAGCTGTGCCAGGGGAGCTTTAGTTTGTGAATTAAGAAAAATTTCTTCGCTGAAAAGGTGGTCAGGCACTGGAACAGGTCGCCCAGGGCAGTGGTTGAGTCACCATCACCACAGGTATCTAAAAGACATGTAGATGTGGCACTTGGGGACATGGTTTAGTGGTGGACTCGGCTGGAGTGGGTGAACCTAAAGGTCTTTACCAACCTAAATGATTCTATGATCTTCCCTGTTGAACTGTTTGTCAGAAAAGAGTGAGCATTAGGAAAAGCCATCACAAATGTTGGAAACACTCATCCTGTTTGGTAAACAATTAGCAACAGCAAGCGTGTGAGGGAGCAGCATGGTACATAATGGAGGCAGTATGGAATTCCTGTGCCCCTCAGCTGCCTTGGGGCCAAGTCCTGCAACTTACCACCATAGAAATTTATTTAAAATGAAGTTCTTTCTAAGACTTAAAAAAAAAAAAAAACCTCCAGCACCCAAAACAGAAGAAAAGAGCACTGAAAAGAACCAAAACAAGTGAAAAAGACTAAAATCCTAACTCTGAATTACCTTCCAGAAGACCTGGAGGAAGGATCTGGAGTGAGTCTGGCACAATAGATACCGTCCCCTAACAAAGGATGAAGGGACGTGAAGGGGACTAATGGTGCCAATTCCTTCCTCCCTTGGTCTATGCAAAAAGCCAGCCCTCAAGTGTGGTCCACCCAGCTTGCTTACACTGGATTCCAGGAATTTACCCAGAATGTTTTGTCAGGAATCATATTTTGCAAAGAAGCTAAACCTGGAGCTGAAGACACAGAAAACCAACCTCATGATACAAGTATACAGTTTATGCTGTGTTTTTTTACCCCTGCAACAAAATGTCAGAAATGGCTAGTCCAATTCCTACTCTCAGCACATGACAGGTAATTAGAGGGTGGAACTATGTGCTGTTGCCTCTCCCAGGTTCCAGCTATCCGATCCCCACTCCTCTTTCTCCTCATCACCCTGACTTGGAGCTGGAATCTGTACTTTCCAACCACCAATTCCTCAAGTATTCAAACCAAAATTGAAGGGTTCTGAAAAAAATTATTACTTCAGGGAAGTTTAGCATTCTAAATAGGTCTGCAATTAATGAAGAGAAGCTCATCTTAGGTGACAAAAAGCTTCTCTAAGTGAAAAGAAACTAATTCTGAAACTGCAGCTTTATGGGAGCTAGAGAAGGGCAAAGAAAGAGTGGATGACTCTTTGGGAAGTGAACAAGAAAGCTACAGGTCAGTGGAAACTCAGGCCACACAGCACTGTCTAAAGATACTAACCACACATATTGCTGTAATTGAATTAAGTATTGCCCACTTAGAAACAGCTGTTTAAATTGCTGCTATGGCAGTTTAAGCTAAAACATAGGAATTTGCACAGAAGCAGCTGAGAAAGCCCTAACGCAACCCATTTTACTGATTCTGCTCAGTGGATATTAACGTTCTGCTGACACTTGGGGATGAAGGGCAAATTCAGCACTGTCTCAGGCTGCTGTAACTAGGCTCTGCTAACTCCTGTGCAGCAAACACACCATCGCATTTGACTGTCATGGCTTACTCCACTTTCCCTTGTCTTTGCAACCACTTGCCTGAGACGTGTTCAGTGAGCAAAACCACACTGCTCTACATTAGATAGGTGGCTCACTGTTTTTCACTCTTGGCACTTGACTGATATATTTGCTCCCTTTGAAAATTGCTGTGTTGTCATATACACAATGTGAAGCTACCTCTACAACCCTGAAATTAACAGTCCAAGAACCATATACATGTGCACATGAAATTAATTCATGTTACACTTCTCCATAACCCTCTGGGCTTTAATTTTTTTTTTACCCTTGATAATCTTAATCTCTTCCTTCTAGTCTGGAAATTTCTTCTTTCCTATTCTCCATATCTCAGCCTCTTACTTTGAGTAGGTTATCTCAGGATTTATTCTTGAACATCAGTATTCAACAGCATTATGTGTTGTACACTTGATATTAAATAAATAAATTGGGTGGCAAGGTTTACACGAACTGAATAATTCCAGCAGAACAAAAGGAAGTCTTAAGTTACTCCTCCAAAATTTAACATGTTACACAGATTGTCCTGGAAATAAACATATTAGGAAAAGAGAAAGAGAAAGAGATCAAAATCTTGGGACAAGTTTTCTGCTTTAAGGGGTTCACAAGGTTCTTGGCAGAGCTCTGGTAAAACAGAAAACCTCAAACATCCTACGTACTATCATATTCCTGAAGAAGTTCCACTGCTGTGAGGAGAACAGCTCTGTGCTCAGGATCTCGGATGTTCAGTTCATCCAAATCTTCTTCTTCTAAAAGTTTAAAGGTATCCAAATCTTCATAACCATTGAATAGAAAAGTGGGCATGTGCTCCTGCACACAGGGGAAAAAAAAGAGCTGTAAGACAACATATTTATTCAACTTATTTTGTCAATAAAGATACTAAAAGAGATTTTCGCAACCAGCAAAAAAGCAGTAGTTAAGTAAATGCAAACCAGTGCACAACAGCAAAATTATAGTATTATAGTTTGCACAAACACTGCTCTGAGTTCAGGGAAGTAGCTGTGCCAGAATGCGAATGCTGCACGTTCTTTTGTGTTTGGAATGTACCGTATTAGATGACCTGGGTATCGTGATACCTGAAGGCACAGCATGGCATGGCTCTGTATGAGGGATGAAGTACGAAGGGTGAATGACAGCCACCCCAATTTATCCTGAACACTTCTGAACAGAAACATGGAAAAAGATGTCCACTTTAAAGACAGGGTAACTATTGTTATTTTGCACTTTTTGCTTGCCTCTGGAGTGCGTTAGCTTGTGGCCATACTGTGCAACAATTTATGGTCTCTGAGTGCACACGACTCGCAGCCTGCCGCACTTCATCCAGCCTGACAGGCAGTTCTGCCTGGCTTCAGCTGTTTTCACTCTGCAGCTAAGACCTGATTCTGCTAAGTGGTGTCACAATCCTTAGGATTATCATCTGGTGTGCAGCTTTCCAAACTAACAACTTCAAAGGTGTAGTCCCCTTCCCGCAAGTAAAAATGAAGGGTAAGCAGAGAGAGAGGGAATTTGGACCTTCAAATTGATGCGATCCAAGAGATCCTCCACTGACTTGGGCTGGGGCGGTCTGCTTTTTCGACGTCTCCTGGTGGGCCGCTTCGGCTTCTCTTCCTCTTCATTCAACACATCCACATAGATAAATTTGAAGGTGCCAACTTTGTTGTTCAACAGACCCATCCAAGTACCCATGGGGGGTTTGCTGATTATATCAATGATGTCACCTTTCTGCAGACCAAAGAAGCAAGAAAACCATTTAGCTTTCTGATGGATATTTAAGCGAACACTACCATTTGGATTTCCATGTACATGGGACAACACACTTTAGTTTTCTAAAGGTTAACCACAGCTCTTGCAAAAATATCTGATTACACTTGTTTTACAAATGTAAGAAAATGGAATTAGGTGACATGCCTCAGACCACAGAGTAAATCAACAAAAGAACCTGGGATGGACCCTGACTGTCCAGAGTCACCCACTGTTGACATCTCTGTAGAGCACCAGTGCTGTTACGAAATCTCTGTGCTTGCGACTATCTGGAATTGGTGCAAATAAAAACATACTCAGTGTATATGTGCACAGTTTCACATCAGATCTGAGCAAAGGAAGCCAGTGCAGAAGGAACCATGCAACAAAGTCGCTTTTCCTAATGTGCTCCTGACCATAATGAAGAAATGGACACACAACTGTTTTTGCATGCCTAAAGAGATTACCTTAAATACATCTGCTTTAATAGAAATTAGCTCCCCTTGGGATTTTAAGTAATGAATGTAAGGAGTCAGATAGTTTGAACTGAATACAGCACAACTAAAAGTAATCAAAGCTGATATCCAGAAAAATTAAAGGGAGGTGACCACTCAGTTAGCAAAGTATTTCAATATTAACTCAAAATAAGTTATATTAACTGAAAAGCCTTTAAGAGACATTGTGTGCCGGTGCAGGCACGTTTCTTCCAAGAGTTTTGAAAATCTTTCCATTGAGGATTATTTCATTGTGGCAGACAAAGTATTTTTCCAATCTTTCAAGCAAAACCCTTGTAAAATGGAAATGAATTCATGGGACATCTTTAGTTTTCCAGAAACTAAAGACACAAGTGTCTTTCCCTGGAGGCAGAGAAACACTAGTTCTTACTTATGTTCTATAACATTTTGCTATAATTCTGCAATTGCTATATAAGGAAATTTTAAATACATAGGACAGGTTAAAAGGCTTCAAAAACACACATAAATTCATTAAACAATTGAGAATTCTATTGTTATTGCAAAAAGCTCTTTATTTAGAATTTTAGCAAAATAAATGTTTGACCTCTTAAAAACAGATAGAGCTTGTACCTTGAGCTTCAGAGAATCTGTATCATAAGGACTTGGAGTAAAATCGGTGTGAACCCTGGCTCTTCCACAAAAAGGTCCTCTGTAAGGAGGTTCTTCATCATCACCATCTTCTGATTTCACACTCTCCCTGTTGCTGGTTGAGGAATCTGTTGTGCTCACTGTCTGACCACCTGTGTGAGAGACATAGTATCAGTTCACTACCAGTATCAGACAAAAAAGTCTCTTTGTGAAGAAGCTTCAAAGCCAGAGGCAAGAGAGAAAATGGGTCTTCTTTCCACAAAACATGGCAATCAGAGTTAAAAGTCCTTAAATGCTGCTATTTCTTATACACACATGTGGATGGGAGAGTTAGTAAATCTACTCTGCTCTCCTGTTTTCCTGAATTCACCCCCTCAATATTTAACCAAGAAGCTGTTTTTCTAGTGTCTCATCTGTGGTACATAACAGGAGATGTCAGCTTTCTGGGAAGTTTTGCTCACAAAAACCCCATAGTGGTGTGAGAAAAACAAACTCTGAAACCTCCAGGGGGGTTCCATAATCCCTCTCAATTCCAGAAATTTGGTGAATAGTGTAGCAAGTTCACATCAACTGTGTTCCATTTAAGCTGTTTTGTGTAGAGACAATCTTAATCAGAGAGATTTTAAATACTACTCCTCCTTGAACTAGATAAAGAGAGAACCTCAAGGTTTCTCTGGAGGGAGGGTGGGAAGCCCATCTGGAGTGCTCGGGAGAAATCTAGGGTAAAGATGAGCCTGTTTACTACTGGCCAAGGATTGTAATTCTCACTTGGAGTGAGAATTATTACATTATAACATTACATGTATATTAGAATACATTATAATAGCAAGACCCAGCAGACCAAGCCAGAAAGCAGGATTTCACCTTTTCAGGGTTCTTTTCAGGGTTTCAAGAACGTTTCACCTTCTTTCAGTCTTCATGTTTATAAACATAGAGCAGAAAAAAAAAATTGTCTCTGCAACAAAGAGCTTAGAGCTCTTTGCAAACCCCTAATGACTAACCCATCAGCCTTTCTACTTTTTAACCACTGTTTCTGCTATGACTTTCTCTGAGTCTGCTTACTATGGAGATGTCTGCTCCCTGAAGCCACAGAAACAGAGAAACACAATTACAACTGAACTTACTCATTGAGCTCTGACCACTTAAGGAACTCCTCAGGCTCTCCACTGAGCCACCAGCTTTCAGCTTGGGTTTGTCCAAGGAGTCAGTGTCTGGTGGTGGTGACTGCGGGGAGCCCGGCATGATCCCAGGGCTGGACTCCTGAAAGGGATTGGACCATTTCAGTTTGGTAAATGGACATAAGCACTGATGGGAGCTGCTTCTTCAGCTCCAAGGAAGAAGATTCTGTTTCCCTGCTATTTATCAGACAGCTTGAAATCTTCTATCTACTTATTTAGCAGTACCCAGCTCTGGTAGAAACTCCACTTTATTGGGCATGATAGTGGCAATGGGAGCAAACAGACCAGTCTGAGAAAGCTAGCATTGTAAGTAGAAAAAAAACATTACCCAAAACTCCCAATTCAAGGGTTTTCATGACAAATTATATTTTTGCTAGCAGTACTTGCAAAACAACTAGTGCCAAATTCAGGTTTCTGAATCAGGATTTTGTACAAAGATGAACACAAACAAATCAGACAATGCAAGTGAGACATGAAGCAATGTATTTCTTCTTGCAGTGAATTTTTTATACCATTGTTCATTTACCTAGAAGTACAAAAAAGGAATTAGCTAGAAAATGCAGTCTGTGCAAAGTACAAATACTCATAAACATAAATGCATAAATACAAAAAGATTTCGCTGCATGTGCAATAGGTGACCCAATTTCTTGTTTCATTCAGTCAAACATTATTGAAAATCAAAAGGGTCTTTCCAAAATTGAAATTTTGTCAGCCTTTGTGAAGCACAGTTAAAACAAAGCAGCAGATACTTGTGGCCAGCATAACTTTTGCTTGTTTTAATGCATGTAGAAAGAGATACTGGAACATACTTTGAGTCATGATGCCTGAAAGTTATAAATATTCTAAAATGACTGTAAAGTTTGGAAACTAACTGCAGCTTGCATACAAAAGTGTTTTGTGGAGATGTGTGGTCATAAAACTTTTAGATGAACATTATTATTTGCATGCTGCAGAATCATTAGGAAAATCTCATTCCAGCATATGACTTCAGAGGTCAAGTCAATCTCAGAGAGAGAGATAGAGAGCAGAAGTATTGCTAAATCATTGTCATCCAGTTTCTCAAAGGATCCCGTTTTTTTGGCAGACTTTGCAGAGGGGCACTGTAAAGCCAGTCAGACACCAAAGCATCTTCTTATCAATATTAAATCATGTTACACCTTAAAATATTTTAATTGTAAGTTTATATTACAAAACAATAAGTGTAACACTGCCCCTGGTTATGAATAAGTATGGCTAATAAATAGCTCTGCAGGAAAGGGATTCTAATGTGGCAAAGCATGGCGTAACACAGGCCACATTTCTGCCTCTCTTGGTGCCTCCAGATTCTTCACTTTGGGGGTCTTACTATGGATGTTACGAACTTCTCCTTTCACATGCACTAAGGCTTTGCATTAAGAGCAAAACTCCCTTTCCATTCCCAGTTCTCCATGACTGCAAGCATCCCACGCGACCCAGCGGCCACTCCGAGCCCACTTGGGGGCGGTGTTAACCAGCAAGAGCTCTGTTTCCCAGCGGCTTTCAAACCTATTCCTTACACAATCCAAGTGGCAAGACCGCTTTTAAACAAATGCCAAAGATTTTTGACACTCCACTAAAGCAAGGAACCCAAAGTATACCAAAAGGGAAAAAGACAGCAATTGTTTCTAGGCCACTGAAATTCAAAGCCTAATTTAGAACTAATGTACTTCAGGTTTGCCTTTAAGAATAGGCTATAAAAATCTGTAATGAAAGAATAATAGGAAAATCTTCTGTGGGATGCCCCTTTCTTACTCAACTGTGCCTCTGTTTTAATGGGCTGTTGCACAGGGCAAGCTATGATGGAGAAAAGATCTGCAATAGCGGAGAAGAGCTGTGTATGCGAAGTTATGCTGGGAATTTAAACTAGGGTGTGAATTGCAGATTAAATATATTACTGTGACCCCATGTCACAGACTGGTTCCCTTAATAAATTATGATGGAAAAGAAATGGAAATAGAGAGTAAGGTGTGTAATGCCATCAACGAGAGACTTCTGATGAGCTACTTAAATGAAAATCTGAAAATGCATTTTCTATGGTACTGGCATCTATAAGAAGCCATTTCACAGTGAGGGATTTTATAAGAACATAGGAATAAGTCACACCATATAGTCTTGTTAGAAATTTCTTCAGAGATGCCTTGATGCATGGTAATCAATATTGATTATCACTTCTACATTATTAAGTGGATCCCACTGCAGACCTTACATACCTGCTCAGACAGAGAGCTGCTGTATTTTTTAGACATCCTTTTCTTCATTGTTTCTTTTACAGACTTCACCTTTTTGCCCAGAGATATACGTGAGGCAGAGGGTGATTTAATCACTTCTTTATAAACGAAGTCTCCTTCTTTGCCCTGTAAAATAAAAAAGGGTTTAAGCCTTTAAAATAGAAGAGCCATTTTTCCCTCAGTCAGCAGTTATTGCAGAGGTGTCCAGGCAGACACAGGAGGCAAGCACAGTGTCCTGCTGCCTGCTCCAAATTCACTGTTGAGACCTTGTGCAAACCACTGTAGCTTACTCTTAAGGCCTGATTTGTAAACTTTTTGTGAATGTATTGTGTATAGATGTGTTGGGGACTATTACGATGCCTTTATCCCTTTGAATTGCAGGTAAGTATTGGATCTGATAGAAAACCCCACAGTTTCAGGCTAAGCCTTCCTGACAGGACACACAACAGTAGTTGTAGCTCATGTTGGTCAATACTACAAAAAGTTTAACAGGAATAAAGGTACCTCTGAGATCCTAGCCAAATATATATCTCTATGGGTGTATATATATATATGTGGATATCTACATTTGGCTACCCAAATTTACTTTTTTATTTTCAGACAGGCATTCTGTTAACCTCTGTGGTTTTACTGTGGACCTTAAATAAAAAACGTGAAAAAACACCAAACACCACAAAAAAAACCTCCTAAATCCATCAACCGTGCTAGGTTAAACTTGCACTGCTTTTTTTAAGGCACACAACAGGGCACTGACAAACTAAATTGGCTGGTCCATATATAGTGGATGACAAAGACCAGCTGCTTTGAATACATTTAACCTTTTCTAAACCAGCTTAAGGTACCAAGCACTTACTTATGCCACAAGTACACACTTAGCATGATCAGCTGACATTTTGCCAAACTTACTTGTATGACTCAGCCCTTATTCAGATTGTCCAGGCATGACATTAAACACGGTCTTGTGTTCTACTCTTTCAGGAACCACTGAGCAGTATAGCTGTATTAGAGCTACTCCAGCACCCTCCATTGGCAAAGGTGCACCAAAAATCACAGCATAAAAAAGGACCAAAATCCGTCTGGCCAAAGAGATTGACTACTGAGTTTGGTCTCTGACTTGGTTCAATTTAGCTACATGAAGATAGCAGGCCCTAAAATAAATGTACACTATATTGTACTTAAGAGATTTATCTTTTTTCCCCCTACATTTATGTCTGCTTTCTACTTCACTAATATTCTTACAGAAAGTTTCTCTGAAATTCAACTGATACTTAATTTCTGAAAAGATGTTATTTTCCCCCTTACAAGTTGTTAGTAATTATGACTTCTTTGGTAATTCTGGTCTTTTACCAGAAATTAAGGACAGCTTTTTGCTTAATCTTTTTTGAAAAAATATTTCTACTTAATGAACTTATATGTTTTCAAGAAAAAAATCCCTTTGATCTGCATATATTGTTCTAGTGCACTGCATCTCTCCCACTACTGATGTGCCCAGGGAAAAATGTAACATCTAGACTTCACACTTTCTTATATTAAAACCAATCTGATCAAAACAAGTATCTATGTTTAAAGATAAAGACTGTAAGTTCAGAAGTTAACTTTTTTACTGAGTTGAAAATTGATGAGTAAAATAATCACCCACAGATTTAGCAAATTTAGGGGTAATTTATAATGTTTAAAAATAATAAAGTAACAAAAAACATGCCAAAAAACACCAGCTGACATAAAAAAATAATACAATGCTGGCATACAAAATGTTTGACAATTTAAACTTAAGTGGACAGAAAAGTTATCATATCCAATGCTGAAACAGGAAAGAAAAACATATATGGGCAAAAGGAAAAAATATGTTCTCAATTTCATTTGATATAGTGTTCTGCCTCATTTCTGTTCCATTATTTTTGGCCACAGGCCGACCAACAGTAACAGTGGGATCAACATGAGTAACATAAAATGGAATTAATTCTCAGGGGAGATGCGGCTTTTTTTTTTTTAAACACAAGAATGCTCTGAAATCAACTGTGCAGCACCCAGCACAATGGGATCCTGGTCTACTCCAGAGCTCTTGGACACAATGAAAAAACAAATAATGAACTTCTTAAATAACGACTTCCATGCAAATAATTTGCAGAATTTCAGCGAATGCAAGCTAGCCTCATCATTCCAAATAGTAGATAGTTTTACCCAGAAAGTATAGCAAGCACAGGTTTTGCCTTGGGTGATGATCTGAGGAAGTCAGACATAAGAATAGCCCACAGATGTGCCCCCAGAGTTGTGCTTTGATCACTTGTTCCTACCTCTTTACACATACTGTATATAAATACTTATACACACATGGATATGGGTGGGTATGTTATTCTTAAAGCTAAGGAAGTTTGAGGTTAACAAAGATCCTCTGTTTTCTTGGATCCCCAAACTATTATTACAGACCTAAATTACACTTCAGTCTATTATAACTCTACTGCACATTTCATTTTATGCTATTTCAAGTCTGCACCTTCTTAAACTCACCATTTGGTCAGAACTGTTTCCAATATGAAGGGAACGATTTGTCAAGTCAAAGCCTCCAAAGCTACAGGTTCTCTGCAAAAAAACAAGGATGGATACAGTTTTATCACCATGATTAGCTCACTCAGGCCATCTGCGATTTGGAGAACACCAATTAAAACACAAATGTCTGCAAAAATGGAAAGAAACAAACAAACAAAGGGATGAGAGATTATAAATCAAGAAATCTTTTGTAAAGCAATATGAATCTCTCTTTTCCAGAGACAACTCCTTGGCCTAAGGTCTGCTGCTGTTGAGTCATCTACTGCCTACTCCTCTTTTTAAAGAGAAAAAAGGCTTTTTGGTCTGACAAAACTGTTGATCTTATGCTTCAAGTTTTCCAAGGTGCTGGCAACTCCATCTCTTCACTCCCATCTGCCTTCATAAATAAATCCACACTAGCACTGAAACAGACAACCACCAATTTTTACATCTTTTAAAGCATTGAATAACCTACCTTCTGAATAGCTGCATAGGTTGCATTTCCACTGCATTTACAGGGAATCACTAGAAGCCCAGTAGGCTAAGCCCTTGGTAAGAGGAGGGAAAACCCAGCCCAGCTATCCTTAAGCATTGTGTCCCCAGAGACTCAGCAAGCCCAGATTCCAGATTAGGTACTTCAAGCTTTTTCTTTCCAGTCCAAGAGGTAATAAAAACTGACCAGTGAACAAGCAGCTGCACAGTACTCAAGTGACTGGCCCTGCCAGAAGTCTCATGGGGCAATGCAGGGAAATGAAGGTATGGCAGTTACAATTAACTTGCACCACTTCAGCTCTGGGCTCTGAGTGTGGTTTTGAAGACAGGCAGATGTCTACTATAAGTACTCTTTTCAGAGTCAGACCTGAGACAAACAGGAGGCAGAAGATCAACGCTCATGAACTACTCAACAGAGTACCCTTCAAAGACAATTTAAGAATCAGTTAGGTATCAGCTCAGACCTACAAAGGATTGTGAGTCAGCGAAGACCCACCACCTGAGAACTACCAGCCTGCTTCCTCTGTTAGGAAGAAACAAGCTCCATAAACTGTGACACTTAATAAAAAATTATAAGAATTCATTCTTTTAAAGTAAACACTCTTCCTGCCCTGTTTTCCCCTTAGAAGTATACATATTAATAGCTTTTAAAAGGTTTTACTTTCTAGCTTCTTATTGCTTACACCGAACTTACTTGGATGATGGGTTTTGTACCCACCACAACTCTAGTGGAACTCAAAGCCAGCTTTGTCTAGACCCCACACACATTAAAGAGAGTGCTGTGTTGTAGGATTTTTCTAAGTGTTTTTTTTCCAGAAGGCAATGTGACTATGGCACAGGTTTTAAAAATTGTTTTTGGAAAACATTTGAGACCAACCACAAGTAATAAGATAGGTTTCTAAGGCATAACATGTTTAGCTAGGAGTAAGTTGGTTCTTCTGTGAAGGACCATTATAACTAATCCTACAGTGTATGGTAATGCCAGCAATGAAGAGAGGACATCTGGAACTGAGCAAACTTGTCTGTCAAAGCAGCCGGAGCTCCTCCTAAAGAAGTCTTCTCGGAGAGCAAAACAACTGTTGGTTAAAAGCTTCTGAGTAAGTGAACCTTATTAAGGATGCTTATGGTTTCACTATGGATCTCTCCATACATTTAAAATTTAACTTCCAGCTTCAGATTCCAGTAGGAACCCTGGCAATAATGCACCAAACAAAAGGTCTGTGGATGAGGAGAGGGATATTCAATGGAATGGCCATGCAATCAAAAGTAATATTCTTCTGGGAGAAAAAAAAACTGATGCCATTTGAAAATTTCATGCATGTCCAGGCCACTGAAACAAATATAAATGACAAAAATGAATGGCAAGGCAAGACAGAGTGACCAATTCCACTGAATACATAGGCATTGCAATTTCCCTGAGGTTGCAGCAAACGAAGATTAAGTGTTTGCAGGAAGGAGCAGCATTAGTTGAAGCTTGTCAGCTATTTGAGGTTTCAGGAAGAAGTGTATTGAAAAACTTAGTAAGAGCAGCATGTCCCCAACATGTATCCCATTCAAACAAGGCTGGAGAAGCAGCTGAGGAGTTCCTCAACAGCAAAAACAAAATGCTATCCATTTCTTCTTTAACTGTATCTCTGTGATTAAGCAAAGGTCAGTGCAGATGGTTTTCATAATGAAATTACTATAGTGAGACAAGACTATCTTACTAGAAGAACTGAAAAGTTTGTTTCTGTCACCTGTATTTACCAAGACAGTTTTAGAGGGTATTTTTAGCTATGGGGCATCTCTAGAACTTAGGAGTATGCTTTTTTGTCCAAGATAACCCTATTACTCCACCCATAGAAGGATGAGTAAGGTTTCTCTTATCATTGTAATATCCTTTCAGGGAAACAACATTTTCTGAGTATGACGTCTCTGACAATAAACAGTATCCTGTGAGGGGCAGGGTAAGCAGTCAATGCAGAAGAAATAGTAAAACTGCAAAGAGAGAATGTTCATGGTATTGGGTAGAAAAAAAATCTGTATTTCATGGCCAAAGAGGAAAAAGTGAACCATGAAGGCCCGCTCACCTCCCACAGGTTATTCAAGGAGAACAAGGCTGTCACTTGTATACCTTACACCTGAAAAAACTAAGCAGAGATGTCTCAAAAAAATAATCTGTTATTTAAGAGGAAAAGCTGTTTCTACTATATTGTTCACTGGAATATCTTGCTCAATGTTACGGGTGCACTGCTGTTTCCATCCACTGAAGTAGGGAACATTGTCAACTAGACAACAGACTAGCTGGCTCAGCTTTGGAGATCTGGCACCAAAGGCAAGTTCCTAGGAAACTCAGAATCATGGTTAATGGAACTGTCAAAACTGGGTCATATAATCAGGAAGCAGCTTTGGATCCCTCTGAAGCATTCAAATCACTTAGTTGCTCCCTGTAAGCACAATTTCCTCTTTTGGCCACTGTTGATCCCTTTCCATAACACTCTGAGCGAAGGTGCCACCTTCATTCTGTTGTAGAAAGAAGGAGCAGTAGTGACACTTCTGGTGGTGCCGAGCAGCAAGCAGGAGGGCAGTGACTACCTAATGCCAAACTCCCTGTCCTTCTGCAGCTGTGTACGTAAGGGAAAATATGGACTGGGTGAGTGAACTGATGAGTTGCAATCTGAGAAGGAAAAAGCCAATTTAAAGCAATGACAGCTGAAGAGAAATAGAGCACAGCTGAGTAACAATACTCCATTACTCTGAAAATCTTCTTCATCTCTTGACACCCCTTGAAGAGAATACTGACTCCCAAAGCAGCACAAAGAACACATTACAGCATCTGAAACCTTCTCTGTACACCGGTGATCTCTATTTCTGCACTAGGCAAATTAAAAAAGAAGCATTTTGTCATATTTGCTCTCTCTCACTGAGTTATTCTGTACACAGAAAAACAGCAGACTCAGCAAAACTCTTCTCTTGACAAGATTATATCAAGCTCTTCCCTTACAGCTGCGTTACGAGTGCTTAAGAGTTTCTAATGGCAAAGAAAGCAAAAGCACTGAATTTTAGTTAGAAGTACAAAGCAGAAAGTGTTCACTGCAACCTCACAGAAATTGGAAGACCACCTTCATGGCAACTCTTTGACTCACAGACTTTTGGTGGATTCTCAAGAGAACCCTTTTAGTACAGCGATCCACTGTGGCAGCCCACTTCCTCTTGGCCTCCTCATCCTCCTCCAGCAGGCATCTCCTCAGGTCCTGCTTGTCGGCCTTGCTCAGGGTCCTGTCAGTAACAGGACGCACCAGCTGTGAGAGGTTGAGGTGACTGTACAGGCTTCTCTCCACCACATAGGTGATATTGAACTCGCTGACAGAGGTGCGCCCTCGTAGCCTTCTGTTTGGGAAGCCACAACCTCCACCCCCTTTCGCTTTGTGCCGCAGTAATTGTAGGTCGCAAGTTGTGGGGGATGCTCCTTTCCTAGCAGGGCGCTGGCAAAGAAAAGCTCTGGAACAGGAATAGTTAGTATCCATTTTCTTCAATCGGATCTGCTTCCTTACACTCTGAATCTCCTCCAGGGACACCAGAAGATGGTGCTTGTGCCTGTTGCTGTCATAAAAGCAAATGCTTTCTGTACTTACCCCATGGCTCAGCGAGCCGAGGCTCTTCTTCATTTCCCCATCTGTCAAGGAGCGGCAAACTTTCTGGGACTTCTCCTCTTCTGGGTAAGAGAAAAATGTCCCAAGTTTCTTGGGAGGCTTAATAAGGCCACGGCTATCAGTTTTGCTGAAGGTCTTCACCAGCTTCCGGTTAGCTCCCCAGGTATCAAGACTGCTGGATGAGGGAGAAGTAGTAAGTGAGTCCGAGTCATCCTCTGGCTGCTTTTCACAGGAGCTGTCAAAGTAGAATTGCTTCTTGTGAACTCCAGAGTAAAGTGCTGATCTGTCATCCAGTATAGGAGAGTTGTCAAGTGAGTGCTCTTCCACACCTACAGGGGACAAAAGCAGCACAACGCTTGTCATTGTTCTTAATTCTCTAAGATATTTCCCTGTAGAGTCTTACTGTATTTATTTTGGGTATCACCAACTTAAATTGGAAGAAAACTATTCATGGTGTAAATTTCTCAGAACTTATTTTTGAGTGGATAAACCCGAAGCAGTTCCTTCCATTTGTGAAGTGAGAATTCTGGGATGAGTTAACAGACAGAAGACAACATCCTGTAAGTAAACTCATCGTTATTTTAAGTTTCTCTCTTTCATCTGCAGCTAAATAAGACCACAGATGTTCTCACTAACAATCCCTTAAAAGCTGGAACGGGGATCTGTTTCTCATGTTTTTCTTCTGGTACTTGCATATGATACTCAGCTCTACTGAGCTTAAAATAGGTCAGAAGTATATCCAGGTATTAAAACCCAAACAAGTACCTCTCAGGTCCAGTTTTCCAAAACCTAGCGCTGCTGTGGCTGCAGAAAGGAGCATCTTTCACAGAAAGTCATGGAGCTGAGCTCCAGGATGAAATTTTAAGTTCTGGGGTTCTAATGGAGAAGGAGGCACCAGTTTTAATCATGCAGAATTTATTTAACAGATGCAAAAACAAAGAAGTAGGTCAAACTGCAGGTGTGCCAATTTCAACAGTGTCTTGGTAATGACAGAAACACTTGGTTTTCACCAAATTTTTCCAGAAAATATTTCACAGGAATATTTTGCAATACGAGTACTGGAGATGGGCAGACAGCCAGGTTTCCTTTTTGGAGTGAAGGGAATGAAGGACTTAAAACTGCAATTCCTTTTCACATTTATCATATAAGAAACTTTTCTCTGGTGTCTTCTTATATAGTATAGGCACAAGTATTAGATGCAGTAACAAGGTAAGGGTGAGAAAAAAAGTACACATCCTCCTCTGCCTCCCTGACAAATTTCACAGCATTCATAGCTATGTATCAGTGACACACGCACAAATACGTTTGTATTTATTTCTTGCCAAAATAAATTTCTTGCATGACCTAACTTTGCCTTCATCTTTGATTGCTTCCACAGTCTTACAGCAGAGCTAAATTTGAACCATTACCAAAATACCTATGATTTACTAAACTCGCTCATTCAGTAACAAGGGACACCTTTCATGATGACAGATCAGCAGCCCTGTGTAGGACTCCTGCCTTACCTTCAGTTCACTCTGTTGGCAAAACATATTTGACATATATTTGTTGAAACCTAAGATGCTATTTTACCAAGACAAAGCTCGCTATGACATTGAAGGGATAGTGGATCACATCTGACATGAAACTTTCACTCTTGAGAAATTTATAGGGGTATGTCTGTACATTGGAGTCTGCAAACTGGAGTGTGGTTTAGACAGCACTTTGCCTGGACTGTCCAGCTTGCTCTTTTCCCCCTCTACATCTTAATTTGAACAGAAAATAGACATTCTCCTGGGACTGAGTATGTACTGATAAACAATTTTAGTCCACTAAGTAAATATGTTTTTAAACAGCTTGTAAAATATGCATTGTGTGTCAACACTGTAACAGATGTTATTTGGAGTGAGTCCATGACACAAAGCCATAATGACACAGATGTAGATGTGATGCATTTTTAAGTGCTATATAAGAATGGTGCCCAGGAATTAGGAAGTTTTAGTTATTTAGCTCACTTAGAAGCAGATTAAGACAAAATACATACGGATTCAGATATTGACACATTCTAGTAAGTATCAGCTCAGCCAAATGTACATTGATTGTGATAACAGAGTCAGTAATAGAAATGTGGGAGAAGAATCTGAGACTAGTGTGCTTTTCTTTAAAATCTACAGAAACACATAATGGAAATTCAACAAAGTTGCTCGTTGTGAAGAAATTTTTGAGGAAGGTTATGCAGAACCTTTCTTCTAGGAAACTATGTCAGTTTTCAAAATAAGGCTACTCTTATGTCATGCTAAAGGCTGTTGAACATTAATGAATTTATTTAAATTTTACTGATGTTACTCAATAAAATATTATAGCCAACTCCCCAAAACCTAGTCACCTGTGATTTCACATTACTTCACATTCATAACACAGATTCAAAGAACTGTAGCAAACAGCTCAACTGATCCAGTCAACTTCAGGTAACATGGAAGTCCAGACAGCAAACCTGACCACCCCATTTTTTGTGATCTTGCATAGCCCTCGCTCTGACATTTCCAAATGGGAATACAGATCCGCATTATGAGAGATTGGGATGGACAACATTTATGAAGCACTTTTAATTTGCCATATGAAAACTTGGATGTGGAATTTCCTGAAAGAAAAGTCATAGATATCTACAGCTAATGTAGACTTGGCTACTTAAGGGACTTTCTAGTTATACAGAGGTTATGCAGAAATAATCCATGTTGTTATTTAGCAATAATTGGTTCTGCTAAAGAGTTTCCCAAGAGACAATCTACAAAGAAACTCTGGAGTGATAGATAAAGTATGAACTCAGAGTTACGGATAATTTAATCAGAGAAGCCTAGAGCTAGAGAAGACAGGCAGCAGATGGAGAAAGAAAGAAGGAGAAGAATTTTTTTTTAATACAATTGTTAGTTCAGTGATTTTTCTGTAGGGGCCAGGGGTGGAAAAACTCAACGGAAAAAAAACAAACCAACCTGGAAGGAGTGGCACACTTAAGTGAAAGACTGAGGGAAAAATGAAATAAGGAGGTGAAGCACTGTAAGAAAGGATACAGAGAGCAAGACAGATACTTAATATGCTGAAGAGAAAGTCTGGTCCAACTGCAGGAAGGCATCTGCATGCCCAGCAGCCCCTGGGCTGCCTGCTCCTGCATCTGCTCCCATCACTGGAGCCTCCTGCTGATTGCCCCCTGCAGCTTTTCCCAGACTCCTGGGGAGAGAAGAATGAGGTAGGACAGGCTTCTCTCTTCTCTCTGTGGGCCATCTTTCCCCAGAGCAGTGGAAAAATAATCCTGTTTTGTTTCTCCCATCTCAAAATCCACATTTCTGCTTCCAAGGTATCCCAGCTTTAAGCTCACCCCATGAGATGATAAAACCTTTCCAGACAGAGACAGCTGCCCATTCCAGAGCTCTAGACTGGCCATGCCTTTCACGCCAGCCAGTAATGTAGGAGAGGCAGGCTAGATCATAGATCTGCCAGCAGCTTCCTGCCACATACACAAGATGCATGTGTTCTCCCTAAATGCACTAGGAAGGAATCAGAAATGGCTCAGCTCACTGCAAAGCTGAGGGGAACTGGTGTACGGTGCCGGGAAGGCCACCAACATAGAGAGGTGCCCACAATTCCAGTGAGGACTCCAGCACAGCTGTGCAGAGAGGCTCCTGAGGATCAGGCTCTGTTAATCTGAGTGCTCACACATGGATACAGGCCATCCGCAGTTAATTCTGCAGCATGGTGTTCCCAGGGCCTGAACTCTGCTTCCCTTTCTCCACCCTCCTCCTCCTCCCTTCTCTCCCCCACTCTGTAGGGAGCAGGGCTCATTCAGAAGCCAAATTGCAGGCAAGCTCCCCCAGAAGTAGAAGTTAGTATTGCATGAGGCAGTCGCTATCCCACAAGAGTGTCTGATAGAATTTCTGTATTTTTGCCACAGGATGATGCCATATGGTTCAACTGCACCCCCAGCCAGCTGCTACACTCCCAAAACAAGCAGGAGCTTCACCTGTGTGCCACCCCAGGCTGAGGAGGAGGTGACAGCCTGGTGGTGGATCCACTTACTTTCTTGCAGAGCCTGTGGGGCAGCTGACTGGATCGCTCCTAGGCTCGTTCCCTCCCCAGCATGGGGCATAAAACATAAGCCAAGTTCTAATCTCTTAATGAGGGGCTCTCCAGCACTGCTCTGAGTACACCAGATCAGCAGTAACCACATTCTAGGCTGTCACTTTCCTCCTTCTAAAGCCTAAAAGTTAAATAAGGCATGCACAATAGACAAGGCAGTCATTCCTACGGTCCCTTACGAACACTCCACCCCTCCCTCCCCCAACCCTCCACTTTCTGTCCCCTCTCAATAGAAACACATATTCACACATGCAGTTTTAACCACATTGCTTTTTACCTTCTGTGCTGGGTTTTTTCATTTCTTCAACTCTTATGAGTTTCTTCCTGACTCTGCGAGTAGAATTCACCAACTTGTGCAATCTCTTAAACTTCACCGACTCCTCTGTTTCATCATCGGATTGTTCTCTTGACTGGCAAAGAAACAAAGGGAATATTAATAAAGCAGCAGTTCCACAGTTTGCTCCTTCAAGTCAAGTTAACCCAGCTCATCTGCTGCATTGTGTCAATGCAGCTCTGTAACTGGTGTTATATTTTCAGCCCAGGTCAGACAGAAACATTTAAATTACTGAGGGTTTTCTTGTTTTCTTTTTTTCCCCCTTTTTCTTTTTCTGAAAGCATGACATACCATTTTGATTTCTAAATCTGTGCAACGTAAGATCCTAGGCATTGAAATGCATTCCTGCCCTTGTCTTTCTTCACATGCATTGTGTAATAACTACTTCCACGTCCTCTTCCAGTATTTTTCAGGCAGGGCTCTTTTCCAGGGTTCTTCTTACCATACCAGTTATGCTCCCGTGGTTTAGTAAGTCCCTGGTCTGTCTGGCATCTCAGAACTTGCTGTTTAAACCTGGTTATAAACAGCTTTTCCACACTGAAGCTCTGTCATTGACGACTTCTCTTTTTTCCCCCCCCAGTCTTCCCAGAAAATCAAAACCAGCAGCACAAGAAAGGGATAGGAAGGAAAGGAAGGAGGAGACCTCATCTGCCTCACTCACGAACTGCCACAGCTACAAAATATTCCCTTCCTCCTCCCTGCTCCTTACACTCCTCCTGAAGGCTCTCGAGGCTGGAATTAAGACGGACAGAGCATTCCTCCCGCACTGACCAAGGGAAAACTCTGACCTTTTCAGATATACAGTGCAGTCCATATTCCCCAGCATCCCGTTTCGTTTTGCATCTGATCCAGTATGCTCAGTTCCAGCTGTTTTCCCTCAAGTATCAAACATTACAGAGACAAAAAAAAATTCCCTTCTCTCCAGCAGCAGTGACACAACAAGCTGAAACAATCCATTCCTTGTGAACCAGAAGACAACTTCGATTTTCGAGCCAGATCCAATGTTCAACGTGCTACTTCCTCTGTTTTAATCAGTTCAGAATGTGGAAGGCGGCGGGGGGAAGGGCAGGGAAGGGGAGATGAGAAGAGGCCAGCAGGGCTCTCTGGCTTGGTCAGGACAGTGCTGGCACCGTGCTCCGCTGCAAATTCCTGCACATAGCACAGGCTCCAGCTGGAGCGTGGTATGGATCATATACCTTACTTTGTTTTCACTCCTGGTCCCAGCCAATTCACAGCATTCCTAATGGTCAGCTCTAAAAATTCTCATGCAACTTCCTGTCAGTGCAGCTATCTGGGTTTCCACAGTGTGCTCATACTTTTTTATCCTTCTCCTTAATTAAACTTTTAAAAGTAAGAAAGATCCCCAACAGATGCAAGCCAAGTAAAAACAAACAAACAAAAAAAGCCACCCCCTTCTCTTCCCAGCAAAAATGCTGTCTGCTTATCTGGAGGATGAGCAAGAGAGGTCAAACATAAAAATACTTTCTACCTTTGTAGTTCACTTAAATATCAGGATGTGATACTAAAGGCAGATGCCACAGGGCAGGACACCAATTAGCAGTTGCATGGGTATACTTCCAAAGGCACACACAGTGCCTGACAGAGCCAGGGCAGCTCTGAAAGCTGCCTACCTCCCAGGCATGCACCTCACAAGGGCCCCAGAACCACACTAGAGCAAACTTCAACGACCTTCTGCAAGGGCACTGTCAATTACCAATTTCCCACAAACTTTGCATTACTCCAAAATAAGGAGGAATACCAAACGGACCACATATGGAAGTAGGAATTGCCATTCTATCATCCAAGAATTGCATGAATGCGTTTATTGTGGTTACAGACTGGCTAGGTAATTAATAAACTTCCTTTGGGAAAAATAGGACTGTGAAGTGTACCAGGGTTGTTTATATCAAGATAAATTAAGCAAGGAGATGAGCATTAATTCAGAGATTACGCCTGGGACAACTTAGTGACACGTCAAACAAGACAGACACATTTAGATAAGATGATGAATGGATTATTGACTGTAATCAAGAAGTTCAGTCAAGACTTCTTGGGCCATTAAGTGCATCCTGGCAAGCAACCATCATGCATATTCTGCACTCAAAATATGTTTATTTTAAATGCAATTAACTCTAGGGGATTGCTTTCCATCATTACTTTTCGCACACCCTTGGTTTGCAAGACTACTGTTTGTGAAACTGTGAGCTCTGTAAGACTCAGAGAACAGCCCATACCTGATCCTCCCACTCAGGATCTCACTGAAGAATAAACAGCTAGTCCTACTTTGCACCAGTGATATCTGATAAGGAACTCTGCCCCCTCATGGTTATGAAGAGTCAACAACAGCAAAAAAAGAGCTTTTACAATGTCTGACATTTGCATTCACAGCTACCACAGCAAAAGCAAGTGTCAAAATAGCCTCAGCATGGGGTACTGAAATCAAACCCTAGTGGGTGGTACAGAGGGTGCTCACCATACTTCTAAATAAATAGAGTCCAATCATAATTAAGTGCCAGCGGGTTTTCTCCCATGCTTCAGGACTCCTGCTATCCTTTGAGCTTGGGTGAGCTGTGAGAGATCCTGCCTATTGCCAGTGCTTTGCTGATAGGCGAGAACAGCTTGCTCTTTATGGGCAGATGAAAGATAAAGTCAGTCTCCCTCCGGCAGCCTATCATACCAGGTAGCATGTGACAGAGAAATCTTCTACAGAGAAAAATGATGGACAATAAGTTTATGCAGAAAGGCTTAAAAATGGTGATTACACCAGTGGTGCCACTCAGGAAACTTTATTGTCAAATAAGGCCAATTCCTTGAAAATGAAAGCATTTTCAAAAAGGGTTACTCTACACTTGCTTCCTGTTTTTGAATCAACTTTTAAGAAACGCCTTGGAATTATCAAAATTTTCCACTTTGGCACATGGGAAACAGAGCTTAATTTTCCAGCTCAAGCAATGCTTTCTTTTACAGCTAATATTAAACAGAAAACAGAAATGTAAAGCATTCAGGCCATAACTGACATATTTGGAAATCATTGAACTTCTATGCTTTGACTTCCCCAACCCATTCTACCCTCCACTCTTTCATGGTGACTGAATTGCTTTTTTTGGTAGCTGTCCCTGACTTCAGATGGGAAAATCACCCCAATGTCCCCAAAGTGAGGCAGGCGGGGCAAATGGCTTCCTGGACAGCTCTAGCATTGAGGCTTTGGCACAGGGCTTGGCTACAGCCAGCTGTCAGCCCCCTCTTGCCCTCGTCCCCCTTCACAGGCATTCCAGTGTGCTGCAACACTACAGAAGGGCAGACATGGTCTGTTACAGAGTGGACAACGTGTCCACAAGATGCTCAGCCAGAGGTTCCCCGGCTCTGGAGGAATCCATGCTGCACCCCCTCAGCCAATGCCTCCTGCCATGGCTGTTCCACCAGGCCAAGCCTCTGTGTCCTTAATGTGCTGATAAAACAGCCTGAGCCCCTCCAGCTCCCTGTCCTCCTGTGCACAGCCAAGGCAGGCCTCTCCTCGTGCCCTCAAGGGGAAAACAAACGGATTTGCAGTGCTGCAAATAGGAACAACTTAACTTCCATCTCCTCCGCTCCAAATTTTTCCATCCGAAAGCCCATATGGCTCAACTTTTAATTACTTTGGCTAATGCTGTATGTAGTAATTCTGTGGTGAATGCTTAAGTGTTTCATTTCTGGTTTCCAGGGCAACATTACATCAGATTGCAGACAGCTGGCTCCGCAGCCCTAAACCATAGCAAATTGGCCAAAGCTGATGCACAAAACTCGCGCTGGGCGAGAGCGAGCGCAGGGCTCGGCCGGGCTGCCGGGGACCCGGCGCAGCCTGCGGGGCCCCTTGGCGGGGCTGGCTGGGAGGAGCCGCCCTTGGAGCAAGTGCATCCCCGCATCTGCAATGCTCTCACGGTGCGGAAACCCGCCAGCTCGGAGAGCTTGGCCGCACAAACGCGCGAAGGACTGCAGGGAAACAGGGAATAAATTAACAGCATCTGGAAATACCAGGAACTGCATGCAGAGGACTGCAGCCACCACGTACCACACGGCTGGAAAACTACAGAGAGGCCAAGGCCCATACCCACTGCCCAGCTTTTCATTGCAAACAAATGTGACCACGAACAACGGAGACGGTCTCAAATCCGGGAGAAATCAAACCCCTCTGCCACCTCTCACATCCCTTCACCTTGGAAAACTCCCTACTCGTGCAGCACCAAAGGCCACGCTTTGCATCATCTCACACGTAAGATCAAAGCGAAAAGTTTTACGTTCAGGAACAAATAGGGAATTAGCACATGCACTCTGACATTGTAGGAGCTCTCTACAGTTCTGCCCCTGGCACCCTTCTCGCTTTCTCTCCTGCTTTTCTCATGCAGGCTCTTTTCTGCTGCTTGTTCGGGAGGCAGGGCACACGCCTTGCTCGGCTGCTCTCTAACATCCAGCCCATTTCACACGCCACAGAAATAACAATCTTAACCTCCCTCTTTGAATTAGTGCTTCACAGAGAGAGAGAGAGAGACGGAGAGAGAGAGAGTGAGACAGAGAACTAACATTTATTAGTGTACTTAGAATTAACTGGCAAAATGTAAACCAGAAGTAAGTAGCTAGCTTTCGACAGGACTATGTTTGGAAACACTTCAGGGTTATAGCAGCAGCCCTTAAAAAACAGGCAACGCTTGCTAGCCAATGTCCCAATAAAAATGTGTAAGAAACGCTAGGACAACATCCAGTTAAAGCTATCATAACTGATTAATTTGCTTCAGCTCCATAAAAAACCCCAAACATACATGACTTTTACGTGAGCTGTGTGAAGCCATTTAGAGAGATGTTAAAATTTTACAAATTGCTTTATGCCCAGTAATAGTTCAGCCCCAAACTGAAATTTCTAGGAAACCTTCTGTCTAAGAAACAAGGAAATCTTTTCATATCTGATTAAGCTCAAGCTGCAGTTCTTTTTCGCTATCAGACAATTCCTGTTCAGCAAAGTGAGGCAAAAACCCACATTTAGATTCATGGACATATCATATCACATCCCCCAGTCCTGGCTAGCTCACCTCAGACCTACAAGCTCTATAGGAAATGCAAAGAGACTTTGCTGTTCCCTTTAGGAGACGTGGCTACACGTGCCCTTTCTCCTAACAGGCTTCACATCTGCCAAAAATCCCAACCATTCTAACTTTAAAAAGTTTTTTTTATTCAAGATGCCTGGATAAAGTCAGAGACAGGAAAAAAGAACAGAAAAGAACGTAAAAGCCCAAGGAAAGGAAAAAGAAAACTGAGAAAAGCTATGCATGCTGTGCTGTGCCTAAGAATAACCACAAAAGCCTTTTCTCTTCCCCCCTCTGAAACAGGAGGTACGTTCTCTTCACATCATGCTACATGCTCAGTGACTTACCAGCTTCGGCATTTATAGGCCTAAAGCTCAGTTTTGAGTATTTTCTCCCGAGTCCTCAACCGCTGTCAGCTTTGTAACCCTAAAATTTAGGAGCAGACACTTCTTCTTAAGTATTGTATTCGCTCTGAATCCTGCACACAAAATGCCTCTTCTCTGGCGTTACATTATCAGACACCAAACTGGCTCCGATTCCAGTGCTGAATATGTAAAGAAGAAAAAAGCGTGATGCTGGACTCAATTAGCTGTTTTCTGCTCACTGATTGATTCCCCCAGTTACTCGCTAGCTGCATAACTTGCAAGAAAGGCATAAGTCATCAGCTCTAAGCAAATCTTCTATTCACCACAAGGAAAAAAGGGAGTGTTGTACATGGCAAACAATCCCTGTTTTCACTGACGAAGGCTTGCTGACCTCTTGCTGGCCTCCAGTTCCTTAATTACTGTCTATGGAATTTCAGTGAAAGAAAAAAATACAGAGAATCTCTGCAAAGCCAGGATGAAGAGTGACCCTCAAACACCACCGCTAGAGTGGAGGCTGTGTCTATAGGAAATATAACTTAGGCCCTTTACCAGGCGTTTTTTATTTTCACTTTTTAAATTATTTTTATAAAAATCCCCTGAGAACTTCCCTTTATAAAGGGCTAATTTGAAAGAAAAATAAACCTTGCTTTAATGTTTTTTAACTTGGTGAACTTGGATATTTCTTTTGATCTTTCTCCTTGGTTTCAGTGCTAGAAAAGAACATTACTAAGAACTGGAAAGAAAAATGCTGGTCCAGAATTAGCCATGTTGTGGCTTTATAAAGCACTGTAGTGCAACTTTCAACTTCTTTGCCAAGGCTGGGCGCTGATCTCCCTTCCTAAGAAACAGACTCTGAGATGCTCAAGTAAATTGGCATTCCTTTTACAAGCAACCACGCCTTATCCCAAACCTCGCGAAAAATCCAGAATTTGGACATTTCTTCTCAGAGCACAAGAAAACAAGGACCAAAACTGCTACTAATTAGGAGCACAGCTATCCATTGGTGGAAAGCAGTAGCAAAGGCATACCACAACAGCACTCTCTTTAAAGCCAAGGAAGATTCCCCATAATCAGGACCATACTATCAGTGGTCTGTTAATCTGGGTTCACTGCAAATCAATCACATTGTGAAATCATAGCTGGACTAAACATCTACTTCCTTTGATGACTGGCTGATTTTCATGAGCCCCCCAGTCACATATCCTTTTTCAATTTCTCCACCTTTGTACTAGTGACTGTACACAGCTTTTCTACTCCCTGGCGGTCACATAAGCTAGATTTACTAGTGTGCTGTAGCTGGGTTCTTACCCTTGAATTACTTCAGCCCCCAAACTCTGATGTAAAGCTCCATGGAAAATTCTAAGCTTCAGATAAAACCAGCTAGTGCTCTCCAGTTTCAATAACATACAAGTCCACATCAAGTGAAACAGGACAGCGACTTCCTTGAAATGTAACCCAGATTCCCTTAAAAGTTCATGGCCATGAGTGAAAATTATCTAAGTCTGGGGCTTTGCAACTTGAGTTTTGAAGGTTTTGGGTTTCATTAAAAAAGTTTCACAGACCACTAATCCTTGCAGAGGCTGTTTATGGAAAACTGCATGAAGCTAAGATGTGATAATCTGCATCATATCCTGAAGTTACAAATAATGGCTTCCAAAATTTTAAAGAAAATTAACGGAGGTCATAAATATTTTTTTTTTGCCTAGAGCATGACTTGCAAGGGCTGTGCAAGTCTAAAATGTGCAGTGTCAGCCCCCTCAGGTAACCACATCTGGGTTTGGTCTGCGATTACTTTTAAGAAAACCAAAGGAGCATCCAACGGCTACTTTGGTGAGAGATATATTACACATTAGCTGGTGACGACACTGCTTGCTGAAATTAGTGGGAAATATTTGTCATAAGTAACGAGAGCATAAAAGTTTAATTCTCCCAGGAGGTCTGCCTCGATACAAGAATAGCTGCTTAGGCAAATTCCTAGCTGTTAACTGTTTCCAGGTTTTAGTTTAATTTTGAAAAGCACATTGCTGACATTTGTATCTGCAAGCCAGACACATTTCCTCATTGCTAAGCTCTGCTCTCACTGATTAGCATAATTAATTTTAATGACATTACAACTGCACTCATGTACTACTTGTCATAGGTATATGTAGCCGAATGAGGCTCTGTATGACATTATTCTGTATCTGTTACAAGACAACATTCTTTTCCAATTCTCCCGCAGACTCCTCTATACATGGAAACAAAGGTCTTTAACAAGGCTCTCTCAACTGAATCTTGTGTTTTGGCAAGGCTAGGAAGATTCAGGGAGAATTCCTATTCTTTAGCATAGGCCGTACTGTGGAGTACTCCACTGGTGCTGGAAACCCACCTCTCGACTTCTTGGAAAACCAAAGGTGAAACAGCAATACATGAAACACACCCAAAATTCATATCACAGAAACAAAGGGAAAGAATGAGAGACCTTCAGCGAATTCTGTAGTAATTTAAATTACATTCTTACAGTATCTTCAAACCATCAATCAAGCTGTTAATGTTACCATCGAAAGTGTGAGGAAGGAAACATCAGTGTCGGGGAAGGGGACAAGTGGTAACCAATGGGAACACAATTAAAATTTTCTATTTTACCACAAGTAAAGACTATTCAGCCTGGGTCTGCCAAATAGGGCAGTGAAACACATGGCTTTTGAGATTCCTAATTCTTGAACTGAGCAAAGCTTTGTTCTAATTTAATAGGCTTGGTCTCAGAAAAGATGAGGGCAGGGAAACCACATTATGGATTACAGCATCTCCTGCTGGCTGATGCATTGACAACAGGAAAAAGCTGGTACCACCCCGTACCCTCTAGGTAATAAGCAGAAAAATTAGGAAGCTGCCAAAAAGCAAAAATGGTATAAAAAAGTGAACTAGTATGTTAGAATAAATACTGAATTAATTTGCCTTTCCACCTCCCATCCTCCTCAAACACACGGCCAAACATTTTGCAATAAACTAAGTCCATAGGGCTTGTCTGAATGCAGGCAAACAGAAGTGGTTATGAACACGCCTAATCGCAGCCACTGCCTGGGTGTTACTGTAAGCTCTCTGAGTCATGACAGAAGGAAGATTTTTCTCAGAGGCTTTACAACAGTCTAACTACAGGAGCAGCTCCCACTGGCAGTGAGCAGGAGGTTTACTTGGGCTACATTACTGCCAGCTGCTCAGTACAATCCTGTGGTGACAATGTTTAGTCCCGGTAGGGACACATACCTTGCCAAGCTGTATCTGATAACAACACGGGCGGGTCTTGCATTGTTAAAAATACTTAAAGAGGTGACACAGTTTTATTCTTAAATAATTTTCAGCAGTTTCTCCTACAAATTCTAAAATGTTCTGGAAAGTTTCAGGAAAAAATAGGTAAAAAACTCCTTAGAGTGTTCTACAAAACCAAATATAAATGCTACAATGGTTTCTTGCTTTGCTTTCATCACTCCCCAGCACTGACCTTACTTTGGGTTGTGTCATGGGAACTGTAATGACGATTTGCACTTCTCTCATGAAGGTTTTTGTATTACTATATCCATGGGAATTCCTGCTCTTATGCATAGATAGAGAGAGGGGAAAGATTGTAACAAAATATGCTGTAATTCTTCTGCTACTAGCTTTCACTAAGAGGTGCTGGACACAGTCCCTGTGATCAGTGGAAAAGGAGGGCAGCCAGTGCCTCCCAGGACAGGTCCCTGTGGTATGCACATAGCATGGGAATTCAACACCACCATTTTGAAGCTGTGCCTCATTATAGGCTCTTTTTCATCATAACTGTTACTAAGCACTGACAGTATTACAGGAATTTGGGTGGTAATAATAAATACACCATCCAATACAACGAGGCACATCGGTGCCTTTCAGGAAATCTTCACAGAAATCGGGTCACTAGATTCTTTGGAGCCAAGCTGAAGGCTCTGCATTCATTCACAGCCATGCTCAGCAGCAGCTCCCTTCTGTTACTTGAAAGAGCATGCAGGGCCTGGAGGCGGCAACAAGCTCTCCAAGAGGAACTAAAACACAGAAACATCCTCTTCTGCCCTTTAGACCTTCATGGAAAAAAACCTTACCAAAAATGGTGAGTCCTGGGATAACAGCAAAACCAGGACTAACAGTTCAAAATAAACACATTGCTTCAAATCAAATACTACTGTTTAAAGTAAAACAAACCTCATCATACCCTACTCTCCACAGATACCCAATGCTGATTCCCAGTATATATTGACTTTGAGCTTATTGCTAACACATTTAAGTGACTATAACAAAGAAAGGGCTTTTTCCTATTTACTCTAAGTCCTGTATTATGAGCGATATTAATGTCAACCAATGGTTAAAAATTTCAAGAATCCATCAGTACTATGAATAAAAATCAATTAAAAAATAGCTGCATTTAGAAAGCATCCACATACTGAAGTACAGTATAACCCTGAATGATGTGGATTTGCTGTAATTATGCTTAGATTTACTCTTGAGGTAATTGGTGCTACAGAAGTTACATGGTAATTATTTCTTTTCTTCCTATTCTTCACACTTACCAAACAACACAGTAATGACTGTCATGAGTCAGAGATAATTCTATCAGGCTTAATCTTTCGTCAGAGTCAGACTTTTACCATGGGTAACACAATCCTGATTCAACAGCTTCAACATCTCTGGGACTGAAATGAATACAACTCAAAGTCCACTCTCATCTATTACTCTGCCTTTGACGCCTGTAGCAAACACAAACCCAATTCTGCCTAGCCTTTAAACCTTTAGCCCCATTTAACCACTTGGTGAAAAAAAAAAGAAATAATAGTAAGAACAGGAGCAACAAATGATTATCTCAGTCCAGCTAGAGCTATTGCGGTGTGGACTCAGTGCACTGCCATCTGTTAAAAAATGGATCAATAGAAGATAGAAAAGAGAGGCAACACAAGCAGGAACTGTCCCCAGCATCAGCCTCATGGTAGATGCAGATGTGCACAGCACAATTCCAGGTCTGCACCACTGCTGCCACTCTCCTCAGAGAAAACAAATAGGATGCCAGTTTCCCGCAGGTAATGTAACGATCCTGGGAAAAGAAGCGTTGGGAGAGCAGGGATGTAAAATAGCACTGCAGGGCCCCCCACTGCCCACGTGTGGGCCATATTGTTGGAGGGAGACGCTGCTTTTGTTCTCCCCACTCATCAATATTTTGGCATCTCTCCTGAGGTTGCTAAGGCACATTTGGTAGCTGGGGTGATGTTTGACAAGCATGGCACAGCTCACTGTGGCACTTTTAAAGCGAAGGCCAGCTATGCTACCTGGAAGATTGCTTGGATGGCTGAACATTACCTGCTGATCGAAACCAAAATACAGAAGATGAGACCAACAAACCAGTTTAGTTCAGCGATAATTACAACTTCATCTAACTTGCATCTACAGAAACTGTCAGTGAAGTTAATTAGTGGTTTGTGTCAGTGTCAGCACATGTATGATACACACTTCTGTCACGAGCTCTCTTGTGCCTCTCTCCATTTCCCCGCTCTCGCATGAAACATGCGACTGCTACAATTGGTGGTCTTGAGCAGAGGGCGCAGGAAAGAAACAGACTGACATACTGACATACTGACTTCTCCTAGTGCTGGTTCTCCAAGCTGGGCTGGAGCCATACCAACAAGGGCTCTGGGGATGAAGCAGCCCTATTTTAGATGAACTGAGAATGTCAGCCCCCAGAAGTTATCAAATGCGCTTCTATCTTTAGGAAGCATAAAAGGCACCTCAGTGTAAAGAAAGAATGTGATACAATTTTGAAGTCCTCTCTTTCCCTGGACTTTCTGACTCCTGAGGACAAATAGGGCCTTATCTACAATCCAGAAAGGGATCCATTTGTAATCTGCACCTGCTTTACATCCCAGTGCTTGGCACAAGGCAATGAAAGCTTGTCTAGTGTTACTGTGAACTGCCTTCATTCCTACAGAGATGAAACATAAATATTCAGAATAAATTTGTAAGAAAATGATGAGGCGTTTTAGAGCTTTGATACATCTGACTAAGAAGAAAAACAGTTTCAACTGCATACCCACATTAGCAAATAAAGAACACACATATTTTGTTGTGAAACAAGGGGACCACAGTAGTGAGACTGAAGGCTACAAACTGCTCTGAAGTGGCAAAGAACCAAGTCACCTACTGACTTGGCAAGGCTTTTGTTTGTTTATTTGTTTCTTAAGAACAAACAAACAGGATATACAATTAACAGCACAGCAATGACATGGGGCTGCCTCCCTTGGGATGCTGACCTTTCTACTCCTCACTCCTTTGTGGTACATCTTTAGGGTTTAGTTCTGTTAAGGGTATGAAACACAAGTTTCCATTTACTGGTACAGTAATTTAAAAGAAGAGAACCTGGGAAACAGAATCCTCAGATCAATCTTTAAAATTAGAATCTCTAAATCAACACTGTTATGTTAGTCACAAACACATGATAGATATAAAAGCTTTTTAAAATAAGTGGTCTTTTCCTAAAAAGGAAAACAATAACTAATGATATATACACTTTAGATATTATTCGTGTGTTGTGGGCAGAGCTGACTTGAAAGGCCTACTTAAAACCATAGAACCCTCCAGACATTCTGCCTTCATTTTTAGATTCTCTCATTGCTTAGATTCTAACTTGTTTTTGTTTTGTTTACAAAATGATCACATTGTTCCATTAAAAACTGCCTAGTAACAACTTGGCTGTGAGACTGAAAAATAAATAAATAAATTTAAAAAGCAAACAGAACCAGAGGAACCATTGCCCAAGGACTTCAAATTCAAACCAGAAATGTTTATTTCAGGGACTTGTATTTTCAATTACTTTCTGAGGTTATAAGGCAGTGGGCTATCTAAAAGTGTGTCTTTAATATATGAAAAACCATCTTTGTTTCCTGGCCTATATAAAATGAGTGGGGTAATTTTAAATTGAGGTTCCAAATATGCAGAGTACAAATCACACAGAAGGCACTGAAACTCAAACCATTTGGGAAAGAATGGGCTTGAAAACAGAGTCATCTTTGCATGTCTCAAAAGGTGGTCATTTCAGATTAATAGAGATGTCCTTTGGCAAAAAGTCTGGTTGAGCACATATCCTTCTCTCTAGATATATCTGATACTTTTCATTGTTTGTTTTTCCCTTTTGTCAGTTACAGCCCAAAGTCTTTCACCCCAGTTAACCCCAGTTTCATTCTTGGCCACAAAAAATGTAAGTCAAGTTGATTTTTGTTCTAACAAGAAGTTTCATTTCTGCAGATCATCTTCTCTTCCCTTGAAGGCAGTCAGTTTCACGGCTTCTGTTAAAGGCAGCCAGGACAAAAATCAGGAGCAAGGGCAAAAATCTCGAGAATTATCTACAGCGATTGAATAGAGACCCCCCTACTATGGGGGGACCTTACTAAGATTGAAGTTAGCAGTAAGATGGTTCAAATCTTACCAGAACAGCAGAGAGAGGCAACCAAGCTCTTGGCTCAAAGTGCAAAGATGGTTTAGGAAAATAATTTTAGAGAAAAGGTGCCAAGTCATTCCAATAGGGAGGAAATACTGAATCATGTTCAGTCCTCAGAGATATACACAGCTTTCAGTAAATTCAACACAAGCATGAACCACTATCAGGAGATGTAAGAAAGAAATTCAGTATCCTTCTGAGATTTGACCACAGAAAATGAGAGTTTTGAGTGTTTTATGCTATAGGTACCTTGAGCAAAAGCCTTAAGAAGGGAAAGTTCAAGCTATAAAAACTGAGGAAAAGACCAAGACATCTTTCAGCTGCCTAAACAATCAGTGCAGAAGAGTCAAGATCCTTCCTCCTTTATTATTTGCACATTTTTGATATATCAGAGTATAAGGCAACATCAGTTCCCCTCTGCTCCAGTGTAACTAAAGATGGGCATATTTTTTTGAACACAAACAACAAAATCTTTCTCTGCCACCAAATATGTTAAACATCTCATAAAATGACATAGCATTCCTTTTTTTCATTTAGGAAGGAGGAGCTAACTGGCTGCTGCAGTTAGCAGGAAATTCCATTGACAATAAAATAAAGAAATCAACCAATGGTCTCAAAAGTCTATGATTCAATTATATGGGTTACAAAGAACTTGAATTTGACAGCTGAATGTGTTCTTCTCTAAGATTTATCTGTGAAGTTCCAATTAGAGAAATGAAGTGGAATAAACTACTCAGTGAAAATGAAGATATCTGGAAGGAAAAATTAATTAATTCAGTATGGCATAACACAAAGACCGTCTTGTGCCCTTAAAAACAACAGAAGCTAAACAGCTCAGAAGCAAAAAAGGGAGAAAAGCTGCCTTACTGCTTATGAGTCTGACAAAAGCAGCAAAGTCTGTGCTGTGAGTTTGCAAATGCAGAGATAGGAGTGTTTGAAGACAGCCAGCAGCTAGGACTTAGCCAGACCCTCATCTAAAATGTATCAACAAGGGCTAGAAAAGCCTGAGAAACTCTACTTGCAAATCAGTAACTTCCTTCTAAATGACCTAAAAGGCCTTTTCTGTGCATTTTATAACAAGGGGATTTTTGCCTGGCATCACTTGTGCATCAAAAGCACAGTGACAAAGCGCCAGATTAAAAAAAAAAAAAGAAAAAAAAAGAAAATTAAAGAAAGAAGAGAGATTATACAATAAGATTGTTGAAGTCTATGACAACAGATTTTGAAGATTTAAAATGCAAGTTAAAGATTTTCTACAGTCAGAACAGAGCAACAGAAGGTCAATGATACATTTGCTATTAAGGAAATTGCTAGGTAAATCAGGATATTTCGGTACTTCAATGAAAGAATTTAAATATTAAATGACACTGGGGAGCTATATCACAATGCCAAGTACTTACATTACAATTGGAAGACCCATCAAGTGTCGAATAAGAACCATCAGGCCATTCTGTAGCATCTACAGTGCTCGATTGCCTGTGCTGGGCTTCATACTCTTTCAGCTGAAATTTGAAAAGACAGAGAACATTTTCCAGTGACAAGAAGATATCAATCTTCATTAAAATAGCAAGAATTAATGTAATTTCATTTTTTCCCCCCGTATCATTGTGAAACTGGGTAAATCTGAACTATTGCACCTCATGTCTCACTTATTCAAAATAAATTGTCCTACAATCAGAAGTTTTAAAAATTATTTGGCTTTTTTTCTTAGAAGGAAATGATCTGTAAATACTGAAATTTGATGAGCTATCATTGGTAAAACATAAATTACACATCCCCATTTTAGAGGCACAGTTTGCAGCGGACAGACTAAATCACAGTGACCTGCCAATTTCCTTCATAAAGAAAATTATCTGCATTAAAGACTAGGAATCATCCTTTGTGATTAAAAAAACATTAAAAAAAACCCCAACCAAACAAAAATACACAAAAAAACCTTCACTCCAATCTTCCAATAAAAGCCTTCAGACAAAACCAGTACTAGAGGAGTCAAAGTGTTGAAAGGGCCAAGAACTAATATTAAAAATAAAAAAAAAGGTTGTTGCTAGTAGTTCAGACCACTAGAGGGAAAACCTACCTGTCCATATACAAGCCATCAGATTAGGTACAACCCTTTCACCCCACAAAATTTTAACAGCAGAGAAGGAAAAGATTTCCCAATATTTCAACATAATAATTTAAAAATATTACATTTTTTTCATTATATGATTTCCAGCAAAGCGGTATTTTCTTCAGATAACAACATAAATTTCTATTCTACAACAATCTATTTCAAGATGTCAGTAAAGATATTTATCTGACTGCCAACTGATCTAAATGATGTTTTCTGTAATGGAGCCCATGTAGAATATCCTGTGTTCCATTACAGTATTTTACAAAAAGGTTGCGTTGCAACTTTAACCCTCTTTTGGCTCCTGAGCAGTTAAAACCTCGGTCCTATTGCTGCACAAATGCAATATCTTATAGTTACTTTTCTTCTGGTTTATTAACATTAAGATTTTGTAAAGGAACACATTTGACAGCCACTGCACTTGTAAAAAAGATATATCTGTGTTGTACATCTGACATAATGTCATATTCCAAAAACTGGCTGAATATGTTTTCTTTAGGGTTATTAAAGTAAAACATCACCTTTTTTGGCTAAGAAACAAGCAGAAGAAATTTTAACTTAAAGGAAAATAGTAAGAAATATATGTATTCTGAATCAAGTAAGGCAAGCTCAGCAAAACCTGAAGTATTTCTATTAGCACCTAAACAAACCTATGAACACACTCGATAAATAACAGCTAGTACAAGCAAGAGATCCCCTCACTTTAGAAAGCTGCAATGAAAAAAGTCTACACTTAATCTTTTCTCTGATTAGCACCTTTTATTGTTAATGGAGAGAAGCCATGCTTTTAGGACTCTATTAATTTACCATGTACTGGATATCTATTTCTGGTTGAGCTAAATCCCACTTTTCTCAATAATCAAAGGAATTGGTATCTAATTTATGCTACCCATTGCAATGGGGTAGAGGCAGGTTTCCTCCACCTTCTCCTATGCTTTGTGAACAAAGTAAAACTCCAGATTGATATATCCTATATCCTAAAACATGTTTCGCAAGGACATTGAAGTATGCACATATCATACCCTAGCAAGTGCTTCCTCAATGGTGATCATCTTCTCTTTCACCATCATCATCAGCTGGATCCGTTCCTCATCACTCATTGTGATCTCACTGGCCACATAACCTACATCTTCTCCTGAAGAAAAAAAAGCACAAATATATTAAGCACACGTAAGAATTCATGCACAGAGCAGGGTACGTCGAAACTGGATTTTACCCAGTGCTCTGAAATCTGGTTGCCACGTGGATCTGGCTGGCCAGAAACAGACCCTCCCCAAAGCAGGCTCATGGTATGATTGCAAAGAACTGAATGATTTTGAAGTAACTGAGCAATAAAAGGAAGCAATTTAGAACTAAAAAACTAAGTCTACTTTGACACTGAAAGCAAGCAAGCACGAAAAGGAGAAATAAAAACTGACCGTCATCACATGGTTACTGACCCTGAAAGACAAGAATCAAAAGAGAAAGTGCTAATGCTGGGTAAGTCCAGCACTCAGCCCTGAGGAATACTGTAGTCAGCTGCCAGAGTGGATGGGAAGCCTGCTCAGAAATGGTGTGCTGGGCCCTTGCAGCTCTCTGCTGTGCGCTGGCCACCGCTTCTGATCTCTCCAGACTACCGCGCACTAAGCTGGCACATGGTGCAGAGCTATTGGACTCTCAACTTCCTCTCCTTCTGGTACGCCAGCACAGACTATCAAGACTTGCCTTGAGAACCAGCAAGGACCCACTCTTAACTGAAAGTGTGTCCCGTTTGGACTCAGTAATTGGGCTTTTGTAATCTTTCACAATCCATCTGAACACAGACAGACACAGAGAAGCATCTGTTTGCAACATAAGAATCTAACAGATACACATGGGGAAACAGAAATTTTCTGTGTGAAGAGAAATACTTAATGCAATCTCCAGCTGCATCTTTTACAGAAGAACGAGAGAAAGACACCTGACAGTTTAAGTGGAATCAGTCCCACATTTGCACTAGTCACCAGAGGCACTTTTACTACTCTTTCTTGTAGAGTCTTCTACAATGAGAGGCTGGATTCAAGCCTACAGCAAACAGGTCAAAGTAACAAAATGCCAGAGAAAGGATATCTTTCTAATTAAATATCTTTCTAATTCAAACAGATCAGTATTTCTCTTATCAAGTCAGGACCAGGGGGAAAAAAAGCATCTTGTTTATTTACATTAGTTATAAATATATATTAACTGCATCACTTTGCATGTGTGCCATCACTGACAGTCAGGACCAAAGGCATCCCAGGCTTGTGTCTGCAGTCTCAAGAATCTGACTTGTCATTCTGAGCACTGTCATGATGAACCAAACCTGTGACACTTCCAGAGTCACAGACCCCAGCTGCCACACTATTACAAATGCATTTTATTCCTTTGTGATGCTGACTCCTTACATTTTATATGGATAGGATGTGAACCCTTGAAAAAGCTTTACCTTTTGAAGTCTGCCTCATTAGTCCTTTCTGGTTCTTTCGGAAATTCTGCCAAAAAAACTTATTTTTCTTTTTCCAGTCTGCTTTCCCTAAAAGGAAAGTGGAGCGGGGAGGATGAGGGGAAAGGGAAAAAGAATTTGAGAAAGAAACATTCGTTAGTAAATTCTAGAGAAGCTTTCAAGCATTACTTTGTATTTTAAAATCAGAAATAAGAATAAAAAACCCTCAAATTCTCTGGTTTTCTTGATTTACTCTGTACTAGAACTATGCTAATGTAGCTATTTCAGGGAAATACACATTCTTTTATAATTGCCAATGCTATAGAGGACTGAGATAAGCCAGTAACTTACATATTTTGAATTATAAACAGAAAATATTTTCCATTAATTTTGATGTCTGTTGTTAATGTCAAGTGTGAAGTGCTTTTGAAGTATTTTGTTGGTTTATTCTCTTAAACTGAATCATAATTATGTATGCAGTCTAAGCCCCAAGTCAATGACATTCTAGCATGTCTGTACATATCTATAGAGAAAAGAAATACTTTACACATACACACACACATGTACACACATATGCATGCACATGCACACACACACACACACACACACACACACACATGTTCTGCTACTTGACATGAGATCATCAGCTACATCTGACTCTTGCTCTCTGTATGCCTGCACTGTACAAGACTGGGTCTCCATGTCCACTAGTATCAGATCTCCATATGGACTGATGACCTCAAGTAAATCATTTCCTCTAGAAAGAAAAATGGGGTCTAACTCAAGGTAGGGCATATATAACTGTGTTCTGTTGAATTAACCAGGGCACATGCTATAAAGTTTATGCCACCTGCAACAGAACATCTGTACCTGATCTGGCAGAAATACTACTGACAAAGAGCTATTAGTATTTAAGATCTCGCCCTGGATGACCTAGAGCTGGGTTTGCCAGCTCTCTGAAATACTGGTTAAGTTTAGACTGTGTGGACCTGTCCCTAGAATACCATTAAAAGGAAACAAACAAGAAAAACCTCCCAGTTAGTTTTTCTTTTACAATGAGAAAAAAAAAAAAAAAAAAAAAAAATCAGAAACAAAGAGACTCTGGCACGACATGAACAAAAATAAAAAAGGACCTCAGTTATTTACTGGTGGAGGTAATTTTTGGAATACAAAAGGACAGGTAGCAACGATCTAAGATGCAAACATTTTCAATTCAATATAACTAGTCAAAAAGTGCATATTTATCACATGACAGTGCTGGTTGGGCACACACACACACACACACACACAAATGCTGCTGACTTCTGCCGGCTCTTCACATCCCAGCACAGGCAAAACTCAAAAGCTGTTTAAGAATTCCATAGGAGTATCAAATAAAATGAAATATACTGACCTACAGAGCCTTCTTCCGAACTTGATTTATGAATGGAGAGCCTAGGACAAAAAAGAGAAATGGACTTATTGATGCAGGCTTCTCACATTTCAGGGGAGATGTCTGGTTACAGTAAATTATAGTTTCCAAACAATATATCATAAGCTGTTTTCTCTTCCCTTTTCTCCCCAACACAGCAAGTTGGAAACAAAAACTGAACTACTGGTCTGACCACAGTAACTGAGTTTCCTTCTTAAATGTGCCTTTCGTGACCAGCATAGAAAAATATATACTGACAGAAACCAATGGTTAAGGAGAAGGAGTCCAGGGATTCTTCAGAAAAACAATTATTCACATAGTTTCCCCACTTGCATTTGCAAAACAGTAATTTTGCTGCCTTAGAAACTGTAGAACTGGGATGTTGCTCTTGTTTAGCTGTACACCAACTTTCAGCCTATTTGGTTTTTATCTGACAATGCTTTATAAATATGTGCATATTACATCTCCAGAAGCCACCATGTGGAAGACAGCAGTAGAGATTCAAAGACAAGGTGAAGAAAGTTGGTCCAGACCCTATGAAGTGCAACCATAGATGACTGGAGACTGCAGCTTCTTTCTCCCAAATCCCTTCGGTGAGCTTTCTCATCAGTGTATGCTCCCTTCCTCAAGAGCTAGCTGGAGGGACTTAGTCAAGCCCAGAACATGGGTTTTACAAACAACCCACTAAAATAGTAAATAAATCTTTTATTCTTGGTCTTTATGTTCATTGAACCAGTTTTCCAGAATGGATTCCAAGTCAGAGCCAACAGTTCATTGTGGGATCTCTGATGAGACATCACCCCGTTTCACTTCCTTTTTTTTCTGCCTGCATAAGTGGAGCTAACAGAAATTACCAAACCTTGCATTATTCTTTGAAGCTTTCCTATGGGAACTGCAATTTAACCACACTGCTCCAAGCCAATGAAACGACTTCTGCTAGCATCAATGGCTTTGCTGGAGGCTCCATGTGCAAAGCATCACTGCAGTGTCCTTGCTGCGGGCTCGGCCCTGCCACATGACAATGTCCCATTGTGTGGTGGCTGTACTGCAGCCACGCAGAATGGAAACACACACAGCCCAGCGCACCAAGGAGACCTCGAGCCAAATCGCTCTCTGAATGAGGCCACATAATAACACACACATGACAGGCTCTTGTTGCTGTCCGCCCAACAGTTGTCTGCACAGGCTCCTTTAGCTCTCTCAGAGCCCCAGCAGAGGGCAATAAAGAGTTTCTGATCAACTCACAAAACCACTTGAAGGAAAATTATAGTTCAAGCCAGGTCGGTGTTCAGAAGACGTAAGCAATTACTGGCCAACATCTTATAAGCAGGAAACACATGCCCATCAATTTCCAAAGACATCATTAAAGGGGAAATGAAACAGTATGAAGCTTCAGTGTGATTTAGCAATTCATCTAGACAAGGAGGGTTTGGCACAGTGAAGCTCTGAAATGCAACCTTTTAAAAACCCAGATCAATCAGAAATTTAATCCAGCACAAACTGCAAACTAATTTGAGGCAAACAAACTTCAGATTTTGAGTGCACCAGAAGGAGGGAGACATTTAGTATTTCCCTTGCTGGTATTTAGTCTTGAAGGGGAAAAGTCAATAATATGCCACCAGATGCTTAATTTTTAAGAAGCCTGGAGAAAGGTGAAAAATACAGACCCTGTACTTTCTTGGTAAAAATCGCCACAAAAAGCACTTCAACAGGGCCAGGAACTCATCTAGACAATTCAACGTAAAGTTGTCCACAAGTATTTTTATAAATAAAGGTAAATCAGATAAAAAGTGTGTGGAGTTGTATATGGAGACTTTTAATGAAAGCCAAGTTCTGTTGGAACTGATAGAATTAATCCACTACATGTTTTGCACATGAGCACAGATTCCACCCTTCAAGCAGTTATTCTATTTATTTTAAATGAATTTAGTATCCATGAAATGTACTAAATCTGTTAATGATCAGAACTCTGCCTCACTAGTGAAATCACCCTCAAAGTGGAGAGGCAGTCTCTTGTGCTCTGTGGCCTCCAAATCCATTTTAATCCTTTTCCTCTCTTGCACAGTTGCCAGCAACGATGCAAGTAAGCAGCAGGTGTAGCGGCAACGTTTGTGATGTGGACATCTGTTCAGTAGGAATTAGCTTGAGGCCACCAACTCATCATAAACTGGCCTCTAAAGAAGGGGAAGGGCAGTAGGAACAAACTTCTGACAGGCCTGAACCAGAGGGGGTGAGGAGAAAAGCAGGATCCACAGCAAGCAGACCACCTTCTCATTTATAACTGATTTAAGAACTATGCTGAGTTTCATTGGAGGATGCAAATTCCAGTTATCATTTCATGCATTCTTTAAAAAGGAAATCTCCCATGCCTGGGCTGACCTTGAAAATGCTAACAGCTGCTCTGAAGAGATGGAAACGCCAACAAAACTTACCACATAGTGCCTGATAAGGCACTTGCTTTTTAGTTCCTCCAGACAGTTCTGATGCTTAAAAATCCTCAGCGAAATCAATCAAGTGTTTTACTTCCTAGATGTCTGGTGAAAAATTCCAGACTACCTTGGAGTCACTGCATGTTTGATTTGCAAATTACACTCCCTTACTCTGTTAAATCTGCAGCGCTTCTGTGAACGTGCACTGAAAGCGATTTGTGTTCTTCCATTCATAGACTGATAACTTGTACTGAAAGTTAATGATGCAGTGACACTTGGCAGAAGTTTCAGCACTGTGTGTCTGAAAGGGAGCCAAATGCCATTACTCTACCATGGAGGCCTTCATTTTTGTTGTGGTCTGATGTACAACTTCATTAGCAAGCTTTCACATGAAACACACTCTGTCACAGCATAAAGCAGAAGAAATGTATGGGTATATGTTCACACAACCAGGAAGAAAACAAGATTTACAACCAGAGGGAAAGAGTATTTCCTTATCAACCCATAATCTCTGGAAGCAGGCAGCAGATGGAGTCAAAACTTTAATTCATTAATCTCACAAATCCAAAACCATATCTAGGCCAGTACTTTGTGTGTCTTCAAGCCAAAGTGCTGAAATAAACAAATGAGAAGAAAAAAACAACCCAAAAAACCAAAACAGGAGGCACAACATATAATCTAAAAATGTAGCTACTTTTGGGACTAACCAAATATTACTGCTTTAGAGAACTGATGGGTTTGAGCAGAGTTTAGTAAATTACATTAGGCCACTCAGTGGTCAGTGACACAAAATTTAGTAGCATCAGCTGGAGCAGAGAACCTGGACCAGGAACTTACAGATTAGAAAGAGTGGCTTAACAGAAATGAGTTTACATTCAACACTAAAATGTGCAAGTCCACAAACAAGATGGACACAAAAGTCAGTCTTTCAAATGCTGGAGGTCTGCAAATGACAGAGTGCCTGGGGATGGCAGGTGGAAAAGGATGACTGAGAAAAAACCTACACATTGATCCCAAAAGGCATAAGGATGGGAAATTCTAATGGCACTATAAAGAATAAATATATATGGGAATGGCTGTACAACCATCATTACTCATGCTCAAGAAAGATGAATTCAAACTAGAAGCAGTAAAGAGAAAGCTATTAGAATGCCCAGGGAACTGGACAGCTTATCTTACAAAAGAAAGTTAGAAAAGTTTTGCCTGTCAAAGTGGAAAGCTGCAAGAAAATTAACCTACTGCCTATTAATAAATCAGGCACAGGAATAGACACGTGCTCGAAAAAAATTAAAAAAGAGATGCTAACACTTCCTAACTATTTGGACAAACTTCCAACAGTAGGTAGAATGAAGGGAGGACAACTTCAAAACCTCAATTAACTGCTTTTATAGGAGGCTGCTTGAAAGATAAGAGACCAGACCAGACCATCTTAGACAATGAAGACATCGTCACAAGGATTGCCTCTGGAGGGCACTTTTGGATCTTGTTTTGCAGCCTGGGGGCTTTGTATGAGCAATGTCAAAGCCTGACATCTAAAACGGTCTTTGAATCTATCTTTCCACAAAAGTGCTGCAGTGGGGATAACACTGTTGCACCTAAGCAACACCCTTGAAACCTGGAGGCGGTCTCCACAACTCGGTGTGCAAGGAAGAACCAATGAGCACATTTAGCTCACAAGCCAACTAAGCCTGTCTGATTATTACGACTGGTTTTAACTAGGATGCACTGATCTGCTAGGCTACAGCTTTCCTGTTAACTCTGGACTGATTCTGATCTCCGACAGAAAAACACTGGGACTAATCTTGCATAGAGAGTGGTTGATTTTACAAGAGACACAGTCATACGTGCCCTAAGAACGTGCTGGTACTCCACAGAACTGGGAAAGGAAACAAATGACACCATGCGCTGCTTTCATGAATGCGCCTGTTGATTTTTGAAATCTCATCATTCTCAAAACAGAACAAATATGGGAACTGAGAATGATAGGCATTTATGCTTTAAATGCAGATGTGCTTTAACAAATAGCCATGTGTCATTTATGGACCATAAAATCCACAGGTGCATAGCTCCATATGACGATGAAACCACTACTGTTATCATATTCAATAAACTGATAGTGCCCCTCTCATTCCTTCCCAATGACTATTTATAGTTCACCGAGGAAAATGGTTTAGATAGGATTTTTAGTATACAAATATTATGCACATTCAGAGCAGTGAATAAACCAATGCAAAAGCCCATGCTGGCTCTGCTGTAAAGCCATTTGGTTATCTGTGTGCATTAGAAATGGCCCACTTACATAATTAGTATGAAAAACTGACAGACTTGTAACTGCTCCTGACTGAATACAAGGTAATTTATCTAACTGGAGCTGGCACAGGGAAGAAAATGGGTCTTTGGTATTTTTATCAAATTTGCATGAACCTGAAGAGAAAGGAGGCCTGCAAGGTTCTGACCTTGCTGGCACCAGTGTGAGAAAGGGATGGAAAGCAAAGAGGTTTCATTCAATTATCTTCTCATTAGGTTTCCATAGCAATGGCTCTTTAAGCAGGTCAAAACTTTCTCAGTGGAAACAAACACTGAGCTGCTTGTGGGCTGCGCGGGTGTGTGTTTTTAACTCTGCAACATCACCGGCGTGGAAGTCACCATGTTGGTCCCAAGGGCTCGGTCCGGGGACTGGCAGCAGGCAGATGGGGCTGCGTCATGTATTTAATAACAGAATGGCTGCTCCCAGCCAGGGGACAGATAATCGCCAGCTAAAAACTCTCTGAGAGCAAAGAGCAGGGCCCAACGCTGCAGGCAGCGCTTCCCTGCTCTTGTGTATTGCTCACTACGTGCCATCTCTACTCGCTGTGACAAGTCAGGCTTTCTCGTGAAAGGTGCCCTTCATACTTCCTTGTACAAAATTACCAGGCTTGAAATCTTCTTCCAGCTGCTCAAAGGCGCACTGGTTTCCCTCCTCACGTGGCCCAGGCGGCGTTTGGCTGGCCTCTCACTCCCATTGTGTGGGTTATTGTGGGAGTTTCCTGCCCTACTTCTCTTGAGAAGGCTGTTTAAAGGCAGCATGAATAAATTGCCTTTGACTAAATCAGGCCTCAAACAAGTGAAAACAGGGCCATACACATTCACTGATTCTTTTCGATTCCTGCAAGAACAGGGTACAAGAAAAAATTTATCTTAAATGCAAACATCTCAAATACAAAAATAATTTATTTTTTCTTGTAATATTCTTTTCCATTTTTTAACTATGCAAAAGGAAGAATTTATTCTCTTAGCAAGTAAGTGCAGCCTTTAGCTACTTCAATTCGGGGTATTTGTTTTTTGCTTTATTATTCTCAGTTTCTGCCCTTTCTCTGCTTCATGTCCTCTTTCAGACCTACACTCCTGTTTCTTTGCAGATGAGCTTACAAATACCTGCCAAAGTTAATTTGGGCACTCTGAGAAGTTGCCAGAATCTAAGGTGATAGAATTTAAGCCGCCCCATCCGTGACCTAGAAGGATGATTTAATAACCCTCTCCATTCAAATCTTGACCTGCAGCTTGGATGCTGCAGGGAAAGAGGACTAGGGAATCAAGTGTTAAAAACGACTGGCAAGGGCCAGTAGATTTGTGTACCGAAGGGGGCAGAATTGAGGCTTGCATGAACCTTTCAGCAGCTTTCACTGAAAATCATTGTTGGGAGATGGCAACACTGAAACGCAGGCCTTCTCCCAGACTTGGGTTGATATGGAGCTCCAGTTTATACCATGGGACACAGAATGGCTGTACGATGGCACATTGATTGCAAAAAATCCTTAAAAACAGATCCAGTCAATTGTCTTTCCTGCAGCGACAACAGATACTATGCAGACAGCAGCCACTTGTGCTGTGGCCTCACTGCTTGCCTGCTAACAACCTCAGAGAAAGCCATAACGCCTGAGGAGCCCACATCTCCTGCTGTTACATTCCCAACAAGCCATCAGAGATCTGGCCAGACTGCATGACTATAACGCGTGAGTGCCTCGGTACATCCTGCACACACAGAGGGTGACAGACATTCGCCCCCAGGAGCAGCTGAAGTAGGGAGTTGAGGATGCAGCTGCCAGAGGCACAGCAGCTCCCCCACGCTAGGGGAATGCAAAGCCCCTGAGCAATGTTGCCCTGTGTCACCTGCACCCCACACATGCCTGCTTTTCTCCCTCTGCCTGACAAGTCTGTTTCTGGCCAGTTCCCTGCTCTGGCAGAGTCTCGGATTTAGGTCTTGAGTGTCAGAGGGTCAAGAACATTTAAACTGTGCTGAGCCACAGCCGGAGGAGTACAGCAGGATGATTTGTGGCACTTGATATGAAGTGTGGCCATTTAGTGGTCAGGAGTGCACTTGAATGGTACAGTTGAAGAAAGTGCAGGTGATTCTCATAGGAGGTGACAATCGGTAACACCCACTGCCACACAAAGGTGGTGGGAATGACTGTGAAACATCAGATACATGACACAACTCTTACCTCACGCATTGTTTTCATCCTTCCTTTCTCTAGCAATTGCAAAGAAAAAATCAGTATATAGGAACGTCTGTACCTCATCCTATCTGTATGCAGTGCTCTTGGGTCTCTCACCCACTTCCTTTTCTTTCCCAGCAGTTCTCAGATACACCACATCTGAAATTCACCCAAACGCTGATGGAGCAAACAGTGACAGCAAACAGATCTATTTCCAAAGAGGGAAAACACACAACTTCCCTTCTGCAACATCCCCCCCGGTTCTTCTAAAAACAGGATGAGAGTCAGGATGCAGAAGCCTGAGTTCAGGGGACTGGGTTTAACCTGGATTTCCTGGCAAACATGCAGAGCTCATCAGTCTGTCATGCAGACTTGAATGCTCAAAAATGGGAACAGGCTAAAAGTTGCGTTACATTGTTTAAACGCTCTGTTTACAATTATGAGAAAACCCTGCTCAGTCCCCTATCTGAATAAACATCCTTGGGGTGTTGCCATCACTTCGAAATAATAGGAGTTGTATATACAATACATCCCCAGATGAACATGGTATGGGGTCAGAGAAGTAACAGTAACTACTAAGGATCACATTTACTGTCTATTTTCTACCTTGATGATTCTTCTAGCAAAAGCAGAAGTCAATGTGTCTGTATAGAAGCACCTGTGGTTCTGGGGACATTTTTGTTTAAAATCAATAATATCACTATTAAAGATGCTGTTGCCACTTCAGTGAAGATACGATGAGGAACAGCAGAGTTACACTAGCACCACAACTGTCAGCAAGACTGCAGTTTAAAGGATGGAAATCTTGGAAGGGGCAGAGGGAAGTGAAATTTATTATTCAGAGAAGAAAGCTACAAACATCTCTCCATACTTTGCATTAGTTGCTGAATATGATATGACTTAGAAACCTGGAGAACTGTTTCAAGTTATAGAGGAATTCCAGTAAGGCCAAAAAAACAGAGCAATTGTGAAGCAAAGCTTGAACAAACATGACTTTGTTTTCTGTTGTTTATTTTATAGCTTTTCAGGCCACATCAGTACCCTTGCTGTTTTTCACATAAATCTCAGAGGCTTTTGCTAACAGTGAAGATTTTTCATTCTTTGTCAGAACCAATCAAACAAAAGGCTTATTTGGTAGGGCACATATAATGCATAGAGCAGGTTCACATATGCAGTCTTTTTTTGTAGCTTCATCTAATTAACAGGAACGGTGTTGTCAGCAACAGAGGAAGGTAGTATTGCCCCAAATGCCTTCGGGAGGGACAATGACTCGCAGTGACAAACAATTCTGCCTCCAGGCCCATTTAATCCCTTTCTGCCTGTCTACAGGCCCTACTGCTGCTCTTCTGTGTTAGAGCACATCATTCACGAGACAGATTCTTGATGAGCAACTTGCTGGACTGAGGATACTGACTAATTGTGCACTGACTTTAGACCAGACTGGGCAGCAGAGTTAGCAAGACTCAAGGCAAGACTGAACATACACTGCTTGTCCACACAAACAGGATTCTTTCCTACCACAGACCACCAAGGTTAATCTGTTTTCAGTGTGGTGTACAATGGAGCCAGTTGGGCTCTCTCTTCCAGCTGCGCAGCACAGAAAAGGAAAATCAAACTCGGTTAAAGCAAACATTGCTTTTCCTAGGTTCCCTCAAAGCTTCTTTCTGTCTGGAATGTCTAAACTCTGGCAAATTAAACAACCATCCAGATGTGTTATTTTAAAACTTTAGACTTTGGTAGCATTAAGCTGTAGGGTGTGCAGGCAGCAGTGTTGGGTGAGGGAGCTACTCAGAGTGACCACATTCCAACCAGACACTTGCTCTCACCTCCTTATTTCAGCACAGATTTTTCCTTGGGACTGCCTTTATTTTCTAAAGCAACCTGCTCAGAACACGGGACCAGAAGCAAATAATTTCACCTAGGGAAAACATTTGGATTTTTAATATGTATAATTATAACTATTCTTGGATAAGCTTTTACTTGTGGAAGAGCACTCACAAAACCAGATTTTTCAGCTCCTGAAGGTCTGTATATCTACTTCTGAACAAATCTTTCCTTTTGTCTCCCAAATCTCTTTGTGAATAGGAGAAACCAATGCACATCTGCATCAAGTTTCATATTTGGCAAACTAGTCTTCTCACAACAAAAGAAGTTTTGTAGAAGGTTTACCCCACATCTTTCATGCAGCATGAGAGGACACAAAAACAGTGTCCCCAAAGGGACAAGCTTCCACATCTTGTAGCATGCCCACACAGAAAATTCAGATGAAAGCCATATACTAAACACTGAACCCCCACAAAAACCTCTAGGGCCAATATGACATCCTCCCCTGAAAAATATCAAATTCAACATGTTAGCAGCAAGTACAGATTTATCAGATGGGCTTGAAGTGGTCATTTTCCTGCTGACAAATTTTATAAACTCTGCCTCCCAGAAGAGGCAATTCCTGTGACAATTCAGCCTTCCAGGCTAGAGGGCTGAAGCCAGCACTGATGGGGCATGCTGTCACAAACAGGTACAGGCCTGTGTAATTTCAGGGTTGAATAATTTGTACAGTATTGGAGTAGATACAATTTATTATTTTCAACACCTTGTCCAATTATCATGCATCACATGGCCTTTCTTATTGTGCAAGTATCTGGCACAACCTGTCCTGCACCAGTTTCACATATATGATCAGGTTAATCACATACACCCTTCCACAAATCCTCAAATGGTACACTTCCATTCCGGCAAGGTCCATAAAAATCACATGTCCCTTTCATCTGAACTAAGATAATGTAGTTAATTTCCTTTCAGTGAGGTAAATGGGCTATTTCAGAGGAGACACACAGAAGATGTCTTTGTAGAGGCTGTTTTCTCAGTTGTTTGTGGTAGAACACCTACACAGAGATACAACTTAGGAAGCTGGCTAGAACTTGTAAGTGGAGTTTTTTCCAAGTTGTGTGCTGTCCTCCTGCAAGAACTTTATCTCATTATTACCTGAGGTGGGATTATAATATTTACCCATGGGTAAAGTGCTTTGAGGCTGAGAGAAAAGTAATATGATTATAGGATAAGCTTGGAGGTTTACTTCCCAGATTACAGTTCCCATCTATGTGGCACTTCTGGTTTCATTATAAGATGGACAGGCAGGTATCCTTCAAGGATTCTTTTCCATATTTCAATATCTGAAGCACAACTATTAGACTCTGAGATTTCTAGGCCTTCTCTTTTACTAGCATGTAATCTGGGGGCAGTGATGGTACCCAAGGTAAAATCCACCTTATCAGTCTTAGGCTGTTTTGAAAATGACCATCTACCTCAAGCAAACCATCTCTGCTTTTCTCTCTGCATGATGAAGCAAGACAAGGCACCTCTGAAAGACAATTTATCACACTCTGAGACCTTTAGGATGAATCCACTTCCAGACAAGCCCAAAGGAAGCCCCTAAACAGCTGTCCATTATCACACAACTGACTTCTATATGGTCAGTGCTCAGGAACCCACCAAAGATCCCTCTGGGACTGACAGTCCTTCTACTGAGCCAGCAAAAGCAAGGGCAGGAACCTTCCTATTACTGTCCAGTGATGAATCACTAGAGGATATTCATATGTGGGACTGTAAAACCTTACAAAAGCATGTCCCATCACAAATGGATTCCATGTACTCCCTCTGAACCAGTCCAGCTGGCACAACCCCACGAAGTGCCAGCAATTGGACATACAGTGTCAGTTGTCTTCATGCACCACTGCACGCTACCCTCAGCAGCAGGGATCCAAGATCTTGGGATCAAAGGAAGGAGGCGCCGAAAACAAGCACACACATTGCAGCAGGAGGTGACAGTAAACAGAAACCTTCTCAGTGCTCACAGAGAGGTTTTCATTAAGGACGCTAAAATTAAAGCTCCTTTTAACTTGGTTTTAAATACTTTATTCCCCTGGCACCTTCTTCAAAAGCACAGTTACAAACTCAGGAGTGCACAGGAAAAGGAATGCGATGTAAGTTTTTAACTCTCCCTTCCCCTCACCTATCTTTTTTTGACTGCATTTAGGTCTAGTCACAGAAAGTAATTTTTAAAGCAGGTTTAATTTGCAGAGAATGGGAAATCACTGATGTTCTTCAAAAATTCCTATCAGTTGTCTTGGTGCATGCACACCCAAGTGCTCACAGAAAAGAGAAACAATACGCCTTCCTTGATGTAAAACCACAAAATAACAGAAGGTCAAAACGGAAGGAGAGAAGGAGGAGGTTCCTAAACAGTTTTCATTCATAGTGTCTGGATCTGAAATCTAGAAACATCAGTACAATCAAAAATTAATTTACTCCAAGGAAAAAGAAAATGTACCAAATTCCCCCTCCCTCATTTGTCGCTCCTGCACTTTCACTTACTTTCTTTCAGTGTCGGGTGTTGATGCGGTGCTGCTGAGACCAAGTGACTCCTGCAAGAGAAGACATGCAGCACTGAGAGCAGACACTAGAAAAGCCTTTACCCAACTTATGCAGAATATCAAATTAAAGAACAAACAAAGTGGAGGATCAAAATGTAAGTGCTTACCTCAATCTGGGATCGCAGCTGTAGAGATGTAGGGCTGGCATCAGGTTTTTCCTAAAATACAACAAATGTCAAGTTAATGAAATATCCAAACATCAGAAAGAAGAAATCTGAAGGAGAGAAAAAGGGAAAAGCACGAGAGTAACAGAACCAAGAACTGTCTCAAAACAGGTCATATAGGAAACATTAACCATTCCAGAAGGAATCACTTTCAGGATAAATTCTGAAATAATCCAGTAAAACAGCTAAGTTCATACTTATGACTGGAGAATACAGAGGGTAAAACTGCCAGACAGAAGTCATTCAAAACAAAATAAAAAGAGGAATGTTTTATTTTTCACTAGATCACCACACAATTTGTTAGCTAAGTTCAAGTGCAATTAAAAAAAAAAATTACCTTTAGGAAAAATGTACAGGGAAAATTTGGCATTAAAAGAACATTCTCTGAGGAAAAAATACTGAGAGGATACAGATACCTTTCAGCAAGACCAGTTTCTCACACAGAAACTTGTGAATAGTACAGAGTTCAAATCACTTTTCTACAAACATCTAGGATATAACCATCTACTCCAGTACTCAGTCATCCAGGCTCCCTTTGCTGTTGATGGAGAGACACAGAAACTCTTACAGAACAACTTGCCCAACGGGTTTCAGCTACCTCAAGTTAGATGAGGGAGCCCCACTGGTGGTATCTGATTTAAGACTGCAAGCCAACTGCCTAAAAGGCACATACTATTAACATGTCTAGCTGAAATCAGAGGGAAAACTGCAGTTAAAATGGAGGAAGATAATATAGTCGACAGCACTGAGAACTACAGTTTGGTGGTTGATCTTCACATGAAATCATGGGGTAACCTATTTATGCCTACTTTATTCTCAGCCAGCCCTAGCCCTTGTTAAGTTATTGCAAAGTGAATTCTGTAGCTTACTCATCACAGCTGGGTAAGCAGTAGTATACACGCTTCAAGAAAATAAAAAAAATGACGTGGATTTGTTTCTCAGTACTGAAGGACTTCTTGTTCATGCATTCCTCAGCCTACATGTAAAACTCTTATCTCTGTGAAATTGTACTTCCTATGCCCTTTGTTTACACAAAGGGTGACAAAACATTCTTGGGATTTAATTGGAAAAAAAAAAGAAAGAAAACCAGAAACAATTTTCTGATTTTCTGGAAATGCTGCCTTTTAATACCAAACAGGAAATTACCACTGACTACCACGAAGTTGTGCTGGATTAACCCACTCAGGAAATCTGCAAGATTCAGGGTAGAGAGGAGCCTGTTGTACCATCACACAACTGAGTCAGCCTGCACTGCTGGCCATGGCAGCCAGGGAGGGCACAGGATGGCTCAGGGCCATGTCCTTGCTCGTGTGCAAGGCTGACACGGGGTCACTGCCCTGCTGGGGGATTTTGCCTGGCCATGCATTGTCTGCTATCTGCTTTTGCTGATTTTGTAGCATGAAAGGGGAAATGAAGTCCTTGAGTGGAAGTGGACATGAAAAGGCCATCACGTTCCCTTACTGACAGATCAGATCCAACAGGACTCCTCTAGTCAAGCAGAAGCTGGACCAAGGCCAGGGAAATTCCACAGATGTTCACAGATCAGAAAAATGAAATTAGCTATTTGGCACCAGGCATCCCTCTCTTTCTCCATTAGTTCTGTCAAAATGGAATCTGACTAAGTTTTGCATCTGGAAAAGGCTGCAGGGACATTGCTGTGAATATTCCTCAGACACTCTCTGACCCCTGCCTAGCACTTTGCAAGGAGGGAGAGAAAGACAAGCTCCATGATCCAAACACTTCCCATTCATGAGCACCTAGTTTGTCCACACACTGCAGCACTGATGAGAAAAGGAGCATTTTATCAGCTTTATGTTGCAGTTTCAGTATGGCAGTCAGGAGAGTCTACTGTGCCCCCAACATGCCTTTGGAGCCCAAGTTCCTGATGATTTATCTGTTGTCTTAAAAAGCTGCTTGCTGCAAATGTTTTGGGTTTGTTAAAAATTTTAAAAATACGCTAGCTTCTTTGTAAACTACCATTTATAAGATGCTGCCTGGCCTCCCACAACTACAGAAATCTTTTGCTTGAGCAGTTGCTCATGAAGTTGAAGCCTGAGACCGCAATTAGATGAAAAGCTACGACTTTCAGCATAAAACTATTCAGCTAAATACCCAGCTGCATCCCATGTAACAAAATCCTAAAAAACCTGACTGTATTTGCTTTCTTTTTTCTCACTTGCTGTCAAGCCCACCCTGTTAGAACAGAAGCTGTTTTGTAGGACCAAGGCAGAAGCAAGGACAACTTTCCTGTCCCTCCTCTAGCACTCTACTTTGCAATGCTGGAATGCAAAACACCTGATAATCCTGCACTGTTGTGATTAATATTCCTACCTGCCTTTCCAGCAGGATGATTTTTTTTTCTATTGCTATTTACACAAGAAACCAAAGGAAAATACTTAGAGAAATAGCACTCTCAGCTAAACTTCTGGCTTAGATCTGTATCAGAGATCACAGAACTTTCATCAGCCTCAAGCAATTCTATTTATTTTGGTTAAAATCCATTTAAACCCCACATTAAACCTCACTTTAAAATCCACAGGTTGTGTTGACTTTAATCCATCAGGATGGATGGATTTTTTTACCAAATGCTAATTCTAGAAGGTTGAGCAAATGTTGTACTGCTGGCATGTTCTCTAGCATGCTATATGATCTTTTCAGAAAATATTTTTAAAGGTTAGTTTCATTAAAGTACATCTTTCATCCTTCTGAACCAAAACTTAAAAATGAAATAGAGGACAGCTTGGGCTTATAGAAAAAGTGGCTGCAGTGAGAGACATCCCTAGCCTGCATTTCCAGAGGCATCAGAGCGATAGGTATTTTCTGTGCAAGCAGTCTGCTGCCCTAGATAAGTGCCCTCCACATGTGCCCATAAAGCTTGTCCGAGGAGAACCAGACATTCACATCACCTATATGCGACACAGTGGTCTGAAGAAATCCAAAGATCTGAGGAAGTACCTGATCAAGTGCAGACTCCTTAAGCTACACAATTAAATCCAGTGTTTCCCAAACGCGACTGACTTACTTGCATGGTTTCTGGATTTAAGGGGCCCAAGGCAGGGCACCTATCCTGTATCCAGAAATTGTTGGTGTGTATTGAACTTGTACAATACACATTAAAATTAGCAACTAACACCTGAAGATTCTGGAGAAATTGAGACATTCATAAATTGTATCCAATCCCCAGGGAACACATTAGAGGGAAGGCAAACAGTGGCTTAGCTCCAGCTTGTCCAGCCCTCCTTGAGGTCCAAGGTCAGCACAACACAGAATCTGAAATACTGATATTAAAGCCAGGGGGTGGTTTTAAAAATTAGTAATGCTAATATACTGTAGAGTAAGCCCACTGAATTTAAACTAGGGAGTCCTCCATTAAGTCACCTACAGCTGATCCAAAACAATCTCAGCTCGCAGAGGAAGCTTTTGCCCACCTTTAAAGCCATTTCTTAGCAGTTCTATTTCTTCCTGTCTCCTCCTTCATCCAAAGGTGACGCCATCAAGAGGATGGGTCCAGGACAAGGCCCTGAGGTCCTGGCTGAAGCTCTGATCCAGCAGCTGGAGGAAGGGATGGATGGCAGGCGTTGCACTGCCCAGATACCGCCTGGGATCGCCACCCCTTTGGCACTGTGGGCACCGCAGAGAGCGACTGCGGAGCCACACAGGTAACTTCAGGAGCCCCAGTGCAGAAGCACAAGCTGGTGAAATGCTTTTTACAAATCTCTCATCTTGGAAGAAAACGTGTGTAGTAAGCTTAACGAGCAGGATTTGTAACTTATGCTTCAAGCCTTTAGTTGTTTGCCTCAGGGCTCAAGAAAGAAGCTTCCTTCACAGGTAGCTTTTTTTGCCTATTTTGTACACTGACTTATGTGATCATTTGCATACATTTTCTTTTCAAATTACTGCAGGCTTCTAAATATTGTGATTTTGGTTTTATATACAACTTTCCTCGTAAAAATCTTCAAAACAGTTTTTCAACCATTTATGAAAGTCTGAAAAATGCGACTGGGAAGAAAGTACACAGCACAAAATACACGGGGAAGAAGTTGGAAAACCATTTCCTGACTGGAATGGCAGGTTTTGAATTCATGAGGGACTTTTCCTTCCATGAGAACTTCAGTTCACTTGTTCTGTACGTAATGTAACAGATAATAGGCATATCACAGCCTATCTGAAGGCATTGCTGTTCTGCTCCTGAAATACACAAGCATGGCAGAGAAGAGCATCTGAAAGGAAACTCAGTTATCCAGGATATGGCTCAAACATTCTAGGGGGAATGTGCATATTTTAATTACTTAAACATTAAGCTACATCTATGCTCCACACCACAACTTAGTTTAGGAAATTATATGCATTGAATCAATCCCTTCTAATTAGAAATTCACAAATCTCTTCACAGTTTCTGCCATATGAGCTGTATCCATTTGAATCATAAATTTAAGCACTCCTCTGCAGATCCCAAGACAGGATTAATCTCACTGTGCAGAGAGAAAGTGCGCAAAGTGAAACCCAGATGAGTGCTGGGAAAATTCAGTGACATAAACA